>JANRMT010062829.1:20657204-20681614 GCA_026402145.1 Polypterus bichir lapradei
TCTATCTATCTATCTATCTATCTATCTATCTATCTATCTATCTATTATGTACTGTTCTTCAGATCTATCTATCTATCTATCTATTATATTATGCTCTTCAGTTCTATCTATCTATCTATCTATCTATCATGTAGTGTTCTTCAGATCTATCTATCTATCTATTATATTGTGCTCTTCATTTCTATCTATCTATCTATCTATCTATCTATCTATCTATCTATCTATCTATTATGTACTGTTCTTCTGATCTATCTATCTATCTATTGTGCTCTAAAGTTCTATCTATCTATCTATCTATCTATCTATCTATCTATCTATCTATTATGTACTGTTCTTCAGATCTATCTATCTATCTATCTATCTATCTATTATATTGTGCTCTTCAGTTCTATCTATCTATCCCCCAGACCCTCCTGAGCCATTATTAAAAGGGTCTGCTCCATAGGGAGTGGCTCACTAGGGAGGGCGCTATAATGGAAGCACTGTCTGGAGGATGGAGAGGTTATGACAGAGCAGTTATTTCATTTAGTAGGAATGCTTTCTGAGTCAGCATTAGCACAGAATTGCGTTATGTCACCAATTCCTCCAAAACTGCTATATGGAAATATTGGGTTAGTAACAAGATGTGCCAAAACTATGACCTGAACTTGAACTGAAGCACATTGTCACGTATAGGCAGTACAATGCGATTCTTACTTGCATGTCTCCCACAGACTAGTGAAGGCAGTATAATACAAACAACAGGCACAATTTATTAAATGTAGAATCAGCCAGTGTTTTAGAGGAAACACACACTGGGCATGCAGCTGTCAGGATGGGCGGCTGTTGAGTACACCTAGATGTGTGAGTATTTGCATGCAGTATATAGCTGGGCTCATTATGTATGTATTATAAAACTACTAATTTCTATGACTGGGGGTTGGTGGCATAATTAGCACTCCAGCCACCATAAAAATCTCACGTTGGTTCCATTCCATCTGAACTACAGTAGTGTGGTGCTGAGCTGTCACCCTTTGCCTGGCTGCACTTGGTGTCCTAATCTGGGATCCTGAGTTAGTTTGTCATGTGGTGGGTGCATCAATGCGCTGTATCAGCGTGTGCTTCACACCTCCCTGTCTCTCTCTATGACTGGATAAAAAGAAATGAGCTTATTTTCATATACCTGATGACAGAGACTGGTGATATGTTGCATGTTGGAGTGGCACGCAAGCAAGGTAAGAACCTCGAATAAATCTCAAGGATACCCTGAGAGCCTAGAATATACTGGGGGATACCTGAAAAAAAATATTAAAACCATATCATAAATTACTCGGTGCTCATTACTGAGTTAGTGAGAAAATATTGTAGCAGAGCATGGAGAGCTACTACACGAGTTGAGTGTGTCGCAGCTGGCAGCGTGGGGCTGGATGTCTGACCAACAGCTTACAATCAGCAAAGAAGAAGAGCACGTCCTTTAAATGAGGAAGATTTAAGACAGTGGGTGGAGACTTTGGAAGAAATCGGAAACCCATGCAAGCGTCAGTGTTTGCCTGCAGGCAGCATCATCTCAGTAATGATGAAGAGCTTGACAGTGATTGCCGACAAGTGTTCATGTTGGGATCATCCTAAGGCAGCTGCGTCTTGTTCATCTTCATATCTGTTTTAGTTGTACTTCCTATGACACTTAACAATGGGATAATGGAATCATCAGTCATGTTAGGCTCTTACAGCGCAGTGTTGCTGTATATTGTTGTTCAATAAACAAACCCATTATACGCTGCGATTGAAAGGAGGACTTCAGTTCCCAGCAGTCAGCAGGAATACACAGGGGCTGACAGAAGGTCCCCATGCAGTTTAAAGGGAGTCGATGTTCAGAGGGAAATGGTCGGCATGAGCTGCTGCAGCAGTTTTTGACAGACAGCATTTAAGTGTGTAGATTTTCCATGTCATGCTGGCCTGGATTTTGTTTGCATACTGCCTATCCATGCATATTGTGATTCATCTGCTTAACATACTCATATCTTATCTGTATTCTCCAGAGTTCATTTATCACATATTTCACAGTACCAGAGTAAGATTTCAGTGGTCAATGGAACCCCCCTAGTTGCCATGGGGTATTTAATTAATAAGGATTTCACTTTATGCTACACTTGTGACAATAGCGATACTAGCACTACTACTGTCTGCTGTCTTGCACGTAGGTACCTGTTTGTGTCCGCCACAAATGGAGAAGGTTAAATGGTGGGAAAAGCACTGTGGTCGTCTTAGAAAGTGACAGGTCATGGCAAATGTTTAATGTTAGAGTGCCAACAGCCTGGCCGCTCAGTTTACTTCAAAATTAAACATAAAACAAATTCACAATGGTGTGAAACTGACAAAATACTGCCACTTATGGGTATGTAGTTACAGGGACCCTAAACTGTGGAATGGTCTGCCTGCTTCTATAAGAGATGCCCCTTCGGTCTCAGCCTTTAAATCCCAGCTGAAGACTCACTACTTCAGTTTAGCATATCCTGACTAGAGCTGCTGATTTACTGTACAGACTGCATCTCTGTTGTTAGTCATTAGCACTAAAAGATAAGTAACATGACAGTTATAATTGAATACTAACCCTCACCTATTCTGTTTCTGTTCTCGGTACTCAAATGTGGCAATTGGTGCCACGGCCCACCTGCCAAGTTGTTTTGCCTGCCTATGGTAAAGTCATCCCTGATGGAGGATCGCAGGAATCATGGGAAAGAGGGGTCCTCTCATTGGATTGGCTGGCCCAGCACTGTTTCAGCTGTGGAATGGCCAAATGGAGGCGGCAGCTTGATGGATGAGGTCTCCAGGACTCTAAAAATATCCAAATCTTATTATATGATATCATCTACTGTTAAATTCTGCTCCGTACTTTTAAAATTTTTATTTTTATGCTGTATTGAGGATTTGTTCTGTTCTGTGTATTGTATTGTATTGACCCCCTTCTTTTTGACACCCACTGCACGCCCAACCTACCTGGAAAGGGGTCTCTCTTTGAACTGCCTTTCCCAAGGTTTCTTCCATTTTCCATGCAAGGTTTTTTTTGGGAGTTTTTCCTTGTCTTCTCAGAGAGTCAAGGCTGGGGGGCTGTCAAGAGGCAGGGCCTGTTAAAGCCCATTGCGGCACTTCCTGTGTGATTTTGGGCTATACAAAAATAAACTGTATTGTATCAAATGGGTCAAGTCGTGAATGAGCTCTGCCTACCCAGTGACACCTCCTTCCGGACAGTCGTGCTTGTTATGGCCCAGGGGCAGAAGGGGCAGAGTCAGTTGCCCTCACTGGGCAGTTTTTCATCGCTGTGGGGAAAAAGGAAGATTACACAGTTAAGAAACAGCACCCCCTCACACCTGGGAGGAACCTGGAGGGTGACACTCAGACGTACTTTAGTGACAAAAGGTCGTATCACTTACTGTAGCACTACAAGATAAAACATCAACAAAATAATCACCTCGACATAACAATACAAATGACTCTTTTACACTCTTTCTCTTTTTGTTAGCTGAGGTGCCCCAGCCAATTCCATCAATTCAATCAATACCAGGGTCGTGCAGGCCAGTGGTTGTGGTGCTCCAGCGGATCCAGGCTTCAACAGCTGTGGCGTTCTCAAATGCCAGGATGTGGGAACACTTTTTGTAGCTTTGAGAAAACACGATCAGCTAATCAGTGTCTAAGCAGGAGCTTCACCATCACTACCCAGCCCACAGACTGATAAAGCATAACAATTAACACATAAAGAAAAATAAGCGCCATAAAAAAGAAGAGCGTCCAATATAACATAACAAGCAAGAAATATGACAACATCTTTGTTGGTTGGGTGCAAAAACATTTCTTTTTACTTTCTCGTGTACAAAGTATAGGGAAAGTATTGAGATTGTCCAAATATTCGATTTTGAAATTTTGACGAAACTCAACGTTTCAGACCTCCCTGAGTCAGAAAATACCATTTTTGGAGTTATGTCTGTACGTGTGTGTCTGTGTGTGTAAACACGATAACCTGAGTACATTTTTTCCTTTGGTCAACCCAAACTTTCCATACAAGTATTAAGTATAAAATGTAGATTTCTATCAACATTTGAACTATTTCCGCTAACTGGAAGTGGTACATTTTTATTCATGCAGCTGCAGAGTCCAATTTATTCAACTTTAATTTTATAATAACTGTTCAATATATTATTAATTTGATTTGATTTGTTGTTGATGGTTCTTTAATGTACATGATATCTACTTTATATACCGTATATAAAATCCTAAGCCTAAAGGTGCAACGATTTTATGTGATGTTTTTATGTCACATTTTTTGTCACACTTTAAATCAGGCTTATTTTAAAACCTAAATATATATGTTTGGTATTATTCTTTTCAGAATTTAATGAACTTTAATGTGATATTGTTAGATTTTCGGATTCTTATTCCGTTTTTAAATTATAAACTAAAATATCAAGAACTCGCGTCCCACAAGATAAGACTTTGTGTCAAGACATTTAACCACACCTGGGGCTGGAAATAAAAGACAAAGAGTAGGACAGCTGCTGTACAGGCTTTTAAAAGTTCGAAGCACCGTGCAAGATGCAGATCACACAGCACGACAGCAGCAGCAAGCCAGCAGCTGATCGAGCAATAGGAGGTAAAACAAAAACTGTATTTGTTTCCCATTGTATCACCGTTTAAGAGGGGGTTTCGGAGGAGTGAGTGTGTCTCCTTGGGGTGCGTTCAGCCCCTCTCTTCACAACACAAGTGGCGGAGACGTGAAGCGGCTGCCGCGCAGTGCAGGCTGGGGGGTTGGCGAGCAAAGCGAGCAGGGGGGAAACTACCCTAGTAAAAATATCATCATTGTCTTGTGGTTTACTCCTCAAATATCCATCACCATATCTGTGTATATGAGAAGGTCTAGGGGAGACCACTCCTGATTTTTTTTTTCCTAAAGATATATCATCGATTGTGTTGGTGCCACCTCTTGCTCCAGAAGTCAGCTACAGGAATTCCGTAATGGTTTTAATGGTTCCCATATATCTTCCAGGTTTACAGTCAACAACTCTTGCAGTTTCAGACATCCGTACGTCCATCAGCTTTCAAGGACTTAAAACCTCTGTCTATTACAAGCCTGCTGACAGAGTTACATTGTCTGCAGCTCCTTCTATCCTTGGCTTACTAAACTCTCTACCTCTTTCAGAGTTTCTTAGACTCCACTGCCTCTGTAGTGATGAGGTTGACTTCCCTAATGAAGCACTCAGAATGCGGAATTTCTTCATTGATAGAGAATATCCTTCTCATATTGTGGACAGGGTCCTCAATCAAGCCAGGAGAAGACCTCCAAACATTCACTTTAAGAGGAACCCTAATTGTAGAATCTGCATCCCTCTGGTCCTCCCATCCCACCCCAACACTTTATCTTTCCCACAGGTCATCAAACAAAATTTCACAATTTTACAGACTGATCCGTCCACAGAAGCCTATTTCCCTAACGTTCACCTGACCTCCTCCCATTCAACAACGAACTTCTCATGTGCAGCTCACTTCACAGAGGAGAGGCTTATTCGTTACTGGGTATTTTGAGCTGAAACAGGAGCCGCTGTGTCACTTGCAAATATGTCACCAACAATACCCTGGTATCTGGTCCCTCTTGTATATTCAATATTAAACAATGGGCTTCTTGCCTAGTCCAAAAATCTTATATACTGTATTTCTTGTAGGAAGTGTCCATCCATTAATGAAAAAGGGAGACAGCTAGCAGACTATTTCGGAAAGCATGTTTAAGCTGTTAAGATCAAAGACCTTACAAAGCATGTTGTAGCACACCTCACATTCCTCCATGATAGTTGTACTGATCTCTCTGTGCTCTTTCACAAGGTCTCAAAGACACTTTCAAAGACAACAGAAGAAGCTAAGCTCATTTTCTGCATTGGATCAAATATTTCTACAGGTCTTAATGACCGATTAACTTTTTAATTTCTCCCTTCATCTTCTCTAATGGCAGCTTTTCCTCACCTACTCTCATCTCTTCTCTTCTCATCTGCCCTACCTTTGTTCCCTCCTTCCTCTCCTATATATGTCACCTGCTCTTTCTTTTTTAGTTGCACACCGGATGAAATCTATACAGGTAAAACATTGTGTCTTTAACCTTCGTCCCTTTACAGCGTGGAAGTAACGGTTAACCTGACACAGCCCTACGCTAACTCGATTTACTGTAGGCCTATATAGTCACAACAGTAAAACCACTGACAGGTGAAGTGAATAATTGATTGTCTCATTACAATGGCACATGTCAAGGGGTGGGATATACAAGGACACGTGAGCAGTAAGGTCTTGAAGGAGATGTGCTGGAAGCAGGGAATATGGGCAAGAATAAGGATCTGAACAACTCTGACCAGGGCCAAAATGTGATGACATGATGAGTGGGTCAGAGCCTCTCCAAAATGGCAGGTCTTGTGGGGTATTCCCAGAATGTATTGGTTGGTGCCTGCCAAAAGTGGTCCAAGGAAGGAAAACTGGTGAACCATTGAAAGGGTGATTGGTGCCTAAGGCTCATTGATGTGCATGGAGAGTGAAGGTTAGCCCATCCAAAGAAGAGCTACTGTAACACAAATTGTTGAAATAGTATTGCTGGCCGTGTGAGAAAGGTATCAGACCACACAGTGCATCACAACTTGCTGCTTATGGGATTTTGTAGCTGTAGACCGGTGAGAGTGCCCATGATGACCCCTACCCACTGCTGAAAGCACCTGCAGTGGGTATGTGAGCATCAGAACATGACTATGAATCAATGGAAGAATGTGACCTGGTCTGGGTCCTGCTACACTTGCTGAACAAACAGGCCCTAGTCTAATGTTACTTGATTATGTTTACCTCTTTTGTAAATCGCTTTGAATAAAAGAGTCTGACAAGCAAATAAATGTAAATGTCTGATGAATCACATTTTCTATTAGGTCATGTGGACGTCCAGGTGTGTGTGCATCATTCACCTGGAGAAGAGATGGCAGCACTTTAGGAAGAAGGCAAGCCAGCTGAGGCAGCGTGATGCTCTGGACAATGTTCTCCTAGGAAACCTTGGGTCCTGGAATTCCTGTGGTTGTTACTATGACACGTACCACCTACCCAAAAACTGTTACAGACCACATACACCCCTTCATGGCAACCATATTCAAACATCTACAGTGAGTATTGTAAAATTACAAACAAAAGAGAAAACAATCCATCTGAAAGCTCTCTCTGGGCCTGGCTATACTGTATAATGAGGCTGGCGCACTTTCTACCACACCTCTCTCTTATCTCTTGTCTAGGAAATGTAATGAGACATTTATTACCAGGTATTATTGTGAGAAGAGAGTGGACAACCAGCAGATCCAAACATGTGAGAGACAGAAAAGGTTCAGATCAGAGAGACTGGTCAAATGAGAGAATCCAAAGCCAAGAGAGGTGGGCAGCTTGCACTGATACAGCGTGTTGCTGCACCCATCTCTGGATCCCAAATTAGGATCTGAGTGCAGTTGTGCAAAAGATGACACCTCAGCACCACACAAGTCCAAATGGAGATAAACAGTGTGAGTGGTTTTACAGCGGCTGGAGTGCTAATCCTGCCACCGAGCCCTGAATTTCCCCTGTAAGTTGAAGGACCTGTTTGTAGGTTAACGTCATACCGTCATAGCCAGGATGGAGCAACTGCAGGTTAAGGGCCTTGTTCAGGGGTCCAACAGAGTGGAATCACTTCGGGCATTTATGAGATTCAAATCGGCAACTTTCTGGTTGCTGTCAGAGATCCCTAGTTTCAGAGTCATCACTCTGTCAAGGACAGAAAGGAAATTCAAAAACTAAAATGATATTTGGCACTTGGCCTACCTGCTTAGAAACTAACTACACTAAGGTCTTTGTTTGTTTATCAAACACAGGGTTACTGAAACATGTAAATGCCACCATCTTTATGTGACACAAGGGGTGACACAATCATGGTTTCGTGACTCGTTTCCCATGCCATGCAAACAAAGAATGGGGCAAATGAACACAAAATTAAACTTTAGTAAGCAAAGTACACATTGAACAATGCAGCAGTATAGCAGTAAGTACACTCCTCTGCATACCTGAAAATGTATTCAGTAGTCATTAAGTAGGCTAACAGGATGTCAGGTTATATAGCGCCTTGATGTGCGGAGTACAAGTCACAGGAGGTTCTGCTCAACCTTTATAACGCACTGGTGAGGCCTCCTCTGGAGTAATGTGTGCCGTTTTAGTCTCCAGGCTACAAAAAGGACATAGCAGCACTAGAAAAGGTCCAGAGAAGAGCGACTAGGGTGAGTCCAGGGCTACTGGGGATGAATTATGAGGCAAGATTAAAAGAGCTGAGCCTTTACAGTTTAAGCAAAAGAAGATTAAGAGGTGACATGATTGAAGTGTTTAAAATTATGAAGGGAATCAGTACAGTGGGCGGCATGGTGGCGCAGTGGGTAGCATTGTTGCCTCACAGTTAGGAGACCTGGGTTCGATCCCGGATCCTCCCTGCGTGGAGTTTGCATGTTCTCCAAGTGTCTGCGTGGGTTTCTTCAGGGTACTCCGGTTTCCTCCCACAGTCCAAAGACATGCAGGTTAGGTGCATTGGCGATTCTAAACTGACCCGTGTGTGTGCCCTGTGGTGGGCTGGCACCCTGCCCGGGGTTTGTTTCCTGCCTTGTGCCCTGTGTTGGCTGGGATTGGCTCCAGCTCCCCCGTGACCCTGTAGTTCGGATATAGCAGGTTGGGTAATGGATGGATGGATCAGTCCAGTGGATCGAGACTGTTATTTTAAAATGAGTTCATCAAGAACATGGGGAGACAGTCGGAAACTTATTAAGGGCAAATTTCACACAAACATTAGGAAGTTTTTCTTTACACAGAGAACAATAGACAATTTGAATAAAATACCAAGTACTGTAGTGTTGTAGACAGTAAGACGTTAGGGACTTTTAAAACTTGACTCGATTTTATTTTGGAAGAATGAAGTGAATAGGACTGGCGATCTTTTTTAGGATGAATGGCCTTTTCTCATCTTCATTGTTCAAATGTTGTATACAACGGCTTCTTTTTCTTTTGCCAGTTGGCCTTCTCACTGACTTGACTCTCAACACCAAGCTCCTCTAAACTACATGAAGATGGCGCAGCCCAAGGCCACTTCCAGAGCAACCACGGGAGGTACGTCTGGAGTTACTAATCTGCAGGAGCCATGAGAAATATGCCAGGAGTTCCCTTTTGCAGCCCAGAGCGCCCCAGCACTTCTGGATTTCAGCAGGCTTATGAACTGCTGGTTGCTTTTATCCAACAGGGAGCCCTCACAGTGTCCTGTAACAGCCTTGAGGACTTCGTGGAGTTGTCTGCCACTGCTGTTAAGTTACCCATCTTACCCTGAAATGTCAATCCCAGAGGACCTCAGGTGTAATCCTGAACGTAGCCCCCTGCTGCTGGCTTTCTAGATGATGGTGACCCTTTCTACTGCCGGAGTCACCTTCCACTTGTTTTGTTCTGCACCTGCGCCATACCGGCTTTTAGTTTCTGTCGTGTTTACAGTGTCCTGTTTATGACGGAGTATTATTATATGGTGCTTTGAAGTTTTATTGAATGCTACTGTGTGTTTTATTTAACACTGTGATTAAATGTGTGAGCAACACTTGATAGATGGAAATGGAAAGTGAGCAATATATGGTCGGGCGGTGGAAGTGGCCCAACCATCCATCCATCCATCCATCCATCCATTATCCAACCTGCTATATCCTAACTACAGGGTCACGGGGGACTGCTGGAGCCAATCCCAGCCAACACAGGGTGCAAGGCAGGAAACAATCCCCGGGCAGGGCACACACACACACACACGCACACACACGCCAAGCACTCACTACGGACAATTTCGGATCGCCAATGCACCTAACCTGCATGTCTTTGGACTGTGGGAGGAAACCAGAGCACCCGGAGGAAACCCATACAGACACGGGGAAAACATGCAAACTCCATGCAGGGGGGACCCAGGAAGCAAACCTGGGTCTCCTAACTGCGAGGCTGCAGCGCTACCCACTGTGCCACTGTGCCGCTGTTCAGCCCAACCAGTTTATCGTTTTTTCCTTTTATTGAAATTCTACTCTGTTTTCCCAATTAACATTTGTTATTTTCAAAGCCTGCTTAGCCTTTTTATGTTTTTTCTCCAAGTATTCTGTGATATTTTATATAAATGAAAAGGCCCTTCTGCTTTAAACTCTTTCAAGTGCACCACAGCCGTGTTGTAGTGAGCCTGATTGATGGCCGGTTCAGGCAGTCCACACACGCTGGCCTGATATTCACCTGCCACTTTCCAGGTGCCTTCTGGGAGCTGTGAATTGCAAAGATCTGAGGAAAACTGAGCAGAGTGGCAAGGATTTGTGATGCCATGCCTAGGGTGATAAAAGACAAAAGGAGGCAAAAAGATCAAAGCCTCCATCCTTCCTGGCAGATGTGTCACACTTGATATCGCCGTAAGCAGCTCAGCCGCCATAAAGTGTCAGCCGTGAGCGGGGCGCGCCGTCCCTGGCTGTTTTTAATAAGGAGCGTCTGAGAGATGCTGCATAATATCAGCTAAGATCAACGGGGTCCCAGCAGGACTGGAATGGCGCAGCTCAGTGCACGCGAGACAGCATAACAAAGTTTTACCCTGCAAACGCCTCTCTCTGTGGCGTTCCATCCCGTTTCTTATCTGGAGGATGGAATCTGGAGCCGTTTGTTGCAGTTTTCCGATAATCCACATGCTGTCTTTCCGAGATGCAAAAAAAAAAAAAAAAACCAACAAAACAAAACAAAAAAAGCAGGCAAATCAATGTGGTGAGCGGCCCGTGTGACAGCCTGCCAGGTTATGAAAAAGGACACATTCCAATTACCCAAACCCTGCAGAACTCGGCAGTTCAATAATATCTTCTGACACCTCTCAATGTTCCTTTAATCATGGCTCTGTCTCTGCCCGGGCTAAAAAAAAAAAAAAAGAGGCTGACACAAAAGAAATATTAATAGTGCCAGTGATTACCTCAGCGGTGACAGGAAAGGGGTCAGGCACAACCGTTGTAATATTCCACAGCTGACAAGAAAATAACAATAACAGCACTGACCACCCAAGGGAACACAGGAGCAGGTCAGTGTTCAACAAGTGCTCAGTGTCTGAGAGGAGACCCCCTTTGAGCCAAAAGAACAGTGGGCCTGTCCCCTCTCATTTGTTAGGACCTCATTAATGCTGGTGCTAATCGGAAGAGGGAGCCCACCTACTATATGTCGCCGTCGATGGGCTCATTCTTCGGCACCGTTCAAGTGTAAATAAACTTGTTTACCGCCAGCCCAAAATTGGACTTTTTAATGACAGCGGCCAGTTTGTTTCACAAGGCGCTGTGGGACAAGAGACCCTTCTGTTTCCTTCCATGAGGACAATGTTCATTAGCTATAATTAACCTGATGATGTCTAGTTGTAATTTGGAAATGATGCTTTAATTTTTATGTGTATGTTCTTTGTGACATTTGGTACTAAATATTAGAAATAAAATGAACTCACGGAGACCCGCATCTCAGGACTACAAGGTTTTATGGCTGTAATTTATGTTATTTTCTGTGCCAAAGCGCTCCTTCCTCCCACGTCCATTCGACTGGCCCCAGAGTGGCTGTGCTGCCTGCTGATGTGCAGTTGAGGATGGCACTCCAGGGACCCTCAAAAGGCAGAAACAGGTTTGGTGCTGACCAGTGCTGGGCATGGCACCCATGGGGGCGGGGGGCTGACAGGGCTCTAGCCAGGGGCCCGGGATCACAGGGGCCTGGCGCGGGATGAGTAGATATTATGCACAAACAAAACATGTGAACAGAAAGCAAGAATTGATCCTACAGCGTTGAGTGCCAGCTTCAGCATAAAATATTTTGAAAACTAAAAACAATATCAAAAAACGTTTCAGATAAAAAAATTTCTACATACATTTTTCTACAACTTTCTCGCTTTGACATTTTACGAATCCAAATAAAACATAGACCTCTCCACTGGTTGAAAATTTTGATATTAATTGCTGATTTGGTGTTATATAGTTTTATATATTCTCTTTATAAATATTATAAACAATAAACTTAAATTATACATTGTTTTAAACACAATTAAATAAGAAATACTACACAAAAAATTAAACATTATGTCACTTATTTCTGCAGATATAAAGAGTTAAAATTTAGATTTTTTTCAAATTTGCTGCCATTTTCAAAAAAATTTGGGCTTTTTGCAAGAAAATTGAGGCCTGCGACAACCGCCATTATTTTAGTCGAAAAATTTCCTATAGGAAATCCTACATTAGAAAAGTATGTCAAAAATGCCGGAGTACATGAAAAACTAACCGTCATAGAACCGTACGGATCTTCAACTAAATTGTATACCTAAATTTAAAGCTAAAAACGCAAACAATACTATTTATATTCACAATTAGTTTATAAGAAGCCTGTTCTAATTCTTTTAAAGGCAAAACAAGCAACAAGTAATATTATTTAATTTGTATGAGTAGTCGACTATTGCAGATAAATAAATTATAATTTTAAAAAAATAATAGAATTTGCTTAGCTGCACAGATCCATTGAGGATTTGTTAGCCTGTTATCAAGAAATTCAGATTCAGCTGATTTCGCTACCCCCTACATGCTTGGAAGTAAGTACCTATTAAATACTTTTATATAGTTATGTGTGTAATTTAAAAACTTTGTAAGTAATTCATTTCCATGAATATTCAAATTCTACATGTATTTTTAAAAAGTCGACTTACCCTTCTTTATTCTCATATATACAGGGTGTTGGTTGAATTGCAAAATCGAACATAGCAATATAAAATATACATGCTTAACCCCTTCAGCATTGAATACAAGTAAAGGCCTAAGAAAATATTTCGGATCTTATAAAGGTCTGCTGATGACAGTGTTTTGGCACAAAATATTAGCAAGTACTGACAACAAGAATGTTGTCTTACAAAGTAAATGAATAACACTCGATGTTGAAACCTCACTTGTAAAAAGACCTAGTTCAAGAAATGCAGCATTTACGTGACTCGTGGGAAAGTATTATTCAGGAGGTGAATGCAGTTGCTGAGGTAGTAGCAGTACGAACTCAATTTCCAAATAACCGAAAACCTTCTACAGAATCAGAATATGATTTCAAAATTTCGGTAGTTTTCCCATTATTGGATTTTTATCATCAGCGATTTAAAGACAAGATTTGAAGCAGCAGATGCCATATATGAATTATTCTCACCCATTTTGAATTTTCAGAACTTGGACAATGGTCAACTCACTGCAAGAGCTGCAAAACTTGTACATGCATAGGCAGAAGATCTGTCAGATGACTTACTGGATGAAATCTTTCACTTCAAAAGTATTTACAAGACAGTTTTTGGTGCTGAAAAAAGCCCAATTAGAATTTTGAACGCAATTTATGACAAAAAACTTCAAGGTATATTTGCCAATATCTGTCTCGCTATTAAATTGTTATGTACACTCCCAGTTACTGTTTCTTCAGCAGAAAGATCGTTTAGCAGATTGGCAAATTCATTAAAAACATGGCAAAGAAGTACAACTAGTCAAAAACGACTTAATCATCTAGCAATTCTGTGTATCGAAAATGATTTAACTAAACATGTTGATTTTAGTGAGGTCATTGAAAATTTTGCGTCAAAGAAAGCTAGAAAACAGATTTTGCAATAATTTTTGATACTATTGTAAGTTTTTCATTAGGATCTTTACTTTATAAATATATTCAATAAATGTGCATAATACTTCTTATGTTTTCGCATCATTAATTATTTTATTTTAAATCCTATTGGGTATCACGTTTTCCTTAACCCTAGGTGAAGGGCCCGCCAGAGATCCTGGCCTAGGGGCCCGCGTTAGAATGTGGGGGCCATGGTGCTGGGGGAGATGGATCCTTTTGGTAGATGTGCAGCTAGAAGTTGAAGCTGGGGAGGTAAAAATCAAAGCAGGGCCATCACAGTGTTATGCGTGGGGGGCACCCGTTAATAGCCCACTGTAGTTTGACTTAGTAGTGAAGGGGTCTCATGCAAGCTAGAACATTAGGACATTAGAACACGCTAGATAAGAACAGGCCATTCAGCCCAACAAAGCTCACCAGTCCTATCCACTTATTTCCTCCAAGAAAACATCAAGTCGAGTTTTGAAATTCCCTAATGTCTTACTGTCTACCACACTACTTGGTAGCTTATTCCAAATGTCTATCATTCTTTGTGTAAAGAAAAACTTCCTAATGTTTGTACGAAATTTACCCTTAACAAGTTTACAACTGTGTCCCCGTGTTCTTGATGAACTTATTTTAAAATCACAGTCTCGATCCACTGGACTAATTCCCTTCATAATTTTAAACACTTCAATCATGTCACCTCTTAATCTTCTTTTGCTTAAACTGTAAAGGCTCAGCTCTTTTAATCTTTCCTCATAATTCAACCCCTGTAGCCCTGGAATCAGCCTAGTCACTCTTCTCTGGACCTTTTCTAGCGCTGCTATGTCCTTTTTGTAGTCTGGAGACCAAAACTGCACACAGTACTCCAGATGAGGCTTCACCAGTGCATTATAAAGGTGGAGCAGAACCTCCTTGGACTTGTACTCCACACATCAAGGCGCTATATAACCTGACATTCTGTTAGCCTTCTTAATGACTTCTGAACACTGTCGGGAAGTTGATAGCTTAGAGTCCACTATGACTCCTAAATCCTTCTCATAAGGTGTACTCTCGATTTTCCGACTGCCCATTGTGTATTCAAACCTAATATTTTTACTTCCTATGTGTAATACTTTACATTTACTGACATTAAATTTCATCTGCCACAAATCTGCCCAAGCCTGTATGCTAAGTCCTTCTGTAATGATATAACAGATTCCAAATTATCTGCTAATCCACCTATCTTGGTATCATCTGCAAACTTAACCAGCTTGTTACTTATATTCCTATCTAAATCATTTATTTATATTAAAAATAGCAGCGGCCCTAGCACTGACCTCTGTGGAACACCACTCTTAACATCGGCCAGTTCTGATGCGGTTCCTCGCACCATCACCCTCTGCTTCCTGTGTCTGAGCCAATTCTGCACCCATCTAAAAACATCACCCTGAACTCCCACTTCTTTTAACTTGATGCCCAACCTCTCATGTGGCACCTTATCAAATGCTTTCTGAAAGTCCAGATAAATAACATCATAAGCTCCACTTTGATCGTATCCTTTCGTTGCCTCCTTATAGAATTCCAGCATGTTAGTAAAACATGACCTCCCTCTTCTGAACCCATGCTGACTGGTCAGAATAACTCCTGTCCTTGCCATGTGCCGCTCAATCTTATCCTTAATAATTCCTTCCATTAATTTTCCTGGGATGCATGTTAAGCTTACTGGCCTATAGTTGCTTAGATCTGCCCTGTCACCCTTTTTATATAATGGGATGATATTTGCTATTTCCCAGTCCTTCAGAATCTCTCCAGTGCACAGTGACTTCCTAAAAATATGTGTCAAGGGTTTATATATGTACTTACTAGCCTCCTTAAATATTATCTGTTCCTGGTGATTTGTTTGATTTCATCTTATTTAATCTGAGCAGCACTTCTCCTTCTACAATTTCCAAATCCCTCAGTACCTCCTTAGTAGTTGTGTTTACCTCTGGGAGGTTATCCACTTGCTCACTTGTAAACATCTCAGAAAAATGTAAGTTTAGGGCATCTGCTGTTTCACTGTCTGTGTCTTTTAATTCCCTTTTACTATTCCTGATGAACTTGACCTCTTCCTTAACTGTTCTTTTACTACTAAAATACTGAAAGAATCTCTTGGGGTCTTCTTTCGCCTTATCTGCTATATTCCTCTCCAACTGTCTTTTAGCCTCCCTGATATCCTTAATGGTTGCCCTCATGTTCTCATGTTCTCTATGATTCACTTTGCAGTCATTAGTCTTATAAAGCAGTTTTTTTCCTTTGCAACTTCTTTTTTAAATCTTTATTAATCCACGGTGGAGTTTTTTTTAGTTTCCTATTAATGCCAAATTTAGGTATGTATCTGTCCTGCATTACATGTAAAACATTTTTAAACCTGCTCCACTGCTCCTCGACTGTCTCCACATTTAAAAGCTTATCCCAGTCTATCCTACTTAGACTTTGTCGCATCTGCTCAAAATTAGCCCTACCAAAGTTCAACTTAATAATTTTAGTCTTTGCATCTGTACTCTTACCAAATACTGAGAATTGTATTACATTATGGTCACTTGACCCTAGTGGTTCAATCACCTCTACACCCTCAATTCTATCCTGATTATTACAGAATACTAAATCCAGACAGGCTTCACCCCGTGTTGGTGCTCTAACATGCTGTGTTAAAAAACAGTCGCTGATTACTTCTAAAAACTCCTGCTCTTGTACTCCTCCATCTGCAAGGTTATCCCATTTAATACTTGGATAATTAAAGTCCCCCATGACTATAATATCCCCCTGTAAACTTGCCTTTTTGATATTAATAAAAAGATGTGTGTTGAAATTACATGCTAATGAGTACAATTTTGCATTGTCAGATTATTTTATAGATTTGTGCTTTTGAGCAATATGTTATATTATCTATGACTGTATATGCTGTAATGTTAGGAAGGCAGCAAGTATTGCAGGGGTGGTCAACGTCGGTCCTGGAGGGCCACAGTGGCTGCAGGTTTTCGTTCCAACCCAAATGGTTAATTAGAATTAATTAGTCCTTGCCAATCACAGACCTTACTTAATTGTATGGCTTGTTAGTGTGCATTGTTAGGATATCACCCAAATAATTTGAAGCCTAAAATGGATAATTTTCAGTCTGTCACATTATTCTCTTAAAAACAGATAGTGCATGATGAATCCACACAGGTGTAAATGGAAACAAGTTAGATGGAGAACTGCAGGCTCCTTTGTCATTTGCATCTTATTGCTAATAAGGAGCCATTAAAATCAGTGACTGCAGCTGTTTAAGACTGAAATAAACAATTAAAGGTGGGGTGTAACAGCCGACCCCTTACCCCTCTTGTTTAAATACAGAATGTCCCGGATGTAACTGGTGGATTCCACAGGTGATTTCCGTCTTGGGGTTGTGGTCTCCCTTCATCATCTTCCCCCTTTTAACTTACTGGGACAACATTTACTGATACACACCTTAAGTATAGCAAATGGGACAATGAAAAGAAAGCACAGACAAAAAACAAATACTTATTATTATGTAGCCCTGGTAAAGGGGAACCTTGACAAGCGAGACCACTAAAGTGAAGTATTAAAATATCACTTGAGCAATAAGTGCTTCATCAGCAATAATTGACTTCTCATTAAGAAACTGGGTTGGAACAAAAACCTGTGGCCACTGCGGCCCTCCAGGACTGATGTTGCCCACACCCAATGAATTATATTATTGTGCTGTTAATTGTATTTACTTTTGTTATGTGCACGGAAAAACTCCTAGCAACTACCCTACCTGGCAATAAAGTTCAAATACAATTCAGTCAACAAAATCAATAAGACTAACATTTAAAAAAATAATTTTACAATTTTTGGTGATTCTAAATTTGTCAGAGTGCGTCTTTTGGGGGGCTGTGTGTCCCACCCATAGATGGTCCCAGTCATTGACACCAACCTCCTTCCGGGCTGTAAAAAGGATAGATTAAACTTATATAAAAATACAGATTGGATTGTCATTTTACTAAAATAAATGAACATTTTCTTCTCGATTTTGAATAAAAGGAACAGATAATGAGTTGAAAATATCCCCTGGATAAAAAATAAAAAAAATCCAGACAGGTCTATTGTACTGGCAAGGCAACTGAGCTTTCAAAATCAATATATCAAGAAAAAAAACACTCATAAACACAGGAAACAGCACACACTTTTACAAAAAATACAACCCTCAAGCACACAATAATTCAAAGAAGATAAAAAAGACGGAGCCTCTCCAAAGGAACTCTTGAGGAAATAATCCTTGGACTGAAATCCATTTTGATCAGTTAATTAGCCAGCTGACAATTACGCCTAATAGATCCTGTAATGGCCCAGGGGGGCACACTCAATCTACTTTTAAGAATAATAATAATAATAATAATATGTTCAATCTGCCCAGTCCATGCTTACAAAGAGCCACAGCCCATCCCAGGCGCCCTCATGCCAGGCCAGTTGGTACTTTCTGTGGCAGCCACCTCAAATACAACCTTTGCGACTTCAATCTGACTCCGGACTGGGACGTAAGCTGCTTTTACCAGCTATTTTGACTTCCTTTATTCCAACAGATTTTTTTTTGAGTTAACTGTTCATATCAAACAATTTGTTTATCTGATGTTTTGTCGAATTACATGGAAATTGCATAATTTAAAAAGGTCTCCCTACAGCAAAGGTCAGCTTGCTCTGTAACCTGGCTTGAAATGTGGTAAAACCTGTAAACGTTTAACCAATTAGCATGCATAGTTCTTTCTTTAAAAAAAAAAAAATTTTAAGACATACTAGTTAAGCGAAAATACAGATATTTGGGTGGTGTGATTAAACTGCCTCTGGCCATGTTGGCAGATCACTAATTTATATTTCATCGTTGAGCCTATGCTGTAGCTATGCACGTAGGCTACGCCATCCAAAGCAGTTTATACTTCTGTGTCGCACCACTGCGCATTCACATGCCTGAACATTAGCTGGTGGTGTTTGTAGCACACAAGAAAAGTGAAAGGTCCATTAAAATGCATCAGTCTTTACCCTCCAGGATCACCGTTCCTCTTGCTGCCCATTTTCTTTCGTAGGTGAATGTGTTTTTCCCTAACATTTTTCCACGTTTCCATATATTCAATGACTTCCAAACCTGAAGATGAATAGAAACACGATGTTAACGTAGTTTACATTGAATTGAGGAGGTGTGCATCAGGCTACGCCGTAGATACCCCATAGGTGACATGGACTACAGTGCAGCCATGGCGTAGGCTCAATGAAGAAGTATAAATCAGCCTTTATTAGGGGGACAGATTGGTGCCACAGCCCCTTTGAAAGCTCACTGCTAGTGGTGTGCCTTATTCAACCGAGAATGAATCAGAAACTTTACGGCAGTTCTTCAGCCCAATTTTTAAAGCAAAACAATGCATAAATGCAGTGAAGGTGCAGAACTGCCACTGGCCTATCTGTCTAATTTCTTTTGAACTTTGTGAATTTTAAAAATTGTGTTTTCAGCTGATATGAAACAGGATAATGTGATATCTCCTAAAATCAAGAGGTTTCTTTTATGGCCAGAGATGGAAAAAAAGCAGTCCACAGGAACAAATTTGAGAAAGAAAGTGGAAAAACAAAAATACAATACAATACAATACACAGAACAGAACAAATCTTCAATACAGTATAAAAATAAAAATTTTACAAGTGCGGAGCAGAATTTAACAGTAGATGATATCAAATAATATGATTTGGATTTGTTTAGAGTCCTGGAGACCTCATCCATCAAGCTGCCTCCCCCATTTCACCAATCCACAGCTGAAACAGCGCTGGGCCAGCCAGACCCCTGTACCCCACGATTCCTGCGATCCTCCATCAGAGATGACTTTACCTTAGGCAGGCAAAACAACTTGGCAGGTGGGCTGTGGCACCAAGTGCGACATTTGAGTACTGAGAAGAGAAACAGAATAGGTGAGGGTTAGTAACAAATTATAACTATCATGTTAGTTATGTTTTAGTGCTAATGACTAACAACAGAGATGCAGTCTGTACAGTTAATCAGCAGCTCTAGTCAGGATATGCTAAACTGAAGTAGTGGGTCTTCAGCCAGGATTTAAAAGCTTTGACCGTAGGGGCATCTCTTATAGTAGCAGGCAGACCATTCCACAGTTTAGGGGCCCTGTAACTAAAAGCTCGACCTCCCACTGTTATTTTATTAATCCTTGGAATCATAAGCAGACCGGCATCATGAGATCTTAATGTGCACTCTGGTTTGTAAGTCATGATAAGTTCAGATAAGTAATCTGGACCTTGGCCATTTAATGCTTTATATGTTAAAAGGAGGATTTTGAAATCTGCCCTAAACTTAACCGGGAGCCAGTGTAAGGATTTAAGAACTGGAGTTATGTGTTCGTATTTTCTTGTTCTTGTAATAATTCTTGCAGCAGCATTTTGGATTAACTGGAGGCTGTATAAAGAACAGTTTGAACAGCCAGTGAACACCGCATTGCAGTAGTCAGTCCTACTAGAGATAAATGCATGAATTAATTTCTCAGAATCCTGTTTATTTAGAAAGCACCTTAATTTCCCAACATTTTTAAGATGAAAAAACATGATTTGGACAACTTTATAATATGACATGCTAGAGTCAAAGATAATTCCTAGATTGCGGGCTGATTCAGTAAAATTAATGGGGATTCCAACCGAGTTAAATGATGACAAAATATTGCTGTGATCAGCATCATTCCCTCCAACAATTAACGTCTCTGTTTTATCTGTTTTTAAAGACAAGTAGTTCTCATCCATCCACTCCTTTAATTCACTAACACAACTAATTAAAGACAACATCGGAGAAACTTGGTGTCCCTTTACACCTCTGACCCAGACAGGTCTTTTCTCTTTTTTGTCAGTCCCCTTTATACTTTCTTCACTGTATCACCATGTGATTGAGACACAATGAGCAGAAAGCGACTCGTGAAGCAACATGTGGTGGTGTGATGCTCAGGAGCCATTAAAAGAGGCCATCTTAAATACTAATTCACGAATGCTGCATACAAAGAGGCCTTGGCCATCTGCAGAAATATGTGAATAAAATAAGGATTGCTTGACCGCTCCATCACAAAAAGGCGACTGGGCTGAGCCGCAGATACTTAAGTGCTCACCACTCAGCTCTCAGTCTCAATACTGGTACATGCCATAAGATGGACTCTAATCTAACACAAAGTGCATTCCAAAGCAAATGTACGCAGCTTTATCACAAACTCATGCACTCAAGAAGAAACATTTTAAGTGCATTTCTTTTTTTATTCATCTCAGAGGAGCACCTCTGTTCACAAGAAAACTGTAAATGACTACAACATGAAAATGGCAGTTTAATTCAATAGAACAAGAAGAGTGTCAAAAAACATAACATTAATTTTGTGAATAAACCATTTCAGACAGGCTGCCTTTGAGACCCTGAGGTGAGAGGGTCACATAATGTAATGAAGGTGTTAATAAATCCAGTTAGAAAACTGAGTTTAAACTCAGCATTCAAAGTGGAGTGGTGCAAAATGGCTGAGCATATCTGAAACTGAACTGGATAAATGTAGAAAATGGCATTGTGCTGTGGACCAATGGAGGAGCCCCGCTCAGTGTCCTTAAACGTTCTACTGTAATGGTCATTTTCTTACCTAAGTGTTGTGTACCATACTTATAGAATAAACTGCATCTGCTCTAACTCGGTTCTTATAGTGGATTGGCATTCCTTCCAGGATGTGTTTCTGCACCCAATTTGAATCAAATCTTCTAAAAAGGCAAGAGAATGAAATCAAATTGAAGTGACACAATTTACATCGAAGTAAACCGAACTAGTGGTAAGTGAAGGAAACCAACTAAATATGTCATAAATTTAAATCCTGCCTTGGGCCCAATACATCCGGGATTGGCCTTGACCTTCTGTGACCCTGAAGCAGATTAAGTTGGATGGATGAGGGTCCGAGAACAGCAGTTAAGCAGCCAGCATTAGCTTCTGTCTTACTTTTCAATGGAAGTGTGTCAAATATTTGCTATAACAACAACAACAACAACATTTATTTATATAGCACGTTTTCATACAAAAAAATGTAGCTCAAAGTGCTTTACAAAATGAAGAATAGAAAAATAGAAGACACAATAAAAAATAAACATAAGTCAACATTAATTAACATAGAATAAGTAAGATCCGATGGCCAGGGTGGACAGAAAAAACAAAAAAAAAAAAAACTCCAGAGGCTGGAGAAAAAAAATAAAATCTGTAGGGATTCCAGACCAAGAGACCACCCAGTCCCCTCTGGGCATATAGCTTACCAAAAACAAAACATGTACATAAAGTACATTTTTTTTAAATAATAATGTTGTCCTTTTCCACAATATCATCGTAAAGAGCAGCTGTTTGACATTTTGTACTGGTGCAGGAGCTAGCAGGGGCACCATAATATTTTTTAGCTTTGACACCGCACTCAATTATGTGTGTGTAGATGGAGTGCGAGCACAAAGGCCAGGGTTCATTCAAACCATGGCAGGCATGAAGAGTGAGCCTATAAAAAGGAAAGTAAAAATGTTTTAAAGTGATCATCTACTTACATCATAAGTTTCGTTGAGCATGGGAAGGCACTATATAAATAAAATGTATTATTATTATTAAAAGAACTGATGGAACAGCATGTGGTGACACTTTCCAAGTGTTTCTTATTCAAGTGTACATACACTGCCATTACTTGGTAACTAGCATTGTTACTGTATAATTGGAGGATTGGTAAAGTTCATACTCTGCCAGACAAAAATCCAAAATAAAAAGCCAAATGACTGAAAAGGCATCTGCAATACTGAAGCAGTCTGCTTATGGCATTCCAGACCTTAAATAGTGCTGGGGGCGGATCCTGAGCTGCAGCGTCAGATGGCCACAACCCCTACTCTTAACATAGTGAGCACAAGACATTTAATGAAAGGAACAAATGCTTAAACCAAGAGAATATATTTGTTATATATAATACATATTTCAGCCATAGTTCAAATGTCTCTTTTATGTATATTTTGTTCTTTTTTGTGCTAAATTATTGATCATTTAGTTTCTTTCTTCTTTCTTGACTAGGCATCTTTTGTTATGTCCCATGTGTTTTGTGGGTGGTAGCAA
Organism: Polypterus bichir lapradei; assembly: GCA_026402145.1. Classification (NCBI taxonomy): domain Eukaryota; kingdom Metazoa; phylum Chordata; class Cladistia; order Polypteriformes; family Polypteridae; genus Polypterus; species Polypterus bichir. Next base: position 20,680,018 of record JANRMT010062829.1, read on the forward strand.
AGAGGTGGGACCACCTACCCATTATCATCAAGGGATTGCCATTAGCCCTATAAAGGCAGGGTCAACCTGCAGTCCCTTGCGGTTCATTGATTGCACTCAGGTGGTCTCTCCTGTGTATATTGCTCTTTTAGATTTTTTTTTGTGAACTACTGGATTTTTGACCTAATATTTTGTTTTGACTTTATATTCTAGGTTTGTGATTTGGACTTGTTTGCCTTGGATTGCCTTTGCCTCTTCAGGCATCCCTTGCTGTATCTTTTGTGCTCTTCTGAGCTTTACTGCTTCACAAAACTTTCTTTCTGAAAATAAAATTTTGTGCTTGACCTTTGTGTGACTAGACTGATTTTTCAAATATTTTTTTGGAACTGTCGTGATTTGAGACTCACAAGTTTATGACAGTATGTAGACAAAAGAACAAGCATATAAAAATATATGTTCAAAACATTCAAAAATAAATAAGTTAAAATACACTAAAGCCTGGGATGAAACCCTGTCTGTACCGTAACAGGTAACTGTTCATTTCTCATCCTCATCCCATACCTGAATATGCATTTATCTATACACACTAAATAAACAGTGAAAATACATTATTATTCTTTAGTCAGATTGAGTATTACTAAGTAACTACAGCCTGTGTTGTCAAGATGGTACCACACAAAAATATCAAAAGGAGATGAAGGCCTCCAAAAAACACAAAAAATGGCAGACCTGCCCTCTTCCTAGGTCTGAATTCTCTGAATAGACCTCACTCCAGGCAGCCTAGCCACAAACTCAAAAGGCAGGTGTCTAGCCCACACAGGCCAAAATATGGGGCTTTTAAAAATGTCCTAATAATGAGAGGTAAACCACAAACAATGTTAATTTATATTAAAAGTTTTATTAAGATGACTCAAAAAGATTGCAAAACAAAGACAGGAACAAAAATAGTGTTTCCTTTAAAGGCAAAGAAATCCAATAAACACTCATCTAAAACAACACCTTCAAACAAGAGCAGGGATCAAACTCAAGGAAATCCAAATTTCAATAAGATTCAACAAAACACATGAACTGGAAACAATGCAATGCCAATGTCAAATATGAGAATGGCTGCTTCGCTCTTTTCACAGCCAGGGCAGCCCCACAGCTGCATCCTTGGGTTCCATGACAGGAAGCAGGACAGATAACTCAGAAAATGAATACATAGACCCTTAATAATACACATCAACATATTACATGAATATAACAAGAACAGAACAAGCCTAACATTATTTAGGCTTAAAGAGGAAGGTAAACCATTAAAGAACCCTGGTTCAAAAACAAACATATTTATTTTAATGTATTCTTTTCTGCATTAATTAATTCTGCACACTCAACAATGTTTATATACAATTGAAAGAGCACAGAATTTAGGAAATTCCTCACTACAAATTTAAAAAGTGGAAGACACAGATAATTCAAAAATTCAATGCAAAGACACACTTTACTAAACCCAGCAGGTGCCGTCTTAAAGGCCTAAACGAGGCCTAAACATATATACAAGCCCCCGGGCCTTAACAGGCAGTCAAATCACAGCACCTAGGGGGGACTGAATAACCCATAACAGCACTTCATTTTATGT
>JANRMT010062829.1:20691614-20727600 GCA_026402145.1 Polypterus bichir lapradei
TAGATAGATAGATAGATAGATAGATAGATAGATAGATAGATAGATAGTTTATTTGTCCTCAGAGTAAAATAAATAGACAGATAAAAAGAAAAAGTAAATAATAATCAGACACACATCCATGCAGTGATCATCCTGTTCCACCTCACCCTAAAGATGTACCAGTGGATTGAAAGTATTGGGACTGTGCAGGCCTTTGGAATAAACTGAAGTCATTTCTATACTTGTGGAACCAGTTTGAGATGACGTGAGTTTTGCAACCTGGTGTATTATCCTGCTTGGATTATCCATTTGAAAAAGGCCGGGCTGCACGTCATGAGCAACAGTCCTTAGATTTGCTTGCAGCCAACATTCCCCACCTCATTAAACTAACAACGCCAACCTGTGCCATAGACATAAGGCATGATGGATTTGTGGCTCTGCTTATAATGAAGTCTGACCCTTCTATCTCATGTCACAGTAGAAATTGAGATTAGCCAGACCAAGAGACAGATATCTTCAGTTAGCCAGTTTTGCTGGTAACTTGTTCTTTTCTTAGCTGACTGGAGTGGAACTCAGTGTGATCTTCTTCTGCTGTAGCTAACCGATTTCATGGTGTGATGTGTTGTGATGTAAAGATTTGTTATTCTTGTATTTGTGGCCTTTCTTTTAGTTTAAACAAGTCTGGCAATTGTCTGCTCACACTCTTATTAACAAGGTGTTATCTCCTTCTGTTCTGTGATATGCACAGTAGGCTGTTTTTCTCTCTTACTCTTTTTTTATTGTATTCATTTTTTCATATGTCATCTTATTATCTTATTGCCCATATATACTTACCTGCAACTGTGGCACAAAACTTTCAGCATGCTCTTGCAGTGTATGTGACAATAAAGATCTAATCTAACTTAATCTAAACTAAAATCATTGCACGCAGGTCCTGGCCATTCTAATATTTGACCAAACCACATCTGCGTACAATATGGACTGAGCTGTAGCCACGTGACTGGCTGTTGTGTTAATGAGCAAATGGACTTAATAAGAGCCACAAGGGCAACATGCACCAGTGACTGAGACTGGAGTTATTAGACAATAGCCCCACCATTTGACTAATAACAATACTATTACTACTACTACTAATAATAATAGTAATGGTCAAGTTCTTACAGTTGTGAGTGTTGCACAGCATGATGTTCATGTCATCGATGGCGCTGGATTCCTCCACTACTTTCCCCACCGGTGTTTAGCTCTCCTTTAGCTCTTAAATTTGCACTTCCATTAGTTTGTGATCACCACATAGGGCTGTGTTGTTTCAGTGTCTCTTTCTGATTAGCTTTAGTTGTTACTTGATGTTAGATAATTGTAAATATGGACTCACCCCCGTAAGAATTTCACTACTTAATGAACCTCAAGCATTGGAGGACTTACCTTCATTGTCTTGTGTGGAGCTCAGAAGCTGATGGCTGCACTTAAAAGCACCATTGCAGATTTTAAATCTGCAGGGACTCTTCTGGTGCGATTGGAAGTTCAGGATGACCGGAGGATTGTCTGAGATTTTCCACAGGAGCCGTTGTTTTTACTCACTACTTAGGCACTGCCTTCATTCTGGACCTAACACAGAATTTAAAAATATATACATATTGGTAAGAAATAGTAAATATTAACAAAAACAAATAAAATATTATCTCTTTTCATGTCTGTAGTAGAAAGAGAGGGCTCAAAAATGTAAAACTGAATGGACTAAATAGTTATATTATTCTTTTATTGTAACAGGAGATGGTACTTGTATGGCAAACCTTTTTGCCCAATATGATGCCAAAGAGACAAAAGGTATACACATGAAAAGAAGGGAATACACAAAATAGAGGAAAAAACAGTAGAAAGCACTTGAACCCCTGTCTAACCAGAGGAGTGCCTTGCCCATTTGTCTGCCCTTACCAATGCCCACCTTCATCTTCTGCCTCTCCCTCTGTGTCTTTATTTTAACCCTGGCATCTTCCTCCTGCCTGTGCCCTGAATTCTTCTCCTGCCTGTGCCACCACTCCTCTAACATGAGAATACTTTAAACCCCTGGTTGTGGTCACCTCCTGCCAAATCCTGGAATCACTTCAGTGCTTGGGGTGGGCCACCTTTTGCTAAAAGGATACTGGGCGCAAACTGGCCTTAGTGGTTCCTGGTGGTCCTGAGCCCATCAGCCTTTCAAAGCCTTAAAAGCGCTGGGTTTCCAAAGCTGTTCTTCAGTTGTCTTCCTTCACAAATCAACGAAATCCCAGCCCTTCCAGCCCTGGTTGAAGGTGGCCTTCTGACTTGTGTAGATACACTTTGTGCAAACCCCCTGTCGACAAGAATTCGCTCAAAACCCCTGCCAACCCACCATACTCACTGTTTTCTTTAACAGAGAGGGTCTGCTGTGTTGCCTACCCAATTATGTTCTGGACGGGCATCATCTTTTTTCCTCAGCTCTTCTGTGGTGGTGTCCTGGCCTGTTGCTCTGTTATTCAGGTCTTATTGACCTCACTAGATTCATCCTCTGTCTTTCTCTCTTGACAGTGGCTTGTTTTCACTTGCTGGTACCCTTTATCTTTACAAGGTTTTCCCAGCAAGACACACCATCCATCCATTTTCCAACCCGTTGAATCCGAACACAGGGTCACGGGGGTCTGCTGGAGCCAATCCCAGCCAACACAGGGTGCAAGGCAGGAACCAATCCCGGGCAGGGCGCCAACCCACCACAGAAGACACACCACTATAATTTAAATTGATAAAGTGCTAAAGTGGGTTTATCTGTCATGCGATTATTTTGAATGGCTTGGGCAGGAATTTTGATGTTGGTCTTAATTAAAAGCATATGACCTGATACACATTGGGGAATCAACAAACTTGAGACAGTGCCAGCCTAGGCCAAGTGATTGAGAAGGAGACATGGCAGAAAGGAAAAGAAGGGCAGCAGCATCTGCTGAGCATGAAGGAAATATCCAAAGACAATTACGGGGTAGGTAGAAGAAGAACAACAGCAGTGGCATCTGCTGATTGTCATGCTGATATGTCAGCCTGCAGGTACTTGCAAACTCCCTGGACTAAAACCTTGATCTTAATCTTCATTGAAAGCTTATGACTTGAACGGTGAATCAAAAAATTCGAGGGAGTGCCAACCTCCGCAAAGTGAGCTGGGCTTGTGTGTTACTTATGGCAAAATGAGTCAGAAGGTGGCATAGTAAAAAGAGCGGTGACATCTACTAAGTGTGAAGCACATTGCAGAAGCTGATTATGTGATAGCTTGAAGAAGAATGACAGCTGTGGCATCCGCTGAGTGTTAAGCACGTACATGGAGGTACTTGTGAACTACTGGCACTAGAATCTTGATCTTGGTTTTAATTAAAGCTTATGACCTGATAGGTCAATCAACAAATTTAGGTAGTGCCAGCTTTGAAAATGTGAGCTGTCTTCATGTCTACATTAAAATGAGAGAGAAGGTGAAAGAAAAAGAAGAGTGATGATATCTGCTGAGCGTGAATCAAATTGCAGAAGCTGATTTTTTTTTTTTGGTGTTTGGTACACTGTGTTAATCCCTGAATAGAAAGTGTCTTTTCACATGACCTTTGGGGGTCAGTGCTCAGGGTCAGCCATTGTACAGCAACCCTGGAGCAATTGTCAGGTTAAGGGTCTTGCTCTAGGGCCCTATGTGATAGGAAGAAGTGTCAAGAAGAAATGTCTGCTGAGTGTCAATCAAGTATGACAGCCTAAAGGTACTCACAAGCTACTGGAGCTAGAAATTGGTCTTAATCAAAACCTGAACCATTAATAAAAAGCCAAAAGATATGAGGTCAGAGCAACCTTGGAAAAGTAAAGTGATCAAGAAAGTGAGACAGTGGAATGAACACTGGTGCCATCTCCTGACTGTCTTTCTTTTGGGCAGAAAATTTTATTGTAATAAAAGCTTGATTCCTGAATGCCTGTCTACTGATAATTACCCAGGAAATGCTACATAAATCTTCCAAATCCATAATCAAGTGTATGTGTCACTGTCAATTTATGAAATTTGGCATTGTGTAGAATGCCAAGGACGTCTATTGACTGCTGAAAACGATTAAATTTCAAACATTTCCTAGATATTCTATGCAATGCCAAAAGTCAAACTGGAAAGTCATTCGGTACAATGCCTAGGGAAGGTACAGTATATAGCATATTAAAGTAACACAGACATTTCATGCTTTGCCTAAAAATGTGGCACATTCTCTAGAATGAATACCTGCTTTTCACACATTGCCAGTAACATACAGTATGTATGGTGTTTATCGATCATAGATCATGCCAAAGAACCCTGTAGTATGAAGCAGGAAAAAAAGAAGAGCAGCAACATCTGCTGAGCGTCAGGCGCATCACAGAAGATGCAAAATGCAAGAATGACAGCAAGAGAGAAACGCATGTTGACAAACAAGCACTACTTCAGAAAGTTTCATCACCAATGTGACCGCTGTGAAGGTCTATTTTTTCACAGTGAAAAGGAAAACCTCATCTTGCACCTTTCTCTGAGGACTGGTGGTCCGCATGTTTCCTAGTAGTTAAATATTATTATAGACAGAAAACTATTCCACCTAGAAGACCTGGGGCAGTTTGAATGACCACATCAGTCCCACATTGCCCTCCAGCACTTTGTTGTTAGTTTGTTGTCCTGTCCAGGGAGCGTTCACAGTCTGCCATCTGCCCCTCCATCACATTACACATGCGGGTACGTTTGATTTTAGCTATATGTGAAAATGCTTCCCACGAAACAGAAAATGCCAGCGGTTCTCAGTCTTGGCCTCAGCAGATCCCTGTGGCTTCAGTATTTCATTCTAATCAATTTTGGAGTTTAATTAGCTGACCTTTTCCTGCTCTCATTCTGTAGTTAGAAAGACACAATACTTGAGTAATAAATTTAAGTTGATTAATCTTTTTTTGCCATAGGTTTTAATACATAGGAGTCTATTTTTTCCTTTGAATTAATTTTTTAATAAAGTTCATTGCCTCTAGATAGGAACAATTAACAGAGAGAGGACGAAAAGAATAAGGATTGCTAAAGAGGGGCAGTCATTGCTCTACAGTATCATGTCCATGGTGTGATCATTAGTGCACACTGGCTTGAAATAACAACAAAACAGACTTAAACCCACTCCTCCAATTCAGGGGTGTAGGAGGGCACAGAATGGGGCGCTACAAATACTTCAGAAATAATTTCAAAATTTGACAAGTAATGTGAATTTCTCCCACAGGAATCCTCCAGGGTTCAGTATGAGAAGAGCTGCACAATACAAAAGCTGACTGACCAAGTTTTATCTCATCAGGTCCCTGGAAAATAACACCCAGGAATTACGAAATCCAGTCGAATAGAAACCGAGTGATGTCCTTGAGGGGAATGACCGCTTTGCCTTTAAAAAAACAAAAAAGAACAGGACTTTTGTCAGTGAAAAAAGCCAAGAGTGGCCTATTTTTCCCATCAAATTGACCTGAATTGACTGTTGAAAACATGTTTGTTTCTTGATCCAAGAGAAACCTTTGGGAGAACGCCCTGTGATGGAGAAATCAGTGAAGCCAAAGGCGCTGAAATTAGTCAGACTTGAAATATTGGATGAAAAACGTAAACAGAGCAGCAGGCGGCTGAGCCGCGGCCAGCCGCCTGTCTCGAGCGGGGTGATCTCCTGGCAGGCGGCTGGCAGCACTTAGGGGTGGATTTGACTAGGACACACTTTGCTAGGAATGACAGAAGCCTTCTTTGTCTTCCTTTAGCCTTCTTGCTGTAAGTGGGTTGTCATTTGCCTTCTAGCCCCTTACATCATCCCAGTACATCTTTAGACGGAGTACAATGTAAAAAGAAGGAATAATCTCTCTCAGTTCTGCAGGATGCTCTGAGAGATCAGCAAGGTGTCTTATGGCTACCATATTAACGTAATGATTTTAGGGGTAGATGGACTCCATTTGATCATTTAAATTACCCCCACTTCATCTCTGCTGGCCACAATGGTGTTCTTGCTTCATTATTTGAATGTTTTGTCATAATGGCCCAAATCTTCCTAGGTAGACTTTATGCACTCTGCATTCCAGCCATTTACTGCTTGGATCCTTACTGACTGATTTCCCATTTCTAGTCTCAGACTCTGTCCCTCATTCTCCTGAGGCGTCCGTCTGTGGCACTTGATCTGACATCATGAAGCCTGGCCAGTTCACTGCCTGCTACTCTGAGACCCCTCAACTATTTCCCAATATGTTTCTGAGGATTATGTTGAGTGTCAGAAGAACAGGAGATGAATCACAACACAAAGAGATGGTCAGGGAAAGAAAAGGGTTAAAACCAAGAGATCACAACTAGCCAGTCAACCAGGTCTCAAAGGACAAGACGTTAATCAGGAGACGAGTACAAAATGAAAGACAAAAACCAGAGCATGATCTGAATGCTAGTATAACGCTAGTGCAGATTTTTTAAAGGAGATAGGAGAAAAGATGTAGTCAAAGCCAGAAAAAGTGGTCCAAACTGAGAAGACTGCTGCAACTGTTACAAAAACCAAAATGCAAATCAAAAATCTTACCCAAATATTCAGGCATGAGTTCTGAACAAAACAGCAGTTCAGAAAAAAAAAGGTTTGCTTTAAACAAAACATTGATTGTCAAAAAGGTTCCTGAAATCTGCAAACGTGGATAAAGAAGTGCCTGAAATGATGACTTTTTAACCTGTGGCATCATCGCTGGAGGTTCAGGACCAATGAGGACACACTCCCTGACAACAGTGGGATGACTACAGTAGTGGTAAAACTGCAAATAAAAATATCACAACAATAAAAGTAAGCTTTAAATCAACAAACTAATACGAGATTCAGAATCTAGGGGTCCAGAAACTCCCAAAATGAGTGGTCAACCTCATAAACTGACAAACAAAAATACTTAACAAATGGATAACAAATCCATTGACAATAGCTGGGGCCTACCTGAAAAGGAGCTGAATAACACTAAATAATTTTGAGCTTATTCTCATACACCACACTCTGCGATTGCTTCCTATTATGCTTCAGTGGAAGGATGCAGAATTATTAATAGTAGAGGCCAGAAGATGAGATGTAATCTTTAACCAAGCCAACGTCTGTTGCTGGAATATCAGTCATATCTTCTATCTGAAACAAGAAATAAGCAGAAATCGTAGTCAAGAAGTAATTGCTACACAAAAGAAACACACTCGCTAATGCTGCATTCCATTTGACATGAGAAGTCAGAATTTCTGAGTCCCTAGTTGGAATTTTCATCTGGAATGCTCCTTAAGTCAGATATCCAAACTGGAAACTCAAGGTTGGCCTGTCAAGCCCTCAGATCATGACGTCAATCCAAAATGGCGACTTTAGTGCAAGCTGTAGTAGTATACTGTTTATTGGAACTTTTGTCTATTTGTGTCTCATTAAATCATTCGTACACATTGCACTGGACAACTTCGACCTGTGGACATGTTGCTGTGGGGTTTGGATGCCCAAAATACCACGTACTGCTTTGTAATCAATTGCTATTTATTCTGATGGAGCAAACATCTTGGACGTTTCCATATCGTTTTTCCGAAGGCTTTACTTGGGTGTGACGTCATTCTTAGCTCCGTCATCTGACTTCCAAGGTAAATTGAATGCAGTTTTGCTCTCAGTGTTTAAACCAATCAAAAGTGACCAGGCGGTACATTGCGTTGACCTTTAAATTGCCACACTGATGACATCATATGACATCCACTCCCAGTGAGTCTTTGGTAACAAATCCTTAGTAACAATAAACAAAACAGTCCACAAAATAGTGGTGCACATAAAAAATAATAATGGTGCCACAGCAATATGTTAAATATTTTTAATGTTCTTAAATATACTTTCAATAATTTTTAATTAAATTACATTCTACACATAATTAAACACCAAAGGAGGAACTTAACCCAAAAAAGATGCATATAAATTCAGATCATAGCATCTCCATATTTAGATTTTGCTATTGTGATGTCATCGGCATGTTAAAACAGATCATGTGATTAATTCCAAACAGCATTGCGTAAACAAACAAAAACTCGATAAGACAAAACGCCTTTGTTATTTTACTTCCACTTTTCAAATACATGTCAGAAGTGGAATCCTCAAATGTCAAACCCCCAATACAGACAAAAAAAACACATATAAGGCTCCATTTGTGTTGTCTAGCTGGGGTGTCCAGTTCTAGTCCCAGATGATTGCTTATAGCTAATCCTCAATGGTGTCATACTGCTGCTGCTGCTGCTGCTGCTGCTGCTACTGCACGTGAAGCTCATCCAACATCTGACCTTCAGGCACGCATGTATGTTGAGAGACCAGACGTTTGTGTGCAGAGGACTCAGACCAGGGTAAGTGCTGTTAGGGTAGTGTTTTCTCAAATAGATTTGAATACGTGAGATGGTCACCTGGAGGACACAAACTGTAAGCAGGTAGATTAGGTTCTATGAGTCAAAAGACCAATGGAGAGGCTGGCGTCAAAAGCACAAAAAATGTCACAGCACAGGTAGTTGTCAAAGGGGGGCAAAGCAAAAGTTCCAGTCAGGAAATGAGTGGTCAGGGCTGCTGTCCCCAGCTACAGTGGGCACCAGTTTGCAATTCCTGTCCAGGTGTGGGTTTTTCCCTAGGTAAGAGCGTGCAGGCTCAGAATGGGCACTGGTGTGGGTATGATGGCGCCGCTCCGGGGTTGATTGTGGTGATTGGCTGATTGCACACTCACATGTAAATGTAAGCAGATCAGTCAGGTGCCTCATTCACAACTCAGAGTGGGCGGAGGGTCACATCTGTACCTGATCAGGCTATATAAAGGAACCATCATGGCACAGGGAAAGGGGAGAAAGAGAGAAAGAACAGAACAAAAAGGAGGGAACAGATATTAAAGTGAAAGAAAGAAAGAGAAATCAAGAGGCAGGATTGGGAGAGCTTGTACTACAGAGGATTGAAGGTGGGTGGTTGGGGGAGGAGCCTGGGGCTGAAGAAGGGGAGCTCCTATTGAGCGATACTGGGGAGTAGGAGTGGCCCGTTATGTGGGGTCTCCCACAGACACCAAAGAACTGGTGGCAGGAAATGTGATGTATGGCTTGGCATAGCAACCCATGGTGCCCAAGGACTCGCAATGGGTACCGAGCTTGGTATTTATGTTTGACTGCACCTGTCGGAAGGACATCTCCTCTGGCTACAGGAGCCCATGTAGGATAGGCAGAGGAGACGTCACGTTGAAGAAGACATGATTGGGATTTATGTGCTTTTAAGGGACACCCTCCTGCCTGTGATTTTAATCTTGATTTTATGGATTACTACTGGATTACTGCTTGCTTTGCTTGCCAACCCCGCTGCCTGTGCTACGCACCAGCAACTTTGCATCTCTACCTCTCGCGTATGTGGATTACACTTTCACCAAACAACAAAACTTTTAATTCTCGCAGATTGACCTCTTCATTCTCATGGATACGCCTCTTCATTGGGTAGAAACACTACTTTTCCCTGATGGCAACACAAATTAGACGATCTACAAGTCTCCGACTTAAAGTTTAAATCTGAACCATGTATTCAATCTCTGTTCGCTGTTCCGTTATTTCGCCGAGTAATAATTTCCGTTTGTTTGCACTAATGCAATCTTTACTATTATTTTTTTAAGGCTTTCAAATTTTCGTACTTCCATTATCTCTAACCTGCTTGGCATGTGTATCGCACCAACGTTTTTGAATTCTTTATGACGTTCTACTTTGTCATCTACTCTTTGTCTTTTATTTCCAGCCCCGGGAATGGTTCACTCTCTTGGCACAAAGTCTCGTGTTGCAGGACGTGAGAGTATCTCTCTGAAAAGAATCACGTCTCATCCCAGGCTAAAAAGTCTTGTCTCGTCCCAGGATTTTTTTTATTATAATAGAGAGATTTATAGCTTATTTAATGGACTTTTTAACCTTCACTCCAGAACTTGTTTTATGGATTATTTATTTATTGGTTTGAATCACTGCACTATTTTGCACTTTGTTCTGGATTCATTTTAATAAAAGCACTGACAATTTTTGTACCAAGTCCTCAAGGTATGTGTCCTTATTTCGGGTTCAAGAGGCTCCAGGAAGTGACAAGGGGGCGTGGAGTCAATCCGGACTGTCCCATACTCCCATTCTCCTTCTCTGTGCCAAAGATAAGCATGTTAACTTAATTGATGACTTCATTTTAGTGCACCTTCTAATGGTGGCTTGTCCAGGGCTGATTCCACGGAGATGCTGCTTGGATGAGTGATGGGTTAAGCAGGGTTGATGATTGATGGATGGGCAAACAGGAGTAAAATGGTCAAAGTCTTGACAGCAAAGTAGAAACAGGAGATTAACTATACTTAGTAAAAGACTCAGGATGAAAGCCTGCCTAAATATTAAAATAAATTAAGATCTCCGAAGCCAGGGAAGTAAGTAACACTGTCAAGTGAGATGTGCGGCCAAGGACAAGGCCTGACATTAGATTTGACAAGCATGAGGGAGAAATCCCATCTAAACTACTGACTAGATCTTTGTTGACTGAAGCGTCTTTCTGGGCTACACCAGGAGATTCCCAGCTCAGATGCCGGTGCTGACTCTTGTGCATTATGAAACTCTCAGCCAAGTCTGAATTTCCTCTTAGCCATGACCTTCAGAGGAGCAGTGACTCAGCAGTAGTTGCAGCAGCTTAGGGGGACAATCCCTTTGGAGATTAAAGATGACTTATAGAAAAGGCATTTACTCAGAATGTTTTATTGTGTGTTTTTTCAGCTGCAAAGAATTAACTCCTTGCTTCCAATTCGTGCCTTCACTCTAATCAGCAGCAGGTGGATGAGAAGAGTAGAAGTCAAAGTGAATTCAAGTGCTGTAACAAACGTTCAGCCGTCTGCCACTTGCATCAGTTGCTCGTAGAGTTTTGTGCTGCTCTATACTTCAATGCCCGCCGAGGCCAACGCAGCAGCAAATCGTCTTCCTGACCTTTCATGTTATTAGGGTTTCTCTTCAGGAGAAATTTGTTGTCTGCACTGACTAACAGGGAACTCAGCCTCCACTAGAAAGAGGGAATGTCCGCTTCAGCAGATTACAGCGAACAACCCTGGGTGGCACCCACTGGGCGCAGCTTCATGAACACAAAAAATACAGTGAGGTGTGGAGCTTGGAAGGGAAATAAATGACTGTTCAGTCTGTGAGAGCTTCATGTCAAAGGTGGGAAGATTCAACAGTCTTTACTTTATATAACACCATTCCTACCATACTCACTATAGCATGGGCTCGCTAGAGACACTGGCAGAAAAAAAAAACAACTTAGAGGCCCACCCTCTCATCGGCCCATTCCCCCACAGTGCAGCACAAACCATGTCTTTATGAACCTGACTTTGTGATGCTAGAACAGAAAAGGGTTTTCCCCAAACTATTTGGAAAGTTGGAAGCACATATTTTTCTAAAAAGTTTTTGCATTCTGCAGCATTAACAATACTCTTCACTTGACCAATCCCTGAAATGCAGCTCCAAACCAATATCTCTTCTCCAACAAACTTTATAATAGGCACTACACAGTCTAGCAAGTAGTGCTCTTCTTGTGTCTGCCAAACCCTGGTTCACCCATGCAACTGCCACATATTGAAGTGTGATTCATCACTCCAGAGAAGATGTTTCCACTGCTCCGGAGTCCAATGATGGTAGGCTTTGCAACACTTCAGGCAACACTTGGCATTGTGAATGGTGATCTTAGCCTTGTATGCAGCTGCTCAGCCACAGAAACTCATTTCAAGAAGCTCCTGTTGCACAATACTTGTACTGATGTTGCTTCAGAAGGCAGTTTAGGATGTTGTTGTGAGTGATGCAAGAGAGGAAAGAGCTACAGCATTGTGTGGCCCCACTCTTTGAGTCTGCCAGGTCTACCACTTCATGGCTGAGCTGTTGTTGCTTCTAGATGCCTCCATATCACAATAATAGCATTTCCAGTTGACTGGGCAGATCTAGCAGGGCAGAAATTTCATGTACCGATTAGTGGCAAAAGTGGCAGCCTATGGCACTGCCTCATTTAAAATCACCGGGCTCTTCTATCTTCTAGTTTAATGGTGAGGGGAATGTTGTTATAAGCAAATCCAAGGACTGTTGCTCATGACGTGCAGCCCGGCCTTTTTCAAAGGGATAATCCAAGCAGGATAATACAACAGGTTACAAAGCTCACGTCATCTAAAACTGGTTCCACAAGTATAGAAATGACTTCAGTTTATTCCAAAGGCCTGCACAGTCCCAATACTTTCAATCCACTGGCACATCTTTGGGATGAGATGGAACAGGATGATCACTGCATGATCCTACCTCTCAGGCCGCACTCAGTTTGTTCAGCTTAAAACTTTCACATCCCAACCCACTGCTGTTACTTCAGGTGTGCCCCAGGGCTCTGTCCTGGGGCCCTTCCTTTTCATTACTTACCTCCTTCCCCTTGGTAATATCTTTCGTAATTATAACATTAGCTTCCACTGTTATGCTGATGACACCCAGCTCTATCTCACTAGCAAACCTACTGCTTCCTTTCCACCCTCCTCACTTACTGATTGCATAGCAAAAATCAAATCCTGGTTTGCTTCAAGTTTTCTTAAGTTAAATAGTGACAAAACTGAGGTTCTCCTCATTGGTACAAAATCAGTATTATCCAAAACTGATCATATTTCATTTATTATTAATAATTCCTCTGTCTCCCCTTCCCCACAGGTTAAGAGTCTGAGTGTCATCCTTGACATTACTTTATCCTTTCAATCCCACATCGATAACATCTCCCGGTCTGCATATTTCCATCTCCGTAACATTAATCGTATTCGCCCCTCGCTCACTCCCCACACCACTGCTATTCTTGTTCATAGCCTTGTCACTTCTCATCTGGATTATTTCTCACAAATCTCTTTATAAGCTTCAACTGGTCCAGGATTCAGCTGCCCGGATCATTACTAGAACCCCCTCTATTCACCATATCACTCCCGTTTTGCAGCAGCTTCATTGGCTTCCAGTTCAGTTCCGAATTCAATTCAAAATTCTTCTACAAACTTTTAAGGCTATCCACAACCTTGCCCCTCCATATCTGTCTGACCTCCTCCATGTTGCCATTCCCTCCCGTACCCTTAGATCCTCTTCCTCCATCCACTTGACTGTCCCCTTCGTCTGTCTTACCACTATGGGGAGCACAGCATTCAGTTGCTCTGCTCCTCAGCTCCTGAACTCACTACCACCTGAGCTTAGAAATATTGAATCATTTTCACTTTTCAAATCTAAACTTAAAACTCATTTGTTTAAGATTGTTTTTTCTCTTTGATTACAATTGCTCTGTCTGATTTTAACTTTTGTATTTTACTTGTATTTATGAGCTGTGTTTTGTTTATTGTTCGGTGTCCTTGAGTGTTTAGAAAGGCGCCTACAAATAAATAAAATGTATTATTATTATTATTATTATTATTATTATTATTATTATTATATGTGTCTAATTATAATTTACTTTTATTTTTTTATCTATCTATTAATTTGATGAGCTTTAGTAAAAATAACAGATTTCCCCCTGGGTACAAATAATCTATCTATCTATCTATCTATCTATTGTGAAGTATAGCGGCCTGGACACATACAGGCGGACACCGTTTTATCCATCACACCACGTTTATTTACAATATTTACAAAAGTGCACCGACACCAACCCCCCCAGTTCCCCAAAGTCTAGGCTCTCAATAGTCACTTCCTTTACAAAGTCCAGGCTCTCACTAGCCACATCTATCTATCTGTAAAATCTTACATTGTATAAGAACACCTGATGGCAGAGAGACACAAGAGCCCAGTGAAATAATGCAGGTGGTCCGCGAATTCTATGAACTTCTGTTTGCTGCAGATGGTGATGGTGGCAGTGAAGACCAACAGGCCTTTTTGCAGGACTTACCACAGATTCCCAATGCAGATGTGGCAGATCTGAATAGTGAAGTGACCTTTGCAGAACTCACCACAGCCCTGGGACAGCTGAAAACAGGGAAGGTCCCGGGAATCGATGGCATTCCAATGGAGTTTTATAAAGAGTTCTGGGATGTCATTGGCCTGGACTTGTTGGAAGTGTTTCGGTGGAGTTTTAAAACTGGCTTGTTACCTCAAAGCTGCCTCAGAGCCGTGATCACACTGCTGACGAAGAAGGGAGACTTGTGTCTCATTAAGAACTGGTGGCCAGTGTCTCTCTTATGCGCAGATTATAAAGTTCTCTCCAAAGCCTTAGCTAACAGGATGGTTCAAGTTTTAGGGAGAGTGGTGCATCCTGATGAAAATTACTGTGTGGCTGGCAGGTCCATTTTTAATAACATTTTTTTAATTCAGGACATTTTGGCTGCTGCAGAACTGTTTGATTTTCGGACTGGTCTTATGTTTCTTGACTAGGAAAAAGCTTTTGACAGGGTCAGTCACTCTTTCTTATGGAATGCCATGAAGGCTTTTGGGCTTGGGGAGTCTTTTATTAAATATATTCACTTACTTTATAGTGATATTTCTGGTATCATAAAGGTCAATGGTGGCTTGTGCGTGCCTTTCAGTGTCAGAAGAGGAGTCAGACAGGGCTGCTCTTTGTCCGGCATGTTGTATGCTCTGGCATTGGAGCCTTTCCTGGTGCACCTGAGGAAGGTGCTGACTGGTCTCTCCATCCCCAACTGCAACATGGACCCTATGAAAGTCACTGCTTATGCAGATGATCTCGTAGTAGTCATCACAGGCCAGAAGGATTTGGACGAACTAACGGACTGTCTGTGGAATTACAGTAAAGTGTCTTCGGCTAAAATGAATTGGATTAAAAGCAGTGCAGTACTGGTTGGGAACTGGACAGGATGTAGTCCTCCTCGACTGGAAGGGGGTCTGCAGTGGACAACTGGGGGCTTCCTGTACTTGGGAGTCCATCTCGGAGATGACCACTACATCCAAAAGAAATGGGAGGGTCTGTTGGACAGCTCGGCTCGCTAAGTGGAAGTGGATACTCCCTCAGTTATCCTATAGAGGACGGATGCTGGTCATTAATAACCTGGTGACCTCCAGCCTGTGGCACAAATGTATTTGTCTGCAACCTCCACCTTCACTTGTTCAACAGATACAGGAAGCGATCATGGATTTCTTTTGGAATGGTACCTATTGGATACGGAAGGGCGTTGTACTGTATTCTTGCCATTGGATGAAGGCGGACAAGGACTTTGACATTTACAGCAGGATTGCTGCTTTCCGCCTTCAGACCATTCAGAAACTGCTGTACCCTGTTGAGCAGAGCCAGTGGATGAACTTAGCCGTACTTATCTTTAAACAGGCCAAGCATATGGGACTTGGTAAAAGTTTACTGCTGTGTCGCTTGGATAAGATCAGGACTTTACATGTGCCAGAGTTTTATAAAAGCCTTCTAGCAGCGTGGCAACTGCTGTCGATAAAAAAGGACTGTGATGACTTTTCCCCATTTTGGGTCCTTGATGAACCTCTGCTCTACAATAGTGCTGTTGGTACTGCTACAGGACTTTCTGAAAATTGTATTCATCATTTCATAATACATGGAATAACCACAATAAAGGACATAATTGATTGGGAAAATTACACTTGGAAAAGTGCACAAGTGGTAGCAGAGGAGACAGGAGTGCACTCAGTGCGCCTAATGGAGACGTTTCTGTCGCAGATACAATCATCACTGGACAGGGAATCCATGACAATCCTGCACAGAATTTTCACATCACGACTGTGTCCAACTGACGAAATGCCTTTTCCTACTCTTACTGTATCACCGGCTGTTGAACTGAGGGATGGTGAGACTGATGTTTTAGCCTTAAGTTCTCTTGAGGCGTTATCTCTGCCTACGGTGCCGGGGAAGCAGCTCTACAGGATATGTGTGAAGATGAACCACCTGGAGCAGCTGAGGACACGAAGATACGATACACCTTAGAGAGACAAGCTTGGAGCCCCTCAAGGACTGAACCCCACCTGGAGGTTGTTGTACACCCCGCCATTGGCCAGTAGGGTGGGAGACCTGCAGTGGAGGTTGGTTCATGGAAAACTAGCGGTGAACTCCTTCTTATCGATTATATGTCCGGGGGTTTCAGATTGCTGTCCTTTTTGTGGTCTGAGAGAAACTGTTTATCATGCCTTTATGTATTGTGAGAGGCTCCAGACCTTTTTTAGAAAAATTGAAAGAATGGTAGAAGGGCTGGGGGGTCCCTATAATGGCACGGTGTTTGGGGTGAGAATTACTAAACCCACAAGGGAAAATATGAACTTAATTAATTTTATTATCGGGCAAGCAAAACTGTCAATATGGAAGACCCATAAAACAAGATTACTGGGAATGGAATTGAAGATGTTCTTGTCTTTTTTAGAAAAGTGTGCGAAAGAAGGATATTAGTGGATTTTAATTTTTATAAGTCCACAAATAATTTAGCAGAGTTTAAGGAATTGTGGTGCGTGAATAATGCACTTTGTAATTGTAATGATGATAATTTGCAAGTTGTGCTCTGACTTTGGTGTTTTACTTATTTATAAATTGGGTTTATATATTAAGAATAAGTGGGATTGGAGGGTGGAAATAATGGGAGGGATTAGATATATATATATTTATTCCAAGAACAATATGAATATGTAATGGTTTGAAACTGAATATTCATCATTAGGAATGTGTATACGTGTTTTCTGTAAGACTTAAGATTGAGTTTGGTTTACTGTTTTGATTTATTCCTGTATTTATTTAATAAAGTTTGGTTTTAAAAAAAATCTATCTATCTATCTATCTATCTATCTATCTATCTATCTATCTATCCCAGAGTGCAAATGCAGTTATGCTATAGAATTATTCTCCAAAAATCAAGTGCACCACTTACATCAGGTGTGAGAAAGTCTTATGTTAAATTCCTAGGTGTTGTACATTGGCCCCACAAGAGTGAGTGTGTGTGTGATTAGGCCCTGTGATGTACAGTGGCTTGTTTTTGATAGGCTCTTCATCACAACACTGACGTGTGTTTAGTAGGTTTGAGAATTTCAGGTTATGCTTATGTTAATTCGGACAGATGCTTGTGCCTGAAATACACACAATGTGCAGGTGTAGCCATCTGCCAGAAAGGGCCAAAGGTATAAAGTTTGAGTCCTCCAAGTCAGGGGACCTACTTGTTTTGTGGACTCTCCTCATGTCAGCAAAAGAGGCCTCATTCTCAGTGGCCCATTGGTGAGACCTGTCACTGGGAGTTTATAGCATCCGTTGTCATTCAGATTCTGGAAAACCTCAGCCAGTAGGCTGCACAGCCTAACACCAAGTGTTGTTGGTGCACACCTAGACCTGGTTACCAGAGGTGAAGAATCTCCATGAACTTTGACTGGACCTTGGACCAGTTTTAATTACGTACTGTTCCTGTTGTCCTCTCACATCATTTTCCATTTATCTGTGGAGCTTCACTGTATTGTCTCATTTCTTTATAAACCGTGGTGTCTTAATCTTTCAATGTTTCAAAACAATGTGGCACACTTGTTTGAGATGTCACCAGGGATCTGGGTTCAACCCCCATCTGTCTCTTCGATTGTGTGAACACTCCCTCCCCTACAGCACCTTTGGCCTTACTAATTCACTAAAATGTGCGTGCACCTCATGATGAAGCCACACAGCTTACCCACCAGTGTTAACTCAACACCTGAAGTGCATTGTCAGGTCGGCTCTTTCTTAAGGGTTACTTTGACCAGAGGGGACTGGGCGGTCTCATGGTCTGGAATCCCTACAGATTTTATTTTTTTTTCTCCAGCCGTCTGGAGTTTTTTTTTGTTTTTTCTGTCCCCCCTGGCCATTGAACCTTACTCTTATTCGATGTTAATTAATGCTGATTTATTTTGTTTTCTTATTGTTTTTTATTTTTCTATTCTTTATTATGTAAAGCACTTTGAGCTACTGTTTGTATGAATATGTGCTATATAAATAAATGTTGTTGTTGTTGTTTGACACAATGAAATTTAATTAAATGATGGAGTTGCTCAGACAGGCTCTCCCTCTTTGCAACAGTGTAAAATCTAAAGTGGTTTTAGAAAATGGATGCACACCATTTTAGTGTTGTTTATGAATTATAGATTTTGGGGTAATGGTGGCTCAGTCGTTAACTTTGCTGCCTCACAGTTTCAATGACCCGTGTTTAATGGTCAGCCCAGCCATATTTTTTTTTTCTTTGTTCTTTATTTCTTTCTCCAAATCACTTAAAAAGCACACCTTTGATGGTTTTGTGATTCTAAATTGGCCACTGAGTGGCACCCTGTCAACAATGCTGACTCCTGCATTGTTGCACTGGCTTAAGAAAGTTCTTAAAATGCAAAGATGATTTAACTTTGGTGCCAGCATTCAGAGTAAAAGGTGCCAAGGTCCATCTGATGAGCCACTTTTTACTTTTCTTGTTAATTAGGCCCGACAATGGGGACAGATAAAGCCTCAGGTGGATGTTAGTGGTTCAACCCCACTTAGCAGCTTCTCTGCTGTAATTTGTATTACATTTGGTCCTCTGGAATGGTGTCCTCAAGACTATAAAATGTGCAGTCGCTTCCTCCATCGGGCAAGACGACCTTTTTCCTGACGTGACACCGTACAACATGTTATTTTCTGAGCTGGATGGCGCTCAGTCTCCTTGGGTCGTCTGCTTCAAGCTTAGTACAGATGGGGACTCAATGCCAGTTAGAATTGCATACTTAACATATTTATGTTTTGGAACACCTGTCGTGAGCAGCAAAGTAAAGTTTGTCCATGGAAAGCTGATAGCCATTTTAAGTCAAATCATAATGTCATTACGCAGTTACTGTTCAGCACATGTTGTCATCATCTGAGATGAACAACAAAACTGGGCAAGGCTTTAAAAGGCAACTGTGAAAACCAGACATGCACTCTGCTGGAGCAGCTGTTAATGACCCCTCTTTGCAGATTTCCATCTTAGTGCACTGGTTTGTGCTGCTGGCACACAGCTCTGGGTTCAAACCCCAGCCCAGTGACTGTCGTTGTGAGTTGAGTTGGCAATACCTTCAAATGCCAATGTGGGCTTTGCTTCTCTTTCCTCCCACATCCCATGTGACATGATTTCATATAAGTGAGGGCATGAATGTGCCCCCGATGGACTGGCACCCGGTCCATAGCTGGTCCTGATGTTATTGGTTCGGCTTTGGCCTCCCATGACTCGGACTGAGGTTAAGCAGGTTTGATAATTGATGGATGTTTTTAACATTACCCTTTAAGTAGCTTCTGTTAACAATTAATATTTTCCTAACAGCTCTGAAAGTGTTGGTAGAACTCCAGAACGTTCCTTCTCTCAGTGTACGAGTATTTTTAGCAGCTTAATATGTAACAGGTGTCACCCAACTAAGAATATTTTAATAATAAAACTTGATGAGCTGATACCTCACACAAGGTCTTGCCCTGTCTGTACCCTTTTGTTAGTGTGGACAGATGGCACCACTGACTCAGAGTTGGTGAATAATGACAATTTGGCTGTGTTTAAGCCATTATACTTCTTTTAATGACAGAATGGAAAGTCTGATCTCCTGCGCTAACCACTCAGCTACCACAATCACCGGAATCTCCTGGCCCTGTCATGAATCTGCTTCACTGATTATGATTGCTTGCCATGGATGATTAAATTTTGCACATACCCTCGTATTCTTTGCGTTACAAAGTCTGTTTATTTACCTTTTTGAAGTAATATGTTATGCATTTCCTTTATAATTGTCAATTTATTAGCATTCATCAGTTGCCGCTAGGCCATCTTTGCTTTGGTATTCACACCATCATTTTGAGTGTTGTATGTCAGGGTGCCAAGTCATGATGTCAGTAAATATGCCAATATTTAAACCGGTCTGGTGGCATTATGAAAATACCCAAGCTTTGGAAAAAAAAGACTAGCGATTGGTGTACTGAAATTCTGGGTTTGATTCTTGCACGACTAGCTTACTATTCTTGAAGTTATGTTCTGGCACGAGTGCTCACTCATCTTCATCCTCACACTCCTTCCTCTATAAGCATTTGTTACCATCTTGTGATTCCCATCCTTTTCCAATCCTATTCAACGATTTTTGTCTGCCTCGGCAGGTAGTGCAGCCCCCACTTCTACAAATCCATGCTTTTCTTGGATGTTCTACTTGAACTTCATCATTGACTCTGACAATCTCAATTCTCCCATCCTTAGCTCCTCAGCATAGCCACTGTACTGAGGTCTCCTATTGTTCAGGCAGGAGATGGAAAGAATGACAAACCGCAAGGCTGGGAAGAAGGGCCAGGAAATAAATGTTAGCCAAAAATCAAACAGAACAAAAATGTAATGACTGAAGATCATTAATCAAAACCAAAATTAGAAGTGAGAATAAACCTAGTCAGGAGTAATACTACCAAAGAATCCTTCAGAAAAGCACACACTTGAGTTTATAGAGAAAAAGTCCACAATCTTGGATGTTGCAAAAGCATGAAATGCTGGCTAGTGACATCACACAGTGCCACTTCAAAAAAACACAATGTGTAAAGACAACATAAATGAATTTGAATTCCTTGAACTAAAACCCGATCAAAACATAAATCAGAATTCAAGAAAATGAATCATATTTGCCAAGTTTGGGGAGCATGTGCTGATTGCGCGTTGTCTCACCCACCACACGACAAACCACCTGGATTGGGTCCCGAGTGCTGTGGGTGACACCTCAGCACCACACTAGTATTATTACCACTGTTATGATCTATATTCTGGACTCTCATTTTCCCAGCATGTGAGTTTTATGTTAATTTTTAAACATTATTTTGAACTAGGGGGCTTTGCCCCCTGCTCGCTTTGCTTGGCATCACCCCGGCCTGCACTTTGCGTAAGCCACTTCGCGTTTCTCCCACTCGCATACGTGGATTTCACTTTCACCAAACAACAAATCTTTTATTTCTCGCAGATACGCCTCTTCATTGAGAAGAAATACTACTTTTCCCTGATGGCAACATGAATTAGACGATCTACAAATCTCCGACATGCTGTACATATTAGTAAGATCGGTCACACAAATGGCACTCTCATATTTCCGCACAATTTCCTTCTTCATTTCGATTGTGATCGCTTTCTTTACCTTCGTTACCTTCTCTTCCTTCCTTAGCAATTATCGAAATAAATTATATAAATCACTGCACTGACTGAAATTACATCCACACGCACATGTATCTGGGCTCCGACTGAAGCTTACGAACGCTCTCGGCTTTTTGTTTACAATCGCACAAGCGGATACACGTGACCGCATTGGGGTCGTAATGCAAGACGTTAGTCGCAATTCAAAACAAAAATTTTGGTCGTAAACCAAGTTGTTCGCATGTCAGGCCAGTCGTATATCGAGGGTCGACTGTACTTTCATTATCTCTAACCTGCTCTGCATGTGTATCACGCCAAAGTTTTTGAACATCTTTAGATTATTCTACTTTGTCTTCTACTCTTTGTCTTTTATTTCTGTCACCGCTTGGAGCTGAGTGCGCAGGAACTGTGTCTGACAATAGCATTCACACGAATGAGAAGTGATTGGACCGTGGCGGTTGTTCTAACAACACCACATTAAAGTTCAATAAATTCTGAAAAGAATGATACCAAAAATATATATGTAGGTTTTAAAATAAGCCTGATTTAAAGCGTGACAAAAACGACACACAAAATCGTTGCACTTATAGGCTTAGGATTTTATATATATAGAGTAGATTTTGATATTTTTTTCTATTAGGCTTTGGGTCGTCAAATTTTGATGCCATCTTGTTTTCTAGATGCTGCCATTTTGTGATCATTTTTCAAGGCTATGGCCATAACGTTTACTATCACTATGCCTATTGTCAGTCACAAGACATGCAAGTGTGGTTTTTACGTCATTGTATTGTAGTGACAGGTGTAAGATGCTAGGGGTCGCTGTTGCCCCTTTCAACCCAACAGACAGACACACTGAACACAGGGTAAAATCACCAAGGTTTTTAATTGTTTTTCTTCTTCTTGTAGTGCCCTGAAGCACCTCTGCCACCATACACAGGCAATACAATACCAATAATAACCACAATAACGCACAAATCTCTCCTCCACGCCTCCCACCAAGCTCTGTCCTCTACCTTCCAACTCCTGCTAGCTTGCTGGGTCTCCAGCTGTCCGTTATATAGTCTTTGACCTGGAAGTGCTTCTCCTCTTCTGTTCATGTGACTTGCCAGCACTTCCAGGTCAGACAGAGAACTTGCTTTCTTCTTCATCCCGGAAGTACTTTGGCTATGGAAAAGATACAAATCCCCAGGTCCCCCGGCAATGTGCCCATGGTATCCAGCAGGGATGAGAAGCCAAACTCCAAATCCCGCTATGCTGCAGGGAACTCGCCATCTGGCGTCTTGGGGGAGGCAGCGTCCCACAGTAGTGCCTTCCCTCATACTTCTCTTCTTTGGGCATCCCGGCCAGGTTGAGCAGCCGGCCATCCACCACACAGGTTAATCTCCAGGCAGAGCCAGCTAAAGGAAATATGGCTCCCCTAGGCCATATCGACTAATGGTGCCCCCTCTGACAAATTTTACAAAAAAATATTACAGCGGATTCAAATCACTGGCAGTTCTTTGTGTTGTCAGCTCCTTTTTCTTCCTTGTGATGTGTAATAACTTTTACATGACATATTAGCCGAGTAGGGTGGGGGGGTATTTGCCCAATAATATTAACATCAGATAAGATTTAAGAGTGGGGGGGATCCTTTTTAAGATAGCAGTGTATTGTGTCACACACGTGCGCATGGGAGGTAGCTAAAGGGCTTGAGTAAGGACAGTTCCGAGACATACCGGGATGTGGCAGAGTGCACTGACTCTTTTACTCCCTTTCCTGCAGACCATTCATGGGAGATTCCACCTGGCCCTCTTGACGTCACTTCCGGGACCAAGCCAATGGAAGGAGACCTTGTCAGCTCCGGCCCCTGTGATGTCACGTCCAGGCACGCACCAATGGCAGAAGACCTACATGATCCCGACCCCTTTGACTTCACTTCCTGTCTTCCCCTTTAAAAGCCTCCACCTTTTCCCTATTCCCTCGGTTCTGTTTTGGACTCCGTTTTGTGCACATCAGTGCTGTATTCATTGAAAATTACTTTTGCAGCCAGGAAACCAGATTATACGGGTGGCTGCCCCAAACCTTTATATGACTGTCTCGAGTTTGTGACAATTGATATTAGTATATAATATCAATAAGCAGGGAGGGGAACTAGGAAATGTCATGGCTTCCCAAGGCCATGGCCTAATCAGCTTATGCCTAAAGCCGGCCCTGTCTACAGGTATTATTGTGAAAAGAAAACTTCAGTGTAGTGAGGGACAGAAAGATGTCAAAGCCAAAATACTCAGAGAGACCAGTCGAGCAAAACACAATAGCAAACCAGAGAATCAAAAGTCAACGACACAGAGAATTCAAAAACTGAAACAATACCTAGCACTTGGCCTTTCTGCTTACAGACTAATTATGCTAAAGTCTTTGTTTGGTTATCCAATCAAACGATACTGAAACACAGACATGCCGCTGTCTTTATACAGTCACTAAGAAGCATGAGGATCACAGTCATGTGACTAGTCTTCTGTGTTGTGTAAACAAAGAACGGAACAAAAGAAAACAAAATGAAAGTTTACAAAAATACTTTAAAACTGATATAAATCTCCATAAATAGATTCTCCATTGTGAAAAAAGTGAAAATAACAAACAATGCACATACAACCATGAACTACAACACTACAACATATACTGTACTGTATGAGATGGTGATGAGCCTGTCTTGGTATTCTTGCTTTGGATTGAATTCTTTGTTGCACAACTCTTCACAGTGAGAGTGAGGAAAGTTCCAAAGAATTCATTAATGTTAAAATTTTGTTTATTTTTTTTTCTGATTTTTGCCTGGACTTTGCCTACAGGGTGTTGGCAATCAGCTCCTTAGTCTGTTTCTCTGTGTACTGACCTCCAGCTGCCCTGCCTGAAAAGAGCGAGTAGGCAACTAGGAATATTATGGCACCAGAAGATGAAACATAGTCAGAAAATAAGACGCAAATTTAAACCTGAGATACATCCAAAGCCCAAACAGAAACTAACAGGTGAAGGCCAAGATCAGTACACTGAAGTCAAAAAAACAAACTCAGTCACTGTCTCTCAGAATCTGCACTCTCAGATGGCCGGGTGGTACACTCTGCCAACCTTTACACTGGCACACTTGTGAGTCATGAGCTCCAAGACCACATCCACTAACTCACTGCAATGAAACCACTAAATGGTGGTGCCTGTGAAAAAACAAAATAGTGTCAGAAAAAAAAATTATTGACCTAAAATTCAAAAATATTGGATTGGAATTCTTTGGATATCAAAACTCTAGAAATGACATAGAACTTTTATCTAATACATTATACTACTGATGATAACACCAACCTGACTTTCAACTCTGACCTCCTTACCCCTTTAGATGTTTTTATCTCCTGCTTCATTTCTAAAATTCCCTTCTAAAATTGTGTTCTTAATGGCAGCCAGGTCTACGCCTCCTATTCGTGCCTGTCAGTGTTGCTTTTCTGGATTGCCCTTACTTAGTGCCTATATAATACTGTGATCAAATCTGGTAATATTGCTGAACATTTCTTTACTTCAGTCCCTCCACGAGCTTCTCTTTAATGCAGTGTTTGTCCAGAGATCTCTTTATGTGACCTATCTGATTCTATAATTTAACTGCTCTACACAGGACTTTTCTACTCGGCTGTTTAACATGGTTAGGTTGCTGGGGTCTTCTATCTATAGGGTGTCCTCCCATAAACCTTTTTCTATTATATTAACGTTTTTCCACCTTTGTTCTCTATATTTGCCACTGTGAGCAGTAGGGGAGTCCCTGACCCACCAAACCCCAGACACACATGATCCAACACAACTTCCAGGTTCATTTTTAATCCAACCAGCTGTAATAATACAATATGTACTGCCAAAAAAACTGATGCCTTCTCTTATCTCCTTCTGTCCTCTATGTGAGTTTCACCCACTGCCTCTCAACTCTGACTCCCTGAGGTATGACAGTGGGCTCCTTTAAAGCTGCTACCGGAAATACTTCTGGTGGCACTCCGTGGCTTGTTGAAAGCACTTCTGGGTCATACAGAATCCAGGGAGGTCCTCCCCCAACAGCACCCTCTACCGTCACCAAGGACTCCTACAGGGCCGCGTTTCTGAACTCAAATTCCAATGTAGCCCTGTGAGTGTCCAAACTGGGACTACTTGAGAGGGACACTGCCTGCTGTTAATTTGGGGGATGAACTGCTTCTGGCCTCCACCTCTCACCAGTCCATCTAGGACAGGAATTATAAGGTGTCCCAGTCGGGTATGTCCATAACCTGGCCATTCTTCCATTATGTCTTCCTGGCTGGACAAGAAATCTTCCTTGATCCTGGCCGGGGTGTCCATCTGTCTTCCTGGGCACTTACAATACATACAGCATGTACCACAATAGGCCTTCTGATCTACAGTATATCCTTCACACTTATATTGTGCACGTGCAGTGTCACAAAATAATTAAAAGACGTTAATCGATGAAGTGTTTTGCTTACCATGGTCACTGCCTGGTGGCATTGGTGATGTCTGATGCACACTGTTGTACCTGAATGTGTAATGTTATGATTGTTAGGCTTCTAAATGGAGGTGGTTGTGGAACAATTCAAAAATAGTCAATTTATTACAGCTATTTACATATTTAAGAATATAAAAAAACACAAAAGAAGCAATTAAACCAAGATGCAATCAACAGTAAAAGATCCTGATTGAACAATCTCAAAAAATAATAATAATAATCCCAAAACTTAAATGCCTTCCAAAATAATTTTCAAAACATTAGAACAATGTAGATGAAAACAAGCCATGCAGCTCAAAAAAGCTCGCCAGTCCAATCTACTTAATTTTTCTAAATTAACATCAAGTTGAGTTTTGAAGATCCCAAAAGTTCTACTGCCTACCACGCTACTTGGTAGCTTATTCTGTGTGTCTGTGGTTCTCTGGGTGAAGAAAACCTTCCTAATGTTTGTGCAAAATTTACCATCAACAAGTTTTCAACTGTGTCTGCGTGTTGTTGATGAACTCATTTTAAGGTGTAGCCCTGCTACGTTTCAGAGTGTCTTTGGTTTAATTTTAATCTATACTAATAAAAAGCAAAGCCCTTACTGACTGACTAACTGGCTGACTGACTCACTCATCACTAATTCTCCAACTTCCCGTGTAGGTAGAAGGCTGAAATTTGGCAGGCTCATTCCTTACAGCTTACTTACAAATGTTAAGCAGGTTTCATTTTGAAATTCTACTCGTAACGGTCGTAATTGAATCCTACTTACGTACATATATTTACGTCCATAGCCTGAAGCTCAGTCGCCGTGTGAGGCGGCATAGCGTCCCCCATCCCCACGCCTCCCACGTAATTGACGGCCTGCCCATATAAGGCCATCCGTCGCTCCGGTCTCTTCATTCCCTTCTTTGCTTCGCCACGGTATTCACGTCTCCCTGCTGATAACTGCGGCCTTTTTATTTAATCCACGGCTTCTCTGCTGTTTTATTGTTCATTTATTACGATGCGAAGTTATCGATGAAGGTGGTTGTATGCTTACAACGCTTGACAATGCTGAATGTCACTTCAACACAAGTCCTGCAAATAATGTAATTGAAACAAACCATGAAACTCAAACCGATTATGACAGCAGCAATCCAAGCTGTGAGAAAACAGTAAAAAGGAGGCATGTCAGACGTTGTGGTACATTTTCTGATGCAGCTAGACGGAAACAACTTCGTGACGCTGTCGCTAAATACTTGCAGGCAAATCCACAAGTTCATAGAGACACTGTTGCTAAATACTCGCAGGCAATTCCACAAGTTCATAGACACGCTGCCGCTAAATATTCGCAGGCAAATCCACAAGTTAATACCGGGAATGCCTGTTAAACATCTTAGATTCACAAGTAGCGATTTGGGTAGTGAGATGTCTATCGAGGTGATCACCATCAATCAAAGAACTGTCACTTACCGAGTGGTTTCTATGCCCGGAGATGCCGCCTGCCTTTTCCATTCTCTGTGTTACATATTGCACGGCCATATCAGGCTCACTCTTGATATCCGGAGGAACATTGTGTCTTATGTATTGAATGACTGGGACAGGTTCAAGGTGTGGACTGATGACGGTACAGGAGATAATTATACTACACAGGAGCACTAGAAGAGTGAAATGCTTAAGCCCTTCACCTATGGTTCTGCATGTGAGTTGATGGCTGCCGCTGAATTGTTCGGTTGTCGCTTTCAAGTGTACCGAAATGGCCAAATATTTTACACCTTTGGAGAACTGCCAATGGCTCTTAAACATCTTAGATTCACAGGTGACGATCTGAGTAGTGGACACTTTGATGTCTATGAATATTTTAACTCTCAAAAGCTGGATGCGAAGTTATCAATGAAGCCGGTTGTATGCTTACAACGCTTGACAGATGCCGAATGTCACTTCAACACAAGTCCTGCAAATACTGTCGTAATTGAAACAAACCATGAAACTCAAACCGATTATGACAGCAGCAATCCAAGCTGTGAGAAAATAGTAAAAAGGAGGCGTGTCAGACGTCGTGATACATTTTCTGATGCAGCTAGATGAAAACAACTTCGTGACGCTGCTGCCAAATACTCGCAGAAAAATCCACAAGTTAATAGAGACACTGTCGCTAAATACTCGCAGAAAATAGACATGCTGTTAATAGACATGCTGTCGCTAAATACTTGCAGGCAAATCCACAACTTAATAGAGATGCTGCCGCTAAATACTCGCAGGCAAATCCACAAATTCATAGAGACGCTGTCGCTAAATACTCGCAGGCAATTCCACAACTTAATACCGGGAATGCCTGTTAAACATCTTAGATTCACGAGTACCGATTTGGGTAGTGAACTCTTCAATGAATGAAACCTGTTATCTTTACAACGGTTGACAAACACGGAATGTAACTTGAACACAACACGTGCTCCAAATACGAACCTGATTGAAAGAAATGATAATCAAATCCTTGATGACAGCAACACTCATAACAGTGACAAAACAATTACATTGACAATCATGTTACGTTATTTTTAAAATGTTCCCTTTTCTTTTTCATAATTTCTTTAACACACTACTTCTCCGCTGCGAAGCACTGTTATTTTGCTAGTAAACTATAAAAAGAAAAAGAATCTTTGTGAATCGCTGTTTGAGTAGTGCTTGGTGAACATGCTGAGCACAACCAATCCTGACAGTATCTGTGTTGTGATTGGTTGTGTGAGTGTCTGTATTCTGTTCATGCAATGGGATTGGCCAAAAGTAGCAAATGGAGAAGACTTGAAAAAAGACCAGGAAGCAAGCGAGGGAGCCCAATATCAGCTCTGTTATTTGTGTTTGGAAAGGGAAATGAGAGAGAAGGAAAAAACACTCAGAAGACGAGAACATCAAAGTTTAATGGCAAAGTAAAAAAAAAAAATAACTGGTTAGCGTGACCGCCAACATTGTACTTGATAGTGTAGCTGCTACGACTGGTAGCTAGCTTTTTTAGCGTGCTGGCAAATCGCCGTTTGGACTGAGTTACAATCGCGAAGAAAAAAAAAAAGAAAGAAAATGAGAAACGAGAAAAACACCCTGTGATTCATGAAAAAGAAAGGCCCGGGATTTCCTCCCTCAACTAAGGACAGTTCTGAAGGTATTCCTGAGCACTTCTAGAAGAGTTGTTCAGGTTTTTGAAGACTCTGTATTACTTCTGTGGATATCCAATTTTTCTTATATATTTGCTTGGAAGAGGGTGAAGGGGCAGTTTCATTTTGTTTTGCAGCTTCGCACCACCACCAACACTCAGACCTGCAACAAGAGGGTATTTTATGTGTATTTGTAATATTATTTTATATTTATTGGATGTATTGAGGGTGGCGCTGTGGTAGAGCTGCTGCCTCGCAATTAGGAGACCCGGGTTCGCTTCCCGGGCCCTCCCTGCGTGGAGTTTGCATGTTCTCCCTGTGTCTGCGTGGGTTTACTCTGAGTACTCCGGTTTCCTCCCAAAGACATGCAGGTTAGGTGCAGTGGCAATTCTAAATTGTCCTTGGTGTATGTGCATGACTTGTGGTGGGCTGGCGCCCTGCCCAGGGTTTGTTTCCTGCCTTGCGCCCTTTGTTGGCTGGGATTGGCTCCAGCAGACTCCTGTAACCCCGTGTTAGGATATAGCGGGTTGGATAATGGATGGATGTATCGTTTGCTGTTTATTGTGTGGGTCCATAAGGTTTAGTGAGAGGTACTGAAGCCTATAAGACTGTAAATAGTTCATTGTGAAATTTTGAGACTTAAAATGTAAAGAAAATCTAGAAATAAATGCAGGGTCTTGAAGTGCATTGGGACAGCAAAGAAATTTAATAAGTGATGCAAGAACCAATCTTAGAAAGTTAAAGCTTTGAGTTAAACTCATATTAATGTTTGCCTAATTTGAATAGAATATAAATTTCTTTCATAGTCATAACTCATGGTATAGTCTTTTCCCCCTATAATTAGCAAGAGATAGAACCTTCTTACTATAACTGAGAAACAGTGTGATAATACGAGAGTACATAGAGACTTAAAAGACTCATTTTAAACTTAGAAATGGGATAAGCATACAGTTTTCTGACCGTTTTGTATTGGTTCAGAAATGTTAAGTAAATAGTAACGATTTGAGAAGTAACAAGATGAAGCTTAGAACTGAACTTTTCTTAACATTAATTTTTCCTTTTTTTGCTATTTTATAATTTTTCTTTTTTTGTGTGAACTGTTTTACTTCAAAACTTAACTTTCAAAAACAAAGATATTTTGTCTGTGGAATCATTTCTGCGCGTCAGGCTTTTGTTAAATCCCATTTTTTGAGTTGAAGCTGCTGAACTTTGGTAATTTTGGGAAAACGCAGCTACAAGTGAGTTTAACAGGTTACTTGAATAATTAATTTGTATATGTTTATTGAACTGCTTTACTTTTCTATTAATAAATATTTTGAATATTTGAACTTTAAAGTGGGCAGGAGGAGGAGTATAGGAACCTAATCAAGGACTTCGTTAAATGGTGCGACTCAAACCACTTACACCTGAACACCAGCAAGACCAAGGAGCTGGTGGTGGATTTTAGGAGGCCCAGGCCCCTCCTGGACCCCGTGATTATCGGAGGTGACTGTGTGCAGAGGGTACAGACCTATAAATACCTAAGAGTGCAGCTGGATGATAAATTGGACTGGACTGCTAGCACTGATGCTCTGTGCAAAAGATGACAGAGCCGACTATGCTTACTTAGAAGGCTGGCGTCCTTCACCATCTGCAATAAGATGCTGCGGATATTCTATCAGATGGTTGTGGCGAGTGCCCTCTTCTACACGGTGGTGTGCTGGGGAGGCAGTGTAAACAACAAGGACGCCTCACGCCTGGACAAACTGGTGAGGAAGGCAGACTCTATTGTAGGCACGGAGATGGACAGTTTAATATCTTTGGCAGAGCGACGGGCGCTGAGCAGGCTCCTGTCAGTCATGGAGAATCCACTGCATCCACTGAACAGGATCATCTCCAGACAGAGGAGCTGCTTCAGTGACAGACTGCTGTCACTGTCCTGCTCCATTGACAGACTGAGGAGATCGTTCCTCCCCCACACTATGCGACTCTTCAGTTCCACCCGGGGGGGTAAACAGTAACACTATACAAAGTTATTGTCTGTTTTACCTGCATTATTATCACTCTTTAATTTAATATTGTTTTCATCAGTATGCTGCTGCTGGAGTATGTGAATTTCCCCTTGGGATTAATAAAGTATCTATCTATCTATCTATCTATCTATCTATCTATCTATCTATCTATCTATCTATCTATCTATCTATCTATCTATCTATCTATCTATCTATCTATCTAAACAATTGGTTTATTTGGGCTCAGCATTTTCATTAGGCACTGAATTTAATGAGTGAGGTAGTTAAGTGGTGTGGATGCCGTTGAGAAGTCAGGTCAGGTTGGGGAGCATGCACTGGTACAGTGTGTTACTGCACCCACCACACGATGAAACAGCTCAGGATCCTGGTTGGCAACCCCCCAGGCAGACGTGCAGTCCACTCCCACCCTCTGTCTGCCGCAGCCAGGTGTTACGTGGGCATTCCCTTTGCCTGGTCCAGCCAACAATGAGGATCCTGTGAGCCGGATCACCCTCGGGTAATCACGACACATGGCCGTAGTGCCATAACTGACGCTCCCTCACAATGCAGGTAATATGCCTCATTTGGGACTCCGTGAGCAACCGCTCATTTGACACAAAGTCAAACCAGTGGTGTCCAAGGATTCTCTGAAGAGATACAGTACTGAAGGACTCCAGTCTTCATTTCAGGTCACTGGATAGTGTCCATGTCACGCAACCATATAGCAAGACAGGAAGCTCCAGGACTCTAAAGACATGGACCTTCGTCCTTTGCATAGATATCGGGAATGCCACATACCCTTTTCCAGTGACCTCATGACCCCTCCATGCTCTCCCATTCCATCTACTGACTTTATAGGAAAAGTCACCAGAGACATGAATGTTACTGCTGAGGTAAGTAAACCTCTCGACAAGGTCGACACTCTCTCGGCAGACAGACACACCGCTGATGGCTGTGCCTAAGAGGTCATTAAAGGCCTGAATCTTGGTTTTTATCCATGACACTCGCAAGCCCAGACACTCAGACACTTTGCGAGCCCCGATCAGAGCCTCCATTGACTCCGCGAAGATCACAGCAATGTCAGAAAAGTCAAAATCAGTGAATCTTTCTTCACCAACAGATGCTCCACAGCCACTGGACCCCACGACCCTGCCCAACACCCAGTCCATGCAAGCATTGAACAGAGTAGGAGCAAAACCAAACTCCAGACAAACCCCAGAATCACCTGGGAAAAACACATAGGTACTACTTTCATTCTGCACAGCATTCATAGCACCAGTGTACAGGCTGGCCATGATACCCAGCAACTTTGAAAGGATCTCACAAAGCCTCAGGATGTCCCACAAGTGCAGAACAGGAAGTGAATAGATTAAAACTAAAATAATTTACTTTTAAATAGAAAGGGGCTTTTGAAAACATGAAACACCTTTATATTTTGTTGTACGAACTCAGAGCACTGCTCATGGCCTAAAGGGCTGAGAAAGCACTACAAAAGTAACAGTCTTGATCTACTGTACTAATTCCCTTCATAATTTTAAACACTTTAATCGTGTCTCCTCTTAACCTTCTTTTGCTTAAACTGTAAAGGCTCAGCTCTTTTAATCTTTCCTTATATCTCATCCCATGTAGCCCTGGAATCAGCCTAGTCGTTCTTCTCTGGACCTTTTCTAGCGCTGGGGTGCCCTTTTTGTGGCCAGGAGACCAAAACTGCACACAGGACTTCAGATGAGGCCTCACCAATGTGTTAAAAAGCCTGAGCATAATCTCCTGTGACTTGTACTCCACACATCAAGGCACTATATAACCTAACATTCTTTTAGCTTTCTTGAATGCTTCTGAACAGTGTCAGGAAGTTGATAGAGTTGAGTCCACTACAACTTCTTAATCCTTCTTATAAGGTGTACTTTTTTCAGACCTATGATTATGATTCAGAACATTCAACTGACGCCCTGTGGTGGGCTGGCACCCTGCCCGGGGTTTGTTTCCTGCCTTGCACCCTGTGTTGGCGGGATTGGCTCCAGCGGACTCCCGTGACCCTGTAGTTAGGATATAGCAGGTTGGATAATGGATGGATGGACATTCAATTGATAAAGAGCAAGAACCTTAAAACAAAACACAAAATCCTTAACCTCAAACTAAGCAACACATCTTTAAAGGAATACTGCTCAGAATTCTTACTAAATAGGCTAGAGAACCCAAAAGAAGAACAAAAGCACAAGCCTACAAAATAATAATTCACTCATTTAGAGAAAACATAATCATAATCAAATCTATCTTGTTGTTGAAAAGGAACAGGAAATCTTGACAGAGTTCAGAAAAGACAGTCAAAGAAAAATTATTATCAGGTGTAAGGATCTTATTGAGAGAAAAGAAAAGTGCTCTGGGTATGTAGGATGCTATTTGTATAAAAATCAGTTTG
The DNA here is from genome assembly GCA_026402145.1 of Polypterus bichir lapradei. Taxonomy (NCBI): domain Eukaryota; kingdom Metazoa; phylum Chordata; class Cladistia; order Polypteriformes; family Polypteridae; genus Polypterus; species Polypterus bichir. The sequence goes on from JANRMT010062829.1 coordinate 20,724,705, forward strand.
GGCCTTCTGTAGTGTCTGTTCGTAAAGAACAACATGTTCCTCATAGGCAGTCACATGAACAGCCAAGCTCATTTTCCTACTAAGGCATTCAAGCCTTTGGCCACAACCTTTCATGTGGCACAGCTCAACAAAAAACCATGGAGCAGAGGGTGTAAAAGCCACAGTGTGAGCTATAAATGGGGCAAGATGATCCAACTGGTTGAGAGAATGTAATTATAACGAGAAACAAGAGTAACGGGATAGAGAGACATACTAGTGTAAGCAGTTGACTTACAGCGGCCCCAGACCACCAAAGGCTGGAATTTCAAGGTTCCTTTGTAAAAATAGAAGTTGTTCCACATGCTCGGCTGAGCTCTTCCTGTGTCTGGCTTTTGAGAAAGGCAGTGGTGTAGTGTGTATTCAAAAGCCCCACGCTGGACTTGGCTGTTGTTTTTCGGTTGTCTTATTGTGATGGCATACAATGGGAGCCCTCACGTCGGTAGTATTCCCAAAATATTTCACTTTCCTCTTGCAGTAATTTGCATACTGTATAAACCATGTCAAATTCCTTCAACCCTGAGTGACTGTGAAAAACGAAATTTGTCTAAATGGTTGCCTTTAGTGAAGAAGGGATGACTTATTGAAATAATGTATTTTTCAATGCCATCACAATTATCTCTGGTGAAGTGTGCAGTTATGTTAGCCATGATAACACTGTGCACTCCATTACATGTACAAAAACTTGTGGTATATTGTCTTTTTTGGGATTCTTGTGCGTTTGTGCGCATGCAGAAGTTTCCTCTTAACGAATCGTCATTTAGATAAGAGAAAATTGAGACCACAAAGTTAAAAAAAAAAAACAATTTTGAAATTTGCGAATCGATATTGAATTGTAAATTAGAAGATTTTTATGATGTAAAATAAAGAGACGAGGAAGAAAACAAAGGGCTGGGGGGCAGCCAAAGCCCTGTTTAATTGAAAAAGGAAAAACTAGCAAAAAGATAAAGTTTCAGCAATAGGATGTTGTGTGTCCTTCTGTGCCTCCTCTCCAGCCAAATGATTCACTTCTTTGTAGCATAGCTCCATACTTTTCAGTCTTGGCTTCTGTCTGAACATTGGCTGTTGTTTAAATATGCCTCGGGGTGGAAGAGGCAGTTCCTGAAGCAGAAGGGACAATGTGTTGTCCGGGCTGCAGGCGAAAGAAACGAGTTCATTAGCAGCTGTGTTTCCCCTGACGCTGGCCCCTACCTCAATGGTGCCATGGGGATGCTCCCAATTTGCTCACGTGGAACAACGTGATTTGATTTTTTTCCTGCAGGCCTACTGGACTGTAAGTGTTTATGTACTTCTAAAAACATTACATCACATTCAACTAAATAAAATTAAACATTGATAGAATAAGAAGTAACAAGAATTTCTTGTGTTTTCCAAAAACTTTCTGATGTCTTGGGAGATGCTAGATCACCTCAGGGGGTGGTAAGGTTTGTATGGGGTCTGCAAGCTTCCCAAACCTTTCATCGAGACATCCCAGCTATCCCATGAGATTCGTTGAATTCCTCCAATAGCACACCTGATTCAAATGAACGAGTTAGCGATGATCCAAAGAAGGCATGCTAGTAAGTACAATTTGAAAAAGGAATGGTTGTAATGGATGGTAATCACAAATACTGGGGTGACTTGAGGAGAGAGTTGGAAATTACTAATCATTAATAAATTATGCTAAAGCACTTCAAAAAATATGAAATCAAATTATCAGCTTGATTGTAGACTCTGAGCAATAGAACACCAAACTGGATTTTCAAGATGTTGGGTTCAAGCTGTCACAACATTACACTGCACAACAATCTTTTTGAAAAGTCCTGCTTCCTGAAAAGTTTTTGACAGGTACCTACTAGGTATGCACAATTATAGTTTTGGGTTTACTGCATCACATAGGAACATCATATTAAATTTATATGTTTACTGACAATAACGTATTTAGTCACGTTTATGTTTTGCATAAGCTATTAAATTCAACAGAATGAAAAGTGTTTTGCTCCTGATTTTTTGTATTCAATGTCTGGTGTATCACATTGCAGTGTCCACATTCTGTTTGCCTTCTTAATGGCTTCTGAACACTGTCGTGAAGTTGATAGTGTCGAGTCTACTATGACTCCTAAATCCTTCTCATAAGGTGTACTCTCGATTTTAAGACCGCCCATTGTGTATTCAGACCTAACATTTTTACTTCCTATGTGTAATACTTTACATCTACTGACATTAATTTTCATCTGCCACAATCTGCCCAAGCCTTAATGCTATCTAAATCCTTCTGTAATGATATAACAGATTCCAGATTATCTACTAATCCACCTACTGTATCTTGGTATCATCTGCAAATTTAACCAGCTTGTTAACCATCACCCTCTGCTTCCTGTGTCTGAGCCAATTTTGCACCCATCTAAAAACATCACCCTGAACTCCCACTTCTTTTATTTTGATGCCCAACCTCTCATGTGGCACCTTCTCAAATGTTTTCTGAAAGTCCAGATAAATAATATCATAAGCTCCACTTTGATTGTATCCCTTTGTTGCCTCCTCATAGAATTCCAGCATGTTAGTAAAACACGACCTCCCTTTTCTGAATCCACGCTGACTCTTCAGAATAACTCCTGTCCTTGCCATGTGTTGCTCAATCTTATCCTTAATAATTCCTTCCATTAATTTTCCTGCATTTTTATTACTTTTTAATTTAATATTGTTTTTTGTATCAGTATGCTGCTGCGGGATTATGTGAATTTCCCCTTGGGATTAATAAAGTATCTATCTTTGTTTTTTGTATCAGTATGCTGCTGCGGGATTATGTGAATTTCCCCTTGGGATTGATAAAATATCTATCTATCTATCTATCTATCTATCTATCTATCTATCTATCTAT
>JANRMT010062829.1:20727610-20741582 GCA_026402145.1 Polypterus bichir lapradei
TATCTATCTATCTATCTATCTATCTATCTATCTATCTATCTATCTATCTATCTATCTATCTATCTATAAGGATGCTAAGGATAGAACTGCCAGGGAAGAGGAAAAGAGGAAGGCCTAAGAGAAGGTTTATGGATGTGGTTAGAGAGGACATGCAGGTGATGGGTGTAACAGAATAAGATGCAGAGGACAGAATGATATGGAAGAAGATGATCCGCTGTGGCGACCCCTAACGGGAACAGGCGAAAGAAGAAGAAGAAGGTGAAAACTACTTTTTTAATTAAGTCTTGTTTCAGATTACAGAAAAAAATAAACAGTATGACACCTTGTAATGAATGAGAAGCATTTTATTTTCTTTTATGCCATATGTATTATGAATACATACTTTGGTGCATATTCTATTAGTTAATGTATGTATTTTAAGGAAATGTACTTAGTTTAGTATTTTTATGGTCATTAAACAATAAACCTGCAGAATTTCATTTTGTTAATTAAAATGAACAGTCAACATCTGTGGTATATAGCTTAATTATAAAAATACAATTTAATAGGGCTTGTATGTGTCTGGTAAAGCAGGAGCTTAGTGTAAAATGTTTTCAAAGGGATAAAAGAAAAAAAATCAGAAACATTATCAGAATCGGCCTGATCGAGCAACATGAAATCGGTATCGGTGGTCGATATTAGCATTAACAAAGCCTGCTCGGAGCAACCCTACATAATGGTCATCCCATGTACTTCCAAATCATTTGAGTTTATGGAAAAAAAAAAAAATCAAAGAGCTTAGCTTGTGTTTCTTTAGATAGCATTTGCAGGTTTTTTTTCTTTTTTGTATATTAATTGTATTATTTGAATATAATGTTTCTTATTATGTTAATTCTTTTATTTGGTTTTGTTTTATCATTATGTGTAGGTATTATAATTTTTGTTAATAGTGTTAAATTTTTGAGATCTATGTGCAGTATGTATTAATACTTTGTGATATTCCTTGTATTTTTTGGGTGGAACCCTAAAAGGTGGGACCACCGATATGACCCTGCTTTGACCCGGCCGACAAATTCAGGCCGGGAAGCAGCCTCCTTAGTGGTTCATTAATTCTGTGTTGTTCTTTCAGTGAATAACTATTATACTTTTTCAATTTTCTGATTATTTGGATGTTCACTTCTGTTCTTAAGTTTTCATTATTTAGATTACATTTTGGCAATTCTTTGCTCTGGATTTGCCCTTTTAGGTTTTTGGTTATGTTTTTGATTCAGATGATGTTTGTTTGTGTTTTTGTGATTTGTGTGACTTTCTAATACATTCTTTCTTTTATAAAGATTCTTTGGTTCAGTTTCTCATTTCAAAAAAGACAGGACTCTTCACAAATGAATGAGAGGTAGTCTTAAAGTCAAAAGTGCAATTTCATATGAAGGGGCTTCTTGCTTGTAGACTACTTTCATTTTCCAGAGATATTTATTTAATAATATTTTAGCAAACAATACATGGTTTTTACACATTGTAAGTAAACAACTGCATGACTTGACGTGTGGATTATGCGGTACGAGTAACGTGAGATTTCTTCATGGAGGTTTTTGATAGTGTTTGCTGCTAACTAGAATTGGTCACCATATCCTCCCATTCTATTAGAAACATGGTTATGTCCATTCCCCATGAAAATGAAATATTACAAATTTTTCTCGGCCATCACTGCAGACTACATGAATATTTTGTAGCGGTGATCATATTTCCCTTTATACTCTTTGTTATGTAGACCTTAATAGGAAGGCCTCAAATCCCACACTCTTACCACACTGTCAGTACTGCAGTACACCACCTTCCTTTTACATCTGTAACCCCAGGTAGTAAGACAGAGTATAAGAACAGGCAGGAGAAAGTTCCACATGTATTTATGTATTATAGAAAATAAGTTTTATTACAACTAGTGACATATAAAAGTAAATAAAATGTGGCTTTGTCATAGAACCTGATAGTTCTAGGTGGTGTGTAGTTTTAGGTGGTGCCTACACTTATGGATACTCTGGATTTTCTCTGGTCAGATCACTTCCGATTAGCTCTCTTTAGATCATTATCTACATAGGCTCAAGCAGCCTGCCTGAAAATGGCTGCCAAGACAGAGATGGTCTTCTCAAGATGGAAAATAGGAGAGAGAAATAGAGAAATAAAGAGACTAACTGCATACCCTTTGATTTCCTGTCATATATCGGGGACCAATAGGGAATCATGGTACAGAGACACTCTCCTGATTCAGCAATTAATCTTAATCAGGTAAAACTCCTGACCAATGGGATATGCCAACACCTACTGCATACCAGTTTTTTGTTTCAGTGTGACTCAGTCCCATTCCATCTCTTTCATCACAGCTTACTTATCTTACCCCAGGCTAGTTTCAACTAAGCTAGTAAATTCCTGCTTTGCATGCAAAAATCTTATCTCCTCATCTCATCTGCCTTTCCTAATGAGTGTTGCGGTGTCCGCAGGCCACGCAGGTCAGCCTAGACTTTCTGGTCCTGACTAAAGATTCCAGCTCTTCCTGGGGAATTCCCAAGTGTTCCCAAGTCAGCTGAGAAATATGATCTCTTCAGTGTGTCCTGGGTCTGCTGAAGGGTCTTTTCCCAGTGGGACATGCCCAAGACAGCTCTAGGGGGAGACACCCAGGGGCAGTCTTACAAACATCCTCAAACCACCTCAACTGGTTCTTCTCAAGAGAGCAGCAACTCTACTGTGAGGCTACCCCGAATCACTGACCTTATCACCCTTTCAAAGAGTGTCAGCCAAGCCTGTAAAGGTTTTAGTTGATAACTTGACAGGCTTAAACATTTATATTGTTATACATTAATAATAATATAAAATTATCAACCTATATGCTACACATTATTCTCTCTGCTACCATGGAGTAATGTATCAAAAAATATATAATTTTTGGGTGGAATATTCTTTTTAAGTTGAGTTGACATTTTGTTAGGCACAGAGAGTCGTGCTTTAATGAAATGTGTGGAGTATGATAAAGAGCATACATAGTTATGCCCAGACATATGGCTCCATTTGGGACTGGCCATTTTGCTGTATGCCTGATTGGCCATATGTCGGTCAAAAAGTGTAATTGACACTCTGTAAATCTGGTGTGGGTCACCGGCATGCATCCTTTAACTTAACTCCAAGTATGTAGTAAGTAACACAAACTGATTTTCAGTGATCTTCGAGTCTTGCAAGTCTTTTATTTTTCTCACTTATTGCTATTTTGGGGCCATTTGTTGGTTGCAGCATCAGTTCAGGAGGACAGTGGAGAGACAGCTACCTCTGCAGCTCCACCACCACTGCTTTCACTGCCTCTGTGCAGAGTTTTATGACAGGCAGTGCTGCTGCAAGTATGCAATAAACAAAACGCATACAATCCTTGTGGCCTGTAGTGGCAGGTTTTAGCAATTTCTAGAATATTATTAGCCTACTAGCTTTGTAAGCCCGTGCTGTAAAAGGCCTGGGCTCCTAGAAACTATTGAAATCGTCATAAAAAAATTGAAATGTAGAGATTGAAAGGCAATCTCTGGGCATCTCTCTCCTAGGTTTCATTTTGCCAATGTGCTCCCCTCGCTTGTGTATTAGCAGTGGGAGGAAAAGTAAAAGGGATACTGTTTTGGTGATGTGCTCATCTCGCTTATATAAGAGTTCCTCTCTTTTCTCAGCAGTTTTAATTTGGCAACAGAGTCGCTTTCTTCTTCTCTTTAATTTGGGGCCGCTTTGTCGCTTTGAGCTTCATGCTGTAATAACCTCACACTTCCGGGCCAGTCAGACAGACACACACACTTCCATGTGACGTGTAGATGTTTAGTTTTCTGTTTCCTCGGAAGCGGGGCCCTTACCCGGACTCCACCTCTCACTTCCGGGCAGACAGACACACACACTTCCACGCATAGATATTTATATATAAGATTGATTTCCTGCAGCCCTTGGCCGTAAGTACAAATGGCCAGAAATCGGTCAGCCATAAATTGTCACACTACTGTGCAAAGTTTTTATTAATATTTTTTTCTGTTGGTGCTACTTTAAATTTTAGTAAATTTTAGTATAGGTTTATCTTGGATTCATTCTTCTTCCAAACCTGCTTATTTCAATAAAGGGTGTTTGGGGAACTAGAGCCTGTCCAGGTGCCATTTTTCTTAAACCAGAAACAGTGCTGGTCCATCACTGGACACACTGCACACTCCTTCACTCACAGCCAGTGCAGAATCAACAATTGACTTGTGTAAAATAATACAAGGGATACAGATAAAGAGATTCGGTACCATCTTGGTGGCCTTGTATAATTTGAAAGGTTTGAGGAAAATAAACATATAGTTAATTGTAGAGATGTCTTTGCAGATACAAGTCCAAAACAGAACTGAAGCAGGCAGGTGGTTTTCCAGGTTATGAAAATTGAAGGTAGGAAGAGGCGAGTCCAGGAGGATGGACACCGGAGATGTCATCAGTGATGGAAGGCATAGACATAGAATTACTAGACGCCTCATGACCAGCAGCATCGTACGTCAACGTCGCCGCCATATTGCGAGTGGCACTGCTGTGGAGTGAAGTAATGGATAAAGATGCCTCACACATGTGCTGCTCAGGATTGTACAAACCGCTGTACGCTCTAAACCAGATCCAGGGGGATTACATTTCATAGGTAAGGCTGAACAATTGTTTTGGTTATATTTAGCCATTACAAAATCCCGTTTTATAGTCTTAACTTTAGCTACGCCTAGCAAAGCTATGCTTTTATGTGCTCAAGTGAGCCTCCAAACAACGTTTTGGCTAAACGTATTTAGTCATTAACTATTGTCAGGGATGCCAGGGGCAACAACCCGGCCGGGACGCCATGAGGGACCGGATGTGGGTCTACGCCCACCCTGGATCACGTGGGGGCCACCTTCCTGGTCGCTCTGGGGGCCACGGGTTGAGGGCATGGAAGCCCTACCCTGTAGGGGCCCGTGGTCACCGTCAGGAGGCGCCCCAATGCCTTGGGGACCTGTTACCCCAGCACTTCCGCCACACCAGGAAGTGCTGGGGGGAAGATTTAGGACGGCGCCTGGAGAGCAGCCGGGAGGACAGCCGGCACTTCCGCCATGCTGGGGCGTGGCCAGAGGAGGAATGCCGGGAACACCTGGTGCTCATCCGGGAACCATATAAAAGGGGCCGTCTCCATTCATTCAGGGCTGGAGTCGGGAGGAGGAAGGACGAAGCGAGAGAGGAGAGTGGAGGCGGCCCGAGAAGAAGGCATTGTGGCCAGGACTGAGATTGTTGGGGTATTGTGCACATTTGACTGGGTCTGAGTGACCATAATTGTAAATAATAATTGTAAAATAAACGTGTGGTGGTATTTTAACAACATGTCCGCCTGTCTGTGTCCGGGTTGGCTCCACACTATGTAGATTGTTGTTAGCTGTTAACATTTCTCAAACTTTGAATGTTCCCCAAAGAAATCCACCTCAGGAAGCAGTTGGAGGTAGTGTTTAGACGGGATTTTGAGAAAGCTGTCCTGTGATGTGTGCCGTGCTAGTTTGGTAACAGATGCTGTATTGGCATCATATGATTAAACCTACCACTTGCTTTGAAGGTACAGTCAAGGTGGTCACAGTAGCTGAGCGTGTTATCCAACAGTCGACATTAGGGCAAGCTGTCAGCGTAACTTTGATCAATCAGTTTGTTCGGGCTGAGATTGGTTCAGATGATGTGTTTTTTCTCAAGGAGCACATTGAGGAAACAGTTTGAAATCGACAACCATCATTTCATGCTCATGTCTTTAGTTGTGTCAGTCTTCCATAAACTAAGGCTGCATCATATTGCCAGACTGAATACTCTCAAATTACAGAGTGGCAACACACGGAAAAAGCTATGTAAGACAGTTCTGTTTCAAGGATTTTAGATCCTATCCTTTATATATTTAAGTAACCACATTGTGTGTGTGTGCGTGTGTGTGAGAGAGAGAGTCTGAGAGAGGAATGAGTGAAATGTTTTCAGAAATTATTAAGTCAATTTGTATACAATAAAATTGTTTATTTTTGTCATTGAGTGTATCATTTCACTGTTAAAAGAAAGACCAGACTGCCAGTTGCAGACTTACTATTTTGACTTTCAGACACTGGTCAAGTTTTTGTGTCAATAATAATAATAATACTAATAATAATAATACATTTTATTTAATAGGTGCCTTTCTTAGCTCTCAAGGTAAACCTTGCAATAAAATTAAACAACATTAGTAAAATTAAAACAAGAGAATGATAAATCAAAAAGCAATAATTAGCAAACAAACAAAGATGACTGGCAGTAACAGTGCAAAATTCACAATTGGTATCCCAGTTTGAAAAGATAAGTTTTGAGGGCAGTTTTAAAATGTGTTATTGAATCGAGCTGACATATATGAGAGGGAAGAGAATTCCCGAGTTGAGGAGCACTACGAGAGACGCTCGAGCTCCCATAGCACTGAGTCTGATGTGTGGTACAGAAAGCAGAACTGCAGGTGAGGATCTGAGTGAGTGAGAGGAGTGCAAGTCTGTAGGAGATCAGTGAGGTAGGGAGGAGCAAGACTGTGGAGAGCTTTAAATGTTCAGAGCGGTATTTTGTATTGTATTCAGTAGTGAACAGGGAGCCAGTGAAGTTGAGAGAGAGTAGGTGTAATATGTTCAGTGGATGTAGAACAGCAGGTTATTATCCTTGCAGCAGAATTTTGAAGAAGTTGTAAGCGATGGATACGTTTTTTTGGGATGACAGATAAAATAGCATTACATTAATCTATACGTGAAGTGACTCGGGCATCAACCAATACTTCAGTACTGTATTGCGTAAGAGCAGGACAAAGTCTAGAAATGTTTTGGAGATGGAAGAAGGCAGTCCGAGAAATGTTACTTATATAAGAGGAATTATTTAATAATAATAATAATAATAATAATTATTATTATTATTTAATAATTGCCATTATTAGTGTATAAATGGATATAAATAATTGCATTTAAACGATTCACCAAAATCTGTTGTATGTAAACGATACTGTTTTAAACGTTATTGTTTTTTCATCAGAAAATCCGGTTTCCATGTCTACCTGTATTAGTTTAAATGGCACTTTTGCCACTTGCAGTACGGTGGACGTGCTGACGTATCGTGTGTCGACTGGGCAACACAGTGAATGCAGCGTCTACCTATATATGTCTATGATGGAAGGGCTGTCAATCAGCCGGTCTGTGGAGGGAGGGTGAAAGAGAGAAAGAATCAGAAAACAGTGCCAACCCATGGCTCGGATGGTAAGTACATTTGCTTGAGCCCTTAGGCTGCTTCCCATGCACACACATTTGACATGTGACATGTATTTCTTTGAGAACTGGGAGGAAATGGGTGTCCTCAGAGATAATCAAAGAAGAGCTCCACACTGCTTAGATGTCTACCTAGAACTCTGCTGTGGTCACAACCAGCAGGCATAATAATAATTCTTTGCATTCATATAGAGCTTTGCTCACTACTCAAAGCGATCAGCAATTGCAGGTTAAGGGCCTTGCTCAAGGGCACAACAGAGCAGAGTCTCCTTTGGCATTTATGGGATTCAAACCAGCAACCTTCCGATTGCCAGTGCAGAATCCTAGCCTCAGAGCCACCACTCCTCCTGAAAATAAGGCATCTAAAAATAAGCAGGGAGACTTTTTTTGTTGGCACAATATGTACTGCTGAGTTTGATAAATTTATGCAACAAAATGAAGGCCAAAATCCAACAGACCCTACCATTAGCCTAAATAGTAAGTTAAGCATCAGTGGCATGTAGAGCTTACAAGAGCTTGCTTCACTCACCTGACCATGTGCAGCCAACAGAGGCACCTACTTAATTGTGCCAAATGCATTAATGTATGCAAAATCATACAGATTTTTATTCCAGTTCATCTTATCACTGGTATGATAAAAAAGTGATTAAGAGCACTTATGTTTAACTATGGATAGTGACCCCTGAAACAGAAGGGGCTTCAGGTTGATCAGTTTCACTCAGATTGTTGCACAAGATCTAATTGTTCTAGCAAGTTGGAGTGAAATAGAAATGGACCCTGCCACATGTCCTTGTAGGTGACACTTCTGTGCATTATTACCCACCTAACCCTCTTGACCCCCCAAATTCCACCATCCACCCCAAACCTCACAAGTTTGGCTTCATTTTCTAAAAGGTTTTAGTAAGATGCAGAACTTTTTGATACGATGACACAAAGCACTTCTCTCATTCCCCTTGTAGCCTTCTTTCTTTATTATGTAAAGCACTTTGAGCTACATCATTTGTATAAAAATGTGCTATATAAATAAATGTTGTTGTTGTTGTTGATAGTGATTGTAAAAGTATTTTTTAAAAATGTACACGGTCATCACGGTATAATTCAGGGTTACTTTTGGATACTCATTGGTAACCAGACAGCTGACACAAGATGACCAGAGCTGCCTCAGTGTGCAAACGGATGTGATTATTTAGGGATGCAAGAAAACCGAAGAAAGAAATCATTCAGGTTCATTCACAAAAGCCTCAACAAGCCTTCTCTGTTGTTATAAGTTGCTCTTTCGAACAATTGTGAAAAGGGTGCCATGTGGCAGCCTCACAAATTGAGGGCAGAGAGCCCAGTGAAAGCAATTCAATCTTTTATTTCATCGTGTGTGGCACACACACACATTCTCTGAGAGCAGATAAACAAAGGCGAGAATAGGCCCATAAATTGCCCAGCTTGGACAATTTTGCATGCCCACAAAATCTTCTCAGATTTTTTTTACTTTTTTCTCAGCGTCTCCACATGCACAGCACTTGATTCATTTTTGTCCTGTCCGGTCGGCTCCATCCATACTCATGTTGTTTCTGAGTGAGGACACCATTTTACGCTCCTTAGAGATGTCACATAACCACCTGCCAGAGGTTTCTTGACAGGGTTGCTTAGTGGTGCTGCCAGTTGCTGTCTCCAGCTGGCACTGAATCATTACCACAGTCTATTTTTATTACACAAAGGTAACGTTTTATTACGCGGAGTGATCTACCAGTACTGCAGTTACATAGCTGTATTTAAATGATTACATTTTAGTATATAGAATGAAAAGCAATGAGGAAAGATAAAAATATTCAGAATAACAATCACTGTCAATAAATATTTTAAAGATATATAAGATAATCAATGCAGAGTTTTGCTACATGTGAACTACTTTGGGATGTAGAAAACACCAACAGATGGTTTCACTTCATCATGTCCGAAAGAAGAATAATTGTGAATAATATTGAACAGTTGCTGTAAGGTCAGTATTTAGTTTTAGGCATATGGGAAGCTGAATGTAGAATATGTTTCTGCTGGTATCTATAATGTTTTTAATTATACTGAATTGAGGGTTGCACGGTGGCGCAGTGATAGCGCTGCTGCCTTGCAGTAAGGAGAATGCAATTCATGTCCCTGGTCCCCCCTGTGTAGAGTTTGCTTGTTCTCCCCGTATCTGAGTGGGTTTCTGCCAGTTTACTCCAGAGACATGGAGGATAGGTGGATTTTCAAAAGTAAAATTGCTCTAGTGTGTGTTTGGGGTGTGCGTGTGTATGTTTGTGAGCATTTGCCCTGCGATGGACTAGCGCTCTGACCAGAGTTTGTTCCTGTCTTGTGCCCTATGCTAGCTGGGATAGGCACACCCTTGCGACCTTGTTTAGGACTCCGCAGGTCATAAAATGACTGACTGACTGAATTGAGGCTACAGACAGTGACAAAGGATATGCTCTGATAGGATCTGGAAATGAATCAAAGCTGAGGAACAGGAGGCGAATCATAACCTGGATAACAAAACAACTTTAGCCAGAATGCAAAACAAACTTGTAGTCAAAAAGGACAGATGAAGATTCAGAATACCAAAAGAATGAGAAAGCAAAGGTTTAGTTTTTTAAAGAACTGAATCCAATCACGGTCAACGCTGGATTTATGGTGACACGCTAATTATATCAACTGTCTCGCTGTGCAGGGAAATTTACAGGTGTCAACAACAGAAACACAAGATGGCGATTCAGAAAATAACTGTTATAGTAATAATTATAACAATAATGAAAATTTCCCAAGAAACGTAAAAATTACAAAACTCTACCGGAAAGATGCTTAAAAAGGAAAATCAAAATTCTTCACAAGCAAAATTAATATTAACTTCACAAGGGAAAAGTAATACTTCACAGCAATAGTCATACTTATAGATTCTACGCCAAAAGGTGGCCTGATAAATACTATTTCATTTTATCTAAATAATGATTTCTTGTTCCACCATGTTAATTTTACATCCTTTTGCCTATGCACCATTTGAACTCTCACATAAAGTAATTCTAGTGATGGAGCAATGGCTCAGCATTGTGGCCAGCAGATGGAGTTGGTGCAGTCCTTTCTTGGGTTTGTCATTGTATAGTAACAGATATTTTTTAATAAAGTATAAGGAATACAACTGTTTTTTTTTAATTTATTAAAAGCAAGTAACATTCAATACAAACAAGTCAAACTTACCAAAACTAAATTCAATTCAACCCCCATCCAAAAGAAAGAGAGGAAGGTCAACAGCCAGAGTAAAACTTTAAGAGTAGAAAAGCAAGAGAATCCTCTTCTCCAATATGAGTGCTTATTCTATAATATTATTGAACCTGTTCCTACCAGGTTTTAAAAGGGGTTTGAACAAATCCTCTAAGTGAGAATTTGATTTTTTTCCAATTTCAAATAGTACTGTATATAACCTCAGTTACCCACTGCCTTAAAAGAGGTGGGCTAGGATCCTTCCAGGAGCAAGATACTATGTCTGTGTGCCAATAGTGTAGTAAAGGCAACTCCAGTTTGTTTGCCCTTCTCCACTTTAAGCCCATGTGGGAGTGCACCAAACACAGCTGTTAGTGGGTTAGGAGGGATTGTGACACCAAGGCTGTCTGAAAGGCATGCAAAGATTTTTGCCCAGAATGATGTTAATTTGGGACACGCCCAAAACATGAGGCCCAGTGAAGCTGGAGCTTGATTGCAACGTTCGCAGGTTGGATCTTGCCCTGGAAACATTTTTGACAAATTTAAATGAGACAGATGTGCTTGATAAAAGATTTTAAGTTGAATAAGTGAATGCTTTGTGCATATGGAGCTCGAGTGAATTCTGTGTATGGCTGCCTTCCACTCCTTTTCTGAGATGTTGAGTGAGAGATCCTTTTCCCACTGTACTCTGTGATCTTTGAAAGGAAGGGACTTTAAAATGTTTTTTATACTATAGAAATGCTGTCTGAGTCCTCAAGACTGATCAATATACACCTCTTTATTATTTCTTCATGAATTTTTCCTACAGCTGATGAAGTGATTGGCATATTCTAAAACTGCTGCAGAAAAGGTCACAATGAAGCAAAGCCTGAAGATGAACCCTGTTGTTGTATTGAAGCATAAATAACGCCGTTTGCACATGTCTAGGTTATGACTGTTTACTACATGTAACTGCTCTCAGGCTGGTCTCACATCAGCATTCCACATATTTCACATTCCATTGCTGAGCCAATAATTTAACCGACCAGTTTATATAAACAAGCACTAAATCATGTGAATGGCATTATTAATAGCTTCATACAAGACCGCCTGATGAGGTGCGGACAAATAAATAGTTGCAACTAAGCAACCTTTCAAAGTGACATTTTTGAAGATTTTTTTCTAAACGACCCATTCTTTTATTTCTAAACTTGGTGCTCTTATAATCATCTGTGCATTTGTCAGTCCATCCATCCATCTATTCATCTATCTTCCTACTTTCCTAGCTTCAGGACAAATTTCAAATTTCAAATATAATTTTTAAAACAACTTAATACACTTGAAGATAACTTATTTTCACTTAAATCTGAGATATGTGACATGAAAGAGTGTTTAATTATTTGGAGGCATTATATTCTGTTGATTTCTCAATAAGAGACAGGACCTCATTGTGTTTGAGCCCAGCAAGCCACCAGCCCCAGATGCACAAGGAAATAACAATTTACAATATTTGAACATAAATAAGTAAATAAAACCCTGGAGTCTCAAAATGTTTCATTATTTTTATGTTAATGCCAGAAAAGTTTTCCCCTGAAAGCAACAAATTGCCTAAGGCACCATGTTTCCAAAAACAGTTTATTTGAATAGTTTGTGACTTGCGAGCAGAGGCAGGCAGGATTTAAAACAAATGCTTTATTTGGGGGGGGGGGGGGGTTGGGGGGGGTTGTGAGGGCCCATCTTCTGCCAATGGGGAGAGGGGCGTTGTTGTCTCATGAGTTTTGGGCAGTGTCAGTGGTAAGAGATACACTTGTTTCAAGATGAAATCACTACAAACTGGGGACAAGGCCGGAGAGTATAAATTGAATTGCTCTGGAAAGGCGTCCTTTTGGAAGAAAATAATCATTCTGAGAACAGGAAAATGGCATGTACATTTTGTGTGGAGCATCCTAACTTAGTTTGGGAACAAACAGTTATTGACTGAAGCTTACAAAACTTACAAGAAACTCTCATCCAAAAGGTTTATTTTAATCATCAGAGATAACTACAGCCTTCTATTGACAATAGAGTCACGTACTGAGTAATCGTTAGCAGACATGACATCTGTAATGGTTTTTATAGGAAAAATCATTAGGAGTCAAAAGAAAGACGGAAAAACACAAGCAGGAATATGAATATACTCGGAAAGGGTCAGCCAGAAATGTGACCTGAAAAGATCTGAATACTAAAAGATGAAAGGGAAACTGATTGTCAGAGTGCAAAACACTTGGCAAAAATCATCATCCAAAAACAAACAGGAATTACCAATACCTTAGTTAGATCATCTATACTAATAAAAGGCAAAGCCCTCACTCATCACTAATTCTCCAACTTCCCGTGTAGGTAGAAGGCTAAAATTTGGCAGGCGTATTCCTTACAGCTTACTTACAAAAGTTAGACAGGTTTCATTTTGAAATTCTACGCGTAACGGTCATAACTGGAACCTACTTATGTACATATATACCGGCCACAGCCTGCAGCTTGGTCGCCGTGTGAGGCGGAGTTGCGTCCCTCATCGTCACGCCTCCCACGTAATTAAGTGTCTGCCCATATAAGGCCGTCCCAGCGGCTCACGTAAACTGACTGTGAACGCAGTACACAGACAAAAAGCAACAGCTCCAAAGAGCACTGAAGAAAAAAAACGCATTACACAATTGAGAAGGCAGCAAAAGAATATGACGCGAGTGACGCATACAAGCATATTCATAAGTGCAGCTACTGTAGAAACAAAGCACGGTGTAAACCTTAAGTTTAAATTAAGTTCATAGACACGCTGCCGCTGGCGTTTGTCATGCCTACGACGAATAAGATATTCCCGAGATACAAGTTTAATGAGAAGACGCATTGCCAGGTCTGAGCTAACATCGCAATATCGCATGAGACAGCACAAGCACAGCTGAGAATCTTCGATGCATGTACTCTGAGCGGCTCACGTGAACTGACTGCAATCGCTGTATGCAGACAAAAAGCAACAGCTTCAAAGAGCGCTGAACAAAAATCGCATTACACAATTGAGAAGGCAGCAAAAGAATATGAAGCAAGTGACGCATACAAGCATATTCATAAGTGCAGCTACTACGAAAACAAAGCACACGGTGGAAGAAGTCAATGTCCAGCTAAAGGAAGCCAGTGTAAAAAAAACCTGTGCATGCAGTGTGTGATGTCTCAAATAAAGAGGAAGACGAGCTGTTTATTGATGCAGTAAGAAAGGAATCGATGAATGAAACGTGTTATCTTTACAATGGTTGACAAACACGGAATGTAACTTGAACACAACACATCCTACAAATACGAACCTGATTGAAAGAAATAATGATAATCAAATCCTTGATGACAGCAACACTCAGTAACACTCACAAAACAATTACATTGACAATCATGTTATGTTATTTTTAAAATGTTCCCTTTTCTTTTTCATAACTTCTTTAACACACTACTTCTCCGCTGCGAAGTGCGGGTAT
>JANRMT010062829.1:20760569-20794270 GCA_026402145.1 Polypterus bichir lapradei
TCTATCTATCTATCTATCTATCTATCTATCTATCTATCTATCTATCTATCTATCTATCTATCTATCTATCTATCTATCTATCTGTCTGTCTGTCTGCCTGTCTATCTATCTATCAGGTTGTACAAAGCATGCTTGTGTTGGTATCTCAGGGGACAGAGTCTCAGTAGATTTTGGAGGCATTTCATTTTGAATTTATTGTCTTTATATGTTTTGCTACTATTGCTTGATGAAGGCACTACATATGCTGCAGATCATCTGTTGCAACGTCATCAATGCCTAGCACATGCATGTCTGCCTATATATCAGCCATGCCATCACAAAACACCATTTAACACTGGCGGGTGTATGAAACCCTTCTTGGGTCTCTGTTTTTGCAATGAAAAATGCAGACAGTTTTAAGCAATCTTTGTCCATTTTCAAAAAGTCATTCTCCTCAGTGTTATTGTTAGGAGTTTGTTCCTTTTCCCCTAATTGTATAAGAATTTCTGTATGAATTTAGGTACTTTTACACTCAATTTGTTTTTTGGGTGTCACTGAATCCAATTCCTGTGTCCACATTTCTCAGTTTAATTATGAAGTATTTTCTGGGCTATTTCATCCACCATTTTATAATGTCTTGATCATTCCTAATTTGTTTTTCTATTCTGTGGGAGACATAACATAACAAAAGTAACATTAACATAAATATATGGCTACACAAAGAACAAAAAGGACATAAAACATGGATCTGAATCCCAGCCTGGGGAGGAACCCTGGCTATAATATAAAAAGCGATACAAAACATCCTACTCCTTATTTGTTAATTTTGTAATTAAGCTTTGTGTCAAGTCAGCAGATTAAATGACAACCGCCAGGTACTGTAATGAGGTCGAGCGACTGCTCCTGAGGGCTTGTAATGCTCTTTGGGATTTTGAGTTCTTTTGTCCATTTAGTGTTTCACCGTTTAGATTTTATTTTTGGTTCTCTATTTAAGAAGGTGTATATAATCAAGCATAGGCACAGTTATTTCTGTATTCTTGTTTTTATATTTTGCCCATTTGGAATGTTGTTGTGAATTACTGCATATAAAATAGGGAACAGGCCTCAAACCATTCAAAACTACTGGTCCCCTGATCTGGAACCCAAAAACAGGCTTTACCCCGAGCAGCCTGACCCCAAACTCTACTGGAAGGCTTTGGCCTGTCCAGGCCCCAAAAATGGGGAAAAAGGACTTTTAAATGTATTAAATACTTTAAATGTTCCAAAAATTATCAAAATTCTTCTAAAGGGAAAGGAAAACTGTTAAACCTTTGGCTTGAGAAACAAGTCCACAATGAATTAAAGAAAAGAAGAATTAAAAGAATTAAAAAAAGCATACACATTAGCACAAAGCCAAAAAACTATAGGGTGGTCCAGATCTAATTATACAATTTTCATTACACTATAACTTATTAAGTTTATTACATAGAAAATCATCCGAAAAATCCCGGACCATCGAGAAGTGTGTGAACTGACAACATGAAGATTCGTCTTTGTGCCGAACTGGAATCGTCCCTGCATAAATCAAAGTCATCCAGATGATCTGGATCCGCATAATTAGATCTGGACCATTCTGTATAAGGCAAAAGACTGCCTAGCAAGGCAACCCAAAGCAATGAATCCTGATCTGTAATTCACCAATCATAAGCAAAAGGCAGAAGCAAAACTTCCAAAACAAGAAAAACTAAAATACTCATGAGAAAGCACTCATCAAAAGACAAACAACCAAAATGATCTCCAGAAGGACATACTTCCAGCCTCAAATGTATATCCATCGATTCTGTCAGTAAAATGAGAACAGCCCGCAACCTTTTAGCCCTTTCATATGGGGTCGCGCTTTTGAATTGAAGACAGAACTTTTAGGCGGTGTATTGGGGGCGACACAGGTCTTCAATTCAAGAGCATGACTCTGTGTGAAAGGGCTGCTGGTTTGAGGGCTACTTTCATTTTACCGTGGGAATCGATTTAACAATATTTTAAGAAAAAAAAGGCATGCATTTTGCAAGTTTTGAATGTACGACTGGATGACTTAATGTAGATTATTTGACACAAGTGACAAGAAACTTTTTCATGGAATTTTTTGATATTGACTGCTGTTTTCCAGTGCCGGTTGCTGCCCACTTTCATTAAAGATAAGCTCTATTAGCTCCATTTCACATGAAAATATGATATTAATCATTTTTCTTGATCATCACTACTATACCACATGGGGTAAGCAATAGATTCCAGCTGTGGTCCTCCAGAGCCCCACTCCATTAAGGAGGTTGTCGCTTTATATTATATAACAGCAATAACACCTGGTTACACTGTGGTTGAGATTAAGGCTGGGGAAGGGTTATCTGACTCAAATCAAGTAAACCAAGTGACAAAAACCTGCAATACAATTGGCTGTTCTGCAGAGTTACTGAATTGCAGAGCTGTGGAGGTCTGCAGTCGGACCCATCTCGGAGTAAGTGACAATTGAAAATCATATTATATTTGGGTGGAGTATTCTTTTACATTCTTTGAGGGTTCAGGTTCTTATGTATTGGTTTCCTTCTTCTTTTCATAAAGAGTTTAAAGGTGGACAATAAAAGACAAAATAGGGAGCACCAAAGCTTCAAGAAAAGAACTAAGGATTTAGAGTTGAAGAATTGTGTGTGTGTTTGTAGTAGACATGTAATTCTGAGTTTTATTTTTTAGCCAGGGTCTTATCATTTTGTGATAATATGTATATACTCAAAAATGGCAGATACAAATTCCAACACCCTGTACCTGACACCACAGTATACATTTTACACTACTGCCAGACTTGAAATAATGAGACCGGAAATAAAATATTAAACTACTGAATGCATTCCTGAAATTCAATAATCCATTTCAAAAGGAGGGGCCCTCATGGCAGACTTCATGCATACAAATACAAGGAAGCAAAAGGTATAAAAATATTATCCTAATCAGTCAAAACAAACAGAAGTCGGGATGTAGGCCTGCCTAAACAGATCCAGAGGTGCTGCTCATCCACTTGCCCACTTTATTACCACCACTAAATACTTCATTCCTTCTTTGTCTCTCTTACCTGACCTAATGCATGCAGGCAGCTTTATACCTCCTTCCATCTAATAGTTCCTGTTATCTCCAAATCTCTGAGCACCCCAGCTGCCTTTTTCATCTGAGGAACAGCCCTGGTTAGTTTCCTATCAACTCTGATGTTCCTTTTAATGTTAAAGTTTCCTTTAAGTGTAAACTACTGGTACCTTTGGGCAGATCTGACCCCAACCTGATCCATGTTATTCTCAGCTACATGCCTGTTATTAGACAGAAACCTGTTCCCACCAGAAGAGGAAAGAGTCTGAAGGCTGAAATGGCTGTGAATGACTGCTTTGAAAGGCCAGACTGGGAAATGAACGGCAAGGCACATAGGGATGATATTGAGGGACTCAGTCACAGCATCACAGACAACAGTGTATTAACTTTGTGTCGACACTGTAATTCGTAAAATCGAAAACAAACTCACTCACCATGAAAGATGTCTGGAATAGAATGGATATAATTACTGGACTCAGACAATCCAGAGCTCAGGTGCAAGAAGGAAATGTGGATAAAGCGAACCTCCTGATCCAATGTTTTAATACATTTTCCCTCCCACTGCCAGTTTTTCCAATGGTCAGTCTCCCCACACTATCCCTACTACATCAACAACTCCTACCACGTCAACTGGAATGTCCACTGACAAATCCAACTCTGATCATTAGTGTGGACTGTCCATAACTGAAGACCAAGTAAAGAGACATCTGAGAAAGCTACACACAGGAAAAGTTGCAGGACGAAATTTAGTCAGTCCTTGGGTTCTTTAGGCCTGTGCTGACCAGCTTTGTGGTGTCCTCTGTCACCTATTCAGTCTGTCCTTAAAGCTCTTGAAAGTGAGTCTGCTGTGGAAAAATATCCTGCATTGTTCCTGTTCCAAAGATGGCAAGTGCCTTTTCACCTGATGACTACAGACCAATGGCACTTACTGTATGTCTCGCATTGTGAAGACCTTTAAGAGACTGGTCCTAGATTATATAAGCCCTCTTGTGGTAGACCACCTGGACCCACTACAGCTTGTTAATAGGGCAAAGATTGGAGTGGAGGATGCAATTATCTATCAGCTCCACAAGGCTTATTCTCACCTGGATAAAGCTGGCAGCACTGTGAGGATTATGTTTTTGATTTCTTCAGTGCCTTCAATACCATCTAGCCATCCCTGTTAAGAGGTAAACTCAGAGATATGCAGGTGGAGGAGCTTATGGTGTCCTGGATAATGGACTATCCATGGGCCGACCACAGTTTGTGAGACTCAAGGACTGTGTTTCTGATACAGATGTGAACAACAATGGAACACAACAGAACAGTCCTGTCTCCTTTTCTCTTCACTCTATACACCTCAGACTATAAATATAACACCAGGTCATGTGACTTACAGAAAGTCTCAGATGATTCTGCACTTATTGGATGTTTTGATAAGGGGGGTAAGACAGAGTATAGGAGTCAGATGGAGATCTTTGCATCTCGGTGCAAAGAGAATTGTCTGCAACATAAACATCAGAAAAACCAAGGAATCGGTTATTGACTTTCATCATACCAAGAGCCTATATATTCAGTCACTTCTGCAGTGATGGGCCCACATCACTGACAGGTTGGACCAGTCTTGGAAGACAGTGCAACTATATAAGAAAGAGCGGACCAGGCTCCTTTCTCTTAGGAGACTTCATTCCTTTAATGTGGGTAGTGACATCTTTCACATCTTCCACAGCTTTATGATAGTCAACTTTATGATTTACTATGCTGTGGTGTGCTGGGCTGATAACATCACTTCAAGAGAGGCCCACTAAATTAATAAGCTAAATAAAAAGGCAGGCTTGGCTATGAGATGCACTCTGGACCACCAGGAGGTAGTGGCGAAGGAGAAAATGAAAACAAAACTGAGTATCATTATGGACAATGCTGCGCATACACTATTATTTAATTGGCAAACACAAAATCAACAAAAAAATGGGCACAAATAAGGGTGGCTTGATTCAGCCTTGCAATATACCAGAAAAAACGTCCATCGGTGTGAGCTCTGTCCACATTCATGGCTCAAATTCAAAAGATTGCCATCTTTCAGGGAGCTTCCACTTTTATGGTGTCTGAGAGAGAAGGGGCAGGGCTAGGCTTATTCTGATTACTTGAAAAGATCTGACTGACTTCCTGGTTCTGAACCCTTTTTGTTTTCGCTGTACAAGTTATTGTTTTCATCTTCTGGTCCTTCCTGTGATTTCCCTTTTGGTTTGCCACTTTTCATCTTGGCAGAATACCATTCATTTATTTACTTTTATTTATTTGTGTTAGGTTAGTTACATTCCTACTTCTATAATCTCTTAAATAACAAGTTAAATCTTATGTAGACATTGGCAGTAGATGTGTGTCATCTACTCTGCTTATCTGATTACTTGTTGTTTGAAGCAACGTCTTGTGGTTTGGAAATATAAACAGGAAGCTTGGACTAGGACACCAGTGTCAGACACACAACATTTGCAGTACTCACCAGATAAATGTGCGTGTATAAGTCTGGCTGTGAAGAGGCCTAGGACTGTTTATTTTATTAGCAAAATAAAATGTAAAATGTTATTGCTTTTAAAATGGACACAACACTGAAATTTGAACAGGAACAGATGGATGTATGATATTCACTGAAAACAGAAATCTACACCATGCAGCATGGCAGTATCGGGGAATCTGGGTTTTAATATCCTGGGATGCAGTCTGTTTCATTTTTGGCTTCTTTTAATTTCTTTTTACTGTTATTCCCATTTTCTTTTTAATTTTGGCAACACCATTTTGTGTTGTGTCTTGTATGGTCCCCTCCATTTTTGCGATTTACATTGCCATGCTTGTTTCCAATCAGATGACTTAGCTGGAGGGATCATGTGTTGTACTGCATCATAACTTCCTGCCTATTTAAGATGGTGGCGTACTATACCTGACATCGACGCATTGCCTCCTTTTCTTTACTACTTCTTTGTTTCTGAGGTAGAGGAAGTTTGAAACTGCTTTCACTTTGTCTCTCTGATTCTGATTTAATTTTTCTAATAGCGTTCTTCTGGCTTTTACAATATATTTAATGTGCTTCTTTGAGTATCCAAATGCCTTTCAGAATTTTGATGAAAACTCTGCTTGTTCCTGTTCATTCCTCCCATCTCCCAGCCAGGTGATTCATAATAAGATGACCACATGCTTTTGTCAATGGGCTGCAGAGTAAATGTAATGTGTGTGTATGTGAATGTCATAAAATTCATCTGCTCCTCCACTGAAATGCTCATTTCCATAGATTTCCACCCTAATATAAGGATAAGTGTCTGTGTATCTATGTGTGTGTCTGTCTGTTGCTCTGTCTGTATCATTTTAAAAGATGAACAAACATTTTTAGTGATAAAATGCATTGCATTTGCCATTCCAACAGATGGCACATCACAAACCTTAATGCTGCTTTTATGAATCCCATACCAAATGACATATAACAGAGACACTGGCATTGCATGGTGCACTATAAACATCAACACTGAGGTCTACATTGATTATTTCGATTTCACCTCATCTTAGATGGGGTAGCCCAGCTTGTAAATCAACAAAACAATATTCCAAACATAATTTTACATGGACTGAACTAGAAGGACAAGCAACACACTCAGCACTCTCATTTTAAACGATGGCAGCATACCATACTACATCATCAAGTTGGTTTAATGCCAAGACAGGCAGAGTTTGATGGCTCTTTGATTAAACAACTCTCTGATCACATTCTGGTGGTCAGGTGGGTATTATTAGGTCCTAACGTATTTTCTACAGGAATCTCTACAGGAAAAAAAAAAAATGAAGGATACATTTTTCATTGTAGCCAACATGACTCCAACGTGTATAAGGCCAGCAGTAAATGACCCAGTCAAGAGGCCTGCAATGCCATCTAATCAGCTATAACTAATCCTTTGAATAATAATCTGTGTTCATTTTGTTTATCTGTTTTCATTCAAATAACAGCCCCTCAACATATGTTGCAAAAAGGAGTATTAGAACTTGCCGTACAGGCCAGAATGTGTCATGCCAATTATAAGCCCATATTTTAGCCAATTTGGAAACCTCTATGGATTAGGTAGCAGTATATAGGAAATTGTTGGAAATATCATTTCCACCTGAGTTGGTCTTTAGTGTCAGAAACAAAGAGGCAGTTTATTGAATTTTAGGGGAGTCCTTTTCAAACTGTGCCATCTTGTTAAAGGTAGGCTTTGTGGACTGCTTCCTATAACTTCTGAAACATTACTGGGCCAATTAAAAGAATGAAGCTCAACAATCATATCAGTTTCTCAGTCCAGTCATACACCCATTCTCAAAGCACACCTAATTCAGTCCACGACTGAGAAGGCAAAGCCTATCCCAGAAGAACCAATCCTGGATTGGGGGGCCGGTCCTTCATAGGACTCACACATACAGTGACAGTTGTGAGTCTCCAACTGAGGATGTGGGAGGGCAGCTATAGCACTTGGAAGAAAACTCATACAGACATGGGAGAAACCAGGTACAGTAAACTGAGCACAGACCAAAGGATGGCTGCTCAAAGGCCACATTTTTAAAGATCTGAAAAAAAGACATACGAGGGACACAACACAAAAGAATAATCAGCAAATGGATCAGATGTTGCTACCAATGAGTTAATCCAGAGATTTATACCAAAATGTAAGATAAAACTCAAACTTGAAATCATGTTAGCCAGGCGCTTGAAAAAAGCTCAAACTCAAAGACCCTAACCACAAAAAGACAAGCATATAAAATTTGTTGATTATTTTTTTGTTTACATCCCAAAGCTAGGATGCTGAAAGATGCTATTTTAAATGGTGTCAGGATCACTAACATCAAACACTGGGCAATGACAATCACATGATGGCAACCGGAAAGCAAACACTAAACAAAATGGCCGTGCTCACGGAAGACCAACACAAAATGGTGGCGAAAAACAAAAAGATGTTAAAATTACGCAACCTCAGAAACACAACAAAAAACGCTATAACTTCAGGGCAGATACTGTTGTGTTTCAGCCCTGGCTTAACTTTATTTCTCGTTTATTTAATCTTCTTGTTTTTAAATATAATTTTGGGTACTGTCTTAGGCATTCTGTTTTTGGTTTTGTATTGTCCTTGAGTAATGTTATGGTGTTTATTGATTGCATTGGATTGTCTGTATAATATTAATATTAGTTATATAGGCGTCCCCTTCATGTAGAGCTTAGTGAGGTGGGACCACCTAACCATGCATCAGGGGTACTGGCTCTAGCTGTAATACCAACAAACCAAAAATAAATTTAAAGGGCAAACCCGGGGAGAGACATGAAACTGAAAAAGGTCAAATCCAAGAGACTGAAAAGAACTGAAACAACAAAGCCAAAGAGCTTGAGGAAAATCAGGTTCAGAAGAACGATGAAAATATCTGGAACCTGCAAGATTAATTCAAAAACAAGGACTTCTCAAGTAAGGTTTAACAAAGGTTTCTTATCCACAGGTTGGCTAAAGACATGGTGAAATTATTAAACATTTAAACCTGTTGGTGCAATTAACCATGGGTTATGATCTTAGGAGACATGCCCCCTAACAATAGGAATAACTACCGAGGCAAAAATTGTAGTGATCCCAAAAACACACAAGATGACCATCAGTGTGGAATAAAATCACTTTATCGTTCATTCATTCATTTTCCACCACTTAGCTGAAGTTGTTTCATGGGGGCAACAGTCTTAGCAGTGAGGCCCAAACCATCTTTTCTCCAGCCACACTTGCTAACTCATACTGAGGGATCCCAAAATGTTCCAATGCCATCTGAGAGGTATAATCCACCCAGTGAGCCCAGAGTCTTCCCCAGGGTCTCCTCCTGGCTGTTCATGCCTGTAAAACCTCCACCGAAAGGTGTCCAGGAGGCATCCGTATCAGATGTCCAAACCACTGCAATCGGCTCCTCTCAGTGTGGAGGGTCAATGGCTCTACGATCCTCTCCCAGATGTCTATGCTTCTCATCCTATATCTAAAGGAGAGACCAGTCACCCCATGGAGAAAGCTTATTTTGGCCACTTGTACCCACAATCTAATTTTTCGATAATAACCCCAATCTCATGACCATAAGTGAGGGTATGGACGTAGGCTGACTGGTAAAGTGATAATTTCGCCTTCTGACTCGGCTCCTTCTTCTCCACTATAGATCGGTATAGCGACCCCATAACTGCACCATCGCTGCCCCAATCTGTCTGTCGATCTCACTATCCCTTTTCTCTTCACTTATGAACAAGAACCTGAAACACTTAAATTCCTCCGCTTGAGGAAGTAATTCACCTCCCACTCAAACTTGACAGTCCACCTTTTTCCATCTGAGAACCATGGCCTCAGAATTGGAGGAGCTGATCCTCATTTCTGCTGCTAAACACTCGGTTACAAACCATGCCAATGCATGCTAGAGTTCACAGCTCGATGAAGCCTATAGGACATCTGCAAAAAGCAATGATGCAATTCTAAGGCCACTGAAATGGACACCCTCCCCTCCCCACCTGTGCCTTTTTATCCTGTCCATGAAAACAACGAACAGGACAGAAGACAAAGCAAAGCCCTGGAGGGGTTCCACACATGCTGGTAATGATGCTGACGTTTTTCTGAGTATGCGGGCTCAGCTCTCACTGTGATTATACAGGGACCAAATAGCCCTTATTAAGGACCCTGCAACCCCATACTCTCCCAGCATTCCCCACAGAATCCCCTGAGGAACATGGTCATACACCTTCTCTAAGTCCACTAAACACATGTAGTCCAACTGGGCATACTTCCTTTCCACCATGCCATGGCCTGGGTGGATTTCACATTGCTCCTCCTGGATCTGAGGTTCTTTGACTGAGTTTCCTTTCTACTACCCTGGCATAAGCTTTTTCAGGGAGGCTGAGGAGTGTGATTCCCCCAATAGTTGCAGCACACCCTCCTGTCTCCCTTTTTAAAAATGGGGAACACCATCCCAGTCTTCCACTCCAGAGGCACAGCTCCCAATGACCACGTAACATTGAACAGGTGTGTCAGCCATGGCAACCCAACAATGTCCAGAGCCTTCAGCATTTTGGGCAGATCTCATCCGTCCTGGGGCCTTGCCACTGCGGAGGTACTTAATTATCTCAGTAACCTTCCTCAGGGAAATGTGCATTGATTCCCCCATCAGATTCTTGCTCCACCTCCTCCACTGGGGGCATATCCATTAGGTTCAGGAGCTCCTCAAACGGGCTCCACTGCCAGACAACATCCTCATTCTGGGTCAGCACTTCTCCACCCTTGCTGAGAACAGCCTGAATGAATCCCGCCTTTCTGAGTGGCCTGATGGTTTGCCAGAACCACTTTGAGCCCAATTGAGAGTTGCTTTCCATGGTCTGTCCAAACTCCTACCACAAATGGGTTTTTGCTTCCCTGACCATAAAGGCCACAGCCCTTCTGGCCTGTCAGTATCGCTCTGCTGCTTCAGGAGCCTCCCGTGCTAATCATACATGGAAGACCTCCTTTTTCAGCTTGATGGAATAAAATCCAAAAAATAAAATGCTGTATATGATGGCACAGCTTGAGAAAGATTGCCTTTCTTGCATGTCTTAGGCTAGTGGCAAACAGCTGAAAGAGAACATTAAGGAAAAGTAAAGGAGATGTGTTCAGATTGAGTGGCTCACTCTGTAGAGGAATGACCATACAAGCTACTGAGTGCTAATGATAAACACTGCAAACTGAAATCTGTGCAACAGGTTAGAAGAATTAAAGGCAAAAAAAAGCTGGGTCTAGCCAAGCTTTCGTAAGGTGGTACAAACTAAAGTCATGTCTGAATGCCTAGCTGACGCCAACTGCTGCAAAACCCTAGAATAAAGCTCAGTTGTTACTGTTGATGAAAAAGTGAACGCACAAAGAACTGCCTTTCAACCTGTTAGAAAACAAGCAGCAGACACTGAGTCTCGAGACACCAAGGCAGAGAATTCTGCTGTCGGAGACCATGGCAACAAAGAGCTCTTTCACTAAGGAGCTCGTACATGGCAACCAAGGAGAGCCGCAGAAGGGACACAGGGCAGTCAGGACAGACATCACCCAGGAGGAACCAAGACGCTGTAAAGCTGGAAGGACTGTTTAGAAATGCAAGGGCTCATGAGGTAGACATATGTGAGCTAAGAGCAGTGCTTTGAAGAAGAGAGAATTCAAAGCTTAAAGGCGGGGACGCACTCTGCAGGTTGCTCTGGCACAAACTGTTCCACATCCTGCCTTCTTCTCATTCTGTCTCTTGGCCCACAATAAGCCTATTGACTTTTTTTCTCCTAGCTAACGCAGCTTGGGTGCTGCTATTTCAAAGACAGGCTTGTATTAAATATGTTCCTGTTTCAGAGCAGGTGCTTT
This sequence comes from Polypterus bichir lapradei, assembly GCA_026402145.1. NCBI lineage: Eukaryota > Metazoa > Chordata > Cladistia > Polypteriformes > Polypteridae > Polypterus > Polypterus bichir. The sequence continues at coordinate 20,772,026 of JANRMT010062829.1, forward strand.
GCAAGGGCTGAATTGTTCTGTGTTTTTCAGCCCATCCCAGGCCCTTTAGAAGGTGAACTTTCCTTAGCCTTTGTTCAATAGAACACCTTCACTGCCCTTTACTGTTAAGGATTAGATTCTTAAGCAACATGAGGATGGTTCACATGAATTATTTGGGAGGCTTTGAGTGAAAACAATGGCTTGGTAAAGTCGATATTTGTTGCCTTGGCAGGCGTTTAAATTCCTTATTCCCTGAGAGGTGAACTTTGGACTAACGTCATTCTATAGCAGCTCTATATGTGCTCCCAACTTCAGTAGGAAGCAAGATTGGCAGTTTTCACAAACAGTAATGAAAATATCTCTGCTAAGATGTCTAGACTGGACATGTTGCTTATTAACTCTCGAGTCAAACAGCACTGGCGCAGTAGAAGGGAGATGGCACCATATTTCAGACTGTATCTCAAACCAACATTATAAAAGTTCCGGCTTATCTTAGACTTTTACTGCATTACAAGACAAAAGGACAGCAGGATCAGTCTTACCACCTAGGAGACTATTGGTGCCTTGATGAGAGTCTCTGAGCTTCAGTTTAACTGGTGATTCTACTTTGGCACTATTGGCACTGAGCAGGACCTACAAAGGACTGGCATCCCATTCAGGTCTGAATGTTCTCATGTGCCCATTACTGACGGTCTTCCAGCCCTTTGTAACCCTGAACTGGATTAAGTAGGTTTGAGTATGTCACTTGTAATATGTACATTGAACGTTCTGCCCTTTCATTGAGCTAATTGGCCAAAAGAATGAATGAACTGGCAGCACAAGCTCACAATATACCTAGTGAGGTACAACAAAACAACAGCAGTTTGAATTTAGTGCTTCCAGTGTGCAGTATGCCCTCATATGTGGCGTCAAAGCTGTGAGAGAAGAACAATGGAGATCTGCACCCTGAAGCAGATGTGTGAATCCATCTATACCAACATGCCATCAGTGGTGCTACATGATACCTTTGTTTGTATTTCATTCCTGTTTCATTCCTTGTTTAGTTTTGGTCATCTATGATGTACTTGCATGTTCTGCTTTTACATCCTGCACGTCCACCAAACCGAGAAGCCAAAATGAACAAGGTCACAGACGTCTTTAAGAAAGCACAGTGGAACTAAGAAAAATGGGAAAGAAAGGAAGAAAAGTGGGCAAATAACAGAGGAAATGGTGAGCCAGACAAGGGCACACATTCCCAGACAAGAGAAATAAAGGACGCTGGCTAACCATTCCTGGTGAAGCCTTTTTAATTTCTTCTTATTTTGGATGTATAGGAATTTCCAGTGTAAATAACATTTCCAACAGCAACAGCTGACATAGTTCTTCAGGTGCTTCAACTGTTTTTAACAAAAGCACTGTAAACTTGTACAACTTTATATTTTGTAACATATGAATATTTTCTTTTTTTGGATTTCAGGTTTTATTATGCTTACGTGCAATTTTATGTTCTACTTTTGTATTTACAGGTTTTTTGTTTTTCTTAAAGATAGTACCCTGCGTTCAAATCCCAGCTTAGACATCCCCAGTGTGGAAGCGGAGTGTTTGTCTGTGCTTGTCCGGGTTTTTTACTCTGTGTACTCCAGTTTTCATTCATTATGAAGACTCAAGTGCTACTACCAGTTCTTTCTGACCTTACCCTTGAAAAGACAACCTGGCACCTGCCTCTCTTGCTAGGGAAACTGTGCTGACAGCTCTGGCTTTGTCTTCAGATGGCACTGCAGGTCAGTAATCTCATATGCCATATTGGTACACTTGATAGTCACAATTCACAGACATGCACTACACGTACAGGGCTTCTGATCTACAATGGCATGGCACATTAATCTCTTTCTTTCAAAGTCTCTTGAAGGCCATTCCCGACCTGGTTCTCCCTTTGGCAACTTCTTGCCAGCTGGGAACACCTTCACATCCAAAACGTCTTTTGCAGCATGTCTTTGAACAGAAAGACATAACACGAATGTCCTAACCGTCCCATTTCCTCTAGTATAGACCATGAAGTACTCAGTCCAGAATAAGCAGCTATTACCATAATACAATACATGAGGTTGACAGATTTTCTCTGGAACATATTTATTTCTATCCTTTATTTTTGTTTTAGATTGAATTGTGTTTTGCTTGTGGATTAAAAAACAACACTCTCAAACCTGCTTAATCCAATCCAGGGTCTCATTATGCAAGAGGAAGGATCAGCTCTGAACATGCAGGACCAAATCACATACACACTTACGCTCACCTATGGAGTCAATTTAAAGTGAGAAATTAATCTACCATGCATGTCTTTGGAGTATAAAACCTGAGCAAAATACAAAAAAAACATAAGGAGATCATGAAAAATGCAAACAAACCAGTGGTGGTAATTTGAACCCAGGGTGCTGGATCCATACAGCTTTGCACAGTAAACAGTTAAAATGTAGTGGTCGATCTTTAGTACTAGGGTGTTGTACCGTGTTAGCCATTATGGATGTAATGAGAAGTCAAGCAAAATGGCAACTTTTTAATTAACCAATAAAAGGTGTGGACAATCTTTAAAAAATAAGTAAATAAGGTACTTTGTTAATTTATTTCTGATCTTCTGCATTTATCCATCAAGCTTTGTAACATTTCAGATTTCACCAAATACAGAGAAGTCACCAAAATGTTTGTTCACAAAGACACAGCTGATACAATGCAGTTATCATCATCACTTAAAGGGGCCCCAAAGTGACCAAAGATTTTGTGACCCTGGCTGTAAGTCACCAGGCGGGATTTCAATGTGGGTTTCCTGGTAGCTAAAGTGTGCTCTTGCTCAAGTGAGTTAAAGAAATAAAGATATTGTCCGAGTGATGGCTACTGATGAAGGTCACTCTTACAATCTTATTTAGAATGTCAATTTCAAAAATGAACATAAACACACAATACACACAACAGAACGAATAGAACATCTGAATTAGCATAAGCTACCCAAATTGAACCCAAATGTAATGATTTAGTTAATGAGACAGAAGTACATAATAAACAAAAAAAGTTGTATAAAATATTTTTAAGTATTAAAATGTGTGTTTCGATCTTAATGTTTCAGATCTGCATTTTCTAGATTGTAATAGATATATGTCATTTTTCACCTTCCAAAAGAGGTTTACAGAGGGCTAAATCTCTAGTAAAGGATAAAAAATTAAGAATAACATCATATTCATAACCACTGACCTTGAAACAGTCCAAAACATAACCCCATATACTTAAGTTTGAAATGTGTCATTTTTAATATTCTGGGATTGGCTCTTATGCTACATTCCAATTATCTCAGAAGTTGGAAGTCATAGCTGGGAATGATTGTGCAGCCGATTGTTCTCCAGTAAACCATCCACAAAACCAATATGGATGCCTCCATTAAACCCCTTGTTGTGCTTGCTCTTTCAGAATGCGGATAACAACTGAACAACACCTTACGTGTCTTTTTGTGCAACCAAATACTGTAGCAACATGTCCACGGTTAGAAGCTGAACAATACTGTGTATACAACTGATTTAATGAGATACATACAGACAGAAGTGCTAAGAAACAGTATAATACTACAACTTTCACTAAAGTTTGCCATTTTGGATTGATGTCATAATCTAAGACTGGACAAACCCGGAGATGACAGAGCAGCGCTAAGATTCTGAGTAGGAAATCCAACTTGTGTGGCCATTCCAGTTGAAAATTCCAACTAGGAACTCAGAAATTCTGACTTCCCAGTTTAAATGGAGCGAAGTATTAAAAATATGATCATATTTATGATCAGCAACCTTGAAACAGCATAAAGCAATACTCCATATGCCTGCTTTGCCATTCCTCATTTTTTCGAAGTTTTGTGAAAAGCTGTAACTTTGACCCCTTATATGTTATTACAGGGTAACCCCGCTGAGGTCAGTTGATGTGACACGAATAACTTCAAGTCCTTCTGACCATTTTTGCTAAAGACACCTGTTCATTTACTCTTTATCATTTATCCTGCGCAAAGCATGGTCCAAAAATGGCCTAAAAATGAGGTTTTTTTTCAGGCTGAAAATAAGGGGGGATACCCAAAATCTCAATGCACTACTACCAATCAGGTCGAATGGTGTATCCGTTGTGAATCAGGAGGCACTAGACAGAACAAAACTAAAGTGATTTCAAAAGCGTTGATCAGTAATTCTAATGAACACAATAAATAAATAAGACTGGTTTGCTATCCAGGACTGGTTCCTGCCTTACCTCTGATTTTGTAAATGCAGGCTTTAACTCCCTACAATAAGCCAATCAATGGCTGTTAACACAGCTGGGAGCTAAAGGCCTCAAATCACAACATAAAGACTAACGTACAGCTCAGACTCTTTGTGACTTATCTGGAGAGGCCACATACAGTAAACATCCAAAAATGCAACAGATGTTTTTTCAGACTCAACATTATTGTATTAAAATGCAACTAATGCAAGCCACTATAAATGTTACATTTTATGGGAATATTCTTTTCTCAAGAGAAAATCAGACTTTTCAATTTTTTTGCCCAGTTAGCAAGTCCAACTAATTTGCTGTAACAAACAAGTCATGTTTGGCTTGCATAAATCTTACTCTGTCTCCACTTGCTGGACACAAATTGTACAGATTAACTCAAGATACTTATTTATAGCTGTGCTTAGGGCAATGCTCACTCTGTTCTGACATGGGGGCCCTGCTCTGTGGGCTAGTAATGGAAAGGAGAGCTCACTGAAGGGGGCTGGGGTTAGGCAGCCGTCTGCTGCGACTCCCAAAGCAAACTGCTTTATTACTGCTCTTTTGATGTTCTTCCCTGTTTTTGTTTTGTCATCAGTTGAATGGCTTCAAGGTCACGGGGGCTGGGGTAGGGGGGCCTCCTGCTTCTGGACACTGTCTCTCCACTTCCTCTTTGAAACAATGCAAGACTTGTAATCTACATTAAATAACATTGTCATTTGGGCATGGCTTTCAAAACTATAATTACCTGAAGCAAACCATTACCTGTGCCAAAATAAAATTAATCTGGTGGGATTACTGCATATTATCCTTTGATTTTTTTCAGCCTTTTATCATTCAGAACTGTAGGGACATGTGATGATACAAAATAAAGACACACCTTAGAAGATGACTACACAAAGGAGGCAGACTACTTGTTTTTTGGTGAGCCTTTTGAACCCACGTCAGTGTTGTGGGTCAAATGGTACATTTTGGCAATAAGCAGCAACTGTGGCCATAGTAAAGAAATTAAACTAGTTAATTTAGTATTTAGACAGATTTTAGAGGCAAGCCCGGAAAAATGGGGAGGGTTACGTCAGGAAGGGCATCCGGTGTAAAATTTTGCCAAATCAATATGCAGACAACAATACAAATTTCCATACCGGATCAGTCAAGCCCCGGGTTAACAACGACCACCACCAGTACTATAAGTCAACAGGGTGCTGGCGGAAATTGGCCGAAGAAGAAGGAGAAGAAGAGGGGGGAGACATGTCCAGCGGCAGGAGGAGAGGAGGAAAGTAAAGAAAGTGGAACTGAGGGCAGTAACTTTGAATGTTGGCAGTATCACCGGTAAGAGGAGAGAGTTAGCAGATATAATGGAGAGAAGGAAGGTTGATATATTGTGCGTGCAAGAGACTAAATGGAAGGGGAATAAGGCCAGGTGGATTGCAGGTGGATTCAAATTGTTCTATCATGGTGTGGATGGGAGGAGAAATGGAGTAGGGGTTATTCTGAAGGAACAGTATGTCAGAGTGTTTTGGAGGTGAAAAGAGTATCAGACAGAGTAATGATTATGAAGCTGGAAAATGGAGGTATGAGGATGAATGTTGTTAGTGCATATGCACCGCAAGTTGGGTGTGCAATGGGTGAGAAAGAAGACTTTTGGAGTGAGTTGGATGAAGTGATGAACAGTGTACTCAAGGGACAGAAAGTGGCGATTGGTGTGGATTTCAATGGGCATGTTGGTGAAGGGAACAGTGGAGATGAGGAGGTGATGGGTAGGTATGGTGTCAAGGAGAGAAATGGAGAAGGTCAGAGGATAGTGGATTTTGCCAAAAGGATGGACATGGTTGTGGTGAATATGTATTTTAAGAAGAGGGAGGAACATAGGGTTATGTACAAGAGTGGAGGAAGATGCACACAGGTAGATTACATCCTATGCAGAAGAGTTGGTCTGAAGGAGATTGAAGACTGCAAAGTGGTGGCAGGGGAAAGTGTAGTTAAGCAGCATAGGATGGTGGTCTGTAGGATGACGTTGGAGATCAAGAAGAGGAAGAGAGTGAGGGCAGAGCCAAGGATCAAATGGTGGAAGTTGAAAAACAAAGACTGCAAGGTTGAGTTTAGGGAGGAGGTGAGACAGGCACTGGGTGGTAGTGAAGAGTTACCAGACAGCTGCAAAACTACAGCAGATGTAGTAAGGGTGACAGCAAGAAGGGTTCTTGGCGTGACATCTGGAAAGAGGAAAGAGGAAAAGGAAACCTGGTGGTGGAATGAGGAAATACAGGAGAGTATACAGAGGACGAGGATGGCAAAGAAGAAGTGGGATAGTCAGAGAGATGCAGAAAGTAGACAAGAGTACAAAGAGGATAAGGCGCAAGGTAAAGACAGAGGTGGCGAAGGCTAAGGACAAGGCGTATTATGAGTTGTATGAGAGGTTGGACACTAAGGAGGGAGTAAAGGACCTGTGCTGATTGGCTAGACAGAGGGACTGGGCTGGGAAAGATGTGCAGCAGGTTAGGGTGATAAAGGATAAAGATGGAAACATACTCACAGGCGAGGAGAGTGTGTTGAGCAGATGGAAAGAGTACTTTGAGAGGCTGATGAATGAAGAGAACAAGAAAGAGAAGAGATTGAATGACGTGGAGATAGTGAATCAGGAAGTGCAATGGGTTAGCAAGGAGGTAGTAAGGACAGCTATAAAGAGGATGAAAAATGGAAAGGCCGTTGATCCAGATGATATACCTATGGAAGCATGGAGGTGTTTAGGAGAGATGGCAGTGGAGTTTTTAACCAGATTGTTTAATGGACTCTTGGAAAGTGAAAGGATGCCTGAGGAGTAGAGAAGAAGTGTACTGGTGCCGATAATTAAGAATAAGGCAAGACTTTAGTAACTACAGGGGGATAAAGTTGATGATCCACAGCATGAAATTATGGGAAAGAGTAGTGGAAGCTAGGTTAAGAAGTAAGGTGGTGATTAGTGAGCAGCAGTATGGTTTCATGCCAAGAAAGAGCACCACAGATGCAATGTTTGCTCTGAGGATGTTGATGGAGAAGTTTAGAGAAGGCCAGAAGGAGTTGCATTGCGTCTTTGTGGACCTGGAGAAAGCATATGACAAGATGCACTTGTGAGGAGCTGTGTTATTATATGAGGAATTCGGGAGTGGCAGAGAAGTACGTAAGAGTTGTACAGGGTATGGACGAGGGAAGTGTGACAGTGATGAGGTCTGCAGTAGGAGCGACGGATGCATTCATTGTGGAGGTGGGATTACAGTACATCAGGGATCGGCTCTGAGCCCTTTCTTATTTGCAATGTTGATGGACAGGTTGACAGACGAGATTAGACAGGAGTCCCCGTGGACTATGATGTTTGCTGATGACACTGTGATCTGTAGCGATAGCAGGGAGCAGGTTGAGGAGACCCTGGAGAGGTGGAGATATGCTCTAGAGGGGAGAGGAATGAAGGTCAGTAGGAACAAGATATGTATGTGAATGAGAGGGAGGTCAGTGGAATGGTGAGGATGCAGGGAGTAGAGTTGGTGAAGGTGGATGAATTTAAGTACTTGGGATCAACAGTACAGAGTAATGGGGATTGTCAAAGAAAGGTGAAAAAGAGAGTGCAGGCAGGGTGGAATGGGTGAAGAAGAGTGTCAGGAGTAATTTGTGACAGATGGGTATCAGAAAGAGTGAAAGGGAAGGTCTACAGAATGGTAGTGAGACCAGCTATGTTATATGGGTTGGAGACGGTGGCACTGACCAGAAAGCAGGAGACAAAGCTTGCTAAGATTTGCATTGGGTGTGACGAGTATGGACAGGATTAGAGGGTCAGCTCAAGATGGACAGTGGGGAGGCAAAGTTAGAGAGGCAAGATTGTGTTGGTTTGGACATGTGCAGAGGAGAGATGCTGGGTATATTGGGAGAAGGATGCTATGGATAGAGCTGCCAGGGAAGAGGAAAAGAGGAAGGCCTAAGAGAAGGTTTATGGATGTGGTGAGAGAGGACATGCAGACGATGGGTGTAAAAGAACAAGATGCAGAGGACAGAAAGATATGGAAGAAGATGATCCGCTGTGGCGACCCCTAACGAGAGCAGCCGAAAGAAGAAGAAGATGTTATGGCACTTCAACAGGGACTTGTCCTGATTAAAAGCAAAAGCCCTTCTGGTCATGTGGGGAGAAGAGATCGGTAAATTTGCTTGTGACATATGAAGGGGTGAAGGGATGGGAAGTGGAGCCAACAACAGGGGCTGACATGTGGATGGCATGCCAGTCACGAGTTTCCAAACGCCATTTTAAAGATGCAAAGTGCCATATTGTGCCTATAAGTTGGCTCAGCGTAAGGCCGCATTTCTGCAGTATAAAAGTGAAACACAAACAGCGCAGATCTACACTTTGCACACTGATCTCTGTATAATTTGCACACTACCGAAATGTTATGCATTCTGATATTTTAACAGGATGTCATGAAGCACAGTGATATATTTAAATGCTGTATTTTACAATGTGGAATAGCTGATGCTTTGTATTCTAAAAGCTGAAGATTCTGTTTATTTTCTAGCCTTTTTTTCCTGCTTATTGGTACAGTTTTACAATTTGGTTAAATGAAAATGAAAATATTTTAATAAGTTGTTAAAAAAAATACCTATTTAACAATAAGAATTGAATAATCTACAAATATCCTATAGATTTAGTCTAAATTAATTTCAGTCTTGAATAAACCATAATATAAAATATAATAACACTTCCATTCATTGACTTCAGGATCTCATTTTTCCTTGGTTTGGTTAGGACTGCAGGGAGTCACAGCCAGTGCCATAGTGGGAACCAGTCCTTGATAGAAGGGGCGAAAGTTCGTAAAGGGACATCATAACTTTCACTTGAAAATGTAACTGTTACACAAATCACATTTCACCTAATTTGGTTCAAGGAAATGGCTTCCTCTAGCACTCTTCTTGTATAAAATAATGTGTTCAAGCTAGTGAGAGAAGCATGAGGGTAGTAGTGCAGCCTCACAGTGTTTGGGCACCACCGCACATTTCTCCTCACAGTGTTTGGGCACCACCGCACATTTCTCCAGGAGCACACTCTATGTCTAGTTTGCAGGTTCTTTCAAAGTTTTCTTAAAAGTTCTCCTTCAGTTTCCTTCCACAGTAAAAACATTCCTCAGATTAATGACTGATGTAAATAGGCCAAGTTTAAAGGATTGTAGGTTTTTGCAGAATTAACTACTGTGCTGTTCTGGGTTAGTTTCTACCTCGTGCCCATCACTTTTAAGTTAAGATCCACCTCTTACTAGCTCTCTTTCACTCACATAGGACCATCTTAGAGACACTAATTACCCAGGAGGAAGTAAGGACAACTAAGAAGAGAATGAAGAATGGAAAGGCTGTTGGTCTAGATGAAGTACCTGTGGAAGCATGGAGATGTTTAGGAGAAAAGGCAGTGGAGTATTTAACCAGACTGTTTAATCCAATCCTGGAAAGTGAGAGGATGTCTGTGGAGTGGAGAAGAAGTGCCCTGGTACTGATTTTTAAGAATAAAGGAAATGTACAGAACTGTAGCGCTAAAATTGTTGAGCTATGGCATGAAGTTATAGGAAAGAGTGGAGGGAAGAAGTAGTGGAAGCTAGGTTAAGAAGAGAGGTGATAGGGGTCAGGAAAGAGCACCACAGATTTGATGTTTGTTTTGAAAGTGTTGATGGAGAAGTATAGAGAAGGACAGAAGGAGTTATATTGTGTCTTTGTGGACCTGGAGAAAAGCATATGACAGGGTGCCTTGAGGGGAGTTGTGGTATTGTATGAAGAAGTCGGGAGTGGCAGAGAAGTATGTAAGAATGGTACAGGATATGCAAGAGGGAAGTGTGACAGTGATAAGGTCTGTGGTAGGAGTGACGGATGCATTCAAGGTAGAGGTGGGATTACATCAGAGATTGGCTCTGAGCCCTTTCTTATTTGTAATGGTGATGGACAGGTTGACAGACGAGCTTAGACAGGAGTCCCCAAGGAGAGGAGAGGAATGAAAGTCAGCAGGAACAAGACAGAACACATGTGTGTAAATGAGAGGGAGGTCAGAGGAATGGTGAGGAGATATGTGAGACCAGCTGTGTTATATGGGTTGGAGACGGTGGCACTGACCAAAAAACTACTACAGGAGACAAAACTGGAGGTGAGAGTTAAAAATGTTAAGATTTGTATTGGGTGTGACAAGGATGGACAGGATTAGAAATGAGTACATTAGATAGGCTCAGGTTGGAAATTTGGGAGACACAGTCAGAGAGGCGAGATTGTGTTGGTTTGGACATGTGCAGAGGAGAGATGCTGAGCATATTAGGAGAAAAATGTTAAGGCTAGAGCTGCCAGGTAAAAGGAAAAGAGGAATGCATAAGAGAAGGTTTATGGATGTGGTGAGAAAGGACACGAAGCTGATGGGTGTAATGGAGCAAGATGCAGAGGCCTGGAACATATGAAAAAAGTTGATCTGCTGTGGCGACTCCTAACAGGAGCAGCCAGAAGAAGAAGAAGAAGCATTTCACTGACAAATTCAAATTGAATTGCCTTGTATCTATGCATTTATAGATGCTGAAAGAAGTACCTGCTGTCCAACTCTAGATATAACAGATTTAGAGACCCCAGATCAAACCTATACTGTACATCATAGCATTTAATTGTCAAAAGTGTTTATTTTCTGTTATGTGATGTGGACTATGCCCGGCACTTTATCCCGGCCAAGACCCCCAAGCCGCCAGATGGAGCCCTCCCTGCAATGTGGAGATGCCCCGAATTCCAGCAGGGCATCATGGACTTTGGAGTTGTAATACACAGCCCTGCTGGATAACGTCGGGGCTGCCAGGGGACGCTGCAGGGAGGCACAGAGACATTTGGTGTTCGGAAGTGCTTGCAGGTCACGAGGACAGAAGGAATAAAATGCTTCCGGGCTGTAGAAGAAAGAAGAGTTTTGATTTGACCCGGAAGTGCTAGGAAGTCACATGGACTGCAGGTTAGGAACACTTCCGGGTCGTGAACTATAAAAGGACTGTGGGAACTCCCAGACGGCGAGCTGAGCTGGGTGGAAGGAAGGCAACGCGTCTGGGAGTCGGAGGATTGGTTTATTGATTAATTAGTAGTGTTTATTGAGAATAGTGGAGTGGTGGTGCTTGGTGCAGTTTATTATTATAATAAAGAATAATTATTGGACTTTTACCTGGTGTTTGGTGTGGTACCTGAGGGTTCAAGGGAGTGATAGTGCCCCCTACTGCTACAGTGATTATTTTTAAATTATTATGTTTCATCATTTTATGTCATTTCTGTTATGCTTTTTTCAGTGTTTTTTTTTTTCTTTTCAAGATTTATGCAATTTCTCCTTAAATGTTCTTAAATTCCCTGTTTTTGTAGGTTGAGCCCTAGGAGGCAGGGTCACTCTGATGTCACTGCTACTGAAGCCTCCCTCTAGGTATAAAGAGATATAAGCAAGACAGATCCAGTAGTAATTTGTTGCGTTTGGACAGAGTCTATTTCAGTTTATCATTAGGCTTGTCTTTACAAGGTGGAGTTTTTCACTGTTTCACTTTTTTGTGAGGCTTTTTTGGTGAGACTCAAAACTATTTTCTGAACTTTAGAAACCACTTTCCCCCACTTTAGGCCTAGCTCTGTAGCTGGGGGCTAGCTAGGTTTGGGTGAGCTTCTTCTGGGTTGGCCTAATTGTGTGGCTATTTGAGGAGGCCTCGAACCCCTTCACCTATTCTGAGCCAACAACTACCTTCAAATTCTCCTTTGTTCATACCTATTGTTTCCTTGAAAATTAATCTCTTTCGTTAGTTAGGTTTCTGGTAGCAGTGGGGCACTGTTCACTGCTTCCAAACTAAATTTGACCTGAGAGGAATTTTATATCAAATCTTGGGATTCCTGCAGAAGTAAAAGATGACATGCTGCTCACAAGTGGCCTCTGAATTTCTGATTCCCCAACATTCTCATTTGAATGATTATGCACCTACTACAGTACTACATGAGGCTAGCTAACACCTACATAAACAGTTACCTAAAGGGGGTTTTCTCATAGCATCCCTGAACCTGTAATGGCGCAAAGAAACACAAAGTACTGATAACATTAAAAAGGAAATAATAATTTGAAATTTTAACAAAAGGTAAAAGAGAGCACAAAGTAAAACAGGGGAAACAAAACACTCTGGGTCTTCCTCCACAGGTTCATATTCTTCACTGCTATGTGGGTCAGTGGAGCACCTACCGATATCCCATTACAGTGCCCCCCTGGCTTCCTTTAACTTTGGTCTCTCTTACTCCTATCACTCAAGCTCTGGCAAGCCACTACACCCAAGACTTTATCCTCAAGCTGCATTTGGTACTAAGACCACTTAAAACTTCAACCTGGATTAGTTTATGCATTAACTGAAACAACAACTTATTCTAACAGATGATGCTGTCAAAGGAAGACAGGCCTCCTGTATTGTATGGCTCTGCAGTACTTTTATTATGAATTCCAGGCTTTGTGTATTCTTCTGCAGCAATGAGGAGAACACACCTACCTCCTTTGTCAAAAACAAGTCAGTTAAGGGAGCTTACTCCACCTTTTCCCAACAATGATCTTGTAGTCATCATACTCTTTGGCATTAAAAGCATAAACACTAACTTCTGAGGAAGGGCCTGAATTTTGTACTTGGGTCAAAAAATGTGGATAATCCCTAAGTTCACATTGACCTTTAATGGCTTTACCACAGGATTCTGATAAGCACATTTTTCAGGGAACATAAGATTTATGACCAAGACTGATCCTGTCTTTTACAGCATCAACTTTACTGACCCAAAGCAGGGTTTTCTAGACCCCACCAGTTGGATATTTTTCATTTGTCGATTACTCCATCAACCAATATTCTGACTGAATTCCCAATAAACTGTGATCCCAGCAAACACCAATCTAGTCTTAACAGATATAACTAATCTTATAGAGCAGGTGCCTCATGTAACCTGCTATAAGTATGTGGGGTAATAAAATTTCACATTGCTCAACTGTATGGTCTGTTTGGTCCAAATGATTTGAATTAAATTTATCTTACAAAATCTATGATTTAACAAGAACAATCTGTATATTGGTAGAAATCGGGTTGTAGATGTACTAACTGAATTATGTGTCTGTTAGGTTTGTACAATAACCGTAACTGATAGGCCTTTAATAGATATACCTGAAAGCTGGCAGTGGTCAATATTGAAGGAAATGAATAGTAAGAAAGGAGCAGTGGTCATTCAGCTCACTCTAATTTGTCACTTCAAAAATGTCAAAAAATCAAGTCATGGAAAGTTACTAAAGTCAGTCTGACCTTATAAGAAGCAGGGCCTCATGCCTACTTGGCTGGGTTTCCAGAGTACCTCAGTTTCACCAAAACGAAGTGCTAGGAATGAGAAAATTGCACCCTATTACTTTCTGCCATGTAATGGTGAGCAAAACCTTCCTGACCAGGAACACCTGCAAGCATACTCTGCAAATTTATTCCTGTAAGACGTGAACATGGATCATGTATATAAAGGTGACCCTCTGGCCCTGAGTTACAAAAGCCTTCAATATGTATCAGTCCAATAAGTCCAGAACTCTGCTTAATTTATTCTCAGTAATCAATCAAGAATGAAGGAAAAGAAGCCATAACTGCAACTGTAGTAAGGTGCCAAAAACAGGTGTGGGTGACACTTCACTAAAAAACCCAAGGTTGAAACTAAGGTCTTCCGAGAAACACTGCAGGATTTTACTATAGTGTGTATGGCAGTCTACTGTATGTGAAGTTTACATGTTCTCATGTCTAATTGTGTTTTCTTTGAATAGTTGAAACCTCTTCCCACATCTCTTATATGTACAATACATGAAAGGTTATTGATGACTTTAACAGTTAATGCGTATGCCTAGTGTTGAGCTGTTAACCCATCCAAAGACGTTTTCCATCTTATGCCTGATGTTGCTAGGACAGGCTGTGTCTCCCTGTGCTACTAAAACTTAATTAAGCCATTTTGAGTAATGGGTGGAAGGATGCTTTCCATATACCAGAGATGTACACAATAGAGTAACTAGTCCGGTGTCAGTGATTTAATAGAGTCCTACCTAAAGTTGGTTACAGCTAGGCAAAGGTGGGTGTCTCCTCCTTATGACATCTTTAACACATGATGCAACCTCATACAAAACGATGTACAAATATATGTCTGTTTGTGTGTTTATCAGATGACATTAAAATAATCATCATTCCTTGAACTGAGAGTCATGTGTAGGACCACTGAGGCACTGTATCTCCATGCAGAAATGATAATTTGATCTTTCATAAAGTGGATGAACTAATGGAGAGTACTGCAGGCATAATAATTTAGGTTTTGTCTGGATTCATGCCTCAACACAGCAGAGTCACACATGTTTTAAGCTTCCAGCAGAAGGGAATGTGGATGTTGTTGTTTCCAGTTAGTGGCCAACAGTGCTATCTTGTGGTTCACTGACTGAACTGCACATTGCTATGTTTTTCAAGTCAGCTTTAGCCTGTGGTCTGCGTGGGTGTATTTTTCAACTAAAGGGCGGACTAATTATGAACAGAGTAGTGGTAGAACTAATTAAAGGAAAAAAAAACAAAACAACATATTTCATGTCACAAAGAGATAATCTAATTTTTCTAAGGATGACACAGTCACTTGAGGACTAAATCTGTGTCCCCGTGTGGGAGTGTTTTTAAAAACAAGAAGCTGGCTCTATTTATTCTTTTCACAGTGTGTATTCATCATCTCTTGGTCCCTCCACATTAAGGCTGACACAGTCCTCTTTTTGTTTTGTTGTTTTTGTGAGGTCTGAATATAAGCTACAAAGCAGGCAACATTCTCTCTCTTTTAACAAAATCAGGCAGCTTAGAACAGAGTCTTCATATGTCTGAGCTGCAGCACGTACATAATTGCAGTGGAGCATTACCCCAGTCCTAGAGGACCACAGTATCCACTGTCTTTGATCCAGACACCAGTTCATTTTATTGATTCTCTTTGGAAAAAGACATTGCACTTTTTGTTAAACTGCAGCTGAATTTGTTATATTTTTTAGAAATCTTTCTTACTTTACATGCTTTGCTTTTCTAAGAAATAAACACACTGTTTCCAGTAGCTTCAATTCACAAAACTGAGGATAAAAAGCGACCAATATGACCAGGAGCAATCTACAGTAAGTCTGAAAACAAAGGGGCAAAAGTCAATTTAGGAAAGGAACTGAACTAATGTGAGAATAGATTGTATTAGATTAGATTAGAAAAACTTTACTAATCCCAGGTGGAAATTCACATGCATACAGCAGCAACAACATTAAAAAACAAGGATACAGATTCACATGACAGATAATACAGTCGCTAAGTAAATAAATAAATAAAAATAAACGTAATCAGTACATCAGGTAGAAGCATTGACGTACCTGATAGCAGTGGGTAGAAAGGATGCCCAGAAGCACTTCTTAGCAGAGTGTAGTGGAATGAGCCTGTGCTAAAAACTGTTCCAAGAGAACATCTCCAAGGGGATTTTTCATGATGACATCCAATTTTGCTGCCATCCTGTTTTCTCCATTAGCTTTCAGTGTCTCCAGGGTTCTCCGTGTGACGGATCAGACTTTCTTGATAAGTTTTTCAGGCATTGTGTTTCTTTTGTGCTCAGGTTGCTTCCCCAGGAGACCTCATTGTTGAACACCACACTGGCTACTATGGACTAGTAGAACATTTCCCGCAGCCTGCTGAATACATCAGAAGACTTAAGTCTCTTTAGCAAGTTCAGTCTGCTCTGGCCCTTCTTGTACAGCGCCACTGTATTGTCAGACCAGTCCATTTTGTTGTTCATGTGAACTCCCAGGTGCTTGTAGCTCTGCACCACTTTCATGTCCTCCTCTGAATGGTGACTGGTCTCTGAGGCTCTCTGACAAGCAGGAAGTCTACCACCAGCTCTTTTGTCCTGGCTGATGTTGAGTTGCAGGTGGTTCTCTCTGCACCACAAGACATAGTCCTCCACAACCTCTCTATATTCTGACACATCTCCATTGTTAATGTTGCCTATGACGGATGAGTAACCTGAAACTTTCTGTAGATAGCAAGTGCTGGTATTGTGCTGAAGTCTCTTGTGTAGAGGAGTAAACATGAAGGGAGACAGGACAGTTCCTGGAAGTGCTCCAGTATTACACATGACCATTTCTGACACACAGTCCCTCTGCCTCACAAAGTGCTCTCTGTTAGTCAGGAAGTCCATGATCCAGGACTGTGGAGGCATCAGCTTTTTCAACAACTCAGTGAGGCAGAATGGTGTTAAAGGCACTGGAAAAGTCAAAGACATGCTGCTGGCTCTATCCAAGTGGGAGCAGGCTCTGTGAAGCATGTAGATCAGAGTATCCTCCACACCTATATGTGTCTGATAAGCAAATAGCGGAGGATCCAGATGTTCTGAAACTAGGGATCATAGCCGTTTTAAGACCAGCCTCTTAAAGAAGTCTTCATGATGTATGAATAAGAGCAACTGGTCTGAAGTCCTTGGGATCACTGGAATGCCTATTCTTTAGCACTGGGATCACACAGGATGTTTTCCAAATCTAAAAATCTAATTAAGAGAAAGTGAACCTATGTTGTTCCTTTTTCGGTGACTATGACTTGTTCTCATATCTGATTGTGTTTTCTCTGAATAGTCCAAACCTCTTTCTACATCTCACATATGTACAGTGCCAGATGCTTGAGTCTGATGCTGTTAGCACTGGCTCTGATCTGCACGATGGAGCAAATTTGGGAAATGGATAGATGTATAAAAAAACTGGTTGCAAAGCAGGCATCAATTCTACAGTCCTCAAGAGCCAGATCTGCATTGATATACAGTATGGGATGTATACACTATCCATTTTCATGGAACAAAAAAAGATATCAGAGAAACAGAATTGAGATCAATAAAAACTGTTTTTATGCCTGACGATTAAAGTAGACAGATTATCAATAGTGGAAGTTATTGAAAACTGAAATGAAAAATAAAATTCATCCAGACATTTCTTAAACTTGTATCAGGCAGAATACAATTGCTAACTTTGGATGGGGCTCCACTCCATCATAGTGAACAGTCCTGGTCTCATCCACTCTAATTCTTATCAGATCATTTTTGTGTTGCCATCCATTCTAGTATACACTGTTTTGGGATGTGGCACGAAACCTTACAGACACCAACAAAACTTTCAAATGTTCATATACAGTACTGACTAGGCAAAATGCTAAAACTCAGTCTCCTGGAGCTGCAAGGATGTGAGATGATCAAACATACTGCTGAATTAACATTTTTAATCTGGTTTCTATTTAAACTCTCTTCACAGTTGATGTAAATAAGTGGTAGGCTAAATATGTAATTCAAATTGCATGAGTTTGTGCTACATATCTTCTTTAACAATTTAAAAGACTTTTAAGTATAATCTAATTTTCATGTCCTTGGCACTTTCCTTTCTCCTAATATACTTTAATACATCACAATACTTGAATACATTTTATTTATTGGTATTAATAAGTACACTTATGTGCTATGGGGGGTAAGCTGTACGTCATGTAAGCTGATTTGTGTTGTCTATTAAATAAAAAAGGAGGCCAGTGTCAGGAAGAGCATCCAGTCATAGAAATTTCTATCCAAAGATGTGGGCGCCAACCAAACAACCTGGGCAAACCCAGAAAATGCCCTTAAGCTATCAGTGACAGCAAAAGGGAAGGTATGTATTTAAATACATTCTTGCTTATCATGGTGTGTGACTTGTTGAAATTTGGCCAGACATGAGTTTCACTGCACATGTAACACTATTACCACTACTATGGAATTTGCTTTATTTTATTTTCTTGCTTATTGAAGTAATGAATATAGCCACCCTGGAGCATTGCAAACTTGATCTAACCATTTCCAGGTGGATCATGTCTCCCCCTATCATCAACCATATTGAGAATCTATATTGCTTGAGAGTAATCAAATCAAAGGAATGACTCACTCAACTAGAGGCCACATTGTAAACATTCCTTAAGGCATCTGCTTTAACTTCAGCAACCTTCTACTAAGTGCTTAAAGCCTTTAGGGAAGTGAAGGTCCCACTAGCAGATACTGCCTCATGGTTTTTTTTTGTTTTTTTACCACTTTGGGCCCTTCTTTGGCACTTCTTCTTCTTAATGCCTTTTGTGCCCTGGCACTGTCTTGTCAGACCACTGATCTGTCACAGTAAAGTACGAGCTTTAAAATGAATGATGCAATTTCCAAACATTCTCATATTAAAATCCAGTACTCCATTACTAACAAGTGTGGCGAGTGCCTGGGGGTGGTACCCAGCCGGGACGCCCAAGAGAACCGGAGGAGGGCTTGCGCCTCCTCCCGACCACGACACGGTGGCCGCCCTGGTTGCTTTGGGGACCATGGGTTGTGAGCTTGGAAGCTCAACCCTATAGGGGCCCCTGGTCACCGCCAGGGGGCGCCCCAATGCCTACTGAGCCCTGGACCTCAGCACTTCTGTCACACCCGGAAGTGCTGGGGAAAGAGGATCGGGGACACCTGGAGTGCTTCCGGGTGCGCAGCCGGCACTTCCGCCACACTGGGGAGTGCCGGGGGAAGATTGCAGGGAAGCACCTGGAGCACATCTGGGTAACTATAAAAGGGGCCGCCTCCCTTCATTCAAGGCTGGAGTTGGGTGAGGAGAGGACTAAGCTTGGAGAAGAGAGTGGAGGCAGTCTGAAGAGTGAGGCAAGAGTATGAAAGGCCTGAACTTTGGGGTAAAGTGGGTTGTGCGGCACTTTATGGATTTTGTAAATAGAACTGTGAATAAACGTGTGGTGGTGAATTTAACATGTCTGCCTGTCTGTGTCCGGGACTTAGTCCACACAAGGCATGTCCCTTCAACTCCAGATGAGCGGAGTGCTTTAAGGTTGATTTATGTTGAATTTACAATTCTCTATATGTACAAACTGATACAATCACTGGGAGAGTGGAGAAGCAAGAAGTCTTACCTGAACTTGTCATGTAAAAAGCTTTCTCTTTCTTCAAAGAAGGCTGTTAGAGAGTTAGAGAGTTCAGATGAGAATGCAGAGCAATTCTTTATTTGCACAAATTATGCACAATTTGTTTCAGTCCAGGGAGTGAGCAATCAATGAGACAATTCATCTGCTTTTGTACTTTTTTCTAATTACCATCACCTTATCTAATACATCACGTCGTCTGACTGTTAATATGCAGAACTTTTATTACCTCCTCCAATCAACTAATGCCACCAAGTAATTTCTGATTCTTGTTGACTCTCCCATTATTCTAAGCACTGCATCATTAAGAAGGATGTCTGCTGGATTATCATATCACTTCATAGGAGGGGTGTATGGGCTTTCCCGTCAGTTTATCCTTGCTTTCTGGAGGAGATTTTCGTTACTTATTTACCTCATTCAAACCTTGGAAAATGACATTGGACAATGCAGACCTCTCATGGGTTTCAGCTTTAAATTACATTTAGTTAAACACTCAGTTAAAATCAATCCTTTTCCTTATGTTTAATAATTAATTGTTATAGCTTCATATACATATGTACACATACACACATATATATATATTCTGTATGTGATGGTAGTAGAACCGTCACCGGGTCCTTTGCCGGCTACAATGATCCAGAAGAACCAGTAGTCACTGATATTTAACCAAATATATCACAGCCTAGATTTGACACATGCAGTGCTGAAAGTTAAACGAATCCCTACAAGATGCATCATGTTAGGGTGTCATTCCAGTAACAATCAGGGGCCTCATGCATAATGCCGTGTGTAGAATTCACACTAAAACATGGCTTACAGGCAAAAGTGGAAATGTGCGTACACACAAAAAAATCCAGATGCATAAATATTTGCATACACCAACTTCCACATTCTTCTGCTACATAAATCCCGGTCAGCGTGAAAAGTTACGCACATGCACACACCTGCTGCCACTCTCCAACTCCTCCCAGAATTACACCTCTTTGAATATGCAAATCAATATAAATAGCCCTTCAGCATTCCGTGAAAAGACAATGGCAAAAGCATGGGGGGAAATTGAAGAGTTTCAGCAAACACCAAGTGGAGGCAAGGAAAACATACTATTTGTTGGTTTAAACAGTGGTATAAACAACAAAAGGAAGTTGATTGAGTGACATAGAGTGTTGGAGAAACACGAAAGTTCAAGTTCAGAAAGTCGTACAGTGCCCGAAATAAATAAGAAATTGTCAGATATCAAAGTCACCGTGAAAAGGCGAGTTGTAGCCCATCGTCTCAGAGTCATATGGAAGCTTATTAGGGTAAAGAGAAAAGAAAAAAATAGGCACACAATGGGGAAAAAAACCTCGAAATGTCAACTTTAATCTCGAAATTTGCACTTTAATCACATAGTTTATTTTGTCATTAAAGTAGAAAATCATAAACTTTTTCTTAAAATCATTTAATTTACTAGTTTCTCAAGTCCCATCATAACTAAAGTAGCACGTTAAATGCTTTGTTTTGTATATGTTTTTCTACGTGTGTGAATCTTAAACAGGCTTTCTCCTCCTTCGACAAGACATAGAATCTATTACATTCGTGATATTACAGATCTCTGAATAATTTAAATACTGAGATGTATACTTGGTATCATCTTCATGATGATAGGAATTAAAGCACGTTATTAAACATAGGAACATGGTGGCGCAGTGATAGTG
This sequence comes from Polypterus bichir lapradei, assembly GCA_026402145.1. Lineage (NCBI taxonomy): Eukaryota > Metazoa > Chordata > Cladistia > Polypteriformes > Polypteridae > Polypterus > Polypterus bichir. The sequence goes on from JANRMT010062829.1 coordinate 20,792,928, forward strand.
ACGGAACTGGGGCCCCATCTAGAGATTGTTCCTGCCTCACACATAATTAATTGCAACAGTACTGTCTCTTTCAAACGTACTAACCTCCAATTTCTGTCCTTCCTTTTCTTTCTCCAAATATCCAATTGCCATTCAATCAGCTCTGTAATAGATATAAAGCCATCTGTAAGCTGAGAATACAGATTCTTCAAAACTTTTAAGGAACATTGAAATATCTTCGTAGTACATGTTTAGTTATTTTATCCATCTATCCATCCAGGGTCACGCCAATCCCAGCAAGCATACAGCGCAATGCAGGAACAATTCCTGAACAGGGTGTCAGCTTGTCGCTACCGCTGTCATCATGTTCTCATATGTTTAATTATTAACAATATAGATTATTTAAATGATGTTAACATTTTATCTGTATAATGTAATAAACATATTTTTCTGCATTTCATCTTAAAAATGATACCGTCATCATATGTAAATACAGGCTTTATAAAGTGGCTCAGGTTGTGCAATAACTGTATCGCAAGTTTGCAGTGAGGTAATTGTACTTATAAGTACAAACAGTTCTACCAGGAACACTTGATGGACTGATTGAGTGTGTTTATAGTTCTTGGGATGAAACTATTTTTAAACCGCGAGGTCCATACAGGAAAGGCTCTGAAGAGTTTGTCGTATGAGAGCAGTTCAATAGTGCGCATGGCTGAGGCAGTGTGTGCTTGATGCTGTATACCGATAATTCTCTTTCCGATCAGCTGCTGTAGAGTTGTGATTCCACACTCAGATACAGTGGGATAAATACTTGAGAGTAACAACGCTAAAGCAGCTATGGTATTTGGAATAGTTTGGCCATTCCGTGGACCATTATATTGTTACAGGTTAATTACAATCAGATGCCTTAAACTAATAAACAATATGCGGCAAATTTCAGTGTATCTGATAAAGCCACATCAGGGATGTGGATCTAAAAAAGAAAGGGAAACCACACTGGAACAAAAGCACTGCTTTGACGCTGGGTGTTGCCAGTTTGCAAAACCAAGCGGAGAACTTGCGTACGCCAATGATTTAGCTGGCGTGAAAATGTGCATTGCTTTACACCAAGTTTAGTTTTTATACATTGCAATGACAGCGTGGAAATGGGCCTACGTAACATTTTTGTGTTTATACATGAGGCCCCAGATGTTTTAGATTTTATACAATGCCTTCACTTACCGGCTTGGCAGAATGGTATGAGACCATTGCCTTTAGGCGAGTGAGTATGAAATGTTTAAAAGGCCACCGTGCAATTAGTTCAAAAGATCAGTAATGAGGATAGGTGTCGCTATTATGCGTATTGCAAAGTATCCCCCCCCCCC
>JANRMT010062829.1:20794670-20843666 GCA_026402145.1 Polypterus bichir lapradei
ACATATATATATATATATATATATATATATATATATATATATATATATATAGATATAGTGCATATACTTATAAATAATAGATTGTAAAACATTATATGTTAACTAAGAATTCCATAAACTCACTCATAATATTCAAATGCAGTAATCACAAGTTCCAATGGTTGTTTTGTTAATCCTGTTCTAATTCTCAAAGGTTCCCCTTCCTGTGAAGTGCAAACTAAACTAACTGGTGACAATATAAAATCTGTGGATTTGAGGCAGCATTAACGTGGGTGCATCAGCCAGAATAGGTGAACTGCTAAGAGGAGAGATAGGAGAACATGAAGTCCATTTCACTGCTTACTGCACCGATTGGAACTAGCTACGTAAACCACTCATAAACATCATCGACTGATTAAAAGGTGTATAATGTCCTGCAGCTGGTCTGGAAAACCCATTGCTTCAGTCCCAACAGTAAGTAAGAGCTGAGAGCAAATGCTGTTGTGTTAGGCTGCACAGTAAGCAATCATTCAGCACACTCTGTGTTGGCTGTTTCATGTTTACTGCATATGCTCGGCTTTCCTTTGTTTAGATTGAAAAATGGGACAACAACAGTATACATCATGATACGGATCACTTTGCTGTCACCTCAAAAATACTAATATTAAAGGGAGAGCAAGGAATATTGTATAGCAAATGGAAAGTATAATGTTTTTAGGGTTCCCACCACTAAGTCGAGGATAAATATCTGTTTTTGGTGATTTATTTGATTCTGGCAAATTTACTCTAAGCAGTACTTCTCAGATTCCAAATCACTCAGTACCTCCTGTTGCTAGGCCATCATCCCCTTCCACACAGGTGAAAACGTAAGAAAAACTCAAGTTTACAGCATCTGCTATTTCACTCTATATTTTAATTCTCCTTTGCTGATCCTGATACACTTCACTTCTCCTTAATTATTCATTTATTACTAATATACTGAATGTCTCTGGGCCACCTTTTACTTTATAGACAATAACCCTATCTAGAGAATATACATTTTGGCTTTTTTGTTATCCTTTTTAATGATGGCTCTCGTATAATTCGCATTGGAATTATACGTCTTACACAACTGCTGTTCTTTTTCCTTTGTAGCTTCTTTTTATCTTATGTATCCAGTGCAGTTTTTTTTTATTCTTTGCTAATTTCAAATTTTATGTTGAACCTGCCCTGTATTATAATTGTATGTAAAACGTTTTAAAATCTGCTCAACTGTCTCCATACTTTAAACTTTGTCCCAGTTTATCACTTTTAGACTTTGCCGCATCATTTGCCCTGCCAAAGTTAAGCTGCAGTTATTTACTGCATACTGTGCAAATAATAAGCAGACTGAAAATAAACCTGACACTTTTATTAGGCCTTCTTTCTAAATATATCGCATGCAGGATTCTTGCACTGGCGTCTCGCTTAGGGAGCGGCCCTACTTAAGTGACCTGATAAACCGAACAGATCCCCGCCGCCTCCCCGTTTTGATGATTTCCCTGTGCCGTCGTTGCACTCACTTCCTGTCCACTGAACACCTTCACCTGTCAGCCACCCACAGTGGAGTAAGAGGACGCGCCACACTTCGAACAAGGAAGCTTGTAAAACAGCGAACGTGTCTGACACGAAGCAAGTAGTACAGGGTGAAGACACCGAACGGGGCGCGTCCCATTTTTTCTAATCATTCCCCACCGTGTTATATGGGTCTGTAAACCTGGGACAACCTTTAAGGAGGACAGCATATAGTTCGTACGTGGCTTTTTCGAGTTGTTTTTCTTTTGCACTGTGAATTCAATCCCCTGTAGCTTAGTGGGGGCGTTCCGGACAGCAGGTCTTTTTGGTAATTGGCCGCTTTCATGTACAAGTAACCAATGATCCTCAAGAGCTGCACAGATTCCAAACGCCACTTTTATTTTTTTCCGTCTGGAAAACAGACGCGACGGTAAAGCGTTCCGTATAGACGAATGGTAACGTGTTGGGAAAACAGCTGGTAATTTTTGCGCTTTTTACATTTTCTTTTTCTATACGCTATTTTGTCATTTTCCACCGTTAATAAAAAAGCTTAGTGTTCTGACAGTGATGACATTCTGCTCCTGAAATTGAATTTCGCTATATCCAATGTTTCTGTCCTTTCTTAATAAAATCTAGTTGCCTAATTTACTCCAATACAGGGCCGATTTGACTTGATTAATAGTTTAATTGGAGTCGTATATATTTTGGAAATGGGATTAAGTGATTGCCTCTCTAATGTTATGTTTAATCCATTATATATGGTTTTGTGAATGACAATGCCTAGGAGTAACAGAGGCAGAGAAAGGAGTTTCTGAATACTGTACAACTGTTAGATAAAGTCTTTAAAACATAATACTCTGTTTAACCGAAATGTATTATATGCACTTTAATGAAACTCTGAAGCCGAAATTATATAAATTAAAAAAGAAACTTTTTCAAGGTACACTTTCACCATCAATAAACAGGATACCTGTTCATTACAGAAGCAAATAAATATACTGTTACGTCCTTTAATTTTTGAACAGTTTAGTTTGGATTAACATTTCAATAAAGACAAATGTTATTGTATGAATCTTTTTTTTTAATATACATCACATTTGTGCACTGTAAATACAAAGATGGACCTGAAATCATCCATATTTACTTACTTAACTTCCACCTTTATCCAAAGCGTCTTACGACATTTGAGATACAAATGGTTTCGTTTCTTTTGTTTTTACGGCTGGACCACAGGCAGGTAAAGTGACTTGCTCATGGTACCACCGTGTTCGGAGCAGAACCCACAATCTCAGGGCTTGAAGTCCAAATGCTTTAACCACAACACCACAGTTCCTGCCTACTACACCACTGTTTTTACACATCAAGTGTACTTGAAAGCATGTACATTGGAGTACTTGGCAAATAATGAAACCTTGTAGTAATAAACCATAGGGCTCCTTTGCTTATTCTTGTATTTTATTTTTTTTAATTATCTGCAATCTAACTTGAATTTGACATTAGTTGGCATCCTATTGAAAAAGAAGACAGAAGAAATAACTTTATTGTCAATGTACTTATATACAGTGAGGTTTAGTGTGACATCTTTCATAAAAGCAGCACAGTATCAAAGGAAAATAACTCAGACTTACGTATATACAAACGAAAGAGCAGTAAATTATAACTACAATGAAATAGTAAATAAATAGATTCAGTATTTGGACGCTGAATTGTGTCTCTGTGTATAATTAACAGTCCAGTGGGGTTTAGATCAGTTCTCAGCAGCTGAACAGGGGGATGATGGAGGCCACCATTCTGGAAAAAAATAGCTATTTTTCATACTGCTTCTGTGGGATTTGATCACCCAATAGCACCTACCAGAAGGTAGTGGTTCAAACAGGGATCATAACTAATATTTTTGAACGCTAATGAATAGGAGTAGGGATTTACTCTGCCTGAGGTTAATATGAACTCCTGAAACTGCCTGAGAATGGAATCTCAACTCATATCACAACTTATATGAGTTATGTACTGTACAGGTAAAGCACATTAGCATAATGCTTAGTCTGATCTGAAACTGAGACTTAAGAGACTAGCGCTCATAATAACAGAAGGGGGGTGGGACTTCTAGTGCAGGGTGTGGAATGGCGAAAAACTGGCCAGAACACAGAAGGCAAAAGTTTACGGGACAAGAAACTGGTGGGTCTGAAACTTGAAAATAAACCTTATTAGAACTACTGAGGACTGATTTGCAGTTGCTGACTCATTTTCTTACTCGGCCTAATTTTCAGCTTCATTATCTCACATGCAGTTTGAGTGGGTTTGTAAATCGTGTGATTCTTGACAGTATCTTATGATTGGGTTGTTGGACATAGTGTGAGCTGTCTCGTAAGCCAATTTCCAGATGTTTTCATCACATTTCCTGAAATTCATTGTACAGTGACTGCAGTGAGTATGTGTGTGTGGCAATAATAATAACAACATGTGCAGAAGGTTAAAAAACCCTTTCTGTCATCAATATATATTAGAACATAAAAGGAAATGAACGCCATGATTAAAAATGACAATTAGATCAACAGGTTGGGCAGATGACATATTGAATTTGACTTTGAAAAGTACTGTTGTAACAGAACTAAGAAGTGATTGGCATTGCATTTCGGTACGTTGAAGTATAGTAGCTGGACGTTGTACATTGGGTATTGCTACTTATTTTCACCTTTTTCATTTGAAAAAGCTAACTATCATATAGCAACACACATACAGCTAAATGGCCATTAACAAAAGTATCTTGGGAAACGTTTACTGGAAGAACCCGAAATAAACAGACAAAATGGTAAATTAAATAACACCTCCAATTCTGTTTGTAAAACAGACAGGCCATATTGTCAATGCCTTCGTAACCATCTTTCTGGTGTCCAATTACGCCTTTTTCTTTTTTTTGTTTTTGTAATTTCAGACCACAAGTTCAGCAAGTGTCAGCAATATAGTTTTTTTTTGTTGACATTTTGAGAAGTCTGTGGCCATATACCGGTAGTTTTTTTATTTGGATGGCTAAACATTTATTACAAAGTATCAATGTGTAAAGCTGTCTGTTGGCACCATATAAACATATTGTCTAAATAGCCACATCCTGGCACAGGGCCGGATTAACCGTTAAGCAAAATAAGCACGTGCTTAGTGCTTCAAGGGAAGTTGGGGTTGGGGTGACACCATGGAAGTTTTCCATTTCTGGATTTACCTTGGACTATATAGTGCAAAACTGCAAACTGTGCAGCTGAAACAAGTTTCACAAAAAGGGGCTTAAAAATTATATAGATATACTGTATATATACAATTGTAAAAAATAATGTGAAATAGTAATAATAGAGTTTAATGGTATAAATTTTGAAGACAACAAAATCGGGATCTGATAACTGCTACCTGGTCCACCAAGGCTCACGCGATCATTCTTGTCTTAGTCGTGTTGGTCGTCCCATTCAGTCATCCACTGAGAGTGAGTGCAACTCATATACAGTACAGGCCAAAAGTTTGGACACACCTCCTCATTCAATGTGTTTTCTTTATTTTCATGACCATTTGCAGCACTCCATCACTCTCCTTCTTGGTCAAATAGCCCTTACACAGCCTGGAGGTGTGTTTGGGGTCATTGTCCTGTTGAAAAATAAATGATCGTCCAACTAACCTGACTTCTGCACAACACAACTCCTGGTCCCAACCCCATTGATAAAGCAAGAAATTCCACTAAATAACCCTGATAAGGCACACCTGTGAAGTGAAAACCATTTCAGGTGACTACCTGTTGAAGCTCATCGAGAGAATGCCAAGAGTGTGTAAAGCAGTAATCAGAGCAAAGGGTGGCCATTTTGAAGAAACTAGAATATAAAACATGTTTTCAGTTATTTCACCTTTTTTTTGTTAAGTACATAACTCCACATGTGTTCATTCATAGTTTTGATGCCATCAGTCATGAAAATAAAGAAAACACATTGAATGAGGAGGTGTGTCCAAACTTTTGGCCTGTACTGTATATGGGGGCACCAAAATCTTTTAAGTGCTTAGGGCCTCTAAAGGTCTCAATCTGGCCCTGTCATGGCATGTCATTTGGACCAAACATGCTTGAACAGTTTGAGCACGTATATGACTGGCGTCTCTCGTGTTGTAACCATGATTTCTAAAAATCGCATGGTGTATGTCTGGCTTTAATGAAGGCTATGACTGAAAATCGCTGGAAAAGTTATGTAATATGACATTGCCATAAGATGAAATGTGATGGCCAAACTCCGTCCCTACCTCTCCCTCTGTGAATGCTGAAAAACTGGTTCATGCCTTTGTTTCATCCAGGCTGGATTATTGTAATGCACTCCTCATCGGGATCCCCAGCAAAAGCCTTCAAAAGCTCCAACAAATTCAACATAGTGCTGCAAGAATCCTGATGAGGGTGCGGAAATATGAACACATTTCACCAATCCTTCGGTCACTTCATTGGCTCCCTATCCATCTCTGTATCGAATACAAACTCTGTCTGCTCACTCACCAGTGTATCCATGGAAATGCTCCACAATATCTGAAGGAACTCCTAATACTACAATCCACTGCAAGAAACCTCCGTTTTGCAAATACCCACTGCCTTCGCCCCCCTGTGACCAAACTTCATACAATGGGTGACCGAGCCTTTGCAGCCGCTGCTCCACGGCTCTGGAATGGCCTACCAGAGAGCCTAAGAACACAGCAGACTGTGGGCTGTTTTAAAAAACAGCTAAAGACTTTTCTATTTAGGAAAGCATATTAACAAAAATGCTAAAATTATTGTTGTTTTCTCTCTGTTTTTATCTTGCTTTGTCTTTGTTTAAACTTTTTATGTAGCACTTTGAGATTTACTGCTAATGTAAAGTGCCCTATAAATAAAATGTATTATTATTATTATTATTAGAATCGGTTAAAATTGTGAAAGAAGACAGTACAGTTATTGCTTTTTAATGATTTCATCAACAGAAATACAGGGACACGAAGAGCGACTGGATAAGGGGAAATTCTGCACAAATGTTAGAAACCTTTTCTGTACATAGAAAACTATGAAAAAAAGCTGCCAAGTGTTGTGGTAGATGGTTTTATTTTGGGGACCTTCAGATGTTCACTTGATATTTTAAATAGGGGTTGATGAGATACTGTTATGTTGGTCTGAATGTCCTGTTTTTGTCAAAAACCATCATACATTTTTGCAGCAGTTTTATGTGTTTTGTCTATGGTCAAAGCCTTTTTTTTACTGTATACTTCATTTTCTTGTGTCATGCAATAATTAAATTTTTTGTCTCTTGAGGCTTTGAATGTTTTTTGGAATGAAATGAATTAAGTTTACTGGCATCCTGCCTTGTTATGCTTAGTGCTGCTGGGATAGATTATCCCTCACCCCCATTCTCGCCAACATGATGACGGTGCTGAAAGAAATATTCTGAAATAACAAAAATAATTTAAAAATTTTGTTTAATGGCTGGGAAAAAATACAAATCAGGGGGTTCTGTAGTAAGCCAGTTATAGGCATATGACACCTCAGACATGGATTTTTTTGAGGGAGAATGTATTAAAACTAGAAGTTAAAATTCACAATGTATAAATCCAGGGTTAAGGACTAGGTCAGGGAACAGAGAGGATTTCATAAGTGAATGTTGCTTAAAATGAGCTCTGTGATGTGACACTTTATGGCATTTTAAGGCATCTGTGAGGAATCCCTAACTGCATGCATTTAATCAGATACCCTTAATGTGGTTTTACTTTGAAAGAATCCTTTTTTAGTGGAGGAAGGTTAGCACACCTAGCTACTGAAGGACGTTTCTTCCATAGGTGAGAGGGAAACTTTAGAAGAATTTGTTGCATGTGCATTGTCATCTAGATAGAGAGGTGCAGCACAGCTTGGTCAGTTTGTTTAGGGGTGCTGGTTCTCCATCATGGCATGTCATTATATAGCCATGTTCCTATGTGCACAAGTCACTTTACATTGTGATGGTACACTTAAAAATACTTGTTTATTTACCCAGTGATTTTACAGTTGTATTTGGTGTTTACTAGTTTAAAACTTGAGGATTCTGTCAAGTCCTTTCAATTTGTTTGCTTAGCTAGCTGATCCAAGGTGCTCGCCCAGTCATCTCTTAAATCACAGAAGGATATTCAGTTGAAGAAAATGAGTGGTTCTTTTTATAAAAACTGTTTATAGGCCCAGAGTGGGGTTTTCCCTTTGACAAATATTTAATTTAAAGGAACAGATTGTAAATGTGCAACTCCTTGGCAAGCAACATTCCTTAAATATCATTTTCTAATGTTTGTGTTATTACAGCAGTGTTAGAACATGTGATTCTGTCCACATAAGAAATTCAGATCTATAGTCTGGAGCCTGTGCTGCTTATCTGTTCAGCTAATGCATGTGAAGCTCCAGGATGTCATCCAGACAACTTTTAAAAAATGACAATGGACAATCTTGTATTGGAAATGAACCAGAGGAGGCCATCTGTAAACACAGCAAGACTGTTAATGCTGGAGACAAAGTGTGCTCTCTTTTCATTCCTGAGCTTTTTTTTTTCATTTTGCTGGATTTACATGGTTACAATTAATAAAATTAGACTACATATTGTTTTTTTTATCTACAATCCTCTTTTCTAATGCCTCTTTCTTTTTTCTTTATAGGACATGACTTTCTAGTTGATATATTGGACTCTGTTGACTATGAAAATATTTCAGAGAGTGCTGAAGAGTACATCAGTAGGCTTAATTCTGACCCACCTGATCAGAGTGAATGGTTTTCTTACCTAATGGGTATAAGGTTGGCTTTCCACTTCTTTTTAAGTTTGTGAATCTGATGGTATCAATATAGGTTTCACAAAGCAATATTCCAGGCTCTTTTTTTGTATAATACAATCTAATAAGTGCAAATTATAAAGGACAATGTCTCATTTCTTTCACTGTTTGGAGAGGATTCCCCCATTTATCGGCTCCTGGTGCTGCAGAAATCTCAGGGTAAAGGTACACTGCATGCTTGCTCCCATTGTAACCTGAATGACTATTGTAGTTGAAATGACTAAAGTATATAGGTATACTTATTCATTTATTCATTTTCACCCACTTATTCCAATTTATGGTCATAACAGCTGTAAACAGCCCAGATTGAATAGGGTAAAAGATGGGAACCACCCTGGATAGGGTGTCGGTCCAACGCAGGGCACAGTATAGATAGCACATGGCTGTTTGTAGTGACATTAAGACAATAACGTAAAGTTCAGTAATAATTTACAGTACATTTTGAACACATAACATTCAAGACTTTAAACTGTAAATATTAAGGCTAGTATTATTTTGGAGGATCAGTAGGGCAATTTCACAGGCCTAGGTTTGATCCCTAGCCAAGTCAGTGTAAAGTATTAGTTTGCCTGTTCTCTGATTGTCTATGTACGTCTTCTTAGGGTACTCTGTTTTTCTCTTGAATTTCAGAGATGCATATTTTAACTAAATTGGCTTGGAATAATACTGTGGATGTGTGCATGAGTGCACAAATTTATTCTTTGTCTTTTTTCCAATGTTGCCAGGATAGCCTTCAGCTTTCCACAGCCCTGTAATTGAATAATCCAGTTCACAAGGAGGATTGATAGTTTCTATACTATATCCATGCATTTTCATGATTAATTTTTTCCAGTTTTATGGTCACAGGAACCTGGAGCCTATCCCAGCAGCATCGAGTGCGACATAGTAACCAATCCTGGGCTTGGTGCCAGTCCTTCACAGGACATGCCAGCTTCATTATTCACTCACACTTGCTCACAATGGGCCATTTCAGAGATACCACCCCACATAATCTGGATACATTTGAGATGTTGGAGGAAATCCAGAGTACTCACAGAAATACCTATAGATATACAGAGAAAAAATATAAATTTCAGTGAATGGGACCATGAATTGAGCCTGTTATCCGGAAGTTATGAGGCAGAATTGCTAACCACTGTACCACCTTACTTCCAGCCATTAAAAAAAATCTTTATTTATGCTACTGTGGCACAAAGACAAATAGAAACTTAATTAATCTCAAATGAACTTGTAGAGTTATAGCAACAGGCAGAAAAGGTACAATTATAAATATAATAAACAATTATAATAGTCTCAGGTATGCTAACAAGGTTCTAATACACATGTAACATGAGTTATCTGTAAGTAGATGAACAAAAGTGTAGGTATTTACTAAGTGTAAAGTTATTAGAATTAAAGATACTTAAAAGTTATAGTGTTACAGTAGAGCACTGACACAGTATATCACACATAGCATCATTGTCTGTTAAGGGGTTTGTTAGATCATCCTACTACCATTCATCAGGGAACAATACCACCTTGGTCATGGGGTGACTCATTATAGAGCCAATAGCTGAGGGTGGAAACAGCCTCATGTAAAACTTCTTGGAGCACCACAGTTGTCTCAGTCTGTTACTGAATGTGTGTTTAGCCAAAGCCTCATACAGGTAGTGAGTGTCATTTTCTAGGATAGTCAGCTGATTTCCGAGTGACCGTCTATTCTACCACCCAAGTGAGTCCAGCCAGACTCCCAAGATTGATCCAGCTTTTTCAATTAGTTTATGTAGAGTGTTGTCATCACCTGCATTAATGCCATTTTCCATCACATTACAGCATAGAAACGTATGCCGGCCACCACAGACTGATAGAAAACATATGAGAGTGGGCTGCATACACCAAATGACCTCGGCCTCCTCAGCAAATACTGGTGACTCTGACTCTTCTTGTGTACAGATGGCCTCTGTGTTGGTGTTCGATTCATGCATGTCTTTTAGATGCATCCCAAGGAGTCTGTATATCCTCACCACCTCCACCTCATCACCACCAGTGGGAACTGGAGGCAGAGTGGGCTTGACCCAACCAAAGTTTATGATTATCTCCTTCGTCTTACTGACACTGAGGTGCAGGTGGTTCAGTTTGCTCAGTTCAACAAAGTCCTTCACTAGTTTCTTGTATTTATTCTCCTGCCTACTGCTGATACACCCTACTATGGCTGTGTCATGAGGCAGTTTGTATAGTTGACAATATTTGGTATTGCATCTAAAGTGTGAGGTGTTCAGCGTAAACTTTGGAACTCCTGTGCTACTCATGATCATGTCTGATACGCAGTTCTCAAGCCACACAAACTGTGGTCTTAAAGTTATGTAATCCATTGAAATGGACAGAATCAACATTCATTGTCCGGAGGCTTCTGAGTCTGCTGAATCCATGGAGCTTTCCCAATACAGTATGTAATTTTTTAAAAATATCTTTTTACTGTTCTTGGTAATTTTTTTAATATCTGTAATACTGGATTTGAACATTTTATTTTCATCCATACCTTAAGCCAAAGTAATAAAAGTGAGTTAATGATAATTGTGCAGTTTTGTTTGAAATATCCAGATATGTTTTCCTTCCCAATATAGTGATCGCACTGTATGTGCACAAGAGGTGGTGGTCTGTGGATGAAGCCTTAAAAACAAACAACCCTACCAGGCAGGGACTGATACAGGTGGGCAAGCACATTTTTCATTTTGTGCAGGGACTTTATCACTTAAAATGAAATAAAGAGCATAGTCTGTGGAATAACTGGGTTTTAGCAGGGATGCATCAATATGTAAACAACATTTAAATGGTTTATTATTTGCAGAGTATATAATTTAACATTTATTAGGGACCCAGTCACTAAGAGGTGTGCTCACTCTGTGTTTAATCTACAGGTACAATAAGCCGGACAAAGAGTAGTCTTGTTCATGTTGAATATGATTATTTTTGGGTCTGTGGAGAGAGCGCCTTACCAGCATATCTGCTTCAGTCCTCATCCTGCAAATGAGTATGGCAAGATCTCTTGGCAGGATGGTGAAGCTGTTGGATTTTACACCTTCACACGAAAAGGTAAGGTAGTGGAAGCCTTGTCTGAAATGTTTTCAAGTAGTGTATATGGTAAGTAAAACAAAATAAGCAATAATATACCAAGTGTTGCCTGATTGGCTTTGGCTCCTGATGACCAAATAATTAGATAAAGTAATTTCAGTAAAATGATTGATAGTTAACTTTATGTAAAGTTAAATACAGTATATATGGAAAGCTAAGTAAATAAACAATTGGGAAACAGATGGAAGAAGAATAACTACAAGACTGCCTTTGGGAATGTCTTTATTAATAGATTCAATGCACCTTTTGGACCACTGTATCAAGAGGCTTTATGTGTACTTATGAATATGTTACATTTTTGGTCCTTTGTGTTCTGCTCTGTTGGCTACTGATGGCAAGAGGCAATGACTATAGGAAGTGATATTGTACCAACCAAAAAACTATTTTGCCATGTAAAGCAAGCATAGCAAGCTCAGCCACCTCAGGACTTTAATGGGATTTGCTTGTTCATACATCAGGGTGTCAGTGTAGGGCTGCATCAGCATGCATCTGCAAAGGAAAAAAATGTTAAAGGCTATTTCCATGCTGAAAATAAAAAGGTTAAAGACACAATATTTCAGCTCTGTAGCTTTCATTAGGTGTGCAACTATAAAGGAAAGAGCAGTCAACGTATATAAGATGGAACAGTTAGGACAGATGAAAGTAGGAATGGTGAGAGTAGGTGAGAAAAAGCTGCTATGCAAAAAGGTGAAAAGAGAGATTAAAAAGTAATTTGGCCGTTAAGACCCTCGACCTCATTTTATAAAACGTTATGTGGACTTGAGCCTGCAAATATGCACACACCAGAAAAACAGGGCAATAGGTATGGCAAAAAAAAAAAAATCAGATTTATTAAACCTGCCGTACTCACAGTTCTATGTAATTTACCATTTATAAATCACAAATCACCTTGTAAATATGCATACGTGAATGCGCCTTCAACACCTTATTAAAACATCCATTTATGCAGCCTGCTAATCATCCTGCATTCCTGACTTTGCTCTGTAACTGAGAGCGCAAGATCATATGCAACATCGTAGTGCCTTTCCTTTATTCTCTGGGGGTCCAGGAAAGGCGTAAGTTGCCAGCATCTGAGTGGATAGCCACTATTACCTGGCACTTGTAATAATGTGATTGCTGTTACAATGAATAATACAGCCATATGAAAAACTAAGGGTTCAGCCAGTTACCTTACCAACAAGTTATTTACCACATACAGTACTGTTCTGTCTGCCACAACTGCTTTGCCTCAAAATAAATGAATCACCGGTTGACTCCAGCCACTGAGACACAACGTTTGCCAGGTACATCATGGCAACATAGATAACTTCTGTGTTAATCAAATGTAACTACTTAAGGTTAACAAAAGCATCTTTATTCTTGCCAGGTGCCCTTATTGCAATATGAGTGTAATCAATTGCTCTGATTACATTAGAAGGACCAGACACTACTGCAAATTGCATTTTTATGTTGGCAAAATGTTTTATTGTATGTACACTTACATCATACAAAAACTGGATCTAGTGTTGATAAATGGCTTACAAAACAACAGGCAAGATAGAGTGAAGCTTGGCTAAGATAATGGTGACCTGTTGACCAGTTTTCTGAGAAGTGACAACAGGTAGTTAATATGAGTAGATGTAAAGCCAAAAAAGTTCTTTAGTACAAATACGTAGCATTGTCCCTCTTGAAAGGGAACTGAAATACTGTCTTTGCATCATATTCATCATTTTTCAGGTGTAAAATGTTTGTCACGTCAACACACATTATAATAACTGGTCAGTGGTAAGAATTATTATGCACACGAGTTATCATTTAGCAGGTCTGTCTGTGTTTCCCTGTTTGATCAAGGGTGTCCTTATTTCTCAGTTTTTCCAAAATGTTCCAGAAGCTTGGGTCAGAGTTGCTGTAAATATATGCATGTTGCTTCATCAGTTTTTCTTTTATAATTCTGGACTTTTGCATGTAAAGTTGCATATGCACATTTTGAACAACTGTTCGCTCGTGTGCAGGCTTTATAAATGAGGTCCCTGGAGAAATATTTTGATCCCAGTTTGAAAATGAGTTTAGTTTCTTCTGTGTTTGAAGCCCTGTGAAAGAACACAAACAGAGAGATCAATGTGGCTATGACCAAGGGATGTTAAGTGGTCTATAGTAGACTTAGAGAGATCATTTGTTTTTAACGGCTCAAACATACTACCTGAAACATTCTGCTAGCCTTCTCCCTGTTTCATTCATGTAGATGGCTGGACACTTTGTGCAAGAAAGGCAGTAAATAAGATTATTTTTTTAGGCAGGCAAGATTCCTATTGTTTAATATTGAATTTATTAGAGGGAAATCGTATTGTTGGTGATGTATTTGCAAGTGACAAAGAAATTCTTCATTCTGAGTATTTCATTTTGTAAAAGTCAACCTCATCACTGCAGAAGCAGAGGAGTCTAAGAAACTGTGAAAAAAGTAGAGTACTTTTAATATGCCAAGGATTGAAGGAGCTGTACAGAATATAACTTTGTCAGTAGGCTTGTAATAGACAGATATTTTAAGTTCGGGAAAGGTGATAGAAAGAATGATATCTATAAATGGTAGACTTGTGGTGGAAATATTGACTGTAAACCTGAGAAATGGATGGAAACTAGTAAAATCATTAATGAATTCCTGTAGCTGGCTTCTGGAACAAGAAGCAGCACCAACACAATCATCAATACTGTACATCTTTTGTACAGGTCCAGTACAAGGTCTAGGTAGGAGGAAATTAAATGCTCTTCTAACCAGCCAACAAAGATGTTGGCATAGATAGGCCCCATTCTAGCACCCATTGCAACCCCTGTGATCTGATGAAAAATGTTGCTATCAAAAGAGAAAGAACTGGGGGTAAGAACCAGTTCTGCTAGTCTGATGAGGGTGTTTGTGAGAGAATCCTGGACTTGGACGTCTGTTGAGAGTCCTGTCTAAGGGCAATAAGACCATCATTGTAAAGAACAACTGTGTACTGAGATGTGACGTCCATAGTAAAGATAAAGCACTCATGACTAAAATTCAAACAGTGGTCTCATAAGACTGTAGAGAAAAGCTGAAAGATGAGCAAAGGGACAGCTGCATGCAGAAACATTAGTGTCAAGGAGTGTCCAGTTTGTGGATTTTGGGGAGAAGGTAAAACTGAGATATCTGTGAGTTTTCAGTAATGAGGCAGTTAGCATGGGGAGTCAATTTCTGTCTGCTAATATGAAAAGAAATGGTAGAGCTTACCTCCTGCTGGTAATCATCTGTCTTTTGTTTGCTTTAAAGCTTTTGAAATATAAAGGTCTTTCTGCCTGATTATCACTGCACCTCCCATGTCTGCAGATTTGATGACAATATAATCTCAACGATGGAGAGTGTGTAGCACCTGAAATTCACCTTTGGTAAGGTTGGACAAGTGTTTATTATGGCAAAAAAGTCTACTAGGAATGTCTTCATATACTTATTTTTTAAATAATCAACAGGTGCAAAATGTGTAGTTTGCAGGGTCCACAAACTGCATGGAATTAATGAAGTTGAAGATGGACAGGATTACTTTCTTTCACAGTGCTGATTTTTTGTCCTGCAAAGTGTGATGTGAAACGAATCCAGAGACAAACACGGTTAAGGGTGTTGTAGACTTGGGGATGGTCCACAGTTTTTGGCACCAGAATGAAAGACAGACATTTAGACATAAATGTGATCTGTTCATTTTCCGGACTGAGAGCATTAATATGTGATGACAGCCCTAGATAACTTGTGGATTAAGGCAAATGCATAACATTTAAGACTTCTTGTTTAATAAATGTTGGCATTTTCTGCATTTTTTTCCATTAGAATTTGACAGACTCAGGAATGTGTACATGTTCTTTTTTGGGCAGTGTCCTTGAATCACAAAACTATACTTATTGGATAGTGTGGCTCAGTGGTTAAGTGCTGGACTGGAAAAGGTTTAGTCGCAATTTCTGTCTCACTGTGTGACCCAAACTATTTATAAAGAAACGTTGAAACAATTGTCCTATACTTCTTATCTTCTTACCAGTAATGGACTGGCACTCTGTTTAGGGTTGCTTCCTACCTTGCATTCGATGCTGCTTGAATTGGCTATGGCTTCTCACAATCCTGAATTGGAAGAAATCGATGAAAGAAAATGGATGTAGCGTAGTTCTGCATTTGTAAAGAACTATAAGTTGGGGCTCACTGTGTATAGACACTCTATTAATGGTTATTTACTTGTTTAGAAAAACCATTATGGATAAGAAAATGAAAAATGACAGAGCCAAATACAGTGATATGAAGGCTTATTTTAAAGTATTGTTTATTTTTTTAAGAAACATGGATAAAATCTGGTTTTCACTTGATGCATAGTGTGAGCTTGCTTCATTTCACTTCCATTTTCATAAATGGAAGCATTTTTCACAAGAAATGATTTTGTCTGTGAAAGTTTTTCTTTAGACATAACAGCCTTCATGTTAACCAGAAAGTTTCAGTTTTGACTTATCTGCCCATTGAACATTGTTTCACATTTAAGGACCATCCTGGACTGGACATTTTGGCCAAGGTGACGCTAACATTTCTGTTTTAATATTGAGCAGTGGTGTTGGCTTCAATTCTTCTTTAACATGGATGGCTTTTTTCGTCAACTCCTTCCGAACACAAGTCGTGAGCACTGAACCTTAATCAAAGCAAGAGCGGCATGCAGATTCTTTTGTTTTAGGGCTCTTTTTTAACTCTGTTGAAAACATTATGCTTTAATTTCTTGGACAGATTTTGGCTGGATGGCTCGTCCTGGGAAGATTAATCATTGTCACAAACCTTCTCCATTTGGACAGTATAGCTGTCTGACTGTGGTTCAGTGAGCCTCAGAGCCCTGGAAATGGTTTTGGAACATTTCTCAGACAAACTTTCTTCCATATGTTTTCAGACTCTTTTTTGATCATTGTGTGATGTGCCTAAAGAACCTGAAAACGTCACTCTAAAAGTAAGAGCCAAAGTTTGTCAAGGCTGGCCAAAATCAGGCTTGAATGTTTACCAAACTATTCAAACAGCTGATCCTAATAACTATTTTATTTAGGTGGAATTCACAAGCTGGGAGCAGACTGGCAAGTTTTTTTTTTCAAAGCAAGAATTACATTCTTTTTTTCCCCTTTATCACTATTCTCTATTTACTTCTAAATCTAAAAAAACAGGGAAAATGCTGATGCAAAATAAAACTCTACAATCCAGAAAAAAATGCTTTTTTATGGTGCTATAAAGTGTCAAATCTTGCAAAAATAGAGAAAGAAAAATGGGCTACACAGCAGGAGTGAACCTTGGACGAGGCACCAGTCCATCAAAGGACACACTTATACACATGCTCTTGCACCCATACCAGCTCAGGCTAATTAACTTACCACGCGTATCTTTAGGGTTTGGGAGGATAATGAGTTTTTAGATCACTAACAATTCTTTTTTTTGTCTGCAACTGATTTGTCTTTGCTTCTTTTTACACTACATCAGTGTTTGTAGATTTGTTTTATTGTTGCCTTTCTTGAACAGAATTTCTTTGGACAAAAGATTGTGCTTTCCAGGTAGCTTTTTTCCAACAAAAATTATGGATAATAATATCAGTAATAAAATCAAAAAGAGCCCTACAAATTATTAAAACCAAATTGCCACTTTCTGTATACTGTGCCCCATACCTGCAGAATTCTAATTCATACTGTTGATGGCTTTTTTCTTGTATGGCCAGCCATACTACATGGACTTCAGAACAGGTAATCCACCTGAACCTAAGCATGTTCGGGCCCTGCCAGTACTTGGATGGGAGACCATCTAGGAAAAGCTTGGGTTGCTGCTGGAAGAAGTGATGGTGAGGTCAGCAAGGAGTGCATACCCTGTGGCCTGAATGTAGATCCCAATGCCCTGTGCAGGAGTGGGGACACTGTGTTGTAAACATGGCACCGTCCTTTGGATGAGATGTAAAACCGAGGTCCTGACTCTCTGTAGTCATAAATGATCCCTGGGCATCCTTTGTAAACAGTAGGGTATATCTTGGTGACCTGGCCTAGTCATCCTGTCTTGAAATGGCTAAATAACTCTCACACCTAACAGCTAATGTGTGGTGAGCACACTGGCACAAAAATGGCTGCTGTGGCATCATCCAGGTGTATAATGCTGCACATAAGTGGTGATTGATGTGGCTCCCCATTCACTATGTAAAGTGCTTTGAGTCCTGAAAGAAAAGTGCTATATAAATTTAAAGAATTATTATTAATAATTTATTGTATGTTTTTATAGCATATAACCACAGAGGAAGTGATAAATACAAGGATGTGAAAAGTAACAAATAAACAGCAAAAATTTTACTCTTTCTGTTCCTTTGGGCCTAACAAAACTTTGTGTTTGTCCCTCTGGCTATTTGGCAGGGTGCCTAACACAGTTGCCTACTGTTTAAAAATGAACTTTCTCATACTGTTACTCCCACAAGTAAAACCCTTACTCTTCTCATCCACTGACCCCAAGTTCAGTGATATGCTTTTGAGCCCTGAAAATTTTTTCCTTCCTGGGTTATTCCTGAAACACATATGGGGTCAGAAGTGTGTGTTGTGCCCCAGGCTTATTTGTAGCTCCTGAATAAAGGGCTAGGTAGCCTCTACAACATAATTATATAGCAGAAGGCCATTTATAATCTATGTGTGTGTGTGTGTGTTAAAAAGATGTATGTGAAATAAAATACATATTTTATAACATAGTCTTTACAAGTAAAACAGATTTTCAGAATTTCAAAGTGAAGCATTTCAGGGATAATCTTTAGCTTCTGAAAATGAAATTGTTTTTGAAGAGAAACTTTCACTCTGAATGCCAGAGCTACCATCTGGAAGGAAGAACATGTTCGTTTCAATCAGTAATTCTTAGCATATAATTTTCAAAGAACACGATGAACATTACTGAAACACCAGCTACGACTCTTCATTGTGAACTTTGTGAACAGTTGTCTGACAAATCATATCACGACAATGAATTTCTAGAATATAATCAAGGCTGTCACCCAGTTGTGTGAAGTTGATTAAGTGACTGATTAGACAAGAAAGTTTTTTTTCTTCTAGGCAGTCTGACTGACAGCTGTGTAAGTTGCTGTTATGAGCTCTCCGTTCTCGACACCTTGTTTGTCCGAAAGAACTGGAGGAGAAAAGGACTGGCCTTGGAGATGCTGGCAGACTCCTGCAGAACTTTCGGCAAGGAGGAAGTGGTGGGAATCTGGTCTCCAATCTCTGCAGCCTTGTACCAAGGTAAAGCACTAATTGATTGTTATTGGGGAATCTTCTTTCAAATAATGAAATGTTACTTCATAGCAAATACAAACGTGTATCGTGTTTTTTTTTTTAATTGTGCCAGTTGGGACTCTCCAGTGAAAACAATCATGCTTTTGCATTGTAACCACCCTGCACTTTGTAAACTGTGGATTACAGCAATCTTGTATAAACTATAAATGAAAATCAATCACAAGTTACCTTGTAATTGTTTATGGATTTATCATAATTTAGCATCATACTGGTATGTAAAATAGATGGAACCTTATTTGTCCACCTGTGACCATTTACTTCCATTGATCATGCTCACTATTTTCACTAGCTTGACAGATTTGTTCTACTTTAATGCTGTAATACAGAAATATATATATATATATATATATTTAAAATCTCCTATATTTGTTTTCAGCTGCCTCAGTGCACTTAATATTCAGTTACTGTAGCTATTGTGGTATGTACTATTTCTAATATTTGAAGCATTTATTCCTTATTACTCACAAGGTTTTACCCTAGGGTGGCATGGTAGGACAGTGGTAGTGCTTCTGCCTTGCAAAAATGAGGTCCTCCCTGCATGGGGTTTGCTTTTTTTTTCCTCTCAGTGCTTTGGTTTTCTCCCACAGTCCAAAGAAATGCTGGTTAGTTGGACTGGCAATGCTAAATTGGCTCTAGTGTGTGTTTTCACGACTGCCACTTTTTTCCAGGGATTGTTTCTGGGCCTCAGCTTCCCTGCAAAGTTTGAAGGATGGATGGCTGGGTTTTACCCTACAGACAGTCATTTCACAGCCATTGCCTAAACCATGACACTAAGCTTTTAAAGTTTCAATACTGCATGTTTTAAATGTCAAATGTATATAATTTCTGCAAAATATTAATCCATTTCCTGGACTAATTCTTCCTTGTGTGAATCAACCTTAGGTTTTGCGTGCAGATGGGGGTAGATAGTCTTGTGCCATTGTAGGCTGCAAGAAACACTGCTAAAATCCATTAGCGTTAAACGATATTCTTTTTAAGAGTAGAGGGTGAATGAAGCATCTCTGGGAGGTTGGCCATATGATTTCCAGCTGGTGGGCTGCAAAAAACACTCAAAATATTACCAATAACTCTTTATGAATCAATAATACACACACATACAGTCATGAGCAGACTTACAGTTCCACTTGGGATAAATGGCCATATGTTGGTAACAGAGTGTACGGGTCATTGAAATTGAGGCTATATATGGGTCTGGTGTGGGTCACTGGTACACCTACTTTAATTGCCAGTACCGAGTAGCATAAGCTGATCCTCAAGTCTTGGTGTGTGAATAATGGGTCTGTGTAAAGCAGTGTTTCTCAACCACTTGGCCGGTCACAGAATTGCTGCCACTGGTTTGCAAGTGGGTTGACTAAGTGCTTGAAAGCTCTGTGCAATATGTTCCCCCCATTTCTAAGTGAGCTTGTATTACAAAGAGGGATGCGTGATCATGCTCATTTTACCAAGGGACAGTTTGAAATTGCTACTAATGGTCATTATTTGATTTAAAAAGGAAAAACTGCGTTGTGGGACCATGCTATGATAGGATGCGACACACTATTGTGTTTCAAAAAAGTGTCAGGATCAGCTTCCTTAATTCCTTTTCTGCTTCCTCCTTGCTGGAGAAGATGTGGTATTGGCCTTGAAAATCCACTTTCAGTTTGGCAGGATACGAGAGGCTGTATATGATATTGGCTTGCCGTAACTGCTGTTTAATGTTGTAGAAGGCTGCACGTTTAGCAGCTGTTGCGGGAGAGAAATTCAGGAAAATACGAATGTGGTTATTTTCAAATATAATCTCTTGCTTGTGTCTGAAAAGTGCCATCACATCTATCTTACATAGTAATCTCTCGAAGCGGACAATAAAAGACCTAGGTCTTAAGGTATTTCATCCGTGTATGTGATAAGCTGCTGCTATCTCGGTATCTGATTTAAATTCTTCTCCAATTATTTTAGAGAATAGTTCAACTGCGAATTTCACTGGGTTTGGACTTTCATGATTCTCAGTTAGACCTTCAATTCTAATATTTTTCCTTCTGCATCCATCTTCCAGAGCAGCAAGTCTGTCTCCGAGTTTCTTGCATTCAGAATTCACAGCTCTAGCTTTTCCATCGGCGTTATATGCCAATTGTTCCGCTGTTTCAATTCGGGCTGTGAATGTCTGCTTAATGCCATCCAGCTGATCAGCAAGTTTCTTCAGTTTAGACGTATTTTCTTGGATGTGTTCCTCAATTTTCCCCAGCATACCTTTAAAGGTTGCGTCAAAACGATTGTATAGACGCATTTCCAGGTCTTTATGATCTTTTTTCATATTTTTCTGAATGTCTTTCTTAAGCTCACTTATGGCCGTGGCCGATGTTGTGAAAATTTCCTTCAGTTCAGAGAAATCGTTTTGGCTTTTGTGCTCTGCAGGTGGAGTGGCAACCCTGGTTACAGCTGATGTTTCGGGCTCGTGAGAAATGAATGAAAGCACGGACGGCAAGGCCATTTCTGGCTTCATGTAATCTACTGGAATCAGCGAGCTCTCGTGACCTGCATTACTTGCACCTTCGCTCCCATTTTCACTCCCATTTTCGCTCTAGACTGGACAATTTGCAGTGGAGCGGTGTCCTGGGAAGTCTGTGCATTCGCCTGCCTGTTCCAGGTCAGTCTCTGAAAGGCCGTACCTCGCACTTGGGCTTGATGTCTGTCTAGACTTAGATGTAGTTTTAAGTTTCCTTTTCCGGTTCTTTCTGACCCCCTTTCTTGTTACTCATGTTTATATATTGTAGTGGAAACCCCTCGGGTCGGATAAATACAGGATACCTCAAAATAATAAGAAATAAGTGAAAAAAATAAAGCCGCTGCCAACGGTGCTCCGCTTCAAATGTCCATCTCCTGTAACGGACGAGACCAACCGCCTCTCGTTTCTAGACATTTCTAAAGGATAAATGAAGTGAGATTTTAAATGTGTGTCTCAATTGCTATTTTATGGAGGCTTGAAGTGCCCACGAAACACTGGGCACGATATGTTTATTTTTTTTTCGAAGCCAGCCATTACTGCATTTAAGGCATCCTAAAGACATGTGACTGGCTCTTTCATTTTACCAGCAGGAGGAGACCATTTAGTGCTGTGTGACATTGGCCACTCTGCACATGCTGTACTTTGAAAGAGTTAATGGCTGCGTTCACTCTAAAGAACTTGATCCCTGAAATAAATAAACCCTTTCCTTGTATTGACCAACGTGTGTCCTCTTAATTAAGTGCTTAGTTTTTACTTTGAAATCTATCACGGAAGCTATGCATTCCTACACGTTCCTACAATGCTGTGAGACTTGAACCACGCTGGATGTGCCCACGAAACACCTGGTATGACAAGTTTGGTTTTATGTTGAAGCCAGTCATGCCTTCATTCAAAGGAACCTAAAGATACATATCTGGATTTTTCATTGCACCAGCAGGAGATGACCATTTAGCGCTGTTTGGCTTTGCACTGTTGTCACATAATGTTCCTGTTTAATAGTTACTGGCTGTGTTTACTCTAAAGAGATACAACTGTATTTATCAATAGCACCGGATGACCCCGACTCTCTTGATTCACTGACACAATGTATTTCTTGTGTTTCCGAATGGAAGAGTAGTAATTTTCTCAAACTAAATAAAGAGAAAACATAAATTTTAGTGATTGGCAATAATGGATATAATGAGGTTATTAGAAATAAACTTGATGCATTAGGAGGTAAAGAATTTAGGGATAACTTGACTCTGACCTGAATTGTAAATCATATATTAATCAGATCACTAGGACAGCATTTTTTCACTTAAGAAATACAGCAAAAGTTAGACCTCTTATAACATTGCAAGATACTGAGAATTTAGTTCACGCTTTTGTTTTCAGTCAACTAGATTACTGCAACGCACTCCTCTCAGGACTACCCAAAAAAGACATAAATTGATTGCAACTAGTTCAGAATGCAGCTGCTAGGATCTTAACTAGGAAAAGAAAATCCAAGTACATTTCTCCAGTTTTGATGTCATTACATTGCTTACCTGTGTCATTTAGAACAAAGCCTTAAATAATCTCGCTCCATCTTATATTTTGGAGCGATTTATACCTTACACTCGAAGTCGTAACCTTAGATCTTCAAATGAGTGTCTGCTTAGAATTCCAAGAGCTAAACTTAAAAGAAGTGGTGAGGTGGCCTCCTGCTGTTATGCACCTAAAATCTGGAATAGCTTGCCAATAGGAATTTGCCAGGCTAATACAGTGGAGCACTTTAAAATACTGCTGAAAACACATTACTTTAACATGGCTTTCTCATAGCTTCATCTTCGTTTAATCCTAGTGCTCTGTATATTCAATTAATTATCATTATTATTCATGGTGGCGCCAAAATCCGTACTTACCCCTACTTTCTCTTCTGTTCTTTTTCCGGTTTTCTGTGGTGGCGATATTCGCACACAGGTAGATTATATCCTATGCAGGAGGGTCAATCTGAAGGAGACTGAAGACTGCAAAGTGGTGGCAGAAAAAAGTGTAGTTAGGCAGCATATGATGGTGTGATGGTATGATAGTGTAGGATGATGTTGGAGATCAAGAAGAGGAGGAGTATAAGAACAGAGCCATGGATCAAATGGTGGAAGCTGAAAAAGGAAGACTGCAACTTTGAGTTGAGGGAGTAGGAAGTAGAGTGGAGTATGCAGAAGAAGAGGCTGGCAAAGAAGAAGTGGGATAATTAGAGAGATGAAGAAAGTAGACAGGAGTACAAGGAAATAAGGCGTAAGGTGAAGAGAGAGGCAAAGGCTAAAGAAAAAGAGTATGATGAGTTGTATGAGAGGTTGGACACTAAGGAGGGAGAAAAGGACCTGTATCGATTGGCTAGACAGAGGAACCAAGCTGGGAAAGATGTCGTGACTGTAGATGGTGCTATACCAGCGCCTAACCCGACAAAGACAGACACTGGAGGCACACTACTAAAATAAAGTGCTTCTATTTTCTTTTTCGCTCATGTGGAATGTCTTCCCCGTCCCCATGAGCCCACAACACAGTCCAAAGCTCAACACTGCACACAATACTTTCCTTTCTTTACCCTCTGTCTTCACCACTCCTCTCCGGCAAGCTTAGTCCCTCTCCTCCCGACTCTGGCTCTCAGAGTGGTGGCTGCTGGCTCCTTTTATAGCCCACCCGGAAGTGCTCCAGGTGTTTGATGACCTATTTCCGGCCGCACTTCCAGGCGTGGCAGAAGAACCGCCCACATGGGCTCAGGAACAACTGCAGCACCCCCGGATCCCAACAGTTTTGTAGGGAACTCCATCTCCCATGGAGCTCAATGGGAATCCGAGGCACCACTGCCACCCAGGGGGGCTGCCATCTAGCATCCCGGGGGAGGTACTGTTCTGACCAGGCTTGCTCCCCTGGTCCATACAGTGAAGAGGCATCCCGGCTGTCTGTGACAATGTGCAGCAGGTTAGGGTGATAAAGGATAAAGACAGAAACATACTCACAAGTGAGGAGGGTGTGTTGAGCAGATGGTAAGAGTACTTTGAGAGGCTGATAAATGAAGAGAATGAAGGTTGGATGATGTGGTGACAGTGAATCAATAAGTGCAATGCATTAGCAAGGAAGAAGAAAGAACAACTATGAAGAGGATGAAGAATGGAAAGGCCGTTGGTCTAGATGACATATTTGTGGAAGCATGGAGGTATTTAGGAGAGATCGCTGTGGAGTTTTTGACTAGATTGTTTAATGAAATCTTGGAAAGTAAGAGGATGCTTGAAGAGTGGAGAAGAAGTGTACTGGTACCAATTTTTAAGAATAAGAGGGATGTGCAGGACTGTAGTAACTACAGGGGGATAAAACTGATGAGCCACAGTATGATGTTATGGGAAAGAGTAGTGGAAGCCACGTTGAGAAGGGAGGTGATGATAAGTGAGCAGCAGTATGGTTTCATGCCAAGAAAGAGCACCACAGAGGCAAAGTTTGCTCTGAAAGTGTTGATGGAGAAGTATACAGGAGGCCAGAAGGAGTTGCATTGTGTCTTTGTTTACCTGGAGAATGCATATGATAGGGTACATCGAAGGCAAGATTGTGTTGGTTTAGACATGTGCTGAGGAGAGATGCTGGATATATCGGGGAAAAAGATACTAAAGATAGAGCTGCCAGGCAAGAGGAAAAAAGGAAGGCCTAAGAGAAGGTTTATGGATGTGGTGAGGGAGGACATGCAGGTGATAGGTGTCACAGATTAAGATGCAGAGGACAGGAAGACATGGGAAAACATGATCCGCTGTGGCAACCCGTAACGGGAGCAGCCAAAAGAAGAAGAAGAAGTTTCAGTTTAAACCATGCCCTTATTTTATTTTTAATTTCTTTGTGTTGATTCTACATTACTTTTGTAATTTGGTGTGTATTTATATGTATTAATTTTGTAATTACATGTTTTAATGTTAGATGTGATTACTCATGATTAATTACATATATTTATGCAATTAATTAGTTAATTTTTTTAATCGACTATATATTTATATATATGTATATATTTATTGTCACACACATGCGCATGGGAGGCATCTAAAGGGCTCAAATGGTTGTAATTACATGTCAGGGTGTGGCAGTGTGTAATGATCCTTCCTCTCTTTCCTCTGCAGATCAGCTGAAGGAAAACCTGCCTGAGTTTAATGACATCACTTCCAGTTCCACCTTCACTGACATTACTTCCGGTTCCAGTTCTCCTATAACGGCCATGTTCAATGCTATTACTCTCTTCTGTTTTGGACTCCAGTCTGTAAAGACCGTTTTTTTCACTCATCCTACTTGTTGCCATGTTTACGGGCTGGCTACCCCAAACTTCATTCTGTTTCTTCTGCTCTTTATTTCTGCAGTTGGCTTATTCAGCAGGATTTGCTCCGGAGATGAGCCAGTAGCAGGACCTCAACACAATTCTGGTTAATATGGCCTCAAAGCTCCTGAACCTGAAACTCCATGTGTGGGAGAATAATGAATGCAGAGTCCGAGGCGTGAGTACAAGCACGTGTCACTGTCCAACAAGGTGTGGGCTCTGTCCCTCCAGATTAACGACAATATTGAATCTTATTTTTTAATATTTGAATACAGCCAACAGGAATCACTGGGAGTGTGCGGAATGGGCTGACATAATAGCGCCATTCCTAAAGGGAGAAGCATGGAAGACTTCCTATGACCTCGCGGAAGAGACAGTTAGTCGCCAGTTGATGCTCTGAAGACTGAGGTCCTCAAAGGGTACAGCGTTTCTCTGGACCAGCAGGCAAGGATTTGTCATGAATGGCGATTTGAGCCAGAGAAGCCAACACACTCACAGGACTTTGATTTGTGAAGCAAGGCAGGACACTTGCTGCAGACTGTAGTAAATGACTTGCAACAAGTCCCAGAGCAAATCTCTTTTGAACTTCTAATAAATGCCCTTCCTGATTACCTTGCCCAGCCGGTCCAGCGGCAGTCTGTTAAAAATATTGAGGCTTCCGTCGTTACCACAGAACATCACTGGGCAACTATCTTAGAGGGCAGAATGGTCTAAAAGCCAAACCAGAACAGGACGTGTTCTGAATGAAGAGCCTGCCTGCCACAGCATGGAGACCGTGTCGAAGCCGAAGTACAAGCACACAAACCCCCGTGCTGTTTCAAATGCGGGGACGTTTGGTACACCATGCCCCCCACTGTCCTCAACTCAGCAGGCCTATGGAATGTAGCTGGATGAAGAGAAAAGGGTATTGTGCTCTTGCTAACCCTCTGTCTCTTCCCTGCACATGAGTGGTACTAGTTAATGTGCATAAGGTGACAGCTTTATAGATTCTGTCAGTAGCATTTCCATTTTTGCTAGTCGTTTTGTGTTACAGCAACAGTAGTGACCTGTATCCACCACGAAATCCGATGGTGCAGGTTTCATCAAATACGAGGGCTCACTAAAAACACTCACAGTAGAAGTCCTCCAGAATCCTCCATATCCAGTGATACTGTAGTGAGACTTGTCTGACGTTTTACCCAAACCACTCCTAAGAAGGTTTTGGGCCTAGTAACAGATGGGAATATTTCATCACAAGCTGCCTCCTTGCTGTGTTTACAGCCGGCCTTGAGGAGTCATGTCGCAAGACAAGTCTCAGGATGAAACCATGTTGATTGAGGTTGACTCTGATCCTCTCACTACATTACAATTTTAATTCAGGTAAACTTTGGCCTCCTTAAAAGAGGAGCAATGTAATGATGCTTCCATTAAGTTTGTAAAAAATGCAGTCGTTCTGGTTAATTTCCAACACACTCAGCATCCTATTCCACAGGACCCACACTTTGCCATAAATAACAGTCTTCTCTATTGAGGAGCCAAGTGTGAGGGGGAGATTCGATCATTGTTGTTAGTGCCGCAGTCTTACTGGTGGCAAATCTGTGAACTAGCACTCATCCATCTTCTATGAGCCCATTTGGGAACTGAAAAGACTCTAGAGCACCTTAAGCTCTGATTTGGGATTAATGAGGAGGTTTGATGCTTTTGCACTTCCTGTCCGGACTGTCAATTGAGTCAAATTCCTAAAACAGACCGAGCTACGCTAGTCCCCATTCCCCTTATTCATATTCCCTTTGAGTGAATCAGGGTTCACCTAGTAGGACCCTAAGAGCCCTCGGCTAGAGGACATAAATATATTTTCATCCTTGTTGATTATGCTACCCAATATCCTGAAGCTGTCCCTCTGCATACAGCTGCAGAGAGTCATCATCCCTAAAGAAGTCCTAACAGACAAAGAGATGCCTTTTACTATGAAAACATTCAGGGAAATGGCTAAGTTACTTCAGATTAAGCATTTAAAAAACTTGGTATACCATCCTCAAAGCGAAGGTGTTATAGAGGGGTTTAACCAGACCCTAAAATTCTATGCAAAGTGGTCAGTGAGGACGGAAGGAACTGGGACCAGTTGCTTCCACTTGTATTATTTGCCTATTGGGAAGTCCTCCAAGCCTCCATGGTTTTCTCACCTTTTGAAATATTATATGGGCGACAACCCTGCAGCATATTGGACATTCTAAAAAAAGGTTTGGAGACCAGCTTGAGGAGATAGGCGAAGGACCTTATGACACATTATCTACCACAACTGACAGCAAAAGTGGGAGCGAAGAAGGAAATGAGGTGAGCAGTGAAAATTCAATGCTCTTAAGTGGCACATCTGAACCGGGAAGTGCCTCATCAACAACACAACCTGTCCTGTATGAAAGGTGCCATATGAAAGAAAAAAAATCAGAAAGTAAGAAAGAAATGAGAGTAATGGGGAATGGTGATGACAAACAACAGAAGGCAAACTTCACATATTGTCGCTCTCTTGTGGTTGAAATACAAAGATGCAGTTCATAAATACTGTAAAAAGATGTACCTATGGTAAAAAAGATCTCTCAAATACTCAGCATATCATTGTGTGCTACAACTGCTATACGTTATAATGTCCACTTTCAAAGACACTATATGAAAAAGAACGAAAGTAAAAAAGAATGATAGAAAGGTGATTTAGTGCTGTATAATAGCATCCAGTATAAAAGATACTACATGAAGGAAATAAATATTAACAGTCATTAAGAGGTATAAAATAGTGTCAAATATGAAAATGATATGATCAATAACAAAAGGTAAAGCGGACGTCTTGTCTTCCTCTTCTGGTAGCCGTAGAAAGCTCCAGTACATAAAAATTATTTTTAAAAGATGTGCTTCGTAGTTTCTTTCTAACTAAGAATAACTGCATGTGATACAACTGCCATACATTAGTGTCCACACTGACAGGTGATATACTAAAAAAAAGAAACTAACGAATAACAGTCATTAAGCGCTATATAATAGTACCCAGTGTGACAGGAGCTATACGAACAAATTAAATATTGAAGTTTTTTAGAGCACCATAAAAGTGTCCAATATGATAATATTGTCATTTATGAAAGGTGTTATATGAAATAAAAAAGACAGAAACTAACAAAGAAATGAGAAT
The DNA here is from genome assembly GCA_026402145.1 of Polypterus bichir lapradei. Taxonomy (NCBI): domain Eukaryota; kingdom Metazoa; phylum Chordata; class Cladistia; order Polypteriformes; family Polypteridae; genus Polypterus; species Polypterus bichir. The sequence continues at coordinate 20,823,369 of JANRMT010062829.1, forward strand.
AATGGTACATGATGATGATAAATAACAAAAGGCAAAATTGCCATCTTGTTGCCCTCTTGTGGTAGATATGCAACTTCGCAGTACATAAATACTGTGTTTCGTTGTGTTTGTTTTTTGAAGATGCGCCTGTGGTCAAAGCCTACTGTACGTCTCTCTCATTGACTTGGCATACCTGTAAGAAATGTCCAGTATTTTATGTACAGGGAATGGTTGTAGAAATGCAATGTATAAAACTGTAATCTTTATTTCTGCTTTAATTGTTATTAACACAGTTCAAGTAGGGACTTCAGCTGTGTATTTAAAAGAAAAAAATAAGCAAAACAAGACGTCCCTGAAATAATAACACTTTAAAAAGTTTCACAATGGATAGATTAAGTACAGTATACATCGGGAGATATCAAAACTAAATCTAAAATAAGAGTTTGTGTGCGGATATCTTATTGCTTCCAAAGGAGAGTCTGGCCAGCCACATACTTGCTGGTGTCTCCAGCTATAACACCTTTGCCAGTTCAAAGTACTGCAATAAAAGACAGAGAGAGAAGAACAGGGACCATCCATCCATCCATCCATCGTCTACACCTGCTTTATCCTGGCCAGAAGAGCTGGTGCCGATTGCAGCAAGCATAGGAAACAGAACCATCACAGGGTAGGATGGGGGACCTAAAAGGAAAAATGTAAAAATCTGTGAAAGTACCCCATTAGGATGTAGGACCCCGTTTTACAGCACCTGATATACTCACCCTCGTCATTAAATAGAAAAGAAATCACCCATCCAAGATCTCATAAAAAAAAAAAAAAAATCAACAATAACACGTCACAAGGAGCGACAACGCTTTTGTCGGCCCCCAAGGGCGGGCGAAAAAATGATGTTCCCCGGGGGGGGGGGGGACGTAAAGGGACACTCCCTCCCGGCCGGTCCAGGCTGCGTCATCTAAAAGGAGATCCGAATTCAGCAGACTGTCAGCCGCGCGAAGTCTTTATTTATTTATTTGGAAATTTTATTAATTTTATTGCAATCATTCCATACAAATCAATCAATTTTTACAAAAAGTAGAATTGAGAACAAGTCGACCCCCACCCCTGAGAGAGAGAGCAAGGCCAACGGAGTAAAATTTAAGGCTTGTAAACAAACCTAAATTGATAAGTTTGTTAAGCCAATAGAGATGAATGGAGAAGAAAAAGAAATACAGAAATAATTGCTTCCTCTGTGCTTTAAGAGCTTATTTTAAAATATTACTGATTAGATCCTGTCATGTTTTGAAAAAAATCTGTACAGATCCTCTTACTGAGTCTTTAAGCGGGTTTAGCTCGGGTATGCTGGCGTAGGAATTAAGGCTTTGACAGAACGACCCCCGACAATACCTGCGATGATGGAGCTCGAGTCGAAGGGGGTCCAGAAAAATGATGGTAAGCATTACACTCTTATTTGCAGCGTCAACAGACAGATTGGTTCTTAAAAGTGATGCAGCTCCAGTGTACCGGGGGTCCAAGGAGCAGCTCTGCTCCAGACCACCAGCCAGGACAGAAGCAGCGGTGGGCTCAAATCTCACCTCTTAGCCTCATCAAAAGAAAAGCTGCTTTGCGTCCTTTATTGGAAGAAAGAACAGACACCAATTGCTTACTTTTAATATTAATAAAGAATACTGACTATTTTGCATTTCTAAAGGGAAGCAAATGCTAACAATTACAAAAATGTAATAATAATAATAATACATTTTATTTATATAGTGACTTTCCCATGCTCAAAGTGCTTTACAAAATAAACAGCAGGAAATATATAAAATGGGATACAAAACAACATCCACATAAAACACTAAATAAACATAAATATAAGAAACACAAAGATAAACAATGGATTAAAAACAGAAGAGCCAGAATACTGTTCTTCAATCAGCTCATTCTTATTGACTTCATCATTAAAGTCGGCGAGCTAAATTATTAATAATTACTGATATCTTCATCCAAGGCGAAGCACAATTGGCTCCTTAGTTGCAGCACAAGCAGTTGAATTCACTCGCTCAGGGTCCCACCGTATTAGTGGGGGAGTTGGCGCTCATACAACCACAGAGATGAATTATCAAACTGGGATTCTGTAAGCACAACACCACAACGGGCGTATTATTATTTATTATTTGACTGGCCCCTTTATCCAAGGCGACTTTTACAGACCCCTTTAAAAAGCAAAACGCTAGGATTTGAAAAATGCTGCTGTTGCTATTCGGTTTACATGAACAGATAGTGACGAGCGGATTTCGTCCCCGCGTCGCCTGCTGAGCGCCCTTTGAGTCGTCCGGTGTCGCACATCACTCGGGAGATGTTGAGGTTACCAAAGAGTGGGCGAGTGGCTCAGGAGGATAAGCACGCAAGCCCCCATACCCGCCATGTATGATTTACTTCAAATTATTTCTTAATTTTCAGTTGACATGCAGTGCACTCCAACTTCCACTAATATTAAAGACTTCACAGCAGGGAATTAGCTCCACCCGATAAATGGGGTGATTCAACCCACTCGCTACAATGCCGGCCAGTCCAGAGGCCTCATGTATAAACGGTGCGTACGCACAGAAATGTTGCGTAAGAACGTTTCCATGTTCAAATTGCGATGTATAAAACCTAAACTTGGCAAAAAGCCCGCACATTTCCACGGTACCTCATACTCTGTCGTACGCAAGTTCTCCGCTCGGTTTTGCAGACTGGCGGCACCCAGCGTCAAAGCAGTGCTACTGTTCCTGTGTGGTTATCCTTTCTTAGATTCACATTCCTGACGCGGCTTTATAAATACACTTAAACTAACTGCATATTGTTTATTAGTGTAACGCATCTGATTGTAATTAACCTGTAAGAATATAATGGTCCAGGGAATAGCCATAGTATTCCAAATACCATAACTGCTTTAGCGTTGTTACTCTCACTGCACCTTCTTCTTTCAGCTGCTCCCTTTAAGGGTTGCCACAGCGGATCATCTTTTTCCATATTACTCTCACTGCACCACTCGGAGTATTTATATCACTGTATCTGAGTGGGGTATCACAGCAGCAGCTGATTGGAGGGAGAATTATCGGTATACAGCATCAAGCACACGCTGCCTCAGCCACAGCAAAACGTTTCAAAGCCTTTCCTGTACAGACCTCGCGGTTCAGAAACAGATCGATCCCAAGAAGTACAAACACACTCAATCAATTGCTCCTTGTAGAACTGTTTGTACTTATAAGTACAATTACCCCACTGTAAACTTGCACTACAGTTATAATATTGCACAACCTGCACCACTTTATAAAGTGCATATTTACATATGATGATATCATTTTTAAGAAGAAATGCAGCAAAATGTGTTAATTATATTATACAGATAAAACTTTAACTTCATTTAAATAATCTGTATTGTTAATAATTAAACATGTGAGGACACGGTGCCGCAGCGCTAGCAAGTTCACATATTGTTCCTGCCTCGCACTGTATATTTGCTGAGGCTGGCGCGACACTGGAAGGATTGACGGACAGAATAATTAAACACGTACTATGAAGATATTTCAATGTTCCTTAAAAGAATCGTTGTTGTAAGCTTACAGATGGTTTAACGTCTATTACAGAGCTGATTGTGTGGCGATTGGGTATTTGGGGAAAGAAAAGTAAGGACAGGAATTGGAGGTTAGTACGTTTGAAAGAGACAGTACTGCTACAATAAATTATTTCATCGAAGGTCACGCATGGCGCAGCAGCATCTTGTGTGAGACATGAACAATCACTGCGCCATTGTGTTTCCATGTTTAATAACATGCTTTCATTCCAATCATCATGAAAATGATATCACGTATACATCTCAGTATTTTAATTATTCAGAGAGCTGTAATATCACGAATGTAATGGATTCTGTGTCCTGTCGGAGAAGAAAGAGAAAGAACGGAAGCACGTAGTGATTCACACACGTAGAGCACATAGAAGATCAAATACAAAACAAAGCATTTAACATGCTACTTTAGTCACGATGGGATTTGAGAAATTAGTAAATTAAATGATTTTAAGATGAAGTTTATGATGCTTTACTTTAATGAGAAAATAAACTATGTGATTAAAGTGAAAATTTCGAGATTAAAGTTGACATTTCGTGCTTTTTTCCCCCCACTGTGTGCCTTTTTTTTTTCTCTGTACCCTAATAAGCTTTCATATGACACTCAGACGGTGGGCTACAACTCGCCTTTTCACGGCGACATTGATATGCGACTTCTTTTTTATTTTGGGCACTGTGTGACTTTGTGAACTTGAGCTTTCAAGTTTCTTCAACACGCTATGTCACTCGATCAACTTCCATTTGTTGTTTATTCCACTGTTTAAATCAACAAATAGTATGTTTTTCCTTTGCCTCCACTTGGTATTCGCTGAAATTCTTATATTTTTTCCTGTGCTTTTCCCATTGTCTTTTCACAGAACACTGAGCTTAAGGGCTATTTATATTGATTTGCATATTCAAAGAGGCGTAATTCTGGGAGGAATTGGGGCGGGACAGCAGGCGCGTGCACGTGCATTATTTTTCACACTGACCGGGATTTATGTAGCGGAATAACGTGGAAGTTGGAGTACGCACAGATTCCTGCATCTGGATTTTTCTGTGCATAAGCACATTTCCACTTTTGCCTGTAAGCCACGTGGTGGCATAGCGGAACAAACAGGCGACTCTATCAGGCAGAACCGAGTTGGCCCCGCGAATGAGACGCCCAACCGCTGAGGAGCAGAACGAGGATCAGCATAACTCGAAGCATCAACGGAGAGATCAGCTGCCGAAAGTGCAACGTGTCCGTTTATTTGTAGCGCCCTCCTTTCTGTCAATGATATAGAAGATTTCTTGTATCATACAATCGGGAGGATTAGCTCACTGAGCTAAACCTACCGATTGAGCTCTCCTGCTAAAAAAGCGGAGGTGCAGGGTTCGAGCACTGTCCTCTCCAGCAGTGATAAGACGCCAACCCATTTATTTAAGGGGTTCGCATACCTGTCGTTATCATTAAATGCATCTGTTCGGCGCACTAACTAGCTCAATCGGTTGGACCACTAATGCAAGGTAGAAGACTGCGGGTTCAAATCTGCCCCCAAATCATAGCGGCAACTAGGAAACAGCCTCTTTATTTGCTGTGGCCACCGAAGAATCAACAGTATAAATAATTTCTATATCTTTCTGCTAAAGGGGACCCCCGTGGTGGCATAGCGAAACAAGCAAATGACCCCATGAGCCAAGACCGAGTCTGCCCCGCGATCGAGACCGAGAACTGAAGGGGTGCCGCGAGTGGAGGAGGACCCAGAAGACTGACGAAAAGAAAAACTCTCTTATTTGACTGTGGACGGAGAAATGAGCTGTTAAAAGTGCTGAAACGCCAAAGGACAAAGAGCTCAAAGAGTAGCTCTTTAGGATAAACACCTTCAAATCCACCAGCCAAGATAAAACAGGCAATGGGTTTGAATCCCCCTCCTACCATCATCTGAAGAAAATATGGCCTGCAAAAGAAGGGAAAACAGAAACCAAAACTTACTTTTAATAGTCAATCATAATAAGAAAACTGAGCATTATGCATTTGTAAAGAGAGGTAAATAATAAAAACTACAAACATAATTATTATACATTTTAATTATATAGCGCATTTCCCATATTCAAAGAGCGTTTACAGGAATTCAGAAAAAGCAACAGGGAATATACAATATTAGATACAAAATTATATCCACATAAAACACTAAATAAAGATAAATACTGGAAAACAAGCTATTAGCTAAACAAACGCGCTTGATGGACTGAGTGTTCTCTCGTTTGTCAAATTTCTTGTTCTATTCTTCAATATGATTAATTATGATTAATTAATAAAACAGAATATCCAGCTCACTACTTCTCAATCAGCTCCTCCTTGTTTACTTACTCATGTTTACAAAATGTTTTTGTAAAACGAATATTAACAGCAGCCCGATTCAAACATTTGTTCAAATCCTAGCGTTTCGCTTTTTTATTCCCTTCCTTAAGAGCATGTGGGAGGTGGCGCAGTCAGCGTTTTACGGACAGCCAAAAGAGGCGGAGCAGAAACGCCCATTAGTCCAGTATCCAATACAATTTAGAAGCGGACGGAAAGAAACGCCTGTTACTCGAATCTCCAATAGGCTTCACAGATAGACGTACAGAAACGCCCCTTTCTGCGCCAACATCCAATTAAACTTTGACATAGAAAAGCCCCCTACTGAACTAACAGGGGAACAACTGAAGCCAAAGTCATAGACGGGGTTAGCGCATTAGTGTACCGTACTGTTACATTTTCCGGGCCACTGGCACGCACGCACGCACAAGACAGTGTCACGGACAGTAGCGCGCTCAAAGACCAGTGCCTCCTGCCTCGCCTTGCATCAACAGGTTACTGAGGCCCTTCACGCACTCTGTAGCACACCGGGCTAAGGTCCAGCATATACCCCTAATGGGGCAGAGCACTCATTACAACAGATAGGAGCCATTATGTAGGTACAGTTGCATTGTAACTATTTTTTCTTCTGAATTTAAACAGCATTACACCACATTATGTGTTTTTGTTTACAATGTTTGAATAATAAACAATGCCGAGTGTTGCGTGCTAGTTCTGTATGGCAGGTAATTAAATTGTAATTTTTACCATAAAGCTTTCTTTTTTGCAATTCTTTCTTCCTCTTTAAAAGTATTTTTTGAGCACTGAGCATGCAGTACTGTACTGTCACGTTTGACTCTCACAGGACAGTGCCTTTAATTTAAAAATAAAAGCATATACAAAGTTCATATCGCAGTTAGAGGAATTAATATTCTGGTGTCAAGTCTTTTTAATAGGCCAAACAAAAGTGTTTTTAAGTGACCAAACAAAGATGCGAGGTAATAATGAGGCCACTCCAATTACAACCCCATTGGGAGCACAGTTAATTTACAATTCTTGCCATTCCTCATTTGCTACTTCTATAAACTTCAGAAGACATTATCATTCCAACTGAAATGAACCCATATTTTGTGTTGATGTAGCAAATGCTATCTTTTTCACTTCAAAACCAAACAAAGGTGTCAGGGTTTCAATTCATCAACTTCACAGATAAGTGCCTGTGATGTGGCAGACTGCAGAGATTTCATGGCTCTAGCAAAGCCAAGTGGGCAACCGGGTGTCGAGTGTGAGCACCTGCCTCGAGTTCCCTTTGCAGATGCTTATGTTGAGGCCATACAGTATGTGTTGTTGGAAGGGCTCATTTCTAGGCCCAGAAGAAATGAGTGTATTGAGTTAAATAATGCAGCATCCAGGTAAGGAGTAGGTACAGTGTACCCTGTTTTCCAAGAGAGGTATGGCTATTCAAGGAGATATGTTTACTTCTCAGTATTTACAGGAAAAAAGGAAACCTGGAGTTATTTGGTGCGGACGATGGTCACATTTAATATGAAGACAGGGAAGTGGTGGTGTCTTAGTAAATGTTCAAAACAGCTGCATCGCTGCCCTCACATTTATTTGTCAGTCTGGTGGCTTTCCCTGGCTCCTAATCCTGGACTACCCTACTCTTATCCGTCTTCAAAACATCGATACCACTTCTGTCCAAATGTAAGCCATGACAATGTGACAGGTGTCGTCTTTTCCAGAATGTCTCATTAACCTATACTTGTCTGTCCTACTCCAAGGTTTTACCTGGATGGCTGGGCAGCTCAGGAAGACCTTCACAGAAGTCCACCTTGTCAATTCTACATTTGAATGCAGAACAGATAACCTACCTTCATTCATATCATTTGTTCCAACACGGACAATGACATCTAGATCTATCCCCACTCTGGCCAAGAGCTTATCCACCCTTTCAGGGCATTCCTCCACCTGTGGACCCAGAAGACAATACACCATACGACAGTGTCCGAGTCCGGAGAAAACTTGCATTTCAATCAGGGCCGGATTTAGATGAAAAGAGGCCCTAGGCTATTCCACTTATGAGGCCCTTTCACCTCCCATTTTTAAGTTTGTTCAAATTGCTAACAATTTGAATGTAGGCCCCTCTTGATCTTGAGGCCCTAGGCTGAAGCCTAGTTAGCCTATAGGAAAATCCGGCCCTGACTCGAACACACCGTGTGATCCGAGTGCAGTCCACATGTTCTCCTGTAACTTGGTAGTGTGCTTCACAAATCTAAAGACGAGCGGTGAGCTCAAATGAGGAGTCCCAGTTCGTGGTGACTGGCCTCCCTGTCGGAGTGGGGCCTCAAAACGGAAGATATCGGATGTCGATTGGATTACTACCTTGTAACAATAAATCAAGTCAGTAAGTGACCTCTGCCTCTGTCCTCGTATGCCAAATTGGGAACTGTGGGTAGAAACCCACCTTATGTGTCTCGTACAGCGGAGCAGGGTTACTGGAATCTGGAAATATCACTTCAAAAACACAACTCGAGATCTAACAGCTCGACCAATCCGCTGACACACACCTGTCTTCTGGACAGAGTCATGACGATTACAACTCAGAATTTAACTCCTTACTAACGCAATGGGTAAACAGATACCTCACTTCAAAACTAAACGACATGCCTGTCATGCACATTACACACGTCCAAGTAACAGGAACAATGTGTGCCAGTCAGAACACTCGACATTTGTCCAATTGTCCCAGTTTTACATTTTTAAGCTCATTAGCAGCTCTTCCGTGCAGACGGCTCATTCGGGTGAGCGCCTTCTATTAGCTTCAACAACCACAGCAACACAGGTGATGATGCAGAATTCCATCTGACTTACTTACTGTAATAATACAAAATAATAACAACAATTACCTGTTTCGCGTTGCTGATGTGACCCGAATTCTTCTTGTTTCTGGCTTAGGTTTAAAATTTAGGAAAATAAGCAGGTCCCGGCCGCCTCTCCTCAACTAAACTTTAATAGTTTTGTAAAAACACTAACATTCTTAGAAAAAACATTAAAGAACTCCTAGCGTTTCGTCTGACCGGTCAGCGTGAAAGGCCGAAGGCGACATTCCCCCCGTCCCCCTGCACGGGTGAGTACGTTTTCCACATAGTCTGACTGCACCCATTGGGCGAAGAGGGGACGGGACTACACCGCCCAGTACTAGAACCCGATAGGCTGCTAAGACTATCCAATAGGATTTAGAGGAGATGGCGAAAGCTGCCTGTCATCTGCCGCTGGTGTTGGCAAGGGGATTCGCATATGGGAAGCCTTTTCAGAATTGAATCGTCGTTCTTGATATCAAAATTCAAATTTCTGATATTGTATGTCTTTGAAATTGATATTAAGTTTCCTAATTCTGATATCAGCATTTTAAAATCCGGGCTGACAAGACAGCACACTTGGCGCAGTGGTTGCTCTGCTGCCTCAAGCTAAGGAATCTGCCTGTTCTTCCCGTGCCTGCATGTGTTTGCTCCGGGTCCTGCGGTTTCCTCCCAATGTCCAAAGACATACAGGTTAGGTGAACTGCCGACTCTACGTTAACCCCAGTGCGTGTTTGTTAGCCATCAGAGCATAGCAATCCATGTCATATGTCAATGGTTACTACTCTACTTAACCTACATCTGATCACTGAAAAATTCCTTAACTTTTTCCGTGGTAAAATTATTCACCCATTCTTTGATTTTCTGCAGTGAATCTGGTCTGGGTCATTGGTGCAGCACTCTAAGTAAAGACACCCAGATTTCCTGCCACCTGCTCCAAATCCCCCAGGGGAACACCGACTCATTTCCACCCAGCCTTGGTCTTCCCCGAGGTCCCCTCCCGGTTGGACATGGCTGAAACATCTCCCCAGGCTTGCGTCCAGAAGGCATCCTATCAGAAACATCTCGTCTGCGCTCCTCTCCCCTTCTCGAAGGCTGAGCCCAGACACCCTGAAACTCATTTTCACCGCTCGTATCTGCGATTTAGTGCTTCGGTCAATACGGACAGTTCATCGGCATAGGTGACGGCTCAGCACCCACTCATAAATAAACTAAGCTGTTTTTGAATTGTAGAAATTGCTCATATTGGGATAATATTTGGAGGTTTTGTTTTCAGAATTGTGATATACTTAGAAATGAAGTTAACATGCTGTCAGTCCTCTATAACCAATTGATATTACATACTAAATAGAACTCCAAGTTAATAAAAAGCAATACATTATAATGAAATCCCACAATAGTACATATATCTTCTTGTTAAACTTTGGGTATACCTTCCTGAAAATAACTAACAGAACATGGACTCCTCTGTGGTGCTGTATAGAATAAATCAGATCTCATGCCCCCTAGTGGTCACTGTCTGTTTAGACTGGTGTATGACAATAACCTCTCATTGCCAGGTGTGTCACCACCGACCTCTCCACGCCTCATGACAGGTCCTTCTCATGTCCCAAACCACCCTGGTGGCTCCCTCACCAGCCAATCAGATCTCTTCAAGAGAAAACCCAGTAAAGCTCTTTCAGAGAAAATCAGCACATAGAAATGCAAACAGCAGCGGCTACGATTGGCCTGAAATTAGTTGTACCAAGGGTTCAACGCAGCCTTAATGTTTTAAAAAGACTGGAAAAGGATTAAAAAATGTCAGAAAAGTTTTTATTTAAATTGCCTATGAGACCACAAGAGGGCAGCATTTATGCATATCCAGTGTTGGAGGTTTTTCATATACATATTGACTTTCCTTTTTCTTAAACTATTTGTATAAATATGTTTAGATTTAGATAGAAATATAATTGTAGATGTCAGTGCAGATGTGGATGACCACTGTGTGCTGGATGGTCACTGCCTGCAGGTTCTGAGTCGATGTTCAGTGTGATGGAGTAGAATGTGGAGACCTGAGCTGAAGCCCTGAGCTCCCCGCAGTGAAGTGACTCCTGATAAACAGTGACACTCGGAGGGGATTATCTGAATGTTCACTTTGGTTTCATTTACAGAGGTTTTTAAGCCAATATTGGGTTCCTTCTTCACTCAAATTTAACTTGTCGTCACCTTATTGTTCTGCCACAAGAAAGCAGGTTCATTTTCAATGTTGACCTTGCTGTTTGACCCTGAGAGAATCACACTTGCTTGAGAAACTCCAGTGTGAGTTTCCATTACAACAACAACATTTACTTATATAGCACATTTTCATACAGATAATGTAGCTCAAAGTGCTTAGTATCTGTAGATTTTATTGTCCACACCAAAGGCAATATATAACACAGAAAATCTTTCCCATTAACTCTGCAATATTTTCTTTATATTTTTGCTTTTTTGATATAATCAGTTCATAAATCTCATCTCAGTACGGTGGCTCAGTGGTAGAGCTGCTGCCTTGCAGTAAGGAGACCTGGATTCGCTTCCCAGATCCTCCCTGCGTGGAGTTTGCATGTGCTCCCCGTGTCTGCATGGGTTTCCTCCAGGTGCTTTGGTTTCCACCCACAGTCCAAAGACCTGCAGGTTAGGTGCATTGGCGATCCGAAATTGTCCCTAGTGTGTGCTTGGTGTGTCCAGCGGTGGGCTGGCACCCTGCCCGGGATTTGTTCCTGCCTTGAGCCCTATGCTGGCTGGGATTGGCTCTAGTGGACCCCTGTGACCCTGTATTAGGATATAATGGGTTGGGTAATGACTGACTGACTAAATCTCATCTCACCGAATAAGTCAGTGTAACAAAGGCACTATATAGGTGCCTGACCCGACACAGATGGACACGGAGGCATGTATAAAAAGCACAAAGACTTTATTTTTCTTCAGCTATGGGACACGTCTTCCCCGTGCCACACAGCCCAAACACAGCCCCAAAGCACAAACACAAAACAATTCTCTTCCTTTCTTTCTTTTACCACCACTCCTCCTCAAGCTTCGTCTCCTTCCTCCCAATTCTGGCTCCTCGAGTGGTGGTGGCTGGTCCCTTTTATAGCCCACCCAGAAGCATTCCAGGTGATTGACAACCTGGTCCTAATTGCACTTCCGGATGGGGCTAAAGACTTGTCCAGCAGGGCTGTTGGAAGCAGACAGCCACCCCGGGCCCCAACCAAGCTGTGGAGGACTCCATCTCCCATGGAGCCCTGCAGGTGGTTGGGGAATCACCGTCGGCCAGGAAGGCTGCCACCAAGCATCCCGGGGGAGGTATTGGACGGCCCATGGTGGCTCCCCCGGAACATAAGCAGCAGGGGCGTCCCTGCCGGGCATGGGATCTGACTGTCCTTCACATCAGACATCACCACTTGATTGACAAATGACACGGGAAGAAATCCTCACTGTTCGTATTCACTCCACTGATTTGTATGACAAAGTGTTTAAATTCTCCATCCTGGACGAGAAGCTCCTTTTCTGATAACACGTCAGATTGATGTGTTGTGATGGCTGTTTAACACTCAGTAGTGTGAATGGAGATCAACTAATCTGAGAACATCAGCAGTCAACCACCTAAAATAAAACTCTAAGGGCGATAGGTCTACTCTAAGTCGGTTTATTGTATTGACTCATGTCCCTACCTGTCCATCAATTTCCTAACCCGCTTATCTCTTTATACATTTATTTTAGTTTTATTCTCACCTATTCATCCATTTCCTGGACCTTCTTTTACAAATTTCAGATTTAAGATATTTCAGTCTCTACCAGCAGCAGTGGGCTCAGAGCAGGAAAATATAAACCCAGATGGCAACCCATCACAAGGGGACGTCACTCACTGGTCACGGGTTAGATTGGAGCTGAAGGACTTTGAGAAGAAGCTGACATGAGGAGAACATGCAAAGAGCATGCAGACAGTGGCTGAGGCACCAGTGAGTGAAGATGAGGCAATGGTAAATTTTAGAAAAACTGTGTTTGGGGTTTGAATCCACAGTTCATATAGGAAAGTGAACTTTCATCCATCCTTTAAGCCTATGGCATCGGTTACAACACGTCACAACATTTAAGAACACTATCCTAATGATGAGCTAACAAAATGTCGGCAGCAATAGCAAACTAGAATGGTAGCCAAAATTAAAAAAAAAAAACTATATAAACAAAGGGTAGTTGGATATTTAAAAAAAAAAAAAAAAAATCAGTAATTCTCTTACACAAAAAACAGACAAGTGTGATATCAAAAAAAAAAAAGTGACAAGAATAAAAATTATGTAATTTAAAGCGTAATTTGATAGACCAAAGATACCCTGTACCTAGAAAAAAGTGCCTGCAATTCCCATGAGTTAATAAAGATGATCATCAAAAAACACATTAAAACATTTATAAGACAATCATCCTATCTTATAAGCCTCCTTCAGCTGTTTTCAAATGGAGAATAAAATTCATACTTGCCTAAAATGTATTTTCAAAAAACATTACTATTTATTAATGATCATTTAAATGTTATCATTATTTGGTTAATCATCATCATGTCACCATTTATTTAAATTTTATCATTTGGTTAATTGTCGTCATCTTACCATTTTGTTTCTCATGGGCGCCACCATTTTGTGTGTTTCCCTGTATTGGTGCCACAATTTTGGAACTTTTGATGGCTATACTGCTCTGTGGCTGTTAAGCACATGACGAGTGTCACTTAAACGCATTGACTTTCAAAGTGCCGGTTTAAATAAAGACACAATACTCTACTCACTATCCATGATTTGAATAAACATTAAAAACAAAACCCTTACTTTATGTGTTTCTAATCTTGTTCTGATTTTCAAGCTTTCAAGCTTTCTCTTCTGTCTCCAAACTTGCTTAACATTCTTGTTTTTGGTGCTCAGCTTCTTTGTTGTTTGGTAATGACCCTTTCGTTGGTGTTTTGACTTTGATTCATTTCCTGGTACAAAATATTCAATTTGTTTGTGCTGCTCAGCAACTTGAAAGTACAATCAGCCAAGGATATAGAGAATACTGCAGGGCCAATTACTCCACACTGCAGCCAGAAACAGGCTGGCAGCATGTGGCATGAAGACAATTCCAAAAACCGCAAGGAGCAAGATTTTACTAGATAAGTTATTACATTGAACCTATGATAGATAATTGTAAAAAACAAATGTCCAGGAAGACAGCTTAGGGATGTTAGAAACATTTTAATAATGAGCTTATTCCTTATTTTACACAACATCTGGTAGGGGTGAGCAGCGAGCAGAAGAATGAAAGTGGCATCTCACACACACAGAGTTTTACAGTGTGTGAAAAGAATATCCGATAACTAATCGAATTAGTCAGTAAAGTTCAGCTAGAGTAATGCCAACATCTGGCAAGAAAAAGTAACCAATAGCATGAAGTTGATCACTCAGCGGGTGGTGAAAGTTTAAAGACAATGGTCACCTAATGATTCAGCTGAATGCAGAAAGCTAAAAGGGAACAGAAAGGGATAAAGACAACCTCAGTGCTGAATACAAATTGCATCTGCCCTCTGCCCGTTGAGGGCGTGTTTATATGTTGTGTGTCCTGCTTCACATACAATTCAGGCTTTCTGGCTGATAGTGCAGACAGCTTCATCTAACAAAAATGCTTAGTTAATTTAGAATTGGGCAGGAAAATACACAAATTGGAGGACCACGTTAGAAACGTAATAGCAATTAAGTAAGCCGAAAACTGAATTGACTCGATGTGTTTATACAATTTGGTTACTAATGATTTGGCTTCAGTCTCTTTCCAGGTTCCATTGTAGTCAGTATGAGGCTGAAATCAACAGCACCAATTCAGCCGCAGGGCGAGTAACAGAACAGTGAGATGCTGGTCTAAGAAGCCAAAATGTAGTTCCTCGGCACCCAGGTCACCAATTTGGTGGCACTATTCTGGACACTCTGCAGCACGCCTGTGGATCCTGAAAAGAATAAAGGGGTTATAATTGGTCATTCCATATGCAGAATGTTAGAATTCCAAACTATATTAAACCAGCAGTTAATGTTAAATGACTTCTAGGGGTGAAGGTATCCGACATTCTGGCTAAATTGTATCCTCTGGCTCATGATGAAGTATTTACCTTATTGCTACATGTTGGCAGTAATGATATTTATTTACAGCAATACAAGGTATTAAAGGGGAACTGTATCTCCCTAAGTACCATAGCAGAAAGAAAATAATCGGAATTGAATTGTATCTGGCACCTTACCAAGATTATATAGAGGGGATGTGATTTATAGCAAACTGCATCCCCTTCACTGTTAGCTAGAAACCTGGCATGCAAATAAAAACATAGCCATTATAAACAACTGGGATGGTTTTTGGGAAAAGCCTTGATTTTTCAAGAGATATGCTATTCATCCTAACTGGAGGGGATCTTTTGTATTATCCCAAAATATGGCAGTAAAACTGTGTGGCTGACTGATTAGACCACCATCCAGACCACAGTCTTCTGATCTTAAGTCATAGGCTGTTGTTTATCTGGAGCGTAGATGAACAACAAAGCTGCAGGTCACTCAAATTGCATGGAAGGAGAGTGTTAAAAATATAAAAAAGCTCTCTTTAAAGCTTGCTCAGACTACTTTACTAAAATAATGCATAACAATAATAATCCTTGTGTACGGTTTAGAACAGTGGCTAATTTAACAAAGGTGAATTCAGAACTACAGTTCGAAATACCAACAGACATTAGCAATACAGAATTTATAAACTTCTTTAATGAGAAAATTAAAAAGATCCCAGATCTCAGCATCACAGTGCAAAACTCATACTAGCCTGGCAGACTCTGTCTAGCCTGGCATTCAACACTAGAAATTTAAGTCCTGTAACAGAACAGAAAGCCTTAATTTTAATTTCTAAAATTAAACCTACTAATCATTGCATGGTACAGTATCTGATGCACTTAAGGTGTCAGTTATCAAACCTTTACTTAAAAAGTCAGACCTTCACCAACATATACTTAATAATTAGAGACTGTGGCGGGAGGCTGGGGGGCTGTGCCCAGCTGGGACACATGGAAGGACTGGGAGAGGGACTATGCCTTCCCCAGACCACAAGAGGGTAGCCGCCCTGGTTTGTATGGGGGCCACAGGATGGAGCATGGAGGCTCAACCCTATAGGGGCCCGTGGCCACCACCAGGGGGCACCCAGATGATTGTGGAGCCCTGGATGTCAGCACTTCCACCACACCCAGAGGTGCTGGCGGAAGGAATACCAGGGACACCCGGAATGCTTCTGGGTGCACATATGGAACTTCTGCCACACCAGGAAGTTCATCAGAGGGCACCTGGAGCACGTCCGGGTGGGGACAAAAGAGGCCACTTCTGTCCATTCATCAGCTGGAGTCGGGAGGAGGAAGACAGAGCTTGTGGGGAGAGGAGTAGAGGTGGCAGAAGGATTCAAGGACAGAGAGAGAAAGAAGGGACTGAGTTTGGCTAATATAGCATTGTGTGGTGCTGTATAGAGAGAGGACAGCAATAAACGTGTGTTTTGGACATTCAGTGTCTGTCTGTCTGTCTGTGCCCGGGGGCTGTCTTTCCACAAGACCAATATCAAATGTACCCTACCTCTCTAAAATACTTGAAAAGTAGTTGACAGTCAGCTTTAGTCCCACACTTATGCATCACAATTTATCTGAGAAATTCCAGTCTGGGTTCCGTACTAGTCATACTACAGAAACTGCTCTAACGCGTGTTGTAAACGACATTCTTCTATCCTCTGATGTAGGAAATTCCACTGTAATTGCGTTGTTAGACTTGAGTGCAGCATTTGACACAACTGACCATTCTATTTAACTGCACAGGCTGCAAAATGAAATTGGGCTTACAGTTAATGTCCTTTCCTGGTTTACCCCTTATTTATCAAATCGATTCCAGTACATAGAGAAATATGCTGACAGTAGTCCATCATTATACATAGAAGTTCAATATAGAGTGCCATAATGCTCAGTACTGGGGTCTTTACTGCTTTCAATTTTCATGCCTCCACTGTGATCTATCATTAGAAAACATAATGTTAATTTTCAATCATATGCAGATAACACCCAGTTATACCTTTAGACCAAATAACTTTTCTCCGATGTCTTTAATTAGATGTGTTAGTGAATTAAAGGAGTGGATGGATGAGAAATACTTGTCTTTAAACATATATATTTATTATTGGAGGAAATAATGCTGGTTGCATTATATTTTGTCATTATTTAAATTGGTTGGAATCACAATTAGTTTTACTGAATCAGCCTACAATCTAGGCATTATCTTTGACTCCAAAATGTCATTTAAACCTCACATTACAAAACTGTCCAAGACATGTTTCTTTCATCTTTAAAAGTTTGGAAAATTAAGGTGTTTTCTAAATATTCAGGATACTGAGAAATTAATTCATGAATTTATTTCTAGTAGGATTGACTACTGCAATGCGGTGTTCACTGGATGTTAAAATTGTTCTTTATACAGCTTTTGGAGAACTGAAACAGCCACAAACCTATCTTTGGGTTTGATTTAAAGCAGGTATGACTGGCTTAAAAATAAAACCAAACGTGTCATACCCGGTGTGCAGTCTTGCCTGTATGGAAATTGTTCAAATCTTGGAAGCAAGATTTTACCCACTAGATGGCAGCAAAACAGTCCCAAGAGAGTTATTCAGGCCTACCACAGTAAAGCAGATCATTACACGTCTCCCCGTGTGCGACTTTGGCTTAACCATATTTATGCAGAATTACAAGTGTGAACCAAACTGTGTTACCACCAAGGAGGTTGATAGATGACATCACACACATGAAATCCAAGTCGAAAGACACCACAGACAAAAAAAAAAACAGATCTATCAGCTTTCTGCCTATACCATACAAAATACTTAATACATCCATAAGAAAGTAAATCAAAACACAAAAGATAAACAAAATGGACCAAAAAAAAAAAAATCTATACTAATAAAAGGCAAAGCCCTCACTGACTGACTGACTCACTCACTCACTAATTCTCCAACTTCCCGTGTAGGTAGAAGGCTGATATTTGGCAGGCTCATTCCTTAGAGCTTACTTACAAAGGTTGGGCAGATTTCATTTCAAAATTCTACACGTAATGGTCATAACTGGAACCTATTTTTCTCCATATACTGTAATGGACGTTAGCCCGATGGCCGTGGGGGGTGGAGCTGCGTGTGACATCACACCTCCCACATAATCACGTGAACTGACTTTAACCGCAGTACGGAGAAAAGAAGGAAGAGCTCCCAACAATAAAACAGCGGAGAACCCGTGGATTAAATAAAAAGGCTGCTTAGTTGGCGAAGCAAGGAAAAATGACGGCCTTATATGCCGTTTGTTTATAAAACAGTGGAGAAGCTGTGTAAAGGCTGCTTCACAAAAAAACAGCGGAGCGCCTTATATGGGCAGGCAGTCAACCAAAGAAGGGAATCAGCGGAGAACCCATGAATTAAATAAAAAGGCTGCTTAGTTGGCGAAGCAAGGAAAAACGACGGCCTTATATAGCGTTTGTTTATAAAACAGTGGAGAAGCTGTGTAAAGGCTGCTTCACAAAAAAACAACGGAGCGCCTTATATGGGCAGGCAGTCAACCAAACAAGGGAATCAATAAATAACTATTATCGTAATAAAGGAACAAAAAAAATAGTGGAGAACCCGTGAATTAAATAAAGGAGATGGGTACTTAAACAGTAAACTAAGTCTAAAATAGCTACACAATAACTATAACAATCGTAATAAACGAACACTAACACAGTAGAGAACCGCAAAGAAGAAGAAAGGATGGACTTCAACCAATCAGATTTTGAGTTGGTGTCAGTACGGCCCTTTAGCAGGCGTACGGCAACGTCGCCGTATTCAGACCCATTGATTGGATAGAAGCCGATATGAGGAAGTCTACAACGCCATTGAATGCACCATAAACGCTCCGAGCGAAAGATCGTCGCGTGCACTACGGACAACTCCATGCCAAGATTCTGGACAATATTTGCCAGACACAGACCACATTTCAAGACCATGAAAACCTGATGTTTGTCATGCTCCTCGAGCTCCAAAACTTTCAGGAATACAAGAAAAATTTCACGCATGTAGCCTTTTACACTTTAACACAACAGCCACAGAGCGCTTTTGGATCTGTCTCGGCTAAAAACGGAACTGACTGTAATGTATGCTATGGATGATTTTGCAGGCAAATCTCCCACTGATCTCCTTGACTTCCTTCATCAGAAAAATCTGAATGAGAGCATGGGGCGGCTGTTCACATTGGTATATTTGGGGGTGACCATTCCCGTGTACACTGCTTCTGTCGAGCGGACATTTTCAGCCCTAAAGCGAATTCAAACTTATGCCGGGAATACCATACGGCGGGTTCGCCTTTCACCATTAGCTTCGATGGGGATAGAAAGTGAGGTTTTGATGGAACTGAAGCGCTCTGATAATCCACACGACAGAGTAATTGAACTGTTTGAGGAAAGAAAGGACGATGGATTTTGTTTACAAATAATCCGAATTTTTGGTGAGTAAAATGTTGCGATTTTCCTAAATGATATTGCATGTTTATGAGTTATTATTGCTGTTTTTTATGTGTGTCGCGGCTGTGGCTGCAGTAGAAATGAAGTTCTTCATCCCTGGTTTGTCTGTAAAATAAAGGCATTTATTGTGGCTACAGGAGTGTGTGTGTATATATATATACATACATACACACATACATACTCGGCAAAAAAAGAAACGTCCCTTTTTCAGGACTGTGTATTTCAACAATAATGTTTTAAAAATCCAAATAACTTTACAGATCTTCATTGTAAATTGTTTAAACAATGTTTTCCATGCATGTTCAATTAACCATAATATATACTCAGCAAAAAAAGAAACGTCCTCTGACTTTCAACTGTTTTTACTTTCAGTAGACTTAATGTGTATATATTTGTATGAACACTAAAAGAGTCAACACCATAAGACAAACTAAAAATGTTTCACAATGTGTCCCTGAATGAAGGGAGGCTCAAAATCAAAAGTACCACCAGCTGCTTGAAGTACTGCAGTGCATCTCCTCCTCATGGACTGGACCAGATTTGTCAGTTCTTGCTGTGAGATGTTACCCCACTCTTCCACCAAGGCACCTGCAAGTTCCTGGACATTTCTGGGGGGAATGGCCCTGGCCCTAGCCCTCACCCTGCGATCCAACAGGTCCCAGACGTGCTCAATTCCTTTGACGATAAACACGAATCCGTCCATCACCCCTGGTGAGACAAAACCGTGACTCATCAGTGAAGAGCACTTTTTGCCACTCCTGTCTGGTCCAGCGAAGGTGGGTTTGCGCCCATAGGCGGCATTGTTGCTGGTGATGTCTGGTAAGGACCTGCCTTACAACAGGCCTACAAGCCCTCAGTCCAGCCTCTCTCAGCCTATTGCGGACAGTCTGAGCACTGATGGAGGGATTGTGTGTTCCTGGTGTGACTCGGGCAGTTGTTGTGGCCATCCTGTACCTGTCACGCAGGTGTGATATTCGGATGTACCGATCCTGTGCA
>JANRMT010062829.1:20848666-20871673 GCA_026402145.1 Polypterus bichir lapradei
TAGATGTTCTTTAGCAAAGTCCAATCTAGCCTTTCTATTCTTGAGGCTTATAAGTGGCTTGCACCTTGCAGTGTACCCTCTGTATTTACTTTCATGCAGTCTTCTCTTTATGGTAGACTTGGATATCGATATGCCTACCCCCTGGAGAGTGTTGTTCATTTGGTTGGCTGTTGTGAAGGGGTTTCTCTTCACCATTGAAATGATTCTGTGATCATCCACCACTGTTGTCTTCTGTGGACGTCCAGGTCTTTTTGCGTTGCTGAATTCACCAGTGCTTGCTTTCTTTCTCAGGATGTACCAAACTGTAGATTTTGCCACTCGTAATATTGTAGCAATTTCTCAGATGGGTTTTTTCTGTTAAGGATGGCTTCTTTCACCTGCATGGAGAGCTCCTTTGACCGCATGTTGTCTGTTCAGAGCAAAATCTTCCACATGCAAGCACCACACCTGAAATCAACTCCAGGCCTTTTATCTGCTTAATTTATAATAACATAACGACTGACTTGCCCACACCTGGCCATGAAACAGCCTTTGAGTCAATTGTCCAATTACTTTTGAGCCCTTGAAATGAAGGGATTGTGTTAAAAAATGCTTTAGTTGCCTCACATTTTTATGCAATCATTTTGTTCAACCCACTGAATTAAAGCTGAGATTCTGCACTTCAACTGCATCTGAGTTGTTTAATTTAAAATTCATTGTGGTAATGTACAGAACCAATATTAGAAAAAAAGTTGTCTCTGTCCAAATATTTATGGACCTAACTGTAGAAAAAAAAATGTAACAAATACAGACAAGGCAGGTTAAAACTTGGACAATAATTTGAAAATATTCACAAATGGTGCCCATCTGATTGCTGCAAGGCACTGTGAGTTCATATATCGCGCTCTCTCACAGGCAACATTAAGTTTGACAAACTTTACCCAAGACAAGATTCCTTGGATCCACAAGGGTCAAACCAAAATGTTTCTGATCCCTCCCTCAGCCCTCATGTTCTTCAGTCAGCCAACTAGGAATTTGTCTACAGCAGCACAGAAACCTCTACTCTAAGGACCCTTTGACTCGAGGTGGCACCTGGATCTGGCTGTCATTGCAGCATGGTTCCAAAGAATCACATCCATGACTGACAGGCACCATGAACTGCAGCATAGGATATTTTGCATTTATACAAAATCTTACCCTGTTCCATTATTGGGTTACATATTCCAGGCCTTTTCCTTGTGGAGGTGGTGAAGTCTTCATTGACCCCTATTAGAATGACACTGAACTCCATACCAATGTTCCACTTCTTCTTAAGGGGATTCCTGTCCCAGTAACAGGACGTATGTTGTCTGTAGATTTCCGAGAACATAACATATGCATTACGCCAACTGCAGAATCAAAAAGCTTCCCAGGACAACATCCACACTTAACATGATGATTTTCAGTAAGCTTCTAAGACTCCATTCCTACACACTTTGCTATCTACAGTAATCCATCCTCGATCGCAGGGGTTGCGTTCCAGAACCCCCCGCGATAGGTGAAAATCCACGAAGTAGAAACCACATGTTTGTATGGTTATTTTTATATATTTTAAGCCCTTATAAACTCTTCCACACTCTTATAAACATTTCTCGCACAGTTATACAGCATAAACCCTTTGTATTCTCTTAAATATTAGGCAAGATTCATTGACATTATGTATGTAAACACCCTGTTTATATACAGTAAAACCTAAATATTATTTTAAAGAAATCAAGCGTCTCCGATATCACATATGTTACAGACATTACGATAGACAGGCCACCAGCAATAAACGCGTACAATGCAAGAAAAATTGCATACAGTAAATGTGTGCACAGTGACACTAAACATACGTACATGTACTAAGTACTGTAAGTAGAAAATTAATTACGGTTACTCACCAACAATGACACGACAACTTGTCCGATAATGATGAGTTTCATTTTACTGCACAACAAAGGAGAGCGTTACAGCACTTCTAAAGGAGCCTCTTCAGGCGACCATGTAGCACCGCCGTTGTTCTTCCGGCAGTCTTCAATCCACATCCCTAAAGCAGATTCCATCCGGACTACTGACTTATTACGTCCACTTACAACTCGTTTTGCGCCCTGGTTAAAAGGATACTGCGGCCGTAGATCTTATATTCTTTTCCTATTTTTAAATAAAGAATCGTGGACTCACTGATACCGTAATGGCATCCTACAACGGTGTAGCTTTTCCCTTCCTTCAACATATCCAAAACTTTTACGTTTTTGGCAATCGCTAGCATCTTCCGTTGGCGCTTGGGCACGGCCCCTGAAGCAGTAGCAGATCGTTTTGGAGCCATAACGAAGGGCTTGACTTCACACAAAGATAAACACAAAAGAGCACAAAAGTTAACTCTTTACACAGCGAAACACGTTGTTGCTGAATGAGCGAGACAAGACTTCCTGGTTAACGCCGCAAAGGAGTTAGTGAGTCGCTGTGTGGTGTACCGAGGAGTGATAGACATTGTAGTCCTCACTCATACATACTTATGTGGACAGGACCCTATGTAGAATACTAAATGCAAGTGTAGACCAATACAACTAACCTGTTAAGTCTTACTCATCAGTCAATAACACAAATTTGAACGTACTAACACACCTTCAAGTACATATGGAACATACCACAGCAGACAAAACCTCATTCTATAAATCAGTACAAAAACTGTAAGCACACAGGCACCAAACATGACAATGGAAATCAGCAAAGTGTGTTACCAATTGGGGTCACCTTTCTCAAGATCATCCTCACCCCATGAGGCTATCTTGCATGGAGCTCCAGACCGAAGGCGATTAATAGTCATTTTATATTTTTCCCCATTTCCGAATAATCGCAACAGTTGTCACCTTCTCACCAAGGTTCTTGCTTTAGGTCTTGTAGCCCATTCCAGCTTTGTGCAGGTCTACAATTTTTTCCCGGATGTCCTTTGACAGCTCTTTGGTCTTGCCCATGGTGGCGGAGAGGTTGTAATGGAAGAATTTGATTATACACATAACTAGTTGAGATCAGGAGAATCTGTAATTGATTGATTGATTGTAAAATGTGTGCCACGTGGGCACACAGCCAATATGTGGGAGACAGATTTCTGGCTGGGTTGTAGGGGATCAAATACTTATTTCTCTCAATGACATGCAAATCAATTTATAACTTATGCAATGTGTTTTTTCTGGATTTTTGGTTGATATTCTCTCTCCATTAAAATAAAACTATCATAAAAATTAGAGTGTATTAATTCTTTATAAGTGAGCAAACTTACAAATTCAGCAGGGGATCAAATACTTATTTCCCCACTGTACATAAAGCCCCATGTTTGAAAAGTTATTCACAGTGTGAGAGCAGCACTAGCTCAAATATGGCTACTGCAATGGCCAAGCAGTGGTGGGGTGGACCACCAGACCAGACTTGCTATAGCAGATCCAGGGGTCCCTTCTACCCCAATCTACCAAAGCAGGTAAGATGAAGCAACACAAGAAACAGACAAAAATATCTAAGAAGATTATGGATACATATTATAAAACTCCAGAATTGGAAACAAATCATTACACAGAGAGAACATACAAATCACGGGGATGGAGCCCAGCAAGTGTTTCCTTATACTAAAAGCTATTGAACACAAACTGTCGCTATCAAAAAAACTCATTCACAAAAATTCACTTCCACAACATGGACACTCAAAACACTAACAAGTTCACAGATGCTAAAAAGGCATCTTCAGTCTCCATCACACATACCCATGAAACCTACCTGGCAACAGCAAATAGAAAACCCAGTTAAAAACCATCAGATGTAACTTACACATATTAACACAGCACAAGAACAGACAAAACGAGAGAGAGAGATAAGAAACCTTCAAAATAAGAATAAAGACACATGAAATACAAAAAGGGGCAGCACGGTGG
Source organism: Polypterus bichir lapradei (assembly GCA_026402145.1). Lineage (NCBI taxonomy): Eukaryota > Metazoa > Chordata > Cladistia > Polypteriformes > Polypteridae > Polypterus > Polypterus bichir. Next base: position 20,852,590 of record JANRMT010062829.1, read on the forward strand.
CGCAGTGGTAGCACAGTGGTAGCACTGCTACCTCACAGTTAGGAGATCCAGGGTCGCTTCCCAGGTCCTCCCTGTGTGGAGTTTACATGTTCTCCCTGTGTCTGCATGGGTTTCCTTGGGGTGCACCGGTTTCCTCCCACAGTCCAAAGACATGCAGGTTAGGTGCATTGGTGATTCTAAATTGAGTGTTTGGTGTGTGTGCCCTTTGGTGGGCTGGCACCCTGCCCGGGGTTGGTTTCCTGCCTTGCACACTTTGTTGGCTGAGGTTGGCTCCAGAAGACCCCTGTGACCCTGTAGTTAGGATATATCGGGTTGGATAATGGATGGAAACACAAAAAGCTCAAAGACAAAACACACAGATACAATTAAACAAAAAACAGAAGCCAAAACAGTACAAATTATGCACTCTATGAAAACACCACAACTTTATTTGAAAACCATTAAAAACTCAGACAGACACACTGACCACCACAACAGTGGGACACCAGAACAGGACAACATCCCACAGTCCTGGGGCCTCATGTATAAACGGTGCATACGCACAGAAATGTTGCGCAAGAACATTTCCACATTCAAATCGCGATGTATAAAACCTAAACTTGGTGTAAAGCCACACACATTTCTATGGTACCTCATACCCTGTATGCAAGTTCTGCGCTTGGTTTTGCAGACTGGCGGCACCCAGCGTCAGAGCAATACTACTGTTCCTGTGTGGTTACCCTTTTTTAGATCAGCATCCCTGATGCGGCTTTAAATACACTGAAATTAACCACATACTGTTTATTAGTTTAATGCATCTGATTGTAATTAACCTGGAACAATATAATGGTGCACAGAAAGGTCAAACTGTTCTAAATACCATAGCTGCTTTAGCGTTGTTACTCTCACTGCACCTTCTTTCAGCTGCTCTAGTTAGGGGTTGCCACAGAGGATCATCTTTTTCCATATTGCTCTCACTGCAACACTTAGAGTATTTATATCACTGTATCTGAGTGGGGAATCAAAGATCTGCAGAAGCTGAGAAAGAGAATTAATCGGTATACAGAATCAAGCACACGCTGCCTCAGCCATGCTGTCTATTAAACTGCTTTCACACGGCAAACGTTTCAAAGCCTTTCCTGTATGGACCTCATGGTTCAGAAAAAGTTTCATCCCTAGAGCTCTAAACGCACTCAGTCCATCAAGTGCTCCTTGTAGATCACTTTATACTTATTAGTACAATCACCTCACTGTAAACTTGCGATAGTTATAATATTGCACAACCTGAGGCACTTCATAAAGCGCATATTTACATATGATGACGATATAATTTAAGATGAAATGCAGCAAAATTATACAGATAAAACTGACTTCATTTAAATAATCTATATTGTCAATAATTAAACATGCCAGGACACAGTGCCACTGCGTTAGCTATTAGTTTGCTCTCCGTTCATTGATCGTTCCTGCCTCGTGCTATATTCTTACTGGGACTGGTGTGACACTGGAAGGATAGATGGATAGAATAATTAAACATAAACCACGAAGATATTTCAATGTTCCTTAAAAGTTTTGAAGAATTGAAGTTCTAAAACTCAGATGGCTTAACGTCTATTACAGAGCCGATTGTGTGGCGATTGGGTATTTGGAGAAAGAAAAGTAAGGACAGGAATTGGCAGTTAGTATGTTTGAAAGAGACAGTACTTCTGTACTAAAGCATTTCAAAGGTTGCGCATGGCACAGCAAGCATCTGAGACATGAACAATCACTGCGCCACAGTGTTCCCTTGTTTAAATAACATGATTTAACTCCTATCATGAAAATGATATCACGTATACATCTCAGTATTTTAATTATTCCGAGAGTTGTAATATCATGAATGTAATGGATTCTGTGTCCTGTCGGAGGAAGAGAAAGCCCGGAAGCACGTAGTGATTCACACACTGAGCACATAGAAGATCAAATACAAAACAAAGCATTTAATGTGCTACTTTAGTTACGATGGGATTTGAGAAACTAAAATTAAACAATTTTAAGATGAAGTTTGATGTTCTACTTTGATGACAAAATAAATTACGTGATTAAAGTCGAAATTTTGAGATTAAAGTTCACATTTTGTGCTTTTTTTTCCCCACCGTGTGCCTATTTTTTTTTCTTTGTACCCTAATAAGCTTTCATATGACACTCAGCTGGTGGGCTACGACTCGCTTTTTCACAGCGACTTTGATATCTGACAACTTTTTTTTTATTTCGGGCACTTTGCGACTTTGTGAATTTGAACTTTCGAGTTTCTCTGACATGCTATGTCACTTGATTGACTTCCTTTTGTTGCTTATACCACTGTTTAAAACAACAAATAGTACGTTTCTTTGCCTCCACTTGGTATTCGCTGAAATTCTTCTATTCTCCCCCGTGCTTTTACCATTGCCTTTACACAGAACGCTGAGCTTAATGGCTATTTACATTGATTTGTATATTCAAAGAGGTGTAATTCTGGGAGGAGTTGGGGTGGGACAGCAGGCGCGTTCACGAGCGTTACTTTTCACACTGACCGGGATTTATGTAGTGGAAGAAACGTGGAAGTTGGCAGACTCACAGATTCCTGCATCTGGAATTTTTTGTACATAAGCACATTTCGGCTTTTGTGCTTACATCATGTTATAGTGCGAGTTCTACGCACGGCGTTATGCGTGAGGCCCCTGGTCTGCCCTCTGCTCTCATGAGGTTCAGCAGCTTGGATTGAAGAGGAGTGACATGACATACTGCTAGTTTAGCACCAAGGCACTTCACACAAACCACACCTGAGCAGATTTCACAGGAATAATGAAGAGGACACAAAGCTGTAAGGTTCTGGCATGGATGGAGGTTACAAGTTGTGGTTAAATAGGTTCACCACTTGCAGAGAAATGGATGGACAGTACACACAACCCATAACATACCGGGTTTTAGTCTTCTTAGCATTATTTTTATCCCAGAAAAAAAAAAGACAGCTTTGAAGTTTGCAAAAAACAACATTTCTATTGCCCATTTTCATACAAATAATGCATTCAAATTACTCTACAAGACGTTAAAAAGAATTAAAGAAAAACAAATTAAAATTAGATAAGCATAAAAATGCATAAATAGTAAACAAAATAATGCACACTTACATAGACATTTAACAGAAAGAGTCCTTAAATTTAGAACCGTTTAAGATTCTAAATGATGGCCCGATGACAAGTTCAAATAGCCAGGTTGGACAGAAAAAAAAAGTTCAGAATAAGAATAAAAGTTAAGGTGGAGGGGGAAAAAAAAAAAAAAAAAAAAAAAAAAAATGTGCAGGGGTTCAAGTGGGGTTGGGGCAAATGACCATCTAGCTCTAACTAGCCATACTACCGAATAGAAATCTTCTCAAGTTGTTCCTTTATTGGTTTTTAGGCTTCACCTTCAAGGATTCAATGCAGGGGACAATGCTTGTGGCAGGTTGGGGGTATCTGCTTTCATTCAGTCATTAGAGGTGGCTGCACAGGACTTTAAGTGGTATTGGCACAAACCACCACCATAGAAGAACTGGAAAAGAAAACAGAAAAGATCAATCAAGGCTGCAGATTCATTTAAGAGTATTAACACTATGCACATCTACTTTAAGGGTAGAACTAAAATGTAGGTACAAACTCCTTAAATTAGAGAATTTTAGGAGTATTTTTTATATAAATGATCTAGTGTTAACCTGGCATTTCTCTATTTGTAAAGTGTTCTAGATTGTTGATGCAAAACTGCAAAAGGTGTCCTTACCCCTTTTTATACTTGACTCTTGGAATAATCAGCAGACAACTATTGGAAGATCTAAAGGGTACAAGTGAGAATGTAGGGGGGCAGGCACGCCAAAGTATAAGGAGGATCAAAGATTTAAGGCTTTATATATCATTAGTTGTATTTTAAAGTCAATTCTAAAAGACATGGATAACCAATGAAATGATACTAACACTGGTAAGATGTGCTCAGATTTGTCTTCTCTGGTTAAGATTCTTGTTGCTGCATTCTGAATTTACTGCACTGTCAATTTCGGTCTTTACTGCATTACTAGCCGACTGAGAACAAAAGCTTGAATTAATTTAAGTATCTTACAAGGTTCTAAGAGGCCTAACTTTTGCAATGTTCCTTAAATAGAATAATGTAGTCCTCTTAATCTGGTTAATATGCGATTTAAAGTTTAGATCAAAGTCAATGATTACACCCAAATATTTAACTTGCACCTTGACTTTTCATTCTATGGGATCAAGCATATTTCTAACACCCTCATCATTACCATTACCAAAAGCGACTAAGATTTCTGTCTGTACATTTAGTTTAAGGAAAGAAATACTCATCCATTAAGAAACACTAGACCGACATTAAGTGAGTGAGCATCAGGGTTATGTGCTACAGAGAAGTAAACCGGTGGGTCATCTGTATAGCTGTGGCAACTCGCCTTATGTTTTGAGATAATTTGCACTAAAGAGAGCATTACGATTAGAGGCCCATCCTTTGACTAAGATGATTTAGAAGAATACAGTGGTCTATGGTGACAAATGCTGTGCTCAAGCAGAACAAGAAGAGATCCATGGTCTCCATCCTCAATAACCTGCAGGTCATTTATAGGATTTTAACCAGTGCAGTTTCTCTACTAGGACTTGTTCTAAAAATCTGACTGAAACTTGTTTTATGTATCAAAGTTATGTTTGTTCAAATAGTCTTAATCGTAAAGCCTATTGTAATTAGTTCTTATGGATAACTAGTTCAAGGTGAGAGCAATGAAAGATGCATTATAGACCTCTGAAATATTAACAGTAAATACAAGAGACTGTCACTCCTTGAAAAACTAAGCCAAGATCATCTAAGGACACAAAACAAAAGTAGGCATCTTTAGTTTAAATGGCTTGAGAAAACACTCACTACAGCACTGCCTTTATCTCAGCAAACAGAACGAACAAACCTAATTTGCAGACACTACTTCACTTAACATTGCTCCACAGTCACTACTCAGACTTATTACATTAAAAATCTTAAGTGTCAGGAAAACCGACTCTCTTACATTGAGTGAAATGTGTCTAAGTGGTTAATGCTCCGATATTAAGTATAGCCACATTTAAGGGCTCAAAAGAGCACAGCATATATAGGAGTGTTAGTCATTCATGCTTATCCTGCTTTGCGCAGACCTTTTAGACAGACTGTGGTGCGTTACTGTAGCGCTAACAGAGGGTACATCCATAGGTCAGATCCTAACAGAGGTTTATGCTCTAGCTAGGTAGATTGTTTAAATCAGCACCACTGTCGTCATCACGCTTAACACAGAACGAATGACTAGTTAGAACATTAGTATAGTCTGGACAAGAACAGACCATTCAGCCACCAAAGCTCGCCAGTCCTATACACTTAATCCTTCCAAAAAGTTAAAGCACTGAAGCAATGCAAGGACAGTTTAGAAGTCATGGGCTGGCATTAGTCCACCAGACAATAAGAATATCAAATTAGATGGTGGACATGAATCCCTCACCCTATACAGTTTTTAATGCGCATATTGGTTACATGTGAATTAATATAAAAAGGTTTGTTTAGACAACTCAAAATTTAGCCAAACTGGTAGCTGAACAAACATACTATTTCTATGGGTTTTAAAGAGACAGAACTGACCAATTACCTTAGCTTTATTGTCTGAGAGGACCTGGGTGCTTGGCCTGTGCAGATGTAGTCCATCTCTTCGGGGGGAAAAAACACTGTTGCGCCAGGAACAAAGTGAAAATTGTCAATGTGGGAAAGGCTAAACTCAGCAAAGAAAGTCTTCAACCAGGCATTGAAGGAAAACCAGCAACTAAAAGCCTCAACAATTTATGATGCTTGGATAATACATTTTATATAAATAAGGTACTAACCATCGGAAATGTTCCAGAGAGGAAAATACCAGGTACCCTCATGAGTGATGTGAAGCAGTGATCCAAAGTCCTCTTTCTGCACCCCTAACCTGAAATTGTGAATGTTTGTTCCCACATGGAAAACCACAGCACCGACTTTTTTTTTTTTTTTTTTTTTAAAAATAAGCTTTCTGTCCTCGTGCAGCATAAATCACCAGAACATGTGCCCCAGGAAAGCAGGATGCAAGTGTTCTGGGAAGAACTGTACAATCCATGGTTCAGATATGGAGCACCTAAAAATAGCACCGTGGCAGGCAGCTGGCCCACATTTGAAATCTTTAACACTGTTCTTGTGCTGAAGTTGCAATTCTTCTCTGGGCACTTGAGGTGGAAGTCCCCATTTTGTTTGGTGCTCACACACTCCATCCTAAGCGGGCACACAGGTATAACAGATACTTTCTTGCTTCAAGAGCTGCTAGGGTAAGGACAAAGCCGGCAGGAGAAGCCAGCTCAGGATGCTCCACTACATCACAATTCCTATAGCCAGTGTGAAACTTTAGTGTATGTTCCTCCAAAACCTTTACTACTTCATCAATGTTTAGATGCTCACGACTGCTGTTCTCCATTAAATCTGTAGAATCTTATAGGGGAGGGGAAGAAAAAAAAAAAAAAAAAAAAAAAAAAAACAAAAACGCGATAAGCCAACAAACATGTAAAAGAAACATTTAAGTCCCGAAACATCAACATAAACACAGTACAAAACACATGTCAAAAGTCCAATGGTGTACTGACACAGATTAGATTTAGTATTGGTGCTTTGTGTGATGTTTTGAAAGAGTCTTCAACGCACAGACACCAATGGAGCAGATGTCAAAAGATATATTTTTGTAATATTTGGTCTCTTGCTTGCACATGAGGGTAGAACATCAGAGGCTGATCCACTTGATCAACGCACTCCTAGTATGACTTCCTCAGACACCAACATGGACAGTTACTGTATTTGAACAGAGCTTAGAAGACAGAGGTCTTTCTTGCCCCCCCCACCCCCACCGATTGTCTTGCACCACGCCATAACTTTACGCAGTCACAGGACTGGACTCTGGCATCTCACTGCAGTTCAGTGGTATACTACCAAATGCTCAGTTTTCCTTTGAAGTAAAACCTCATGCAGATTAAAAGAGGTAGAGAAAGAGTGCATTATACAGTAACTTTACTCAAAGCAACTCAACCTCACCAGCAACAGCACAGGCAAGTTAGCAAGGCAGTCATTCAGAATTAACTTTAAAATACTGCTTATGGTTTACAAAGCCTTAAATAATCTCTCTCCATCTTGTATATCGGAATATCTGACACCTTATATTCCAAATCGTAACCTCAGATCCTCAAATGAGTGTCTGCTTAGAATTCCAAGAGCAAAACTTAAGTGGTGAGGCAGCCTTCTGCTGTTATGCACCTAAAATCTGGAATGGCCTGCCAATAGGAATTCGCCAGACTGTTACGGTAAAGCACTTTAAAAAACTGCTAAAAACACATTACTTTAACATGGCTTTCTCATAACTTCACCTTCATCTAATCCTGATACTCTGTGTATTCAATTGATTATAACAACTATTCATGATGGCTCTAAAATCTGTACTGACCCCTACTCTGTCTTCTGTTTCTTTTCCTGGTTTTCTGTGGTGTTGATCTGCACCACCACCACCTAATCAAAGCACCGTGATGTCCTACATTGATAAATTAAAAGCCAGAAGTCTACATGACCGTCATCATCAAGTCCTTCCAAGAGAACTCTAAATACAAAGAGGACTGTTTCATTTATGTTAGGTAGAATGCCCAGAGGATACTGGGCCTGGAACCCCTGCAGATTTTATTTTTTCTCCAGCCGTCTGGAGTTTGTTTTTTCTGTCCTCCTTGGTCATCGGACCTTACTCTTATTCTATGTTAATTAGTGTGGTCTTATTCTAATTCTTACTTTCTCTCTTTTCTTCATCATGTAAAGCACTTTGAGCTACATTTGTATGAAAATGTGCTATATAAATAAATGTTGTCTGTACGAAAATTGTTCAAATGTTGGAGGCAAGATTTTACCCACTAGATGGCAGCAAAACACAGGCCCGAGAGAGTTATTCAGGCCTACCACGGTAAAGCAGATCATTACACGTCTCCCTGTGCATGACTTTGGCTTAACCATATTTATGCAGAATTACAAGTGTGAGCCAAACTCTGTGTTACCACCAAGGAGGTTGATAGATGACATCACACACATGAAACCCAAGTCGAAAGACACCACAGACAACAAACTGATCTATCAGCTGTCTGCCTATACCATATAAAATACTTAATACATGCATAAGAAATTAAATCAAAACACAAAACCACAAAAAAAAAAAAATAAAAAATAAATAAATAAAGCGCATTTGATGACGTCCGACACGTGACTAACAGAAATATTACTGTAAAAGCCAATCTTAGAAATAAGAATGTTCAAATTCACCGAAGTGTTTTTGCAATTTAAATTTAATTCAACTGCACATATACACTTTGATAGTGATATAATTGCCTAGCCCATATGCAAACACATAATACAACATTCTTTTATTACAGAAATGTTGAAGAACAATTAGCCAGGAAGAACTTCACCTCTCTGCTAGAACCAAGGACTGTGAGCTTAGCAGATTACAACTCCAGCAAAAGCAGGCAGATTTGTGACCATACGGATAGACGTCTGGACCTACTGCATGTCCTGCAAGTGTAGGATAGGAGCTTAAAGAAATTAATACCACATGGATTAAACAGAACTGTATACAAGATCTTTGAAATATTCATTGTTCTCTTTAGTGTGAACGGTTTTTACTTTGAATTTTACTAATACTTTTAAAAATGAAGATACTCCGACTGTGCAATTACTTGTACACACATCACACTTACTGCCTGGATCATTCTGTGCTCCAAGTTGAAGCTGCAGAATTCTAGAAACCTTGGCCAAACGAGGCTAAAATTAGACTTTATTATGTGGTCTCCCTTGTACAAACACTAACAGGATGCTTCAGACCACCACTCCATGGGATATACCAAGTACATGACACACATACTGACTCAATGCAGATAAGACGAGGGGTCATCCAGAAAGACACCCTTATGACTCTGTGGTTCTGTCACCAGACCTAGTGAAGTGTAAACATGCACAAAAGCAAATAAAAAAAAAAAAAAACAAAAAAAAAAAAAAAAAACACACACCACACACACAAAAACACACCAACATGCAGACCGCACAATCACAGCCATCAACACACACAGCACACCAGTCCTCGCATACTCTCAGAGTCCTACATTGGTCACAAACAATACAAATTTATTTTTCTATAGCCCAAAATCACAAGTGCCGGAATGGGCTGTAACAGGCTCTGCCTCTTGACAGCCCCCCAGCCTTGACTCTCTAAGAAGAGAGGGAAAAACTCAGAAAAACCCTCGTAGGGAAAAAAACAGAAGAAACCTTAGGAAAGGCAATTCAAAGAGACCCCTTTACAGGGAGGCTGGGCGTGCAGTGGGTGTCAAAAAGAAGGGGGTCAATACAATACATAGAACAGAACAAATCCTCAATACAGTATAACAAATAAAAATTTTACAAGCAGGGAGCAGAATTTAACAGCAGATGATATCACATAATATGATTTGGATTTGTTTAGAGTCCTGGAGACCTCGGCCATCAAGCTGCCTCCCCCATTTGGCCATTCCACAGCTGAAACATTGCTTGGCCAGCCAATCTGATGAAAGGACCCCTCTTTCCCACGATTCCTGCGATCCTCCATCAGGGATGACTTCACCTTAGGCAGGCAAAACAACTTGGCAAGTGGGCGGTGGCACCAGGTACAGACATACAACAGCACCATAAGAAAAATACCAACAGCAGCCCACCAAAGCAGCTAAAGAACTGCAGGTTGGTGTCTTAGATATCACTAATTTAAACAAAACAGACTCAAATTTAAGAGACTTCTTTCCCCACAAAACAGCAGACAATGACTATACACCAGGGGTGGGCAAAGTCATTCCTGGAGGGCCGCAGTGGCTGCAGGTTTTTGTTCCAACCCAATTGCTTACTAAGAAGCACTTATTGCTCAAGTAACACTTTTGCTTCATTTTAGTTCTCTAAGATTTTGAACCCTTATTGCTTATTTAAGTCTTAAACAGCTGCATTCTCGGTTTTTAATTGCTCCTTATTAACAATAAGATGCAAATGACAAAAGAAACCAGCAGTTATCAATCCATTTTGCTTGCTACCTTTTACACCTGTGTGTATTTATCGTGCACTATTTGGTTTAATTAAATACTTGAAAGGAAAGAGAAGAGAAAAGAGTGAAGGACTGAGAATTACTCATCCGTTTTACACTTCAAAGTATTTAGATGATATACTTAGAATGGAAAAAAAATCTAGAATACGAGAATGACTTGACATAGCAGAGTTAAAGCACTAACAAGCCATGAAATGTAATTATTGACAAGGATTGTTTTCTAATTAAGCAACTGGGTTGGAACAAAAACCAGTGGCCACTGCGGCCCTCCAGGAATGACTTTGCCCAGCCCTGCTATACACAGCACAAGTTTCAGCAGACACAAACTCCACACCACAGTCAACATCAGAGGACAGACAGAACTACATCACTTGCCAGACATCCTCAAATATCCAGCCTGATGTGGATATGCTATGGCATCCAACAGCTGGCTAATATGCAGCAGGATGTTTGGAGAGACAGAAGGGTTTATGCTGACCATAAGAGATCATGTGATAAAGATGAGAAACTACAGGAAATTTCTTCTTAAGGATGCTCACAACCCCAAAGAAATCAAATACAATATACCTTTAAAATAAATACTGTAATTAAAAGGAGCTCGATTGTCTCATAGCATCAGGGTCCTCTTAAATACAAAAAAAAAAAAAACCCACACTATTTACTAAACAAATCTCCAATATTTTTCATTAATAAACTCTGCAAAACCAAATCACCACTTCCATAATGGAACAAAAGAAACATCAGCTGTGAAGTTAATCCACACAGAACAGCCATTCCAATAGACACTCTAAAAGTCCTTAAAGCCACATTAAGGAGGTTTGAGGGCTCCTGGGCTACATACATTTTTGGGGAGCCACCTACCCAAAAAACTCCGAGTGCTCCACACATCAAGGTCTCAGAATCACACCAAGTCAATGACGACGACTACAGAGGCTTAGCTTTAAATTTAATGGCAGACATCTAATACATAAGAAAGTACTGCCTCTCCAAAATGAGACAATCTGTGCTCCATCAAAGTGGAGATCTTAATTAGCCATTGCTGCACAGATGACCGTTACAGACCAAGGTTTGAAGAGCCCACTACAGACCTAATTGCAAATGCCTACAAAACACGGGAATGTTAAACACTGTATAGGAACATCAGGCTTGCTCAATTGCAGAATTTTACCAGCCGGGATAAACTCCACCATTACCCCCAACCCCAAGACCCTGGTCTGGATTAAGCAGGTTAGAAAATTAACAAAGTCCTCTACCAGATCACGGTTTCAAAGGTGGACATCGGAGTCAAACGATTCAGTCTGTCATGGAGGTCTGAGACTGTTCTTCACCAGCTTGAGCTTGGATGACAATCACTTAGCACTGCATTTGTGACAGACATTACAAAAAGTCTCAAAATATCATCTATATTCAGGAAGATGTCCTGAAAGTTTTTTCTCTCTATTGTAAAGAGGTTAGTACTAAATTAACTTACCTGCCCAGAGCAAGACCATTGTCAAAAAATAAACAGAAGGAACACCAAAAGATAAAATACAATTACTGCCTGTTCTAAAGGTAGTTATTTTATGCTCCTGCTGGCAATGTGGTATAAAGGGTCCGTTCACATGCAACTATGCTAATGCGGTCTACCTAATCATGTGCATAAGGTGCCCCAACACTGGACTGTATGTAGAGGGAAACTGGTCAGACACTGCGCCAGCGCATGAACTCAGATTTCATATTAATCAGAACAGTATTGATCTTCCGGTGGCAGCACACTTCAACAGTAATGGCCACAGCATAAAGGATCTGAGGGTCACTGTGCTTATGGGTAATTTCAAGACCCAACAGGAACGGAGAGAATGGGAATACAAACTTATGCTTAAATTTAACACTCTACAAAATGGTCTTAATATAGACAAGAGTTTTATGAGCAGATATGTGGACTAACAGACTGACTGACCAGCTGACTACATCAGAGGCCCATCTTACAGACAATGCACTTCAAAAAAAACCTTACAGGACTTTCTGTAGTGATGGTTCTTATCTCTACATTTTATTAGTTCATTGTTCTCTTCTTTCAGGGTTAATTCATCTCCGGTGTATTCATTTTGCTAACATTTGAACAAAAAAAAAAAAAAAAACTTTGCTGTCCCAATATAAACTAGAGTATTTTTCAGTTTGTTTGTAAGGCACCTTTTCCAGGGAGTCCCCTGCCCAACACCCTATGATGCCAGAGATTACTAAGTTACTGTGACTGAGAAATGGGGATAAGTGCCACATACACTGTTTTCAACAAATCAAGCTTAGCAGAAGTTATTTTTTACTGTCTTTTGTAGAAAATTGGAAAATATGAATGCAAAAAAGATATCAGTTAGCAAGCATGAAGGGGAAAGAATACACTGCGTACAGACAAGTTTATAAACTTAAGTTTCACCTGGACAACACCACATTAAGTGAAATTTGTTAATCTAAACTTGGAGAGCTGACAATAGTCTTTTTTGCTTTTGCTATTCTTTACTCTGCTAAAACAAAGCTTACCATTCTTAGACTGCACTCCACTCTAAATCTTTACGTTTTCTGAGAGGACAGCCCACAAATGCATCAAGGGCTGCAGTTGTTTTTGGACCACTCCTCCAGATAGCTGGATGACATGCTTCCCATGGCAGGCTTTGGAACTTTTTTCTGGACTGATTCCCAGAAGACAATTATGTGCCAAAGTCACAAAATTAAATCAAATAAATACGAATAACTGTTGTCTAATTGTTAAATTACAAACAAAATTACAGAAAGTCAGTCTTCATGTGACTAGTGTGTGAGATATTGCAATAGATTTGTCCTCAGTACTTCTTGCCTGCTGTTGAGGGACCACCAAGGATATTCAATTAATGGGTTTGGCTCTTACATACACACATTCACAGTAAATCAGTTCATGTGCACGGGTTGCACATCTGCATATTCAACAAACCACGGACCGAAAAAAAATAAAAGGCCAGAAATTTCAAAAGCAAAAGGGCTTGGACCCACACAGACTGTCTGTAGGTGATCAGTAGTAAACTGATCCAAAAAGTTTCAACCTGAGAAACTATTGACCGAGACACACACGGAAACAATAGCAGGGACTGCCAGGCATGTCTCTAAACAAAAGCCGTTCAATCCCCAACTGTAAAGTACTGTGAGGTCCTTCACATCACATTGTGTGCACCCTTTGTTTCTTTGAAAAAAAGCATCAACACAACCACTGGAAAGCTAAGAGGGAGTGTAAAGTGCCATCTCACAATGAGAAAATACAAGCCTTAGGTCTTTTGCAAAGTAAAATTTTTTTGTATAGCCCAAAATCACACAAGGCCCTGTTTGACAGCACCCCAGCCTCGACTCCCTAAGACAAGAACTCCCAAAAACCCCTGTAGGGAGAAAATTGGAGGAAATCTTGGGAAAGGCAATTTAGTGAGAGACCACTTTGGGCATGCAATTTGTGTCAAAAAATGAGGTCAATACAATACAAAGAAAAGAACACAAGTAATCCTCTTCACAGATCTAGATGGCCTATCATTGCCACTTCAGAAATACAATAGTACAACAGTAATAGTACAAGAACAAAGCAAAATGCAAAAGATTACTGTATATTATACCTGTATGAGGATTCATTTTTGTTCCAGTAGACATCAGCCAACAAGCTACCTCCCCCCCTCGGCCATTCCTTAGCTGAGTCAGTGCCAGACCAGCCAATTTGATGAAAGGATCCTTCTGCCCAATGATTCCAGTGCTCCTCTACTGTATCAGATGATTTTTCCATAGGCAGGCAAACATCCTGGGAGTAGGGCTAGTGGCACCAATTGCCACATTTGAGTACCAAGAGGAGAAACAGAATAGGGGAGCATTAGTAACAAATTATAAATATCATATTACTTATATTTTAATGCTAATGACTAACAGAGATGCACAGTTAATCAGCAGCTCTAGTCAGGGTATGCTGAACTGAAGTAGTTAGCCTTCAGCAGGGATTTGAAAACTGAAACTGAAGGGCATCTCTTATAGTAGCAGTCAGACAATTCCACAGTTTAGGGGCCCTGTAACTAAAAGCTCAACTTCTCAATGTTACTTTTTTAATCATGGGAATCAAAAGCAGACAGGTATCTTAAGATCTAAGTGTGTGCTCTGGTTTGTAAGTACTGATGTGCTCAGATAAGTTAGCCAGACCTAAGCCATTTAAGGCTTTACATGTTAAAAGTAGGATTTTTGAAATGAAATCTACCTTAAAGTTAAATGGGAGCCAGTGTAAGGACTTAAGAACTGGAGTAATGTGTTTGTATTTTCTGGTAATAATTCATGCTGCAGCATTTTGAATTAACTGAAAGCTATAGTACTTGGGTGTTGTACCATGTTAACCATTATGGATGTGGTAAGAAGTTAAGCAAAATGACACATTTGCTAACTAGAAAGATTATAATATGCAAGCTTTTGAAGCAACTCGGGCCCCTTCTTCAGGCAAGATGTAATCAGGCAATGATTACATCTTGCCTGAAATCTGTATAAAAAACAATTTTAACATCCAGTGAACACCGCATTGCAGTAGTCAATCCTACTAGAAATAAATGCATGAATTAATTTCTCAGTATCCTGAATATTCAGACAACACCTTCATTTTCCAAACTTTTAAAGATGGAAGAAACAGGTCTTGGACAGTTTTGTAATGAAGTTTACATGACATTTTGGAGTCAAAGATAACTAGATTGTGGGCTGATTCAGTAAAACTAATGGTGATTACAACCAATTTAAATAATGACAAAATAGTTACAATCAGCATTTTTTCCTCTAACAAACATCTGTTTTATCTGTGTTTAAAGACAAGTAGTTCTCATCCATCCACTCCTTTAATTCACTAACACATCTAAGTAAAGACATTGCAGAAAAGTTATTTGGTCTAAAGGTATAACTGGGTTTTATTTGCATATAATTGAAAATTAACTTTGTTTTCTAATGATAGATCCCAGTGGAGGCATGAAAAGTGAAAGCAGTAAAAATCCTAGTACTGGGCTTTGCGGGACTCCATATTGAAGTTCTATGTATAATGGACTACTGTCAGCACATTTCTGTATGTACTGGAATTGATTTGATAAACTAAACCAGGTAAGGACATTAACTAAGCCCAATTTCATTTTCCAGCCTTGTGCAGTTAAATAGAACTGTCAGTTGTGTCAAATGCTGTGCTTAAGTCTAACAACGCAATTACAGTGGAATTTCCTACATCAGATGATAGCAGAATGTCATTTACAACACACGTTAGAGCAGTTTCTGTAGTATGACTAATACAGAACCCAGACTGGAATTTCTCAAATAAATTGTGATGCATAAGTGTGGGAATAAAGCGGACTGTCAACCACTTTAAGTATTTTAGAGAGATAGGGTAAATTTGATATGGGTCTCTAATTATTAAGTATATGTAGGTGAAAGTCTGACTTTTTAAGTAAAGGTTTAATAACCGACACTTTCAGTGCATCAGGTACTGTACTAATCAGTCAACCACAGTTCTACTGCCATATTTTGGGATAATACAAAAGATCCCCACCAGTTAGGATGAAGAGCATCTCTTGAAAAATCAACGGCTTTCCCAAAAATCCCAGTTTTTATTTGCATGCCAGGTTTCTAGCCAACAGTGAAGGGGATGCAATTTGCTATAAATCACATCCTCTCTATATAATCTTGGTAAGGTCCCAGATACAATTCAATTCCAACATTGTTTTTGCTATGGTCCATATTTTAAATACCTCATATTGCTGTAACTAAATATTTGTGCCAACATGTAGCAATAAGGTAGATATTTCATCATGAGCCAGAGGATGCAATTTAGCCTTGAATGTCAGATACCTTCACCCCTAGAAGGCATTTAACATTAACTGCTGGTTTAACATAGTTTGGAATTCTAACATTATGCATATGAAATTACCAATTATGACCCTTTTCTTTTCAGGATCCACAGGTGTGCTGCAGAGTGTCTAGAATAGTGCCACCAAATTGGTGACCTGGGTGCAGAGGCACTAAAATTTTTGGCTTCTTAGACTGCCATCTCACTGTTCTGTTACTCACCCTGCAGCTGAATTGGTGCTGTTGATTTCAGCCTCACATGGACTACAATGGGACCTGGAAAGAGACTGAAGCCAAATTAGTAACCAAATTGTAAAAACACATCGAGCCTATTCAGTTTTCAGTTTGCCTAATTGCTATGAAGTTTCTAACATGGTCCTCCAATTTGTGTATTTTCCTGACCAATTCTAAATCAACTAAGCATTTTTGTAAGTGAAGCTGTCTGCTCTGCCAGAAAGCCTGAATTGTATGTAAAGCAGGACACACACACACAAGTTCAGCATTACTCCAGCTGAACTTTACTGACTAAAGTGACTGGTTATCGGCTTTTCTTTTCAGACACTGTAAAACTCAGTGTGTGCACGAGATGCCACTTTCATTCTTCTGCTCGCTGCTCACCCTTACCAGATGTGTAAAATAAGGAATAAGCTCATTATTAAAATGTTTCTAACATCCCTAAGCTGTCTTCCTGGACATTTGTTTTTTACAATTTATCATAGGTTCAATGTAATTACTTATCTAGAAAAATCTTGCTCTTTGTGGTTTTTGGAATGGTCTTCATGCCACATGCTGCCAGCCTGTTTCTGGCTGCAGCATGGAGTAATTGGCCCTGCAGTGTTCTCTATATCCTTGGCTGATTGTACATTCAAGTTGCTGAGCAGCATAAGCAAAATTAATTTTGTACCAGGAAATGAATCAAAGTCAACACCAATGAAAGGGTCAGTACCAAACAACCAAGGAGAGCACCAAAAACAAGAATGTTAAGCAAGTTGAGACAGAAGGTGAAAAGCTTCAAAATCAGAACAAGATTAGAAACATCAAGGGTTTTGTTTAGTGTTTATTCAAATCATGGATAGGGAGTAGAGTATTGTGTCTTTATTTAAAAGAGCACTTTGAGAGTCAATGAGTCTTAGTGACACTCGTCATGTGCTTAACAGCCACACAGCAGTATAGCCATCAAAAGTTCCAAAATTGTGGCACCAATACAGGGAAACACATAAAATGGCGCCCATAAGAAACAAAAAAAATTGTAAGACGACAATTAACCAAATGATAAATTTAAAATGATCATTAATATGCAACGGCCAACCCCTTTACCCAGCCGGCAGCTACACCTCCAAGACCTGTGGCCTGGATAATTTACTGAGAAATAATCTAAACTATCAAGCCATACTTCTAACCAATTAAACTTTCCCCACAATCGGTGTAAATATAAGTACACAAAAAACAGGATGTAAAATTAAACAGATTAAATGTATTAAATGAAACAAGACATGCAAAAAATAGAAAACAGATATAAATGTGACAGGTGTCAGGTCACACTTACAGGTAATCTAACTTAGACACCATTTAAATATCCGACTACGCCACCCAGTTTTATCAAGAGACTGGGAACTCCTAAAATTTACCAATAATAGCACACAGGTTTCTTTAAATTGGGCAGTGAGTAAACACAAAGACAGACAACAGTAATTTCAGGAAAAGCAACAGTAACTTCTATTACACCAGACAATAAGTACATTTAAAAAGATAAATGAACATAAACCAAATCTAACAGTATTATGAAGAAAATTTCTTTAGAAAGGAAAGCACACAGTCCACGCTCTAAAAGTCCATTAAAAACCAAGAATTGGATGATACAACCTGTAGTGGTGCAAAGTCCAGTTTGTTCTCAGAGTTACCCCAACACTTAATTGTTCAACTGTCCACAGATGCACTCTGTTCACTGGACACTCGTTTCCCCAAGAGAAGTTTTGTCAAAATCGTGGAATCCCTGTTGGCGTCTCGTCATTGTTCCTTTTCCACTCTGAGCTCCTTGTGTTGCTGTGATCTAGGCACGCCTTATTTCTTGTCTGCCAGCTTTGCTTGGTCCTTTCATGCGGCTTCTCTCTCTTGCTGAGCCCACAACCGGCATCTCCTTGTAGAGCCATCTCATCCTCCCTGGAAGGATTGCCGTCCTTGTGCCTCACGTCGTGCCAGCCACGTACCCAGTCTGCCAGTGAGCCCCTGTGCTCTCTGCGAGTCTTGGCAGCATTCTCAGTGGACCGTTTCCCCTCACTTTTGCCTTCTGCTGGCCAGAGATTAAATCTCATTCAGTCCTTGCAATTATCAGTTCTGGACAACCAGAACAAACAATGGGATATCTAAATTTCCTGGGTTTAACAAATAAAGAAAACACAAGTTAACAAAATGTATTGTTACCAACCATTAATGAGTATAGAGCTGCCGTTTAGAAACCAATCTTGTCAAACATGTTAATTGCCAAGTCAGGTAAATACAGAAATCCTCCAAGGAAGGAGCAGTTCTGTTATCACAACTTGGTATTCTGAACAAGCCAAAACCTTCAAAGTGGTGACCCCTTTGCAATACAGCAAATACCTACAATCTGCAAACAGCCTTTTAACTTCTCATCCCCAGTGCCAACAATGGGTGCCTATTGCCTGTTCATCTGCTGGGTTTTAAATGCAATATTGACATGTTTCTTTTCCTAAGAGAAAAATGGAATGACTTATTGTACAAAAAATGTCCCCCTCTGACATCAATATAAATATCCCTCCACCCCAGCAACAACAAGACACCACCAAATATAAATACAACAAAAACCCTCCCTTGCCCCTGTAACATAACACACAACACGAATAACAAAATGACTGATAAACTGAAGGATTGTGAACTTGAGTCCGGTTATAAAACTGTCCTGAATACGGATGACTGAACTAGCGGTGAATGCGTGGTTTGATTTTCCCGGCGATTGGAGCAACCTCACCGTGATTCCTCGGCGTATGGTGGATAGTGAATCGACCCCGGGGTCTCAGTAGATGGAGGTTAAAAAACAGTCCGGCAAAATGAAAAGCAAACTGGTGAAAAGGCGCGATGTGAAAAAAC
>JANRMT010062829.1:20920807-20962343 GCA_026402145.1 Polypterus bichir lapradei
TTATTTTTTAAATTTTTCCTTTTCTTTTTCATACCTTCTTTAACACACTACTTCTCCGCTGCGAAGCGCGGGTATTCTGCTAGTAACATATAAAGCAATTAAAAACCTAAAAATGTCACTGAATATATAGATATTAATCAGCTGTACAAGGTTTATTTTCTGGATCTTTCACCCTCTGTGTACCACAGTGATACTTATGAGCAAAAGATTAGCCTTTTTAGTGTCATTTCCATCTATGGATTGTGGCTTGCGCCTCCTCCAGACCACGAGGGGGCGACTGCCCTGGTTGTGTTGGGGGCCACGGGTAGAGGGCTTGGAAGCCCAACCCTGTAGGGGCCAGTGGTCACCGTCAGGGGGCGCCCCAATGCCTTGGGAGCCCTGGACCTCAGCACTTCCGCCACACCAGGAAGTGCTGGGGGGAAGAGGAGCAGGAACACCCGGAGGACTTCTGGCTATACAGTTGGTGCTTCCGCCACACGGGGGTGTGTCGGCGGAGGCTCCTCAGGAAGCACCTGGAGCCCATCCGGGCGTGCATAAAAGGGGCCGCCTCCCTCCAGTTGACAGCAAGAGTCAGGTGGAAGTGGACGGAGCTTGGAGAAGAGGAGAGGAGAGGAGTGGAGGCGGTCTGAGGACTGAGCAAGGCATTGTTGTTCGGCCAGGACTTGAAGGGGTGATTGGTGCTGCGGCACTGGGTTTGTGCACTTACGACTGTACATAATAGCTGTAAATAAACGTGTGTGTGGAGAAAGAACATGTCTACCTGTCTGTGTCCGGGCTGTACCCCACAGGATCAATGCACTTACTTTGAGTCTTTCTGAAGGTGATGAGGAGCCCAAGTTTAGCTAGATTAACATCAAATGCCAGACAGGAATCACCTGCAGATGGGCCATTATAATGCCAAGAGAGACAGCTTCTTACTTTAATTTATATACAGGCTGTTTCCTCACAGATTACTTCAAATCTGGACATTTTCTTCATGTCTTTGTGTTTTCCTTAACATACTCTGGTGTTCCTCCTCCACCTGCTAAGATGAGCAGGTTAGACTGATTGGCATTTCCAAACTGGCCCTGCATGAGATGGCATGTGGGTGCATTCACTTGGGGGCCTTGTGATGGACTGGCTCCCTGTCCATGACTGTTTGCTGCTCTCCCTCTAAGACTCTTGGGATAGTCTCCAGCACCATGTGACCTTGTGTAAGATTAGGCAATTCTGAGAACTGTACATATTGAACTAGCATATGAATATGCCAAAGTGGACTATCTTGTACACACTTTCCCATTCTTTTCTTTTTTTAATGGATTGTCATGGATATACTTTCTCATTATTTTTTGTCCTGTATTTTGATTTTTTTTGTTTTATTGAAGTTATGCGATTCTCGCCCAGTCATTTTTCCCAATGCGTTAACACGCAACCTTGACTTGTAGAAACTGCCTTAATTGGCTTTGTGAATTTGTTCAAACAATCCTTAAATATTCCAAGTAAAAAGGTTAATAAGAAACTGAGTGATAAACGTAAGGCTCACAGGCCATCTGAATGTAAAATGGTAGGGAAAATGTTTCCGTTATGAACAGGCCGAGTGACTAAATTGTTGACCTTCACACCACGATACTGTGGGTTCAGTCCCTTCACTGACTTACCGCATTGTCTTGAATAAGCTAATCAACCTAACTGAGTGACATTTGTACAAAATGTTAGAGTTACCAGTTGTGCTTTATTTCTTACTTTTGAAAACACATTGGGCTGGTGTTCACCATTTAAAGGAGTTTCATAAAACGATAGTTTACAAACATTCAAATGATCCTCAATGTATCTGCAAAGTAGTGAGTCCTATTAGCTTTTTAACACGGAATTGGTTATGATCCTCAGCAAGTCACTTAATACGTTGGTGCTCTCTTTGTAGAACTGTGGAAAAACACATTTATGTTTGTGTTACTTTGGATAACTGTTATATATACATGTTCTTTAATTTTCAATTATTTATTTTTGTAACTCTGTTTAGCATTTCTTATTGTAAAGCTAGTTTCAAGTATGAAAATCCATCCATCCATTATCCAACCTGCTATATCCTAACTACAGGGTCACGGGGGTCTGCTGGAGCCAATCCCAGCCAACACAGGGCGCAAGGCAGGAAACAAACCCCAGGCAGGGCGCCAGCACAACACAGGGCACACATACACACACATGCCCACACACCAAGCGCACACACTAGGGACAATTTAGGATCGCCAATGCACCTAACCTGCATGTCTTTGGACTGTGGGAGGAAACCGGAGCACCCGGAGGAAACCCACGCAGACACTGGGAGAACATGCAAACTCCACGCAGGGAGGACCTGGGAAGCGAACCCGGGTCTCCTAACTGAGAGGAAGTATGAAAATGTCTTATATAAATAAATGTTGCTGTTGGGTAAACATGTTACATAGATAAATCTTTTCTGATTGTTTCTAGTGTATGGTTGAGGGGAGTAAATATTTGACGTAGATGGTCATTAGGTTCAAAGATTATGGGAAACGACTCAAAGATGACAGATGTGGAATTGCATTTAACTTTGTGACTGTTACCTGTGTGACCAACTGCGTGAATGTTTATTTACAGACGGCCTGTTCTTGACAGCCTTGATCCTTCTCCCTGTAAGGATTATTCACTGCCATGCACTTTTTAGCTTTAACACAGGTCTGAGAAATGAAACTTATAAAATATTTTTTTAATTGTGAATAATTATTTTTATTTTTATTCTTGAAGACAATAAAAATATAATTAAATGTTTCCATCACATCACATTTTTGATATACTTTATTAATCCCCAAGGGCATTTAAGTTCAACATTGAAAAGAAACATAATTAAAATCTAGCCAATTACACAGTTTATTCATGTATTCAATATTTTTCTCAATCAATTTGACATGAAAATATTTACTCACTCTAATATTTTTAAACACATTTGTAAAGAGAGCCACCATATGTATTCATTGACTTAAATACTGTATAACTTCTCCAGCTTTTGTCACTCTTGAGCTTTTTGAACCAAAACTTTGTTTGGTGGCCCATCGCTTTTTCTGATGCATCCCTTTGAATCATCCAGCAGTAGCCCACCATCAAACTGACATCCCAACGACTCTGGTACCTTCCTTCCATGCCCTTGATATCCTGATGGAATCTTTCAACCTGCACTTGAGATTTGAAATGTGAATCCAAAAAGTGAACCTTGAGAATCATGTTGCAGCCTAGTTTCATAAATGTAACTAATACATTATTTACAATTTCCTTATCATTTATAGATCTTTATTATTACCTAAAAATTCTCAAGCCTCTTGTTCCAGATCATTCATTGCACCATCAAATTCTGCATCACAAATCATTTTTCTAATCTCATGTCCGGCAAAAATTCCCGCTTTCAATTTAGCTTTAGACAAAGCCAGGAACTTGGTGGAGAAATATAAAACAGACTTCATTTATTGATAGGGCTTTGATTAACTGCTTTATTAAACCACACTTAATGTGAAGCAGTAGTCACAACACTGTATCTGAGTCCACCAAGCTAGGTTTTATAATGTTTTCTGCACCCACCTGTAGCATCTGCAGCTTTTTTCTAGCAGGCCATTCCTTCTGAACCTGATGCTGTCCCACTAATAAAGAAAACCTGGGAATTGTGTGTGCCCTGACTGCTGTCTTAGTGAGATACACACAATGTTTTGATCCCACATATAAACCAACATGCTCATAAGTCTCTGTTCTTCTGTATTATGATCTCTGCCATGTTTGACACTAGGCCAGTTATGCCAATGCAGTAAACCAATGATCCATCTTCTTGAAATATTTTGTCAAATGTTCTTCTCTGTTTTGATACCAAGTAATATATTTTTTACTTTTTATTAATGGTTTCACATGCTGCTACCTGATGCCAGGACTCTTCACCGTGTTCAATTCCAGTTGTATTCTGATCTTATTACCTGATTAACTGTTTTGCTACAAACAAATTTTCATTAAAAAATAAAATATTGATGTTTAAGTATTTTTTGTACAAAAATAATAAAAATACTATAACTGACAGCTAAAAAATGTGTTTTGTGAAAAAAATGTTTGGCCAAGCAACCTTTCTGTCATCAACAGACCCCAGCATTGAATTTATTTCAGATCAATTTATTTTTTGATAGCATCCTTTCAAATAGGCAGTTCACCTCTTCAAATATAATAGTATTAAAAAAGCAAAGCACCACACCATATGTACATAGAAATAGATAAACATTGAGAAATAATATAGAAAGAGAAGAGAGAGAGATTTGGAGACTCCCTGTGTATTTCGTCTTCTTTGCTTTTATAAGGACAGTAGAACAGTTACACTCAGGATTGTACATTGTAAAGGCTGACCCTGACACAAACAGGCATAGGACACAAGTTCAAGCACACGTGAATTTCAATTTTCTTTTTACCTTGTAAGCAACGCCTTCCCCATTCCAAAAAGCTCGACACACTCCCAAACACAGCACGATACTCTTTCCTTCTTTTTCTTTTTCTTTTCTCCTCTTCTCCTTCCGGCAAGCGTCGTCTCCCTCCTCCCAACTCTGGCTCTCAGAGTAGTGCCTGCTGGCTCCTTTTATAACGCACCCCCAAGTGCTCCAGGTGTTTGATGACCTATTTCCGACAGCACTTCCGGGTGTGGTGGAAGAGCTGCTCTGTAGGGCTCAGCAGCAGCTACAGCGCCCCCTGGCGGCGCTCATGGACTCCAACAGGGCTGCACCAAACTCCAACTCCCCTAGGCACCGCTGCAACCCAGGGGGGCTGCCATCTAGTGCACTGGGAGAGGTAACACTCGGGATAGGCTGGCTCACCCGGTCCTCCCAGCACGGAGGTGTCCCGGCCAGGGCCCGCCACAACATATAGACATATTTTTTATTAGATGCAACAGTTGCACAGTAGCTGGCAGTGAAGTTTCACAGCTCCAGGTGTGCTTATTTGAATCCCAGGCCTGGTCACTGATGGCATGAACTTTACACGTTCTTCCCGTGCCAGTGCGAGTTTTCTTCTAGTTGTTCAGAGTTTCCTTTAACATGCATGCCAGGTGGATTGGAAAAACTGAATTGTGAATATGTGTCTGCTCAGTATTGAATAAATTACCAAATAGTAGGGTGAAGAGTAGGACTTCGATTTGATGTTATTTTTAATAGTCTGAGTAAATTGGATAGATTAGGTTGTTGGGCCTAATGGCCTGTTCTTGTCACAATTTTTCTAATGTTAGAAAATGTAATGACTACCTTCTCTGATTTGTATTTCATAATTCTTTGCATTTATATTACACTTTTCTCACTACTCAAAGCGCTTAGCAATCACAGGTTAAGGGTCTTGCTCAAGGGCCCAACAGAGCAGAATCCCTTTTGGCATCTTACGGGATTCGAACCAGCAACCTTCTGATTGCCAGTGCGGATCCCTAGCCTCAGAGCCACCACTCCTTCATCCATTCTGAAATATATTGTAGATGCCTGAATTCATATTCCAACAATCTATCAATGCATTTTCTAACTGGCTTATCCAATTCAGCATTATGAGGAGTTAGAGCATAGAATTCAAATTTTCACTTTGTAGTTAAAGTAAGGCATTAAAAATTAAAACGGCTGTATAATAAATACCTACGACAAAGTATGAGTGAGTAAGTCCTATAAATGACTGGTTTACTTTCATGCAGTATTGTATGAATTACTTAACTGCCATACTTGAGTAAACGTAGAGTAGAGCCAATGTTCCGAAAAGTTACTCAAGTAAAATCAGCTCTTGAGAAAACTGCTCCTGTAGAAGTTTTAAATTAATAATAATAATAATAATTCTTTGCATTTATATAGCGCTTTTCTCACTACTCATAGCGCTCAGTAATTGCAGGTTAAGGGCCTTGCTTAAGGGCCCAACAGAGCAGAGTACCTGATGATAATTGTACTTAAGTATCAAAAGCACAAGTAAATGTTGGTTCTCTCCCAATTTTATATATAATCAAAAAAGTTGTTAAAAACAATATAATTCAGGTTACCTTCTTTTCATATGTAGCTTGTTTTACAATCACTAAAGTATGATTCAAGTAATGGCAACATGAAATAGTGACATTCAGTGCGAGTGCTCATCATAATGAGTGTATCTTAATTCAGTGGGGTGGGCACTAACAGAGAGGAATACAGGCTTCCCCCACTTTAAGAGGGAGCAACTCCATTCCTAAAAACCAGTAATGTACTCCCCAACAAAAATAAAGAGAAAAAAGGTGTGTCATGATTTAACTTCATGCTGTCTTATTACTTTGAATGGGTGAAAAATGGCCAATAATAAATCACCCACTACCTAGAATACCACACAACAGCCTCACACGAGCACTCCTTTCCCTTTATAAAATGCAGTGTCTCCCCTGATAAGCCTGTCTCTGTCCAAAATAGAATTCTGGTTAAAGGCAAAGTCCCCTTTTCTACATGTCACAGGAAACAGCACAATGTCGTCTATACATAATCACAATTCAAATCACGATGCAAAGTCAGCAGACCCCAGTATATTGCGATGCTGCTTTGCACCTATCAGAACTCACTGTATACTGTATCTCATTGCCATATCATGATAAAGGAACACTACACAACCTGATAACCTCAAAGTCGCTACACGGACTGTCCTCAGTGACTTGAACATTGTAGATGGTGAAGTGTGTTACATCCACACTAATACATTTTTGTTTAAAAATGCAGATATTTGTCTCCATTTGGGCCTCACGTTTACACTGCCCTGACATTTTTAATTCTTAAGAAAAGAGACTTTTGAAAAAGCTCTCCAGAGTCCCAAACTTCTGAAAACGTCAGCTCAGCATTATAGTGTGCATAGATGAAAACAGAGAGCTTTGATATTGCAAACTTTAATCATGTTCTGATTAGTTTGTGCTTTTTATGTGGCCCTTACCAGATTGGATCCTGCTCTTTGCATTTTTCTCAGCCACTTTATTGCTCTCCTTTAACTCGGGTGTTGCTCTAAACAATTAAACCTCATCATCAGTCTATTTTTTGTATTCGCCGTTGCTGCTCTGAATGCAAGCTGAACATGAATGTTTAGTGTGGAGAACATTTCCTCTTTCAGATTCCTCTGATGAGTGCATGCCCAATGTACTGTAGGTGAATGGCTATGTCATATGCATTATTGTTTGATTTAGTGTGGGAAGAGATACTTTTATAAAAGATTGCTTGCTTCGTTCACCAACCCCCTGGGCAGGGCTATGCACTAGCCACTTTGCAGTTTAGCCGCTCACGTATGGGGATGCGGATGTACAATTTAAACAGATTGTTATTTTCATGGGAATTGTTACATATGCATAATAGAACTAACTATTTACATTACAGCAAGTAATTACCGGTAACCATTTTTAAAAATAGTAAAACGTAATAATTTGAAAGTAAATTATGTTTCATGTTGCGTTAGAGGTATTCGTTGCGTTATATGATTTTGTTCGGTTTGGATTTGAAAATAACATGCAAGAACTTTTTAAACTTATACTTTTACTGTAAAACTTCAGTTAAACAATTTTTTTAATTATCATTTTTGTCAATGTCGCATTGAATTTTGACAATCCAACATATAACTGCCCGTGAGTGAATTTTGTTTCTTTCTCTCTAATAAATAAACTGACTTTTTCAAATGTTTGTCTCTGTCATTTGTTAATTGTCTTTGCAAAAG
This sequence comes from Polypterus bichir lapradei, assembly GCA_026402145.1. NCBI lineage: Eukaryota > Metazoa > Chordata > Cladistia > Polypteriformes > Polypteridae > Polypterus > Polypterus bichir. The sequence goes on from JANRMT010062829.1 coordinate 20,928,494, forward strand.
CTATTCTAACAGGGAACTGTTAACGTTTTAATACGAATGGCATATCAAGATCTCCTTTGGTGTCTAATGTTATCTGAGGGAGATGTACTACATTACCTTTCTTGGATACATTCTTCTTTCAACAGTAATTCGGGTGGTGGAAGACCGTATGGTGTTAACGGTTGTAGATATTCTTTGGGATATTGTAAATTGATGTTTTCATCTTCAGCATGATCACCACCAACTGTTTCAGCATAGTCTATTGATACGTATTTAACCATTTTGCTGTGTAACCGATCGACAATTTGACTTTATTGTTTCTCGGTGCTAGGATTGCCCGTGTACTCATTTCTTCTGTTGATAACCCTTCGGGATGAAATTCTTCAATAAGATCTGGACATAATAAGTCTTCTTTTATTGGGAAGTTAAAGTGAGGAAATGTAAAAATTTATAAGAGCTAAGAGAGCAGGAACTGTGTCTGTCAAAAGCATTCACACGAATGAGAGGTGAGAGGGCCGTGTGTGTGGTTGAATATAGCTGAAAGGAGGGCGTGACTTGAAAACATCTCATGACCAAAGACTTGTCTTGCGGGCCTTGAAATAAAAGGAAATACTTTTATAATAAAGAGATGTGAAAATACTACTGTGGATGGAGATTGTTTTTTTGAATGAAAAGATAGAAGCGTGGATTTGGGATTATAAATAATACAATACAACCAATTGCCTTGAATAGATAACATTTGTGCTAGAGTATTTAATGAAGTTTATCATTACACATATAAACCACTAACATGCACTTTTATTTAAATCACTGCAAAGAAATAATATTAGCAAACAGTCAGCTTTGGAGATTATTTTTAACTAGTATGCGTGTGAGGATGAAACAAGAGCATTTTATCATAGCTGTACATAATTTAGGTTGAGAAATAAACAATAAGAGGCTGTTGATCAAAGTAAAAGAAATGGGAGCTGACACTGCACACCGTGTGCTTGGGTGCAAAACTTTCTCAAGCACACAAAGCAAAGGGTTTTAAGTTTGGAACTTTTTCTGAATTAGGTGATGATAAAATTAGGAGTCCTCAGGCATGAAGAATGAAGCACTGCTCTTTTAACTTCACAATGGATGTGAGGCATTTTAGGTCATTCCTCCTTTCAAAACTGTTTCAGTTCACTTATATTTCTGGGGTTTATTGCCTAAAAACCTCTCTTTCAAATCATGGCCCAGTATGTAAGAAAGTAAAGTCTATTTTGACTCTGCCCTGCAGGACACATTTACTCATAATGCATAATATAATAATCTCAAACCCTATCCCTGAAGCACTGGGCTCATGGCAGGAACTAACCCTGGAAAAGTGCACCAATACTTGGGAGGGCTCACTTATTCACTCACTCACTCGTTTGTGGGAGAAGAACCAAGATACCTTCAGGGGGACACAGGGGGATTATGTAAACTCCATGCATACAGTGACCAGACCAGGAATGGACCTCTAACCTTTGCGCCACTCTCTTTTCGGTGTCTAATAAAATATGTTTGAGAAATAAGCTGTGTGACTTCCATTACCCTCAAATAAAAGATTTAAAATAAATATGAGGAACCGTAAGAATTGAAAATGAATTCCTAGAATTGTTAATTCACATAGTTTTTCATGTATGTAACAGCTTAAACACATTTCATTTGAGATAGATTATTTTAAAAAGCGTGTCAGTGTAATTTCAAATATTGCCAAACATTTTAGATTAATCAGACATGAATTGCTGTCACTTCCTCCATTCACTGTTTAGCGACACGGCTTGCATATCCTCAGATTTCATTATTTATCTGCCAGCTCACTTGACTGACAGCAATATTTTATTATATTTAACACTTTTACTGATGAGGTCATTTTAAATTAATCAGGGTAATTGCTGTTTAATTTGCCATTTTCTTTTCCCTTTATTATTTGCAAACAACCCAGGAATTGATTCAAATGTCACATGAAATTCCTGTAAATGACTCCCTGACCAAGTAGTGTTCTAAGAAAAATCTTGAATAGTCAGGCACTTCATTGCTTTAGATTTATTTTATTAAGCCCTAGAGAAGCTGAAACCTTTAAATTACAATTTGTAAGCAGGGCTGTCTGATTCCCACAGTGAATGTTAAGCACTTAAGTCGAAGCGGTGCCCTTTACTTCTCTTCATTAACTTTTAGTTGGAAGCCATGACACTACTGATCCAGCTATTGTAGCGGCAGACTCTAACATAGACACTGGGGTGTCCTTGCTGAGCACACTCGTAACCCCATGACACAATTCCTTGTAGCTCTCCGTTGCATATGAGTGGACCACCGGAGTCACCCTGTACCACAAAGAAAAAAAAAAAAATCATTGTGAGACACACAGATGTTCATGGAGCTGGTGGCCAGCATCTCTGTTTTTCAATCATGTCTGGTCTTAACTTCTCTTCTGTTGTGGTAACTTTAAAGATTCCTACAGATTCAATACCATAAAGAGAATACCCTGCATCTACCTGGCTATTTCAGATTAAACAGTGTGTGATGTTTGAATTCTTCTCCCCATCCATCATTAAGTACTCACCTGACAGCTGCTTTTGCCCCCCTCCATAAAGCCAGAGCACATCATATTTTCTGTAAAATATGGTGGGTAAGCCCTGCGGCAGGTGGCATCATCAATAATCGGCTGGTCCAAGCACTGCAGAGCTTTTGGGTATTGGACTAAAAGACAGGAGACAAAGCAGATGAGTGACACTTAATCATCCTACTTCCTCACCTTCTCTTGCTACAAATGCTGTTAATCAAATGTTGACTCTACAAGTGAAATAGACTGGGAATGTAGCACAACACTCAGGAGAGTATTACATTTAAATGATAGTAACAATAGTTGTGTTCATATTATAAAATGATCAGAATCAAGTGATACCAGAATCATTTGATCCAGGTAGGATTGTGGTGTAAACTCTTGTGATCTGGATCAAATGTGATGTACAACAGATCCAGATCAGTACTGGAAATATTTTAAGGAATCAGAGGCCGTCATGTACTACAAACAACTTACAGTAAAGGAGTTAATAAATAATTAATAATTCTAATATAATTGATATCCTTTTCCATCCTTGTGTCATTTTTTTGTGAGAAAGGTTGTGGAAATGGCTATTTATATTACAGATTTTACAAAAATAAACCTGAGGAGTGAAAGCAAAGCACTGTGAATATGTAAGGTATAATGAATTGTATGAGAGTCTGCACATGCAGATGGAATTTGCTGTAAACACTATGGTAGGCTGAAGTAACATTTAGATATATCTCAAAATGCATTTTTAGAAATCAGGAAATGCATTTAAGATATCTCAAAATGATTTGCAGATATCTAGAAATATGTCTATTTCGAGATATCACAAATGCATTTTAAAATATCTCAAGATATCTTCACATGGTATTCTGTTCATTTAAAGATACCTCAGATGTATTTCAAGTTATTGATATGCAGTTCGAGATATCTTGACATATGTTCGCAGGTATCTTGAGATATCTCAGTATTCATTTTAACGTCTCTTAAAATAAGTCCATAGGCACTTCGAGAGATCTCAAAATGAGCTCCTGGAAAATTGCCTATGTTTTCAATGGGACTTCTTGCCTGTTTTAAGATATCTTGAAATTATTTTGAGATATCTTGAAAGAAGCAGGAAGTAGACTGCAGCCATCAGAAAATGGGCAGAAGGCTATTGTAAGATATTTGCAAATATCTTATTTGTATTTCAGATATGGGTGTCATCTTAAGATATCTGGAAATGTAATCAAGATTTTTTAAAATATATTGAATCACATTTATTCAAATTCATTTTCAGTTATCTTTAATAAGACGTGAACTTATTTCAAGATATCTACCTACAATATTATTGTTGTTCAACCTTTTTCACAACCCACTTTTTCCTATGTTAGTGACTTTCCATGCTTGATGAATCGAGCGTGATTGTCATAGTTGGTCCCTTTGATGAATCTAGCATGTTCTTCAGAGCACCCCCTCGGTTACTTAACCTGTGACAACCCAATTTGCAACCCACCATGATCCACTACAATATACGCAACTTACAACCCACAGGTGGCAGATGACTGAGTGGTTAAGAAACAATGCACAATACAATTTAAGATACCTCAAACGCATTTTAAGATATCTTAAAATAACTTTCTGCTCACTTTGAGGTATCTCAAATACATTTTAAAGTACCTAAAAATAGACAGGAAGTTCCAAAGAGAGAATGGAGAGCTTTATGGTAAGTGATTTCGGTTATCTCGAAATGCATATCTGATATCTTTAATGCATGCAAAGTCCATTTAAAGTATCGCAAAACGTATTTGAGTTGTCTTAAAATACACACACAATTATTTTAAGATATTTGAAAATGTATTTGAGATATCCTTACGTGGAAATTTGGCTTGATACTGTAAATTAACATAGCTATGCACATTTGTCTACATTTAATCTGGATTCAAACCACTGAAGGTCTGTCATTTATATAAAGATGAAATCTAGTGTTTTTCAAGTTAAAGTTATTTTTTCACAGTTATGGTATACATTAATAATGCTATGGAAAATTGTGAGAAATATTTTTGTAAAGTAAAAAAAATACATCATACCATACCAGTCTCTTTGGGGCACTTGTACAAACATGAAAACGAAGGCCTTAAATCTGACTGAATACATCCACTTATGAAGCAGTAAAAATTTTCATAAAAAATGCTACACGTATTTCTGAGGTGTGGCAACAAAGGGAAACTGGAAATAATAAATTTGATCCTTGCTTCATGCTACTGTTTTAATCCTGTGGTAAGGTTATATTCTTATTCACTTGTCTGTTCATAGCGACTGTCATAGGTGGAGTTTTCATGCAAATAAAGAAGTGAAAGGGCATGAAACCACACATGTGTCTGAAGCTGTTTGGTGCAAAGTTACCTTTGTGCTTCTTTGTAGCTGGACATATCTGTGATATGACAGCTGATATGACGGCCTATTGGGCTAGGTCCTAAGAGAAAGTGTACCCTAGGCATTGGAGTCACTCTCTAAAGAACAATGGCAACTGCTGTATTCACAAAACCAGCCACAGCAAACCATGACCCTGGGAACTGCCCACAAAGAGAAAGACAGGCAATGAGGTGAAGAGCATTTCTTTTAAAATGACAGAATCTAAGTTTTTTTTTCTTCTAAAAATAATATGCAAGACGAGTACAATTAAAAGACGCAGATCAACTCGAGAACACTTTTGACTTGAAAATGGACACTGCATTTAGTAAACTGGACTGGTGCCCTGCAGATGTCATTTTTAAACCACAAAAACAGGCTTGGTATGTTTTAGAATTTATAAAAATAATGCTTCACTTAAGAACACAAGTCCTAGTGAAAAACTACCATATACAGTACCATGATCATGGAAATATAACTTTGACTTTGAAAATAACAAACCTATTCTTGAATCTGTCATTTGCACACTTAAGAGCTTAACCTTATTTTTAAAGTAGAAATTGGCTTCATCTGACTAGTAGAAACCAGGGCAGTTGTCATTTTTGGACATTCATATTTACACCTGATGTCATCATTCCCCATCTATTACTTGCATTGTCCTGAAACACTATAACAATTTTTGTTTTACCTCCATCTGTTCGCAGATTGCCCCATCCAGAAACCAAGCACCAGGTGCCAGGTGACACACAAGATCTGGGCAACATGATTGGCTGCACATACTGGGTGTACTGGGCAGGCCTGGCAAGTTTGATGAGCATGATGTCATTGTTTAGATTGTAGGAGTTGTATGCTGGGTGCATGATGGCTTTGGACACTGGTAAATGCTGCTCAGTGCCTTCTGCTCTGGTGGTGTCATGTTCACCCAGGTGCACCTCTAAAGAACTTGCCCTGTAAGATAATGTGTTAGAAAGAAATGATAATATTCATACTTTCATAGGATTTAACAAGAAGAAACAAAACGAAATTGCAGTATTCATAATTTGAAGAAAGTAAGGGTTGTTAAAGGGGCAGTCCTGGGCAGATGTTGGGTTCTGTTTGCTAATGTCACCAGGAGGACACTAGATGTTGTATGAAAAAAGAAGAGCATGAAGAAAAGAACTTACTCATTGGTCTCTGTGTTGATTTAATTGTCCAAACCCAGTTTTTCTAAAGAGAGACTATCCAGGCAGCATCAGGCAAATGTCAGTCAGTCATTTGCCAACCTGCTACATCCTAACACAGGGTCACAGGGGTCTGCTGGAGCCAATCCCAGCCAACATAGGGTGCAAGGCAAGAACAAATCCCTGGGCAGGGCGCCAGCCCACCGTAGGACACACACACACACACACACACACACCAAGCACACACTAGCGAGAATTTAGGATTGTCAATGCACCTGCATGTCTTTGGACTGTATAAGGAAACCGGAGCGCCCAGAGGAAAACCACGCAGACCCAGGGAGAACATGCAGACTTCACGCAGGGAGGACCCAGGAAGCGAACCCAGGTCTCCTTACTGCGAGGCAGCAGTGCTACTACCACTGTGCCACCGTGCTGCCCATCAGGCAAATTGGAAGAACTAAACTAGGAAAGTCCAACACAAAACACAGTTACACACACCGCCATACTCATACAAGACCAGTTTAGATTTGCAAATGTACTCAATGTGCACTTTAAACTTGTTGAAGAAACCAAAGTTCAAAAAATTAAATGAGAGAATATGTAAACACTGCACATACTGTGCATGACAATAAGGCTCTACTGGATGAGGTGAAAGAAAGGAAAAGAAAAATAAGTAATGGAATTAGAAAGAGAAGTTGGTCAGTAATGGAAAGATCAGTTAGAGTCCAGCCTTTCTTTTACTTACGGTTTATAGCAGTGGGCAGCCGACAGCACCCACCATTGGTTGATGAGGGACCCACCACACCAGCGATTTCCATTGTTGTAGGTAAGGTAAACCTGCCAAGGCTGAGAGTGAGGTCTGCACTCATAACCGTTGATGATCCTTTCATCATTTTCTGGGAGGCTGGCTGCCGCTAAGAAGAAAAAGACAGGAAATTAAATGAAATCATTCAAACGTCAGGCATGGCGGCTGGTGTCTGACAGTTAAGTGGGTGCAACAGCTCGATATTTCAGAAACGACTGAACAATGTCAGGGTCATGGACTGCTGCTGTTATGGCAGCTTAACAAAGCATAAATGCAAAATTGGAATTTAAGAGGTATAATGAAGTGTAATAAAGGCAGTAAATGTTTTAGGCTTTTAGCACAACTGACCACAACATACAGTCAGGAATGCATGCTTGGATATTTTTGTACACTTGCTTTTGTTGCTGCAGTATAGTATGTGTTATTTGTCAATGAATTCTGGGAGTGAAAATTGATTGTTTTTAAAATTGGAAAGCATTTAATGTTTATGGTATGTGGAAATTCCACAAAAAGTAAGACAATATTGAAAACTTTTAAAACCGAAAGGCTTAAAGTGTAGGTGTTGCTGTTTTGAAGTCACCACATTTCTAAAGTAAGACCTACTGGCTCTAATAAAGAAATATTTCAAAATTAATACAATGACTCAAACGGATGGGCAAAGAAAAGCTAGCTCATTCATTTGTATCATGCAGGCCTGACTGTTCAGATTGATCATTTGCTACTTCACATTTAAATAAAAAATAAAAAAAGCAATAATGCCTGTTAGAACTAGGGACTACAACAATAGGACTCCAATTCAGGAGGAACTGAAATCATTAAATCATCAGCTTCCCTTACAGTAAGGTCAGAGCTCATTTCGAAAGTCATTAAGAAAACATTAATGGCTTTGTCCCTGTTATCTAATGGGACATATGAATGCCTATAATCCAGGCTGTACAAGGTGATTTCAAGAAGAAATAAAACTGTTCTAAGAGGCAGAGCGTTTAATCTGCAATGATCCATCTGTCTTGAATTACGTTATGGTTGAAGATGCATTATTGTAGCCCAGCAGAGCTGCTAATGCCCTGTTGTTTTTAGGGCACCTTTTGTAGTCGTGAGGCCTCTCAGTCTGTCTTTCTGTACTTCTGTCTGTCTGTATGAAACAATGCGGCTCCCAGTGGACTGATTTTGTTGAACTTTGATACACTAGAAAAAAATAAAATGTCCGAAACGTTCTGATTTCTTTCAGATATTTCCAGACAATTTTTTGAAATCTTAAAAACTCCCAACCTCAAAGCATTGGGAAAGTTGTTAAGTTTGTTTATATTTAGATATCCATTACTGATTAAGTTAATTCTTGTACATTTACCTTGTCGGAGGTTATTTCAATGCTTACGTTTTTTCTTTTATTAATCATTTGAAGGACGCTGATGGCAGACACAAGTTATTGAAATACCAGCAGGGATGTTGCTGTCATGTCAGTTGCTTGCACAACCTCAACACAGATTTGAACTCTCTCTTATGTTTAAGCAATATGAACTAAAATTGACCATATTCCATTCACAATTAACAAATGTGCCTGTATCAGTACAATTTTCCATCACTTCGGTAAGAATCTGGCGTCTCTGAAAGCAACATTGAGCCTCTCTGGACACCATTACACAATCTTTATATATAATACGTTACCATGGCTGTTTGTTTGTCTGTCTAGGATTTTAAATCACCTGCAGCTTGCAAACTGTTTGACATATTGACCTGAAATTTGGTACACATATACTATGTGACTTCTACTATCCGCTTTCGGAGTGATGATTGACCTCCAAGGTTATTCCTCTTTTATTTTTATTTTATTTTATTGTAGAATCAACTCTTGGCAGTGACCACCTTTGCTGTAACTTCCCCTACCTCCTCATATCTTAAATTATTCCTGAGGCAGATTGAAGACTTAAGTGCTGGCTTAAGTGAAAAATTAAGGAAAACATACTAAGTAATTGCAACACAAACACTGACTTAATCAGTTTTAATGTGAAAAGACGCCAACAAAAGAAGAGAAGAAGCGGGCCGCTAGGGTGCAAAAAAGAAGATCAGCTCAGGAAGCAGCAAGAACATCAACCTCTGAGCAAACGAATGCTAAACAGAGACAGAGAAAGAATATCAAAACTAGGAATGCTCAAGTCAAGTGTATTTACTGCACGTCGTTGTGCACTGCGCCGTTTCTGGTACTGTAAATAATCCATGTAAATACATAATATCATCACTGGTTTTTTTTTTTGCATTCTATTGATTGTATTAAAATCAAATAACATTCCATACAAGCAAGTCAAGTTTAACAAAACTAGGTTCGAAACGCATCATCCCCCACACATGAGAGAGAGAGCTAAGCCAGCAGGGTAAAACTTTGAACTAGTAAAAATAAGTAAATAGATAAATTATTAAATGAATACAAATAAATAGAATAAAAAGGAGGGGAGAGAATCTGCTTCATCAATTTAAATGTTTATTCTAAAATGTTATTGATTAGATCCTCACAGATTTGTAAAAAGTTTTTTACAGATCCTCTAAGAGAGAATTTGATTTTTTCCAATTTCAAATAGTGTATAACATCAGCCACCCGCTGACTTAAAACAAGTGAGTTAGGATTCTTCCATCACTGTTATTTTTGAAGAGGACTCACAGCTACTAAAATATTTCATAAGAAAAAATGAGATATCCCTGTCAAAAATGAAACATGCTGCCCAAACACACTTGAACGCTATTTCATTTTTAACTGGTTATTAACCATTTACATCAGCTGGTCCCAAACGTTTCCCATTCTGTATCTCTGCTCTCTCCAAAGCAGATATTTTTGCACCACTGTTTTTAATGGTTTTGTTTGGGGGCCTCAGCATAAGTTGGACAGATCAAGGCATCAGCCTGTTGTCATATTCTACCAACATGGAGAGTGGCCTACCCTGCACTACATTTTTAAATTCCCATTTGGCCATGTCAGGCAGATTATTACTTTCCTTTACCTTGTAATCCTGAATCCCAATTATGATCTACTTAAAAACACTAAAATACAGTAAATGTAAAACTGCTGAACTGATAGACACTGCCTATGACATGAAATTAAACTGAACAGAAGCATAAAGATGGCATTTAAATTGGACATGTCAGTTCTGAAAATAATTAATATTGCTGCTGCCTTCTGTTATTAACAATTGTTTAATCATAGGGTGAGATTTTTAATTTGAGAAATTATATATTCAAAAATGAGTTTAAACTACTGTAGATGATTAAATTTCTTAACTAACTTTGTGAAAAATCCCAACTGCCTTTCTGTACCTGCTGTTTGTTGGCCATTGCGATGAACTCTGTCCCAGCAGAAAGCCGCACTGAATGGGACCCCAGTTGATGTCTACACACATTTACCTGCACTCAGTTTGCTAATCTGTCTGACCACATGTCTTTGGACTGTTGGAGACAGCCTAAGTAAATAGAAGAGATCCACATGAACAGAAGGAGAGCAATTGGGAATCAAACTGGTCTTCAAGCCATGTGAAGCAGCAGGTCTACCTAACACACTTCTGTGCCAGCTGTTCTTATGAAATGTGCAGGGACTCCCATTTTTTAACTTACTTAAGATTTGTCCTCCTTCCCTTTTAAATTTCCATAATAAAGTAAATAACATATCAGACAAACAGATGTTGCAATGATATAGAAACTGCGTGAGAAGTGGAAAGTCTTGCCGTTGTCTATTTCTGCCTTCAGTTCTTTTGAATCTCTTGTGTGTCAATTAAATGGACCTATTCCTTCTATTATTGCAACTGTTTACTGCCCCCCTAAACCAAATAATGACTTTCTGAATGACTTTGCTGTTTTCTTTACACACTTATCTACTGTTTCATCAAACATAATACTTCTGGGGGATTTCAATATACATATGGATAACATCACTGTCCCTATTACTAGAGACTTTACATCCTGCCTTGAGAGTTTTAATTCCAGCAGCATACTGATGTTCCCACTCATTCCAATGGACATATCTTGGACTTGATTTGCCGTTCTGGAGTTACCCCGCTTGATTGTACTGCAGATGAACTCCCCATAACTGATCGTTTCTTATTTCATTCAATGTTAAACTCGCACTTTCCAACACTAAGCTTTCCCGTGTCATGTCTTTCCGTAATATTAAGAATATTAACTTAGACTCTCTTTCCTCTAGTATTAATTCCCTTATGGACATTCATAATTTATCCACTCCTGAAGAACTGATCTCACCCTATAACACTGGACTTAATGCTATTCTTAACTCTGTCACTCCATTAAAAACTAGATCTGTTTCTTTCTCCTTTTCTGCTCCCTGTTTCATGCCTGAACTTCTGCTTTTGAAAGCCAAAGGCCGGCATCTTGAACGGTTATATAAAAAAACTGGACTCTTTGTTCACAAAGAGATGTACAAAAACCTTATACTTTATTACAGGGAGTGTATTGCCCAAACTAAATCTAACTATTATACTCACATTATTTCTTCCAATGAAGGCAACACCAAGTCATTGTTTTCACTACTTAATAATATCACACAACCCCTGGATTCTTTACCTTCTCACCTTTACTCAACTGAATTTTGCAATTCCCTTATGTCCTTTTTTAATGAAAAAATCCAGAAGATTCATCAGTCTCTCTGTACGGATTCCTCCAGTACTTCATTTGAATTTCACCCACCAACTCACTCATTTTCCTCTTTTCAGCTTCCTACTTTCTCAGAAATCTCAGATCTTGTCTGTAAGTCTAAGCCATCCACCTGTCAACTGGACCCCCTCCCTACAGTTCTGGTCAAAGCCTGCCTCCCCTCTCTGGTCCCTCTTATTTCTGCTATAATCCACTCTTCTGTTCCTTCACCTTTTAAAACTGCTGCAAAAACCCCAATACTGAAAAAACCTGGTGCCGATCCAACTAATTTCAGTAATTTTTGTCCTATTTCTAATCTACACTTCATTTCCATAATTCTTGAAAAAATAGTGGCTATTCAACTTTATTCTCATTCATCTCAAAATAATCTATATGAACAGTTCCAGTCTGGTTTTCGTCCCCTCCACAGTACAGAAACGGCACTTATAAAAATGACTAATGACCTCCTTATGGCAGCTGATTCTGGTTTAATTACTATTCTCATCCTCCTTGATCTGAGTGCAGCCTTTGACACTATTTGTCACACTACTCTTCTCAATAGATTATCTTCAATTGGCATTACCCACACTCCACTAGACTGGTTCAGATCCTACCTCTCATGCCGCACTCAGTTTGTTCAGCTTAAAACTTTCACATCCCAACCCACCGCTGTTACTTCAGGTGTGCCCCAAGGCTCTGTCCTGGGGCCTCTCCTTTTCATTACTTACCTCCTTCCCCTTGGTAATATCTTTCATAAATATAACATTAACTTCCACTGTTATGCTGATGACACCCAGCTCTATCTCACTAGCAAACCTACTACTTCCTTTCCACCCTCCTCACTTATTGATTGCATAGCAGAAATCAAATCCTGGTTTTCTTCAATTTTTCTTAAATTAAATAGTGACAAAACTAAGGTTCTCCTCATTGGTACAAAATCAACATTATCCAAAACTGATCATTTTTCATTTGTTATTGATAGTTCCTCTGTCTCCCTTTTCCCCACAGGTTAAGAGTCTGGGTGTCATCGTTGACAGTACTTTATCCTTTCAATCCCACATCGATAACATCTCCCGGTCTGCATATTTCCACTTGTGTAACATTAATCGTATTCGCCCCTCGCTCACTCCCCACACCACTGCTATCCTTGTTCATAGCCTTGTCACTTCTTGTCTGGATTATTTCTCACAAATCTCTTTATAAGCTTCAACTGGTCCAGAATTCAGCTGCCCGGATCATTACTAGAACCCCCTCTATTCACCATATCACTCCCGTTTTGCAGCAGCTTCATTGGCATCCAGTTAAGTTCAGAATTCAATTCAAAATTCTCCTACTAACTTTTAAGGCTATCCACAACCTTGCCCCTCCATATCTGTCTGACCTCCTCCATGTTGCCATTCCCTCCCGTACCCTTAGATCCTCTTCCTCCATCTATTTGACTGTCCCCTTCGTCTGTCTTACCACTATGGGGAGCACAGCATTCAGTTGCTCTGCTCCTCAGCTCCTGAACTCACTACCCCCTGAGCTTAGAAATATTGAATCATTTTCACTTTTCAAATCTAAACTTAAAACTCATTTGTTTAAGATTGTTTTTTCTCTTTGATTACAATTGCTCTGTCTGATTTTAATTTTGTATTTTACTTTTGTTTATAATCTGTATTTTATCTATTGTTCGGTGTCCTTGAGTGTTTAGAAAGGCGCCTACAAATAAATAAAATGTATTATTATTATTAAGTTAATAGCATTTTTGCACAAGAGCCAGCATTTCTATTTTAGGATATGTACAATTTTATTGCAAGTTTAGATTTCTAAATTAGAAATAAGAGCAAGAATCTTTTTCAAAATTCAACTAGCCTCAGAGTTTTCAATTCCCTTTTTTGTTGTCTTCATGCCAGTTGTGTTTTGTGATTTTCTTCTTTTATGTTTAATTCATTTTCTATACTTATAGCACTGACTAGACCACCAACCTATGTGACAATAATCTGTGCGGACTGTTATAAACTTACAATACAGCTTTTCTAAATTATAACATTGGAATTCAGTATTTTTATACAAAAAAAGAGTCTAGCTGGCTTTTGATTAAGAAAGGAGTTGAAAAATTCATAAGTCACAGGAATGCAAAACAGGAAGATAGCAGAAATAAATAAACATAAGAATAAATAGTAAAAGAGATGGTAGTTTAGCAAGTGGAATGTCATTTTTTTTACTTGCTGGCTAAATAAAATATATAAAGTGCTAATGTCTGTCTGTCTGTCATGAGGTTACTCATAAAATTATTGGGCTTGATCCTTGATCTTGTACAAAATCAAAAGGTTTTGCCCTGATATGTTCTGGGAATTCAGAAAATTGTTGGCTTTTTACTGGTGGGCACAACATTTTGATATTTATATATTGATATATTGATAACCTCCCAGGAAATGGCAAATATGTGTTTAGAATTCATAATCAAGTGGACATTTTTAAATTTACAAACAATCAGCCGTAGAGGTTACTGTGGCTTTTATCTAGCCTTTTGTAGCATTTCATTTTAGGACTGTAGGCTGCGTGTTTCTCTAGTATAACATATTGTAACAATCCCAGACCTGCTTAATTCAGTTACAATGAGGCTATTAGAAATAAACTGGATACATTAGGAAAAAAAGTCAAGACGGAGGTAAAAAGCTTAGGGGTAATTGTTGACTGTAATCTGAATTTTAAATCGCATATTAATCAGATCACTAGGACAGCATTTTTTCACTTAAGAAACATAAGTAAAGTTAGACCTCTTATATCACTGAAAGATGCTGAGAAATTAGTTCACGCGTTTGTTTTCAGTCGACTAGATTACTGTAACGCACTCCTCTCAGGACTACCCAAGAAAGACATAAATCGTTTGCAACTAGTGCAGAATGCAGCTGCTAGAATCCTAACTAGGAAAAGAAAATCCGAACACATTTCTCCAGTTCTGATGTCACTACACTGGTTACCTGTGTCATTCAGGATTGACTTTAAAATTCTGCTTATGGTTTATAAAGCCTTAAATAATCTCGCCCCTTCTTATATATCGGAGTGTCTGACACCTTATATTCCAAATCGTAACCTCAGATCCTCAAATGAGTGTCTCCTTAGAATTCCAAGAACAAAACTTAAAAGAAGTGGTGAGGCGGCCTTCTGCTGCTATGCACCTAAAATCTGGAATAGCCTGCCAATAGGAATTCGTCAGGCTGATACGGTGGAGCACTTTAAAACACTGCTGAAAACACATTACTTTAACATGGCCTTTCTATAACTTCAATTTAACTTAATTTAACTTAATCCTGATACTCTATATGTTCAATTTCCTCATAATAACTATTCAGGGTAGCTCTACAACCCGTACTGACCCCTACTCTCTTCTCTGTTTCTTTTTCCGGTTTCTTTGTGGTGGTGGCCTGCGCCACCTCCACCTACTCAAAGCTTCATGATGCTCCAACAATGATGGATGGACTAAAAGGCAGAATTCTACGTGACCATCATCATCAAGCCTTTCCGTGAGAACCCTAAATCCAAAGAGGACTGTTTCATTTATGTTAGGTAGAATGCCCAGTGGGGACTGGGCGGTCTCATGGTCTGGAATCCCTACAGATTTTATTTTTTTTTTCTCCAGCCGTCTGGAGTTTTTATTTTGTTTTTTCTGTCCCCCCTGGCCATTGGACCTTACTCTTATTCGATGTTAATTAATGCTGATTTATTTTGTTTTCATATTGTGTTTATTTTTCTATTCTTTATTATGTAAAGCACTTTGAGCTACTGTTTGTATGAATATGTGCTATATAAATAAATGTTGTTGTTGTTGTTGTTGTGGTGGACCAGGTCCCAAACCTTGGTGGGAAAGGAGTCCATCACAGAGCCTACTTGAACCCACAGCCATACTGACAGTGCAGAGTCATCAGTTAACTTATTTGGGATATGATAGGAAACCCCATAGAGAAACAGAGAGAACATGTCCACTCCACACAGTTAGAGACGGCACACGAGAGTCACGCCTAGCATACTGAATCTGTAAGGCAGCAGCACTTCGCTGGGGAATACATTTTCAAAATAAATGGTCTATTTCAGGTCTAGAATAAAGGAAAGGGTTAAAATGAAATCCTTCTTGTAGCGCTGAATTTAAGAGGAATAAGGTCTGTGAAAAATATTGCCAATGAATGCATTTTTAATGTAATTTTTCAGCATTGTGCTCATATAATTAATCTAAAACATATCTCTGCTCTCTCTTAATGAGGTATAAAGCCAGAATACGTTGATATATTTTCCTGTCTAAAAATGTATAGAGCATACAAAAATGTCAAAGAAAGCTTTCAGTGCCTAAAGAAATAACGATCATTTCGTTTTCATTTTAACATTACCTGCCCAGCCAACCAAAACTGTAAATATGATGATCTTCATTGCTGCCGTGCTCTGCTACGTCTCACAATGCGGCTTCATTTTATATATAGCAGATAGCTTGTCATTGTGAAAAATCTTTCCAGACATTAATTTGTGTCCTGGGAAGTTATCTGTCAGCCCCATTTGTGCCATGTTATCGCTCTTATATGACTCATAAATAATTAACTTTTTATGCAAGAACTTGCTTGTGAAATAAAAATATGGTAATTTTTGTCAACAAATGTGAAAGGTGTGGAAATGAAAATATCCATTATTTATATTATTAGTCCTTGCTTGACAAATTCCTTTTTCCAAGGCAACTTACAAAGCAAACCATAATATATTTAATTTAAGTGGTTAGAAGGTATAATTTGGAGAACAAAATTCAAAGCACAGCACACAAATTGTAGGTCTATTATTAGTTCCAAAAGTCAATGAAAAACTAAAAGTGAAACAATATACTAAAAATTGCTTGACTGTTTATGTGGTCAGCAAAGCAGCAGATAAGAAAGGCAAAAAATCTAAGCAGCCTCGAGATTCTTTGGAGACATAAGCAGTTTGGTTGGTTGTAGGCAACTCATTCCTGAGCTTGGTAGCAAGAACTGTGAAGCCTCGTCCAGCAATAGCACACGTGCTAAAAGCCCAGGAAGAAGGTAGGCACGAAAGGAGAGGCCACAGAGTGGAGATTCAGTGGATTCAGACCCCGTCACTTCTTACACATTTTGCTATGTTTCAGTCTTGTGCTAAAATCATTTACATTTATTTTTTCTCTCATCAAGCAGCACTAAACACCCAAGAATGACAAAGCAAAAAACAGGACTTTAGACATTTTTACAACTTTATTAAAGATGAAAAATGCCAAACTGACATGTTCAATTGATGTAAACATTCAGGCCCTTAGTTGAAGTGCTTAGTTGAAGCCCCTTTGGCACTGATTCCAGCATGGAGTCTTCCTGGGGTGGACACGACAAGTTTCACACACCTGGATTTTGGAATTTTTCTGCCATTCTTCTCTGTAGATCCTCTCCAACTATGTCTGGTTGGATGGCAACCATCAATTTTCAGCTCTTTCCAGAGATGTTCATTTGGGTTCAAGCCTGGACTCTGACTGGGCAACTCAAGGACATTCCCAACGTTTCTCTAAGCCATTCTAGTGTTGTTTTTGCTTTTCTGTTGGAAGGTGAATCTTCAGCCCAGTGTGAACGCTGGGGCGCTCTTGAGCCAGTTTTCATTAAGGATATCTCTGTACTTTGTTCCGTTCAGCTTTCTCTCAAATCTTTCTGGTTTCCCAGTCCCTACCTCTGATTGTTTCTTAGTTATCACAATGTTTCCAATCTGCATATTGTTCTGCACATGTAATGCTATTTAATGGTTTTATTTTGATTGCCAATTGACGTAAAGACCCATGGAATAAGATTAGGAGAACCATGTGGAATTAAAATAACACTATATGCAACTCAGTTGCAGTGTGAACCTTTACAACAATTAAATAATATAATTGATTTTTTTTTATGATTGGATGCCAGAATACATTTACAGTCAAGAATCCCATTGGTAAACTATATTTCACATAACGTCCTTTTGGGCAGCGCATGACCACATATGCGTCCATGGTTCCATAAGGTTATACTACAGTTCAGAAGTCCCTATTGGAGAATGTGACGTAGCAGAAAAAGTGAGCACAACAGCTTTCCGTACACAACACATGTATGCCATGTCTCTTGTATCCAAAGCGATTGTTATGCCAGTACAGCACTGTACTTTCTAACATTATTTAAATATGAATTTTCCATACTTAGAAGTAAAAGGTTTACCATATAACAGTTTATGCTTCAAATCGTAGGCAGCAGCATTCAATCTTGCATTTTGAGGGTCTCTGGAGCATTGTATCATTATTAAATCAAAACAGGTATTACATACAGCTTCGCAAAGCCCTCAGAAAGGTGTCTTGTGGTACCTGGCACCAAGACATGAGCAGCAGATCTTTTAAGTCCAGTACGTTACGAGGTGGGGCCTCCATAGATCAGATTTGTTTTTCCAATACATCCCACAGGTACTCAATTGGTTTGAGATCTTGGGAATCTGAAGGTCAACTCAACATCTTGAACTCTTTGTTATATTCCTCAAACCTCATTCTTGAATAATTTTTGCAGTGTGGAAGAGCACAGTATCCTGCTGAAAGAAGTGACTGCCATCAGGGAATACCATTGACATGAAGGAATGTTCATGATTTGTAACAATCATTACGTAGTGTCACAAGAACGACAAAAAGACATTGAGAAGGTATGCGGCAGCCACCCGTATAATATTTCCCGGCTGCAAAATTGATTTGCAAGAACAGACATGTTCACACAACTGAGTCCAAAACAGAACTGATATACTTGGAAGCAAGATGGCGGCTTTAAAGGCCGGTAAAGGAAGTGATGTCATCAGGTCCGGAACCGGAAGTGATGTCGTTGGTTGCCCCAGAAACAGGCGGGATTTCCCGAGAATGGTCTGTAAGGGATTGAGAGAGAGAATTAGTACACTTCGCCACCCCCTGGCATGGCCTGGAATTACATCTGTTCAGTCCCTTTAGTTGTCTCCTAAACAAGTGTGTGTGACAGTAGGTGGTACATGTCAAAGCAACTTCCACATGAATCCCAGGACTCAAAGATGCTCAGCAGAACAGTGCCCAGGGCATCACAATGCCTCCACTGGCTTGCCTTCTTCCTATAGTATATCCTGTCACCATTTCTTCCTCAGGAGAACGATGTACCTGCACCCAGCCATCCACAGATCAGGCCACCTCTTTACATCACTTCATGGTCCAGTTCTGATACTCATGTGTCCTTTTTAGGCATCCTCTGTAGTGGATGGGGTCAGCTTAAACACTGACCATTCTGCAGCTACGCAGTCCCATATGCAGCAAGCTGTGATGCACTGTGTGTACTGACACCTGTCTCTCATGGCCCACATTACCTTTTTCAGTAATTTGTGCTACAGTAGCTCTTCTGTGGGATCAGACCAGACAGGCTAGCTTACACTCTCCCCGTGCATCAAGGAGCCTTGGGCACCCATTACCCCGTCATCAGTTCACCAATTGTCCTTCCTTGGACCACTTTCGATAGGTATTAACCACTACATACTGGATAGATAGATACTTTATTAATCCCCAAGGGGAAATTCACATAATCCAGCGGCAGCAGCATGCTGATACAAAAAACAATATTAAATTAAAGAGTAATAAAAATGCAGGTAAAAACAGACAATAACTTTGAATAATGTTAATGTTCATGCCCCAGGTGGAACTGAAGAGTCGTATAGTGTGGGGGAGGAACGATCTCCTCAGTCTGTCAGTGGAGCAGGACAGTGATAACAGTCTGTCGCTAAAGCTGCTCCTCTGCCTGGATGACACTGTTCAGTGGATGCAGGAACACTAGGATACTAGGAACACCCGCAAGACCTGCCATTTTAGAGATGCTCTGACCCAGTTGTCTAGTCGTCACAATTTAGCCCTTGACAAAGTCGCTCAGATCCTTACACTTGCCCTTTCTTCCTGCTTCAATTCATCACCTTCAAGAATTAACTGTTCGCTTGAAGCAGTATTTCCCATCTCTTGACAGGTGCCATTGTAACAAGATATTCAATATTATTCACTTCACTTTTCAGTGGTTTTAATGTTGGGGCTAATCATTGTATATATACCCTTAACAATAAAGGTACCATTTTTGGCTATCAAAAGAACCACCCAGATGAAGGCTCCAGAAAGGACCTTTATTTATTTAGGTCTATAACAGGTGTCAAAAATATCTATGAAGAGAGAGTAACTGATTTGTTGAAATACGAAAGAGTTGCTGATTTTAAAATACCTTCTTCTGCATACAATAACTCAGCTAAGTTCAGGTTTTCTTTATATGTCAGCATCCTGCTAGGTAGCCTGCTACATTTAAAATTTCTGTCTTATACACATATTAAGAACCTTTTCAAACCCAACAAGCCAATTCATATACAGAGAACCCTTCTCAGAATTAAATGGTTCTTTGTCAAGTAATGGTTCAAAGAGGAATTAAATAACCCAGTACAACAATCATTTTTAAAAGTGTATGGCATTTTTGTAATGAGTGCCTCCCAAGTTTTTAACAGGTTTATCCACTCAGATGTCAATTCTGCTAACCAGCTCTGAAACTACTGTATGTCCACCAAAACAGGTGTTATTCTTCCTGTGTATAAAATAAATGTGTGACGCTGCACTTTTTTGTCTCAACTCTTACCTCAGGGAGGGGACCAAGTTACAACACTATGTCTCCATCAATGACTATTCTGCTTGGATTTCTGAATTCCGCCCCACCATCCAAGGTAGAGGAGTGTGCCTTTCCCAGCAGTGGTGGTCTGGTGAGGTTATGTATTTATAGTGCTGCCTTAAGATCCGCAGTCCAGTACCTAAAAACCTGTAGCTTTTAAAAAGAGAGATAAGTTTTAAAAAGTCATAAGTTTGATCACTTTCTTTAGAGGAGTTGTGTCTGGTAATGAAATGGCCCATGATCCATGCCAAATACGCTTTTTGGGACCATAATGAAGTGCTCAAGTAACCAGAACACAACTGATTTCAGTAAGTTTTCAATCCCAACTGTAATGATGCCTTTGCTATGGTGCTGAATTTCTAAATAGAAGTTAATCTATACAGAAAGTCAAAGTCTTTGGTTTCTCTCAGTTATTAAAGTTGGGGCTTGCTTAGGTTTAGCCAAATAATTCAATTAAGTAATTTCAATTAAAAGTCAAATTAAGGGAATCTTTTAGCAGGCCTAATTTAGCAGAGTAAAATTACCCCCATTCATATTCTAAAGGTTACACCATTGGTGCATCCTGGGTGGGTGTTAATTTTCTCTGTGATGTACGGAAGTAAACTGTTTTTCTTCTGTGGACTCCTTCCCAAACCAACAAGGCCAGTCCTTTCCTTTTATTTATTTGTTATTCTGAGGAATAAAATTTTCATTTTTATTAAAACTCCAGACTGCTTATATTGAGTTTTCAGTATTGCTTAAACAAACCATAATGAACTAAACTGCAAAGGCATTTACACAACCCTGATTCAGTTTAACTAACTAATGTACAGAGGCAATTTACAAAGAAAGCATCCTCTCTTGTGGGCTAATATTTTATGACCCATAACACATTTGTACATTCTTTCTGTATTGTACTAGTAATTCTTAACTTTAATGCATCTGTTTTGTTGTTCAATTAATTTATGTTGATTTTAGTCTAAAACAGTCAATCAGTTTACAACTTAATAATAATGAGAATGGAGACAGTAACAAATTTTACAGATTTATACAAGATCAAAGCTTTTGGGTAGAGCCATCCATGACAGGACAGCAAGCCACTCATATGGATGTAATGTCACATGTTCCAGAGTGCCCCCATGAGATTTTAATTTAAATATGGCTTATCCAAGGGACCAAAAAGAATGACATAGGAAGCAATATCAGAGATCGAGAGGTGTCATAAAGGAAGAGAGAGACCATTTCATCTGGACATTAAAGAGTGTAACTCATGCACCACAATCAATCGCTGAATCAAAAACCCTCCCAGGACAACAAGCTTTGCTAAGACTATATATAAAGTGCATCAAGACTTTGCTATTTTATTTTCCGTTATACTTTCTTATACTGTTATTATATGTTAATACATACCATGTTGCTTTTATATTTCTATACTTTGTCTTTAAATCTAGAATGAAGTAATAAAGTAAATATTAAGGAACCTGGTGTAGCAAAGCATGCCATTTGCTCATCCTTGCAGGTTTAGGGAGGCTGAGAAGTCACACCTCAATAGGAAGAGCAAGTGTGCCAGAAGTAATGCACCATTTGTTGGTAAGTGGCATATAACCAAAAGGTGTGTGAGCCTTCATGTACCTCGGGGACATCTGCATGTTATTAGTGCCAGAGAGAGTGAGCACTTATGTGGAGTACCAAAGAGTGACAGGCATTGGAGGCCTCACTCATAAGCATGTTATGTGGACAGGATCCTACATGGAATATTACAGAGTGACTGGCAGTTGGGAATCACTCATGCAAAATTGTGTGAATAGAATCTGTGTGTGTGTGTTGGTATCTGTGTTTGTTTAGGAACGAGAGTAGACCAACCTAGTAATGAATGTGGTGGGTCTCACTTTTCCCTCTATAATCTAGTTGTGTTGTGAATGGACACAATGGCATCCTTCCTTTTAGTTCCAGCTACCTCCTGGTGTCTAACTCTTGCAGATGCTTCCACTCCCCTACAAAGATGTATAATCTGTTATATTTATACATGTATGTACTGCATGTATGTATGTATGCATGTGTAAAATAAGACCTGACCTGTCATTAGCTGAAGTGCTCCATTACAAATTCTACTGAAGTAAAGCATGCACCATCCTAAAAAAAGCTAATGATCTGGGGCAGAAACCTTTCACTAATACAGTCATGCAGAAGATACCGAGGCATCAAAATTCAGACCAGGTTAAAAATAAAGTATCTACGACACCCCATCATCTGATGATTGTCCTTTAGCAGTGACACTTTTGTACTACAGCAGTACATTTTGTACACTACTGTGTTTTGAATTCCTTTCATATTCTCTACAGCGTGCTTTATCTTTAGATAAATTCGAAATCATATTCCAGAGTGGAAAATAAATCAAGCCATCAGCATTACAGGTTGTTCACAGAAATATCAGGTAATAAGTAATAGAGAAAACATACAGAAACCAGACCCCAGAGGGAAGAGACATAATAAAGGTCAGATGGAAGAAAATTTCCATAATTATGTGTGTTACAGAAATGCCAACTGGAATATTTGTTTACCGTATTTCATAACTCCACACCAAGTTCTCAGGGAACAGACCACAGTTTCCTAAATAAGACATCACACTCTGCACACCACCACTTATGTATAAAGCTGCAAAAGTTGTGTAGTGTTGGCTACAAATTTCCATTCTCCTCCAGATTAATAAAGTATGATAGGTAAAGGCTCTTGGATACTTGAACACAAGGTAACAGCCTGCAACAGGGATATAAATGAAATGTCAGAAAGGACTGATTTTGAGGGGAGGATGATGATAGTCTCCAGGCTGCTTTTCAATGTAAACACCAAATTAGAGTAAAACTGACAAGTCATGTGAGTTTTTCCAAGCATGTACAATGCCTAGTCAATTATTTTGCATTTTATATTTGTAATTAATTTAGACCAGTTTGCAGAGATGTTTTCACTTGGACACTAAAGAGTTATTTCCTGTTGATCAGTGTCAAAAAAAACAAATTACATCCACTGTCATTCACTTTGCATAGCAATAAAATGAAAAACCTTCGTTGAATATTTTTATAGGCGCTGTAATCAATATGAACCACATCCTCAATATCATGCAAATACTTGCACTTTACTTTACTGGCACTAGCTTGAAACTTACATTTGTTTAATTTTGGATTATATATTTTCCAGACTAAACAAAGTTTTAATATTAATGATTAAGGTTAATTGTTTTATTGTTCAATTTTAACTACATGTGTATTTGTTATTTCTGGTGGGGAGTAAAACTGAAAGCTTGCAATATCTATATATATAATTCACTAAGGCAAGACACCCATGGAAAGCACGCCGGAAGGGGCATGGATTCACTAAGCCGCCGACAAGTAAGACACCTATAGCGCACGCAGGAAGGAGCCACGTCCACCAACTCCAAGACCATTGGATACGCAGAGCCACGCCCACCAACTCGGACGCGACAAAACTGAAAAACTGGCGTCATTTATATTCGTCTGTCGTAGAGGCCACATACACCTCCGAGCCACGTTGACTGTTCATAGAGGCATGTTTCTCGCGGAGGTGAATCGCCATATGCAGCGTGTAAAACAGTTTGTGAGGGGTATCCCATGGGATCCTTAAAACTATCCTTTACAACTGAGGTTAAAACACAATGAAGTAAGCAGTCTTTAAAAACCGATTTTTCGGTTACGACGCACGACCGCGTGCACCATAGCAAACTGTTTTACACGCTACATACAGCAATTCGCATCCGCGACAAACATGCGTCTTCTTAGATGCTCCTGCAGGAACACGAAAGACATTTCCCTGCCCACCAACACTCCTTTTTCACTGGCCCGCGTCAACCCTCGCTCTCTAGACATTCACACTGCCTGCCCATGTGCCTGGACACAAAAAATCACCGACCACCCAGTTAGTCCCTTTCGTCTGTGCTAGGAGTCCACATGCACATCTGAGCCACGTTGACTTTTCATTATTCTTTTCGGTTTCGACACCTGAACGCTTCCACCATGAAAAACCATGCGAAAAGAACAATGAAGCCCCACTTCGCTACTACCGTGGTCGGGTATCTTGGTGGATTATATATAGAAAAGCAGTCACAACCGCACAGAGCAATGAAAAGTCTACGTGAGTCACAGGTGCATCTGGACTGTGCAAAGACGACAATGACTCAAGTGCCGAGTTGGAGGTGGGCACATGAGCAGGCAGTGCATACTGAACGAGAAATTCAGTCACGGACGATTCTGTGTTGGTTCGTTCCGTGCATTGTTACAATGTTGCTTTTCTTGCTGATTTATTACATTACCGATTTTTCAAATGTTCATTTTCTCCCTGTGCTTAAAAATCATTAAAAATCCAGCCTGAGTATGCGGCGTATGGTACACCGCGGATTGGCTAGTGTATTTGATAACCATAAAGTCAAAACAGTAACAGGAGAAGAAAAAGTAACAGTTTGGTTTTCTAAAGACCAATAAGAGAATCAAGGGCCCCCACATTTAACTCAGGCTGCAAATACAAAGGGCTTAGGAGGAAAGGGGCTCTATAGTGGAGGAATAGATGGATAGAGACCCCATAAAATGTCTGAACATGTTGGTGGATGTCATTATTTATAAGATGGCTTTCAGTCATCTAGATTTGCAGTTAAATACCAGAGTTTCAAAAGGTATTCTTCATTACAGACACTCATGTATAGTAGATGTAGATTGTGCAAGCTTATGTATTGCAGTATGTGAGGTAAAATGAAGGAGTTATGCTTTGGTTTGTGAGTCCACATCTGGAATCCCAGGTGTCATCATTTTCATCTCCCTAACACAAGGACAGAACAGCACCATTGAGGGCTCCACAGAGAGCATGACCACATCTTGCCAGTACTAACCTCACTCCATTGGCTTCTGGTCTGCTACAGAATTGATTTTAAAATCGTGTTACTTCTTTTTAAAAGTCTGAATCAAATGGCCACCTCTTACCTTTTGGAACTCCTTCACGTTTTTACACATTCTACTAGCCAGAAGGTCGTAGTGGTGCCAAGGTCGAGGCTGAAGCGAAGGGAGGATTGCGCTTTTGCAGTGGCCGCTACATCTCTTTGGAATAGCTTAACTTATTATATTAGGTCCGTCCCGATGTTAGTTACTTTTAGGACATCATTAAAGACTTAATTCGATTCACTGGCCTTTAAATATGATGATTAAATAGGATGTTTGTATATGTTGGTTCATGTACATTCCTGATTACAAGTGTGTATTTGTAAGTGTGTGTGTGTTGGTATTTTGAATATATCTTTTACAGTATGTATGGCTTGTCATGATTGGGGTTTTGTTATGTGTGTGTATATTTTATTTGTTTCCTTTAGCTTATTCTTGTAGAGCACTTTGGTTCAGTCTAGGCTGTTTTTATTGTACTTTATAAAAGTTTGACTTGACTTTAACTTGAGACAAACAACCTGAATTATCCAGGACTATATTTTACTATTGCAGCCAAATCTTTTCATCTTAGGCAAATGGAAATCATATGAAAACTAAAAAGTCTGAATTAGCATACATCACCCTAATTCAGGGTGTTCATAGGAAATATATTGATTTAATATGATTATAATACATAGGAAATATAATGATTTACTTCATGAGGTAGAAGTACATAATGAACAGGAATAGTCGTGTCAAATATTTAAAATATTAAAATGTGTGCTTTAAATTACATTTTGAAAGTCTAAATAGTCTCAATATTCTTTTCACCCTCTGACAGAGGTCCAAGAAGGGTTAGATCCTTAGTAAAGGATAAAAAAACATCATATTCATAACCATTAACACTGAAATAGTCTAAAACAATACTCCACTTAGGTTTGAAATTTCCCTTTTTTTAACTTTCTGGAAGTGTCTGTTAGAGGGCTAGGAGCACCAATAAAGAATTAAATATCAAAAATATCATATTCGTGGTCAGTAACCTCGAAATAGCATAAAACAACACTCCACGTGCCTATATTACCAATTCCCAAGTTTTATGAAAAGGAGCAACTTTGACCCCTCGTATCCCAATAAAGGGTGAACCCCTGTGGTCAGTTGATGTGGCTTGCACAACTTCAAATCTTTTTGATTAGTTTCTGCTGAAGACACCTATTGGTTTACTCTTTATCATAAGGGTGTCATTTCCTGCACAAAATATGGCCTAATAATGGCCTTAAAATAAGTGGGGGTTTTTTTTGGGTCTAGAGGGCCAAAAATAGGGGGAACCCCAAAACATTTAATGTCTTGAATAACTAGACATCAGGACGAGTCAAATAACATATCCTGTGTGGGTTTTTTTCTCGTACTGGTGAGTCAGGAGAAAAAAAAACTAAAGTGATTTTCAAAACATTCATAAGTAATTCCTATCTACACAAAAGGATAAGTTTGGTGTTTTTCAAGTCAAACTCAATCATGGTACAGTATGTATTAATTTGCCACATAAAAGTGTACTGTAATGTGAAGCCTTTTTTTTTTTTTATAAATTTTAAATATTCCTTGTCTGTTGTTGAAGCTTACAATGGGACTGAAGGGCACCAGGGCAGAGACATGAAAAAAATGTAAAAATGTAAATTTACCAATATGTCAGTTTTTCAGGAGAAGAATGTTATCAGACATTAACCTGCATCTTGAGGTTGCACAAATATTGTGAAACAGTGTATCCACATCACTTTAGAAAGGGATAAAAAAAAGAAGTAAATTATTTGTGAGATTATGTCATTTTAAAAGCTATCTGGCACTGCACCACCTCTCAGCCATTATCACTTCGTCTGCAGTGCTGTGGGAAAGCCAAGAAACGGACATCAGTCAATCACACCCCTATGCATAATCCCTTTCAAGCTAACCTGGAATGTGCAATTTCAATTTGTTATGGCTTTGTAAGTATGTGAAAGATAACATAACACCACATAAGTCATGCAAACTCCAGATGGACAACATTCAGGCAGACAATTCAAACCCCTGACACTACGTCTGGGAAGCAGCACTGGTAATGATTGTTCTACCTTGTCACCCTACATCACATTTTGTTAATATTCTATGGCTATACAAATCAGCCCATTTCATTTACAGCTGCAGTGCAGTGACTCACCTGGAATGGGATTGAAAGTGCAGTTGGGTTCAATAGTCTCAAACATGTTTTTGTTTCCCGTATGGCTGCAAGTAGTCATCCATGGAGAAATGAGTGCAACAAATGCACAAATCCACTTTCAGTAGGTCTTTGAGTGATCACATCCAACCTAATTACTACAAGCCATGACTTTAAGGTACTATGATTACCACAATGAAGTCGATGGAAACTGTAAATTCTTCATTTTTTAAGCTTATGTTTACATCCTGGATATGCACATTTTCAGACCATATTTGATAGACAAAGTTGCTCTAAATAGCTTCAGACACGTGTTTAGTTTTGTGCTGATCAGCTTGCTTATCTGTGGCTAAACTCTACCCAAGATGGCAACTGTGAGAAGACAAGAGGCAGAAAATATAATCTTATAGCAAAGAAAATAGTTCCAAACATCTGTGATAAAATAATAATGTTTATCCTTTCATTGTCAAAAGAATGCTTCATAAACACAGAAGGCATATTTTCTTAAATTTAAACCATTTCTGTTTTGAAGTGGGCATATTTAGTACATTTTAAGGCTTTTAGTTTCATTTATGGATACATGTCCCTTTTATCCCCATTATAAGCTGCACAAACAGACAAGGTATTTTTTGAATTTATACAAAACACTTCACTTTAGAACTCAATTTTTTGTGGCAAATTAATAATTACCATAATTATGAAGAAATAATTTTGACTTGAAAAATACTGAACTTATTCTTTAAGCAGGCATGACAGAAGTGTTTAAAATTATGGAAGCAGTAAGTATGGTGGACATCAGCTGTCACTTCAAAACTGGCTCTTCAAAGAAAACATCAGGGCACAGATGGGAACATTTCACAGAAACGTTAGAAATGGCTGTTTTTTTTTTTATTTTCATTTCATGTTCAGAAACATGACTCAAGATGCTAAGTATGGCCCTGTGGAGCTGTTGGAGTCGCCTTGAGCAAATCTCGCTTTTATGTTTTTATGTCATAACATGACCCTACATAAATCCTTAATAAGCACTAATTTAACATCTATTTTAGTTATGAACAGGACATTTTATAAAAATTCTGACAAAATGTGTTTTAAAACTTTCAATACTAGATAATGGAAGAGTATAGAATTTAGATAGCTTTTCGTTTAATTTTTGTCCCCAAACTCTGCAATTCAGTCATCAATGTAATTTTTTGTTCTCCTTACTCTGAGGCAGTAGCACTACCACTGCAACACCTTGCCGTCGACCCTGTTTAATGTCCAAAGCAATTGTTTTTAAAGAAAATAGGAAAGAAAAAATTCCAGCGCCTGTCACCAATTGTACATCCCCTATGAGCTTCAAAATAATGCTTCTCTATGGTGGAGCTCTATTGTCCTAAAAAGCAGGTTCCCAAATGAACGGCAACATCCACAATAGCACAAAAGGCACAAATAAAAACCGTGTAAGTGGCAGAGTATCACCCTTAATCTTCCATCTTTGTTTCTCCTCATAAAGACCCATAAAAATCTCCACAAACTCGCTGATAAAGTAAATGCCATGTTTTTTTGTACATGTATAACCAATGTTTTAAAAAAGAAATAAAAACCTCTGATTCATATTCTAACAGACCCTGTGGCCACTAGAGGTATATCAGAGTCTCAAACCCCAGACACAAGTGAAGCAGCACAGTTCTGGGTTCAAATAAAGTTATTGTGTTTGCAGAAGTACCTTAACAAACTTCTTTTAATCAGTCCAGCACAGCACAATATACAGTGTAGTGAGTGTGATCCTTCACTTTTCTTTCCTTTTTCTGTACCCAGGCAAGCCTTCTCCTGACTCCAACTCCTTCGCTAAGCCAGACTGGATCCCTTAAGGCCAGGCCTAGGAGAACTTCTGGTGAGACAGCATTGCACCCAGGAAGCACTTCTGGATCAGATGGGTAGGAAGCCTCCCCTGGCAGCACCCCCTGGAGTACCAAACAGAGCTGTTCTCCAGGACTACAGCTTCCATGAGCCTTTGCAGATGCCCAAACTTGGGGCACAGTGCAGAGTACTGTCACCTAGTCTACTGGGGGACTCTTTGTGACCAAGGAGCGGTCTCCCATTGTCCTTTCATTATCCCTGCCTGAGGCAGAAAGCCACAATACCCATCCATCTTTCTGATCCCACCAGAATGCTGGCCAAGGAATGGCCTTCCATCCCAGAAGTTGTCTCAGTCAAACTGTATGCATTATAACACGTACATCATGTCTTGGTAAGGGTGATCTGAAATTTTCCATGCTCACCCATCATCTTTGAAGAGTCTGCATCTTCTCCCCATTTCTTTGTGGCTTTACCTCTTGGTATTCCACATTTCCTGCTATATCTGTACAAACCTACAGGTTAGGCTAAGTGCTGTTTGCACATTCACATTGACTCTGTGTGTGTGTGACTGAACCCTGCAATGGACTTCAGTGATGTTTCATGTGATCCTGAATTGGATGAAGTGTGTTTAAGAATCTCATGTCATGTATCCCTCTGGGAAGTATGGACACATAAGATCATTCTGAATGTAATTAAGTTGATTGTTTAAAAATAAACATACTGTGCATATCTGTACAGAGTGGGTGGAATGGTGGTGCAGTGGTAGCACTGATGCTTTACAATTAGGAGGCCAAAACTCACACCTTGGGGTGGATTTTGTATGTTCTCCGTATATGTATTTAGGTTTGCACCCACAGTCCAATGACATGCTGGCTAGATGAATTGGTGTTGTTAAATTGACCCTAGTGTGGGTGTAATCACCCTGCTACAGACTGGTGATCTATCTAAGTGTTTTTCCTACTTTGCACCCACAAACCTGCCCTGGATAAGCAGGTTAAGAACATGAATGGATGAAGGGATAGATCTTTACACACAAAAATTATATATGTTTCATGAAGGTATTAAAAGATAAGATCAATGAAATCCATTCAGGGCCACACAGACTTCTCCACAGAGGACACCTGTGTTCCTCAGTCCAAACTTGTTACCTACAAATCCAGCCTCGCTCAGCAGACGTGAACATGCAACAGTCTTAACTGTACTGAAAATATTCTTTAAGTGAAAGAGACTTGTGATGTACTGGATATAAATCGATGGACATCTGGGTCTTCTTGTGGTTATTGTATCCCTTATCTTCCATTGTTCAAAAACTGTTGAAAATTAAAAAAAAAAAAAAAGTTTCAGACATTCTGTTGATATTTCATTCCCATCTGTTTTCATTTGAATCATTTTTTTGAAAAATCATAGTCAAAGTGTCATACACAACAAATTCTCCATGGTTTAAGGTAAAATCATGGCAGACCAGAAGCTACTGGAAACTCTGAGAAATGTTTTCAACAATATTTGTTAAACTTTTCCAATTAATTTTCTAAACACACTTATCCAGAGCAGGGTTGTGGGGAAATTGGAGCCTAACCCAGCAAGAACAATCCATGGTCAGGGCAGCAGCCCTTGCAGGGTGAACACACTCATGCACAAATACATTTATTGTCACCTGCCCACCTAACATGCATGTCTTTGGACTGTGGGAGGAAACTCGCATAAACATGGGGAGAACATGGAGTCTCCACTGAGAAAGCACCCAGGATGTGAATTCTGGTCACTTTGTTGTAAGTAAGCAGCACACTGAGTGAGTCACCATGCGTCCCTTCACCTTTTTCATTTTCCACAACTGTTCCTCAAAGTTGTTCCTTCCAGAGAAGAGTGACTAGGCTGAGTCCAAGGCTAGAGGGGATGAGTTATGAGGAAAGATTAAAAGAGCTGAGCCTTTTCAATTTAAGCAAAAGAAGATTAAGAGGTGTCATGACTTAAGTATTTAAAAGTGTGAAGTTAATTATTCCAGTAAATCAAGGCTGTTATTTAAAAATGAGCTTATCAATAACACAGAGACATAGTTGTAAACTTGATAAGGGTAAATTTCATATAAACATTAGAAAGTTTTTTGTTTTTTTTAACATAGAGAACCGCAGACATATGGAATAAGTTACTAAGTAGTATGGTGGACAGTAGGACTTTAAGGACTTTCAAAACTTGACTTGATATTATTTTGGAAGAATTAAGTGGATAGAACTGGCAAGCTTTGTTGGGCTGAATTGTCTGTTCTCATCTAGATTGTTCTAATATTCTAAAAAAAAATCATAAAGAGATTTAAATATAATTATGGTTACCAGGTTGTAATACCATAACATTTTCTATGCCTGCTAATCCAGAGCAGTGTTGTGGGAGGCTGGAACTTATCCCAGCAACCATTGGGCACAAGGCAGGAACAATCCTCTGGACAGGGTGCCGGTCTATCACAAGGCGCTCACGCACCCACTAGGGCCAATTTAACCTCGACAATCCAACTAACCTACAAGTCTTTGGAATGTGGGAGAAATTGCAGCACCCAGGGGAAACCCACATGGCCACAGGGAGAAAACATGCAAACTCCATGCAGGGTAGGAATCAAACCTCTCAAGAATTATGTGTGTCACAGCAGTTTGATGTATAGACACAATTCTCACCTGAAAAGGCCTAAAATGAGTACATTAATTGAAAGCCTAAAGTTACATTTTAGATCTAATTGCAGTATTTTTTACCTTCACCACCTACAGAATAGGAGAGATACTAGCAAGCTATCCAGAAATATCGTGTGCTCCATTTTCTCCAGGATAAGAAGGCAATTTCTTTGTTAAATATTGTTTTGTTTCTTAGACAAATGTTAATCAATATTCATACCTTATGACAACTCAATTTACATTACTTTTTTTTCGGAATATATAAAAACACTACGAGAGAAAATACTTTTGCAAATATATACAGTGGTGTGAAAAACTATTTGCCCCCTTCCTGATTTCTTATTCTTTTGCATGTTTGTCACACAAAATGTTTCTGATCATCAAACACATGTAACCATTAGTCAAATATAACACAAGTAAACACAAAATGCAGTTTTTAAATGATGGTTTTTATTATTTAGGGAGAAAAAAAATCCAAACCTACATGGCCCTGTGTGAAAAAGTAATTGCCCCCTTGTTAAAAAATAACCTAACTGTGGTGTATCACACCTGAGTTCAATTTCCGTAGCCACCCCCAGGCCTGATTACTGCCACACCTGTTTCAATCAAGAAATCACTTAAATAGGAGCTGCCTGACACAGAGAAGTAGACCAAAAGCACCTCAAAAGCTAGACATCATGCCAAGATCCAAAGAAATTCAGGAACAAATGAGAACAGAAGTAATTGAGATCTATCAGTCTGGTAAAGGTTATAAAGCCATTTCTAAAGCTTTGGGACTCCAGCGAACCACAGTGAGAGCCATTATCCACAAATGGCAAAAACATGGAACAGTGGTGAACCTTCCCAGGAGTGGCCGGCCGACCAAAATTACCCCAAGAGCGCAGAGACGACTCATCCGAGAGGTCACAAAAGACCCCAGGACAACGTCTAAAGAACTGCAGGCCTCACTTGCCTCAATTAAGGTCAGTGTTCACGACTCCACCATAAGAAAGAGACTGGGCAAAAACGGCCTGCATGGCAGATTTCCAAGACGCAAACCACTGTTAAGCAAAAAGAACATTAGGGCTCGTCTCAATTTTGCTAAGAAACATCTCAATGATTGCCAAGACTTTTGGGAAAATACCTTGTGGACTGATGAGACAAAAGTTGAACTTTTTGGAAGGCAAATGTCCCGTTACATCTGGCGTAAAAGGAACACAGCATTTCAGAAAAAGAACATCATACCAACAGTAAAATATGGTGGTGGTAGTGTGATGGTCTGGGGTTGTTTTGCTGCTTCAGGACCTGGAAGGCTTGCTGTGATAGATGGAACCATGAATTCTACTGTCTACCAAAAAATCCTGAAAGAGAATGTCCGGCCATCTGTTCGTCAACTCAAGCTGAAGCGATCTTGGGTGCTGCAACAGGACAATGACCCAAAACACACCAGCAAATCCACCTCTGAATGGCTGAAGAAAAACAAAATGGAGACTTTGGAGTGGCCTAGTCAAAGTCCTGACCTGAATCCAATTGAGATGCTATGGCATGACCTTAAAAAGGCGGTTCATGCTAGAAAACCCTCAAATAAAGCTGAATTACAACAATTCTGCAAAGATGAGTGGGCCAAAATTCCTCCAGAGCGCTGTAAAAGACTCATTGCAAGTTATCGCAAACGCTTGATTGCAGTTATTGCTGCTAAGGGTGGCCCAACCAGTTATTAGGTTCAGGGGGCAATTACTTTTTCACACAGGGCCATGTAGGTTTGGATTTTTTTCTCCCTAAATAATAAAAACCATCATTTAAAAACTGCATTTTGTGTTTACTTGTGTTATATTTGACTAATGGTTAAATGTGTTTGATGATCAGAAACATTTTGTGTGACAAACATGCAAAAGAATAAGAAATCAGGAAGGGGGCAAATAGTTTTTCACACCACTGTATATATATATATATATATAACAGCAAAATACCCACGCTTCGCAGCAGGGAAGTAGTGTGTTAAAGAAGTTATGAAAAAAAAAAAGGAAACATTTTAAAAATAATGTAACATGATTGTCAATGTAATTGTTTCGTGACTGTTATGAGTGTTGCTGTCATCA
>JANRMT010062829.1:20962743-20977750 GCA_026402145.1 Polypterus bichir lapradei
TTTTTTTTTTTTTGTTTGTTTTTGATAACTAGTAATATGTCAGACATGCATGTAACTATTGATAGGTAAACACACTCTTAAAAACAAAGTTGCCAAAGTGGTTCTTCAAAGTGATGCCATAGGGGAAACATTTTTGGCCCTCAAAAGACCCATTTACATAAAGGCTCCAGAAAGAACCCCCTTTTATTGGTAATAGGCTCCATAAATAGTTAAAGATAAATTTGTGTAACCAGTGGGCTCCTGTTTGATTTTAAAAGGACTCTTTACACATACAAGAACACGAGCTAAGTTCAGGTCTTCTTGATCTGTCAGTATTCTTCTTTGTACTTTAGTACAATGAAATATCTTTGTTTTTTCCATATATTGGGCACCTTCTTAAAGCCCAAACAAACCAATTTCCCATGCAATGAACCCTTCACAGAATCAAAATGGGTCTTGATAAAGCAACCGTTCTATGAGGAGCCACACAGTGCCATTAAGGAACTGTTATTTTTAAGAGTACACCTGAATATAACAACGTAAACATATGCACACAACATGGGCCACCAACACAGACAGCAACTGTGGTTTTTATATCACATTGTTAATTGACGGGGAAAAAACACTTAAAGCAGCTGTAACAGATTACAAGAAACAGTGAACATGCAATTTTATTAGTGAAGACGTCTGCTTCTTCCTGTGCAGTGTTGCACTGTAGGTACAGAAGTGGGCAATTTTTTTGAAGGAAGTGAACTACTGCATTCACGTTGGGCTGGGGGGCAAAACTCACCTTTAAGTTAACACAGGTGTCCACCTCCTGTCCAAAATCTGTGAAAATTAAAGAGGCCCATCATGATTTAACCCTCTTACCGAGTGTACACCAAACATCAGTGTTCAGTCTGTTCTGTGCATAAGGGACAGTGTTAAGTCTGCCATGGAAGCTGGACTGGGCAAAACTCGCCTTCATGAGGGATCCCTCTTGTCCAAGCCTATGCGATTTAACCTTTCCCAGTGCTTGCTTCATATTGTAACTGCTCTCTTGTTACAGGCATGGGAGTGTGATGTTGAATTGAGCCAGCACTCCGATTTCATACAAACCTGAACATGCTGGTTATGCCTTTTGTCTGACACCTTTTATAGTGTCCTTTAAACACTGAAGATCATTCTGTTTTGCACAGCAGTGTGCCAGTCTGACATGGAACTTGATTAGTGCACCTTCCTGGGCTTGGGCAAAACTCACACTCAATCAAAATGTGTAATATTTCATTTTCAATGTATTTTTTATCAATTTAATGGCACCAATCACTGAATACCTTTTAAAACATTGAACGCTCCTGTTAACGTATAGCTGTGCAAATGAGCAGTCAAATAAGTAGCTTCATGGAGTTCCACTGTTAAAAGCTCTTTACGTTGTTGGCAGAAAGTCACAAAAAAAGAAGGGGTCCTTACATGGCTTCATTGTGGGAAGTCAAGAGCACTGAAGAAACATCTTCTCTAGCTAGTGGTCTCAGGCTGTAGCAGAAAACCGTAAAACACAAAAGGAGGGCATTTAAAGAACAGCTGCTTTGAGAATTCTTCTTGAAAAATAAGTGATTGATGAAAGAGACATGGCTTTTACCAAAAGGCCAGGCATGACAGCACACATTTTACATTTAAAACAAATGGTTTTAGGTTGACTTCCATCACTTAGACTGAATATTCCATCATATCTTAACGTACAATCTACATGAGGCCAGTTACAAAATTTAGACCAGGCCTAGTAAATGTTTAGTTTTAATCTGACAAATATGCTAATACTGTATGTCCTCTTAGAGTGTAGAAGATGACATTTGTAGACCTTTTCTTATCAATTAATTACTACTCTGAAAGGTGCTATATGCCACCTAGAGTACAGCAGCTTTGGGAAGTGTTTTGTGAAGTTCAATTACTACACTGTGCTTAGGACATTATGCCAGGACTGAAGGTATTAATATAAAAAATTCTAAAAACAAGATGTGCCTCATGCAGTTATTTTTAATAATTTTTTTGTATTTATATATTCTATTTAATTGGTTTGTTTATTAAGACCAATAATCCCATAATTTGTTAAGTCTATTGAAAGATATGAACTTCTTTTGTTTTAGAGTGTTTAAAATGGCTTGGTGCCTCTTTCCACCCAAGGGTCTCCAAGCATGCATGTGAAATAAAAACAGGACTCAAAGATGTGAAATAAAAAAAAGTGCCAAGCATAGACAATGCACATAAATAAAGGACACATGCTTTAAGAACAAGGCTCTATATTTTCTAGATAAGAAACCTGCTTTAATTGTTTGTATTGCAAACAGTAAATAGAAATAATATGAGAAATGCCAGGTAGGCTTGACCTTGTGCTGACTGATAATTCTGGATTTTGGATACAATAGTTAAAAATCCACTCTCATCACCATCTTACTGGGCCAAATGATACAAGGGATATAGATGAGGCAAGATTTTTGCATCTGGCTACGCAATACTTAAAATGTGGCACTCATTGTACAGAGCTACTCACATTACATCTTCATAAAGAAAGAAATCGTGACTTGTTTCAAGGCAGACCAGATTAGCATTCTGTGCCAGGCACTTAATATTCTGTTAAAATGGCCCTTAAAACTGTGGCCAGTTGCATGTTGAAATGCAGAGGAGCAGCTATAGTAGCTCATCATCTTTCCTGTTCGTTGCAGCTCTTCCGAAAGACTTGAATAAAATGATGATAAATGTAGTGAGTGAATGCTCTCTGGTGCATTAAGCAATACATCTTTGGTAAATTTGACAGAGCAAGTTCATTTTGAATCCATAAAGCACGAACAGGAGATTAAGAGAGAGCACAATAGGAGTATGTAAAAATAGAAAAGATCTCAGGTGAAGTTGAAACCCATCGCTACTTTCAAATGACTTCTTTTAATGAGTACACATGGGTAGAACTAGAAGCTGTTGAGAATACATTTTGCATTAAAATGAAAGACACTCACACAGGTAACAGCTGACTGAAAGAAACAGTTGTACATCTGTGGCTGAAAATAGCAGCCTGGTAGCTTCCCTAGCCTGAATCTTCTGCAGAAGTTGTCATTAAAGTCTAAAAAGGAGCTTGACACACATGTATTGCCTCACTGGACATTTGCTGCAATGAAAACCTATAGACAACTATGACGCTATGGGGCAGAACCAAGCATTATCGTTAGTACGGAATTAAATGCACATTTTGTATTTAAGAATTAAAAATGGTTTTATAATTTTTCTTTTTTAGTTTGTATCAAATATTTTATGAACTAACACTAGTTGCAATCCACTAAAGAGTTCATATTGACAGGCCATTAGTGTAAAATGTAGCACAGGTCTGTTTTCATGCACTGGGGAAAGTAGGAATGACATTAACCACTTGGAGGAACCTCCCTTTTTGAGTTGCTTCTCTCATATGCCTTTTAGAACTGGGGGCCCAGGTGTTGGTCATTCAGTCTCAGGTTTGTCTAGCATGAAACAATTAAGCGCATAGTCCTGTCAAGAATTAAGTAAAAAATAGATATTCTATGCATGATGATTTGTGTGTTAACTCTACTGTATGTCCACATACATACAAACGTCTGGACTTGTAAACTGAAGAATGATGTATAAAAGTATATTCAGAGACATGCATTGTGTCTTTTTAATTGAAATTCTGTAGCATTTTCCTGCTGAGTGCCAGTTGTTGCAAGGATTGGTTATTACACTAAACAAGTTCAATTAATTAATTTGCAGAAATCTGTATCTGCAAAAGGTTTTGTTTAAGCAAAAGTCAAAATTAAAACTAAGATACTATTGATTCCATTCAGTGCTCCCTCACAACTTGAGTCCTGTATGCAAATCCACACCAGAGATTATCTGAAATGTGCACATTCCCTCTGTGTCTTTAGTTTTTTTTCCCATATTCCAAACGCCATGCATGATACGTAATTGGCGACTCTATATTGGCCTGCGGTGAGTGTGTGTTTCCATGTTGTACTCAATGCTGTATGAACAGGCATCTACTACCCACAACCCTGAACCGGGTACAGTTAGAAAACAGATAGACAAACTGATGGTCTTAAACTGTCCACAATAACAGTTTTTGTTTATCATATGAAACTTACTTCAAGATAATTTAACCTCTGAACACCCTTTAGCTGTACTGGACATTATATCTTTCTCTCACATGCTAATTAGAGAGATATAGATAGATATCTATCTATCTATCTATATATATCATCTCCATCCATTATCCAAGCTGCTATATCCTAAGTACAGGGTCATGGGGGTCTGCTGGAGCCAATCCCAGCCAACACAGGGTGCAAGGCAGCAAACAAACCCCAGGCAAGACACCAGCCCACCGCGCATATATATATATATATATATGCGCACACATATATATACATACATAATTATATACACACACACAAACCCAAATAAAGGCATGGACAAATGTAGCTTTAAAGTTGTTTGTATGGAAAGAGGCATACAGGTTATGATTATTACATTAGCTTTATTAACTCAAAAGAATGTCACAATGCACATAGTTACAGTCTCATAAGTGGTCCAACTGCAGGCCTCGTGTACTCTCAACCGTAAACCTACTCTTGCCCACCCCTGTATATGCACACACACGTATAGAGAAGATATACAAAATATAAAAGTACATCTACATTAGAAGCAGAAAGAAGCTACATTTCTCAGTTCAAACTGAAGATCAATCTCGTGATGAACTGGCACCCTGCCCAGGGATTGTTACGGCCTTGCACCAGATGCTTGCTGAGTTAAGAGTCCAACTTTCTTGCGACTCTGCTCTGGATAAAAGGTATAGTAAAATGGGTGGATGGTTATACACACACACACAATTATAATTCAATGTATTAGAGGGATTACATTTCAGTACATGACGTAAAAAATGTTCAGTTGCCACTGTAAATTTGGGACACTTGGCAAGAAATTCATTTTAATGTGCAAAATAGAAATTTAAATGAACACGTTAGCAAAATACAATAATTTTGGGGGATTCTCAAAAGAGATGTTTTAGCACAGAATTAAGTATTTTATGTACTATGGTTTTAACATAAAAAGAATGGTTCTGCTTCAGTTAATAATAACACTGTTAAAAACTGATGAACACAGTGTTCCAACATCAACTTTTAAGAACATTACAGAATTTTAAATATAATTAACTTTTTATAGAAAGATAGAACTTCATTTGTGGACAAGAGGAAATCATATATATACACTAGCGACTGGGACCCCGATCGAATCGGGCTACAAATTCTACGTTTGTGAAATCCATATTTTCTCTGCAAATAATTATTTGTTTAAGTCCTTGAAATGATTTTGTTATGGCACTGATTTGTGCTTAAATAGACCTTTTCGGCCGATGTACTTAAGAGCTTCCTGTTTAAATGGGGCTGCGAGACGTGAACGCAACTCTTCAGCGCACCTCATTTGATTTTTTCCGGCAAACAAATTTTCAAAACAAACCGTATTTTACGACTCTAATCAGAGTCGAAGTAATAATTATGTTGCCGTGGCCATTTTAGATCTGAGATCGGCTAAAATTTAAACAATGACCGCTGTTAATACCCAGCCGTCATTACTCAGTTTGCCAACAGATGTCAGAAGGACGGATGCCAAAACTGAACTGCCCAAAGATAGATTTCGACGTACCAAGCAAATTGTGATACATTCTAAATTACTTATGGTTACGTAGCTGTCGAAGGGTTTAAGTCAGTTGACGATGTTAGTCCTGGAGAGTACGCTCCACCAAACCAACCGAACTTACTGTTATCCGCTCGAACCAACACCGAACTTACTATACTCGGCCGTCCAGCGGCGTCACTGAAGCATTCGAACATTCTTAGCCAATCATGCAATACTGCGTCCACGTTTGCCACGTTATGTTCTAACTACAGTGGCAGAGCCCCATTGCATGGTTCTAACTTGTATTGAGTCGAGGTATTGATGGGAACACCATACATACGGGGTATTGACGTGAACAGTAGAATAACTAAAAGGAAAGAAAAATGTAAAAGTAAAAAAAAAAAAGGTTCTGACTTGGCAGTTCCAGTGAGGCACTATATGAGTGTATTGCTGTTAGTATAAAGGAGCCATAGTAGCATTTCTTCACACACTTCTCCTGAATAATTTGTTGGCTGAAAGTACCATGTTAGTGCATCAGAGAAAGGATTTGCAGCTTTGTTCATAAGAGCACCTAGTTTTGTTTTAATTAAATGTACAGTGTTATATTTAGTTCTTCACGACTTTTTAAAAAATTTCCATGGAAGGCAGAAAATACTAAAGTTTGGACTTTACAGTCAATGCTGTTGGCCATTGCAATTGTAATACCAAATTTGCTATCAGCAGAGTGGTTAACAAATCATTGCACACATAGTTCTCAAGGTCGGAATTGTACAGACTTTTAAATAAAAGTTACAAGAATTGTTGCCTTTTTAATTTACAAAGTAACATTACACGCATGTACCATCATTGGCGACACAAGAGGGATGAAATGCCCAAACTGAACACTACAAAAAATCCAGTAAGGTTCAAAATACGAGCACTGGTATGCCTGCATGCAAAGTTTGCCTGGTGTTTCTGTACCTAGAAATATAGCAGGATAGCGGGCTCTTCAGTATGAATAATCTACTAGATCAGCTGTCCACATCCCGTCGTTTTCCGTATTTACCTGCAAACTGTCAAAATCAGGGTGTGCTGGGGGACTGACAAAAATCGACAGCAGTTCTGTGTATGGACCTGTGCACCGCATCGTATGTTACCTTGCCAGTAGTATATAACGCGTCCTGACGTCATTCACCGGGGACGTGAAGACGTCAAATCGCCATTTTCCACAATCGCATCCCTTATTCCTCCCAAAATGGAGGAAGAGGGCGTCGCAAATGTATTCACCCCCGAAATCAATTCAGTCATAGAAGAGAATGATGCAAAAAATACTAAGATTGTTATCAAAACGGCGTTATCTGTGTTTAGTGAATATCTTAGGCGCCGGGATGTCCGCATGGAGGCGGTGGAAAGCTCGGAGTCTGCAGAACTGGACAGACTCCTTCGGGACTTCTATGCTGAAGTCAGGAAGCCAAACGGAGACTATTACGCTAAAAAGTCGCTGGTAACGCTCCGCTATGGACTATACAAGCATTTCCTACGGCATACAAAAAAGGACATCATCCGAGACCCAGCTTTTGGCCAGTCAAACTTAATGTTTTCCGAAATGATGACCAAACTCAAAAAAGAAGGGAAAGCTGACGTGAAACACAAAGCACCAATTACTAAAGAAGACCTGCAATTGCTCTATCGCTCTATGGACATGGGTACCCCTGTGGGGCTTCAACATAAAGTGTTCATCGACATCATGTTGTACCTGTGCATCCGAGGTAGAGAAAACCTCCGCGAGTTCCAACAGGACGAGTTTCATATTAAAAACGACACCCACGGGGCTCGATACGTGTGTTCCCGAATCTTCCACTTCACAAAAAACTCCCGTGGGGCTACGGCAGAGAGTCAGCCACGCATGTACGAGATTAAAGGTAAGAGTGCCCCGCTGCCCGTCGTTCACAATGTAATCATGACACAAATTATGACAAATTACAACGTGTCTCCTTGTCCTATGCAGGGAGTCCCACGTGCCCAGTAAGCTCATTCGAAAAATACCTTGGCAAGCTTAATCCAGCAAACCCCAGTTTCTGGCAGAAAGCAAAGCCGACCATCCCGTCTGAAGGCAAACCGTGGTATACAAATCAAGCCATTGGGAAAAATGCCCTGGGAACCTTCATGAGGACAATATCCGAACATTACCAGCTACCTAGACTGTACACCAATCACTGCCTAAGGGCCGCCTCAATCACGGCACTGGACAAGTACGGCCTGGGAGCACAGCACGTGCTAATCGTCAACGAGCAGAGCACCGAGAAGCATCGGGCTGAGTGTTCCAAGCGCGCAGGCGCAAACCTGAATAAATTCTTCGGCTTCGGACATGTCCGCGAAGCCCCGCCCTCTCGCTTGTTTATCTCTGCACCGTCCACCAGTGACGTCAGAAGCATCCTCGAGAAGGCTTCTTCGCGCAACCACACCAACATCGTAGGCTTGGCACTGATTTTTATAATGCATAACTTTCATTTGAACTGTGTTTACCCACTCCTGCTTCATTATTGTAAAGCAGGAGCTTAGTTCACGGTTATACTTAATTGATGCAGTTTTTATGTTCTCTGTTTTTATAAGCCTGAGTTTTGTTAAGCAACCTGCAGTCACAGTTTCTTGCAGTAAGTGGTACCAGAGCTACAAGTCGTCATCAAGTTTTGTTTAATTAATGCACAATATTTATTTAACTACGTTGTTTAAAACAATCGCACAGACTTAGGCCTATCTAGTCAGTTAAAATATTCTTTATGACATTTTCATATACTGTATATAAGACATAGCAGAGCAGCCGGAGACGTCTACCAACTACAGTACATTGAGCTGTAGCTGTAATTGTGTTAAAACCGAATGAAGTTTGTAACGAAAGATTTAATGTGGTGCACAGGTGAAGTGTTTGTTTTTGTAGCAGCTCTTTAATAGCAAAGTAAGATTCCTACTGAAATGGGACACATCACATTATGTGACCAAGAGCTACAGTATACACGTGCAGTCTTCTCATTAAGAGTTTAACAAGTTTTCAGCACACTTTATGAATTACTTTGATAATAGTTGTTATACTTGAACAGAGTAGTACAGTGTATCGCTTGGGCCGGCAATGTTACCAATTTTTTTTTTACTCCAGATATCCAAAATATTTGAATGATTGATTAATTAATGTAAATAATAGACAACTTTACTGATTATATGCAAGGTTATTTAACAATAGAACTTTGCTAGTTAGCCAGTTTTATAGGAATACTCCACCCAAAAGTGATTTTTTTATATGTTAATCACACAACGTCCTTCCATTCTTTATTTTAAAATGATTGAGTCAGAGCTTACAAAAGGTAACAAACAAAATAATAATAAAAGGAAGCTTGTATAAGAAAAGTGAGATTCCTGGAGTGCGTGTTCTGGTTTGAGTATATAATATCTACAATTCTCTAAAGTACATGTATCAGATTATTTAGAAATGAGGAGACAGTGGAGTAAAAGTGATTGGAATGATGTCCAGTGCACCTCCTTAACACCTCGCACAACTTTGTTTTCCTGTTTATGTATAGAATTGGATAAAAGACGTATGGATTATGCAACACAAGTAACGTCAGAATTTTTTTCTGTTTTAGCATGA
The DNA here is from genome assembly GCA_026402145.1 of Polypterus bichir lapradei. Taxonomy (NCBI): domain Eukaryota; kingdom Metazoa; phylum Chordata; class Cladistia; order Polypteriformes; family Polypteridae; genus Polypterus; species Polypterus bichir. The sequence continues at coordinate 20,971,994 of JANRMT010062829.1, forward strand.
ACGTTTTTCACATTGTTTGCCGCTGTGCAATACTGGTCACCATTAGATTTTATTATACAATTTGTTTCTTTTCTGTCATTCAGCGTGAAAGCATGAGATTAAACTTTTTTATTCAGCCATTACTAGAAACTTAGATTTCAGTAAATTTTATTGAATAGAATCAGAGCAATTTATATTGTTAAGAGCATTTTTTATATTTGTGTAAAGCATTACCGTGTTCTTTATGTGTAGACAAAAGCAGATCAAGTGTTCCTCTTTTTTTCTTGCACGCATTCATTTCTGTCTGCATGTGCTTTATGTTCTATGCACATTTACAACAAAGCACCACTTTCACAGCTTAATATTTAGACATAATTTTAATTATTATCTAACTAATGATTATGTATCTAATTTTTTCTTTTTAAGGAAGTTAAGCAGATCCCATTGATTGAGAGTAATGTGGAAACCAGTAATGTGAAATCACTAAACAAGGTTCTATACGTCAGTCCCGTCATTGTTAAACAGGAAGAAATTGTTGTTAAGGAAGAGGCAATGGAAGGCTATGAGGAGTATACAGGTAACACAAGTGTCCACGAGGGGAATTGTTTGACTCGAGATATGGAGATTGCTGAAGGACGAACACCTCAGGGTGATGCTGTACTACCATCTAATGTGAGGAGCAGGCTTGCAGGTCCTTCAGTGTCTGCTAGAATGGGTAGGTTTTTTGTTTTTTTTGCTTTGACTTTTCCTGTGAGTGTTTCTGTACCTTCATACAATATGGCTTAAGTAAGGCATGTGGCATTTTAATTAGATAGATAGATAGATAGATTATAAGAGGCTATTGCAAAAGTTGTAAAGGTTGTAAGTACACAGTTTTTAAAAGCACCACATATTGTGTATTCTGTACTTCCTTTATCATGGTTTTCTTCCTCAAAATTGTATAGTAAATAACAAATTTCTTGAAATGGCAGAGTTAATTAATTTTAAAATTATTTATTTTATGGTGGTCACCTACATTTTTGTAGCCATCCAAAGTGGTTCATTGCCTTGCAGTCACAGTTGTTTTTTTTTATTGGGTTTTGTATTTTATTTGAACTGTTTAATATTAATTACAAATGTATCTTTTTATTATAAATGTGTTTTTAAAAGGAGCAATGACATAACATTAGTAAAATGTTTAGTTGCATAGCTGTTTATCTACCTTAGTTGACTTTTTTTTATTGATGTCTAAATGTAAATTTCAGTGAGGTGAAAAAGTAAGTATACCCCATGAAAGGTTTTTTCTTTTTTAAATATAAGTGAACATATCACAATTTGATCTTCATTTACTCAGTATTTTTAGGTGGTGTATTTGGGGGCGGCACGGTGGCGCAGTGGTAGCGCTGCTGCCTCACAGTTAGGAGACCCGGGTTCGCTTCCCGGGTCCTCCCTGCGTGGAGTTTGCATGTTCTCCCTGTGTCTGCGTGGGTTTCCTCCGGGCGCTTCGGTTTCCTCCCACAGTCCAAAGACATGCAGGTTAGGTGGATTGGCGATTCTAAATTGGACCTAGTGTGTGGGTGTGTTTGTGTGTGTCCTGCGGTGGGTTGGCACCCTGCCCAGGATTGGTTCCTGCCTTGTGCCCTGTGTTGGCTGGGATTGGCTCCAGCAGACCCCCGTGACCCCGTGTTTGGATTCAGCGGGTTGGAAAATGGATGGATGGATGGATGGTGTATTTGGAAAAAAGAAACAATGAAATATTTTATTCAACGTAAAATGAATAGACATGCCATTTCCATCTTTGGGAAAAATAAGTAGACCCTTTGCTCAAATATCTGGTATTTTACCTTTTGGCAGAAACGGCCTCAAGTAGAAGTTTCCTATACCTGTCTACCAGGCTGTGACATTGTCTGGTAAAACGTTTTTCACCCTCCTCCACGCAGAACTCCATCAGCTATGATGCTTGTGGGTGTCTTGCATGCGCAGTCCGTTGTAAATCTCCCCACAGCATCTCAGTAGGATTTAGATCCTGGCTTTGACTTGGCCAGTCTTTGGTTTTTCCCAAACATGTCTTGTGGTCCTAACTATCTTTCCCTCATTTGTCCATAAAAGATTGTTTCAAAAGTTCTGGTCTTTGCCTAGGTGTTCATGAACAAACTTTAGCCTTGCCCTGATATTCTTTCTGAATAGTAAAAGTTTCTCTTTTGGCACATCTCTGATGTACTGTAGATCTAATTGAGGCAGCCTCTTTCTAATGGTAGACTCATGTACTTTGAGATCAGAAACAAGTGTTATGAACAAACAAAAATAGCAAAAAGCAGGAAGGGGCAGATATGTTTTCAAGGCAATATACTTTTCTCCACATGCAAAATTTACATTTATATTTATTTCAATATACAATGGACTACAAAATGTAAATATGTCAGGATGTTATTTTTAATCACCTTCATCTATAGATACGGTTTAAATGGAGATCAAATCTTGGTATATCCACATACTTTAAAAAAGAAAACATTTTATGGGTTGTAGTTACTTTTGCACATAGTTGAGTGTTAATGATAGTTCCTTTATTTTATTTTATTAGTTTTCCAATTACTCTGAAAGGGGCCCAGTACTGCACTCAAATGAGCTGCCTTGCGTTTCTTCTTTGTGACTTATGTGGGGGTATGCTTTAATAAATCCTTTGTCCAACTAATCAGTTTGTTTTGCCTCCCAAGCCTCAGTAAAACCCCTAGACAACTCAAAGCAATTTTTGAATTTCACCATGAAAGAGACACAGCCTAGTGTCCAGCTGAAAAGAGTGTCTTCAACACAGATCGAGTCGGAATGCCCAGGGAAGATTAAACCTGTAAAGAGTACTACAACATTAAACTCCCAGACAGCCCTTCCAAACACCATGACTGGATTTCTTGCTACACAGTCAACTGCAGGACGAAGCCTGCCCCCTAACGGGATTGTTAATAAGCTGATAGGCTTGAAACCTTCTACTTTCATGGCTCAGAAAATGTCTAGCTGTCTCTCAAATGTGCATCCCTCAGTTTTGGCCCTTGTTGGACCTTCTTCTATTAATATGAACTCCAGCCGGAAAGCTTGTAATGCAGGCACTTTGCCTGTCAACTCATCGCTGGCTCACAGGATTGTTAGAAGCACTATAAGATCACAGAAGGAGCCACATATAGTTGTCTTGCAAAAACCACAAACTTTGCTAAATAAAGATGCTGAGGATCCAACTGGAACCTTCAAAAACAATGTGCGGATCCTCCTTTCGTTCTGGCAGACGATTGGTATGCTTGCAGCTAACACATCCCCAGATCTCATCACACAATTTTTGGACATACTTTTGCAGCAGAATGCAAACCGTTTAAGTCCCCATGTGCAAAACCTGGTACAGGACCTGTGTGGTCAGCTGCAGCTTTCAACACCATTGACTGACCTTGGCCTCCTAACTGAGGGGTTGAAAAGGCTGTGCAGAGATGTAAAGCTGGAGTGAAGAGGTGTCTGAGATTGTAAAACTGAGGTAAATTGGATAGCATTGCCTTTGTATGAAGATTATGGTGGGATTTGTATGTCAAAAGTACTAGGTGATTAGGTATGTAACGGTACAAGGAGTGGGCAGCAGGGAACAGTGCCACACCTCATGTCAGAGCATGCTGCTCACACACATGAAGATGTACTATCAGTTGAGAAGTGAGAATTTCTCCCATGGTCAGTTTGATGAGAAAGCTCTTGAGTACTTCTCTCCATAACCTGAGGGTTACTGGTATGTTTTCATTTCCGGTACTAACAGCAGAACCTACAAAGTAAATTGTTGCACTGAGACAATGTGCTTTTCTGGTAAATGTTGTCTTCCACACTTGTAGGTTACTGGATTGATTCTGAATCTTTTGATGTAGAATACAGATGGGTAGTTTTGTTAAGACTCAATACTACCAGTGCAAACTGCACACAAAATGTTGAAAACTGACAATTAAAAACAAGTCCCTATTGAGCTCAAACAAAGAGTACCTTGCAAAATCAGTATTTATATTTCAAAATGCTTTTTGTGGTATTTAAAATGTGCTGTATCTCAATTTAATTTTTTGTGGGTTTGTAAGTTGTTGTAACCCAAGTCTTCTGTTTATTGTCAGAATAAGAGCAGCACAGTAGTTGAGCAATTGATGTGTTAATCCTCCATCCAGGCTTTGAATATGTTTAAAAAGGTGAGCGCCTTCTGCTGTGGTCACACAAGCTGTATTTTGGCATTTTTGAAAAAAAATCTTTTGAATTTTTCTAATGCAGAGAGCATAGTTGAAGAGAGAGGTCAAGTGCTTAATTTTAATATTGTGATCAATTGTTGGAAGCCTTTGAAAATGCTGGCTTTTCCATGATGTTTAATAATCAGTGAACTGAGCAGATTTTCATTATGAAAAATAGAATATTCCTAGTTGACCAACAATTTTTAAAGATTCTTTCAATTTTTTAACTTTCCTGTCCAGTTCAGAGTCACAGGAATTGTTTAATGCTGGATGCAGAATCGGCCTATCACAGTTTGAGCCAGAGCATGTGGGCTTTTATTTAAAATTTTACTAGCTGCAGTGTTACGAAGAGCTTAACCCTGTACTGTTAGAGACACTTTATGTGATAGAAACTGTCTTTCTTATCACTTTGTTGAGTCAAACTGAGTGGGCAGTTTACAGCCGCTGCCTCTTTTGATTTATGGTTAATGCCAGTTAACCAGGATCGATGCTTCACATTCATTAATGTGCATTTCTTTTGGGCCAAAGTTCATGTGGTTAAATTGTTGTAACTGAAAGGTCTTATTGTTGTTTGTAAACTGAATATGCTGTCACAGTTAAATGTAATTTTTACACTAAGCCCAGCACATTGGAATTGAAAGCTTCATTTAATTAATTTAATGGCTTTCTATTTTAGAAATGGTTCTGTTCTTTTTAGCATTTGAAGATCACTGCAATACATTTTTGCCTTAAGTGTATTTAATAAACTATATACAACTTGTATTTATCTAATTTTGACAAATAAGCAATTGTTTTTATTGTTTTCTGTTTTAATTTCCAGAAAAAGACTATGCCAAGCCCAATTGGTGTACACTGATCAAAGGTCTTGATATGGAGATTATTTTTATGAATCTCTTTCTCAATTATTTAAAATAAAAGTAATCAGAAATAACATTCACACCCTAGTGAAGAGTGAGACATATGCATAGATATTACAAGTTTTTGGTATGTTAATGACTTGGTCAGGTTAGGCCCATTCAGAATAAAGTCCACGTGAAAGCCTGCAGCCACAACAAATAAGGTAAGATAACATGCCTCATTAACTGTTATTGATTATTTGTTTTTTATTCATTTAATAGTTGACGTACTGTATTACTTTTACACAATCCTTTGATTAATTTTGTTTGTGAAAAAATAACAAGTATGCTATTCTCCAAACTGCTTAATTCAATTCAGTGTCACAGAAGGACATTGCTTCACCTATGTTATCTCACTACTATTACATTTTAGTCCCATGCTGCAAAAAAATTGAATCGAGTTATGCAGGATGACAGACCTTCAACTCAGAATCTGGACACTACACCTGTGAGACAGTAGCATTACCCACTGCACCACCAAGCTACATTGTAACAGCAAGTTACAAGTAAAAGGGGTTCATAGTTAACAGTCTAATCTCGGGTCAAATATAAAGGTAGCAGATAGCTTTTAACAAAATTGAACATGTTAGGCATAATTACTAGGTATTAAAAATTAACTCTGAAAAGGGTGTGGGAATAATTTTGTTACACTAATATATATATATATATAT
>JANRMT010062829.1:20988737-21005438 GCA_026402145.1 Polypterus bichir lapradei
ATCTATCTATCTATCTATCTATCTATCTATCTATCTATCTATCTATCTATCTATCTATCAAAACTGCCTACAGGTAAAGAAATATTCATTTGCATAATGTAATAAAACAAAGCTGCAGGTTTGTCATGTTGAAAAAATATGTGGACTCCTATATTTATCACCTCTTCAAACCCATAAAATCAAAATCAGAGGTGCTAACGATTAGAACCTCCTTAGGGAATATGCAGGGTGTGGTGTTCTGTTTGCTATTGAAGTGTGTGGTGTCATCATGCCAAGATCAAAACAGTTCTTTGAGGCCCTCTGAAAGGTGTCTGTGGATGTCTATGAGCCTGACAATGGATTTAAAAAGATTGGCAAATTATTTGTAATCAATTATTCCACTTTAAGGAAACTCCTCTACAAGTAGCGTAGATTTTAAATGACTTCTAATTTGTCCAAGACTGGCCGGCCCAGCACATTTTGTCCAAGAGCTGACCGTTTGATACTAAAAGAAGTCTGCAAGAGCCCCGAACGTTTATGGTAGGATCTGCAGGTAATTCTTGAATTCAAATTGTTCTAAGGTGGGTACATCTGCAATCAGAGATTACACAAATCTGACCTGCATGCCAGTTATTCCAGGAAACTACTGCTGTCCAAAAAAAAGAACATTACAGCAAGACTAAAGGTTTGCCATTGAACATGTAGGCAAAGACCATACTATCTGTAACAGTGTGCTCTGAACAGATGATTCAATGATAGAGTTGTCTGGCCACAATTACAGTAGACATGTTTGGGACAAACCAAAGACAGCATTTAAGGAGAATAACCTTGTAGCAACAGTGAAGCATGTTGGTTGAAATGTCCTGGTATGGGTTTGCTTTGTTTCCTCAAGTCCTGGGCTGCCAGCTTGCAGTCATTGAGTCACCAGTGAATTCTGCATCTTATCAAAGTGTGCTTGAGGACATTGAGACCATCTGTCTGAACACAATAATGATTAGAAGCCCACCAGTAAATCCACCAAGCATTGGGACAAAAAGAAGAAATGGAAGGTTATGGATTGGCTCAGTCAAAGTCCTGGGGCCTCATGTATAAATGGTGCGTACGCACAGAAATGTTGCATAAGAACGTTTCCACGTTCAAATTGCGATGTAAAAAACCTAAACTTGTCGTAAAACCACGCACATTTCCACGGTACCTTATACCCTGTCGTACGCAAGTTCTCCGCTCGGTTTTGCAGACTGGCGGCACCCAGCGTCATAGCAGTGCTACTGTTCCTGTGTGGTTTATCTTTCTTTTTCAGGTCCACGTCCCTGACGCAGCTTTATAAATACACTGAAATTAACCGCATATTGTTTATTAGTTTAATGCATCTGATTGTAATTAACCTGTAACAATATAATCGTCAAACTATTCCAAATACCATAGCTGCTTTAGCAGTGTTAGTCTCACTGCACCTTCTTCTTTCAGCTGCTCCCGTTAGGGGTTGCCACAGCAGATCATGTTTTTCCATATTACTCTCATTGCACCACTCGGAGCAGCTGATCGGAAAGAGAATTATCTGTATACAGCATCAAGCACACGCTGCCTCAGCCATGCTGTCTATTGAACTGCTTCTCACTCGGCAAACACTTCAAACTTTTTCTGTACGGACCTCGCTGTTCAGAAACAGTTTCATCCCAAGAGCTCTAAACACACTCAATCAGTTCATCGACTGCTCCTTGTAGAACTGTTAGTACTTATAAGTACAATCACCTAACTGTAAACTTGCACTAAAATTATAATATTACACAACTTGAGCCACTTTATAAAGCGTGTATTTACATATGATGACGATATCAATCTGTATTGTTAATAATTAAAGGACACGGTGTTGCTTTGCTACACTAGCAAGGATCTGGCGCTCCGCTCATTAATGTTCCTGCCTCGCACTGTATGCTTCACTGGGACTGGCATGAAGGACAGAATAATTAAACATGTACTACGAAGATATTTCAATGTTCCTTAAAAGTTTTGAAGAATCGACGTTATAAGCTTAGAGATGGCTTAACATCCATTACAGAGCTGATTGTGTGGCGATCGGTTACTTGGAGAAAGAAAAGTAAGGACAGCAATTGGAGGTTAGTACGTTTGAAAGAGACAGTACTGCAGGAGCGGCCTTAGGCATGTGCAAACTGTGCACCTGCACAGGGCTGCCAAGCCAATATATATTGAATATAAAACAGAAAGAGAAAACAACAACACAGCTAAAAACGCAGCGGCAAATTTCGGCTAAACGCTTGTGTCATGAGCATGAGGCGGCTATGCAGTGTCCGCAATGGATGTGGCCATCCGCCGTGCATAAGATACCATATTGACATTGGCGGGTGAAGGAGCCACCGATTCTTTCTCTGCCCAGGGCCGCTACGAGCTTAGAGCTGCCCCTGAGTACTGCTGCAATAAATTATTTCATCAAAGGTTTCGCACAATCACTGCGCCACCGTGAAACCAATGCTTAATAACATGCTTTAACTCCTATCATCATGAAAATGATATCACATATACATCTCAGTATTTTACTTGTTCAGAGAGCTGCAATATCAAGAATGTAATGGATTCTGTGTCCTGTTAGAGAAAGAGAGCCGGTTTAAGAAGCACGTAATGATTCATACACATATACGAACACATACAAAACAAAGCTTTTAACGTGCTACTTTAATTACGACATGATTTGAGAAACTGATTGATTAAACAATTTTAAGATGAAGTTTATGATGTTCTACTTTAATGACAAAATAAACTATGTGATGGAAATGGAAATTTCGACATTGAAGTTGAAATTTCGTGCTTTTTCTCCACTGTGTGCCTTTTTTTTCTCTGTACCCTAATAAGCTTTCATATGACACTTAGACGGTGGACTACAATTTGCCTTTTCACGGTGACTTTGATATGTGACTTCTTTTTTATTTTGGCACTGTGCAACTTTGTGAACTTGCGCTTTCAAGTTTCTCCAACACACTATGTCACTCGATCAACTTCCTTTTGTTGATTATACCATGGGTTAAATCAACAAATAGTACATTTTTCTTTGCTTCCACTTGGTATTCGCTGAAATTCTTATATTTTCCCCCGTGCTTTTCCCATTGTCTTTTCACAGAAGGCTAAACTTAAGGTCTATTTATATTGATTTGCATATTTAAAGAGGTGTAATTCTGGGAGTAGTTGGGGCTGGACAGAAGGCGCGTGCACATGCGTTAGTTTTCACGCTGACCGGGATTTATGGAGCGGAAGAACGCGGAAGTTGGAGTACACACAGATTCCTGCATCTGGATTTTTCTGTGCGTAAGCACATTTCGGCTTTTGTGCTTACGTCATGTTATATTGCGAATTCTACACATGGCGTTATGCATGAGGCCCCTGATCTGTATCCCATTGAAATGTTTTTGGGGGTTTGAAATGAGCAAGACATACAAGAAAATCCACAAACAGCTTGCAAGTGAAAGAATAAAAAATGTTACAGAGTCAGTGTTGGAGATTGGTGGGCAGTTATGCCAAACACGTACAAGTCATTTCTGCCAAAATGGGCAACAGCAGCTTCTGAGGTCAAGGGTGTGCTTTTTCCCTAGTAAACGATGACATCTACTGATATTTTTGTTGACTAAATAACTGAAAAGCCACAATTTTCATGCGTTTTTAAATTTGTCACCTTTATCTGTAGGCATTGTTTTCATGAAGATTTACCATTTGCCTGTTCAAATATGTTGAAAACGTCCATAGATTCCATGGGGTGTACTTGCTTTTTCACATGACTGTATATAGCTGCATAAATATATGGGTTTGCTTTATATAACAACCTTAACACCCTCAAATGGTCAGCTAGAGGATCCTCTTCAAACACACAGAAAAATTGCTTGTCCATTTAGCACTTGGTCATCAACTGGAATCCAAATGCTGTCAGATGTTGAGGATATTGGCAGCCAGACTCTGGGAAAACAAATGTAGCAGCTATCTGGATTACAACCGGCTTGCCTATGGCACAGCTTCCTTTCTGTATGCAGCCCCAGATTAACTTAACTAGATTTCATTTTTTTTGGTGGTTTTGTATGATGGGTTTATTTTATTAGACACACTTGTGAATATTTTGCTCTCTTATTTTCTATTATTAAAATCAAACATGCAATAATGAACCCATACTGCGAGTGGAACTGAGTGAGAAGCTTGAGCGTACGACACAGTGTTATTAGAGCAGTTGCCTGCTGTTTGTTAATTGTTATTTTTAACAGAAATTGCAGAAGTAATTAAGGGAGCAAATGGGTAACAGGGAGGTTAAAAGAATCTTAAAAGAAAATGAATAAAGATCATAAGACGAGTCCTGATGATGAAAGCTATGACAATTCATTGATTAATTCAGTTTGTGTTTCTGTTTTTCCATTCAAAGTGGGTGTGATGACAACACTCAGTGTACTAAATGTCTTACAAAACATACGGCAGGCTTGGCGTCACTAGTCATCCAACTAAGACCACTGGTGACAATGAAATTTTGCAGCCACAGTGGGCACCGTGAATCATGTCTGGTAGACCTTGATGTATAAAAAAGTCCAAGTGCTGGTTAACTTGTAATGGTGTCCACATAAGTTTTGTCTTTGGCGTTGTCATTTCCCATTATTGTTTGACGGAGCTGATGTGCCCTAAAGTGGACACTAAGATCTGCAACTTTAATGGAGAAGATATACTGTGGACTGGCCAACTGCAATTTAAATAAAAGGAATTTAAATAGAAGAAACTAAGCCCTTAGATTTTCAAACATCAGAGGTGCTCAGTAATTGCAGGAAGAGAGAAGCTTTTGGATGGAAGACATGGAAACTACTAGGATGGAAGCCTGTTTTGCTCTAGAGGTTGTGATGTGGCAATTGTGAACAGTCGGTAAGAATAAAATGTATTTTTTTGTGCGTGGGAATCATCCCCATCTTCCGTATGGCATTGACCTGAGCTTCTCCGATTATGAAATGAACTTGGCAGGATTAATAACTGTTGGACTGCTAACAGTCCTTATTGCTGCTAATGTTCTTTTGTTTTTTGTATTTGTGAATTGTACGTTTGTACTGTATGTCATTTTTGTGTTTTATAGCTTGGTTTGATTTCCGTATAATCACAGTGTTTAACTACCAAGTACAAGTTTGCTGTCTTGTTATTTATGGATATGGGAAAACCAGAGTAGGCCCCATTATCATAAGAAATAGCAGCAATGAGCTGCTGAGCCAAACTGATCTGGCTGTCTGGCTGATTGCATGGAATGGTCAGGGGGATTGGTACAAATTCACGGATTATTTTCCTATGTGTTAGCAAAAAACGTTGGTGAAAGGAGTTTTGAGAAGGAGTCTCTAGGAATTACTGTGAGTGAACTGAAAAACTTGGAGATAAGAAACACAAGGCGAAATTGAAGTGGAGGAGAAGCAAGGTCAAAACCAGAAGAATGCAATGTTAACCGAATGAACAAAGCACAGGGACAAAGCAAAAATTCAAAATCAAAACTCTAGGCCTACTTGTAATAAAGCTAACTGACACTAAAGGTTGTTATTTGTTGATTGTAAGACTAAAAGATAACTTAGACAAGAGCCACCATCATTTTTACTGTCACTTTCTGCTGATGTGGCGAACGTGACGGTTTCGGTCACAGGGCCAGTCCCTCGTGTCACAAATAATGGAGCAGCAATAAAAATTAAATCATAATTAATGTGTACTATAACAGAAGAAAGCTGACCTGTCCCAAGAACATAACTGCCCAGCCATATTCTCGTAAGAGGCCCTTTGAATATAGTGGCATCTGGGTGGGCGTGCTGGGTAAACTGGTGACTACATGATGGGCCAAATTGAGCGAGTGCCCAACAATGGAGCTCCTGCCTTGTGTTTGAATTTAGATGCTAGCATAAACAAATAAGCACATTTAGAGAATGGATGGATTGATTGGTGTCTATTTTGTGGGATAGTTGTTCTGTTAAATGCTCACATTTTTCCACCAGTTGAGCTGAACTGTTTTTTTGAATGGCAAACTCATATAGAAACCAATTTCTTCTGCACAATTTCTGCAATACTTTTTCTTCATGTGTGGTTGATTTTGAAACTTTCAGTGCTTGAAATTAGTTGGACATCAGTTTCTTTGCAGACATCCTATACCTTCCTTTCATCTCCTGAACTCAGTTTATTTAAATCAGGGTCAAAGGTCATGTTGTAACAGCATGTTGCCCTATTTCCCTTTGCTTTTCATATAGGACCTGTGCTAGAGGACGCCTGTTATGTGACGGAGACTTGAATATGGTGAAAGTGGACGTGAGGCCTCCAGAAAAAGAACATAAAGCAGGCCAAAACCTTAAATGGCCAAGCCTGGAAGAGACTCATCCATACCAGCTCACTTAAGACTGCTATTAGGAGGGTTTGACCTGACTAGGCCCAAAATTTGGAGAATTGCATTACAGTTTTAAAATAAGGTTAAATGTTCCAAAGAAGGGGAAAACTGTCAAATCGTAGCTTATGACCAAAGAGCAATGATAATTTCTTTATAAATGAAAAAATATGTATTTATAAACAAAGACATAACAAACAACAACAACAGATTATTTCTTGCACAGCCCTGTTTTTTGACAGCCTCAAGTCTCAAAAGACGGGAAGCAGTTCCAAAAAAACAAAACGTGTAGGGAAAAAAAAAATGAAAGAAATCTTGAGAAAGGCAATTCAGAGAGAGACCCTCTTCCAGGTAGGTTGGCCTTGCAGTGAGTGTCAAAAAATGGGTGAAATACAACACACAAAATGGAACATAAGTAGCATTCTCACCAAGTGCAGGCACAGAGCGCCACAACAACTCTCAAGGCAAAATGCACTCACTAAATACAGAACTGTCACATATGAGGATATAGACAAAGCTTAAAAGAGCAAAAATTAGTAGCTTTAAAGGGCAAGCAAGTCCTTAATGACAACCCTGAAAACGAAACCAACCAGCAGAGCAAAAAGTAGTGAAGTCAGACTCGAAACCGCGAATTGAAACACACCAAACACTTTGCAATACTTCAGTTTCGAAACTCGACTCCGTAGCAAAAGGAAGAAGTTCTGTGACTACAGTGGTGCTTGAAAGTTTGTGAACCCTTCAGAATTTTCTATATTTCTGCATAAATATGACCTAAAACATCATCAGATTTTCACTCAAGTCCTAAAAGTAGATAAAGAGAAACCAGTTAAACAAATTAGACAAAAATATTATACTTGGTCATTTATTTATTAAGGAAAATGTTCGAATATTACATATTTGTGAGTGGCAAAAGTATGTGAACCTCTAGGATTAGCAGTTAGTTTGAAGGTGAATTTCGAGTCAGGTGTTTTCAATCAATGGGATGACAATCAGGTGTGAGTGGGCACCCTGTGTTATTTAAAGAACAGGGATCTATCAAAGTCTGCTCTTCACAACACATGTTTGTGGAAGTGTATCATGGCACGAACAAAGGAGATTTCTGAGGACCTCAAAAAAAGAGTTGGTGAAGCTCATCAGGCTAGAAAAGGTTACAAAACCATCTCTAAAGAGTTTGGACTCCACCAGTCCACAGTCAGACAGATTGTGTACAAATGGAGGAAATTCGAGACTATTGTTACCCTCCCCAGGAGTGGTCGACCAGCAAAGATCACTCCAAGAGCAAGGCGTGTAATAGTCAGCAAGGTCACAAAGGACCCCAGGGTAACTTCTAAGCAACTGAAGGCCTCTCTCACATTGGCTAATGTTCATGTTCATGAGTCCACCATCAGGAGAACACTGAACAACAATGGTGTGCATGGCAGGGTTGCAAGGAGAAAGCCACTGCTCTCCAAAAAAAAATTGCTGCTCATCTGCAGTTTGCTAAAGATCACGTGGACAAACCAGAAGGCTATTGGAAGAATGTTTTGTGGACGGATGAGACCAAAATTGAACTTTTTAGTTTAAATGAAAAGCGTTATGTTTGGAGAAAGAAAAACACTGCATTCCAGCATAAGAACCTTATCCCATCTGTGAAACATGGTGGTGGTAGCATCATGGTTTGGGCCTGTTTTGCTGCATCTGGGCCAGGATGGCTTGCCTTCATTGATGGAACAATGAATTATGAATTATATCAGAGAATTCTAAAGGAAAATGTCAGGACATCTGTTTATGAACTGAATCTCAAGAGAAGGTGGGTCATGGAGCAAGACAACGACCCAAAGCACACAAGTCGTTCTACCAAAGAATGTTTAAAGAAGAATAAAGTTAATGTTTTGGAATGACCAAGTCAAAGTCCTGACCTTAATCTAATCGAAATGTGGAAGGACCTGAAGTGAGCAGTTAATGTGAGGAAACCCACCAACATCCCAGAGTTGAAGCTGTTCTGTACGGAGGAATGGGCTAAAATTCCTCCAAGCCGGTGTGCAGGAATGATCAAAAGTTACCGGAAACGTTTAGTTGCAGTTATCTGGGGGTCACACCAGATACTGAAAGCAAAGGTTCACATATTTTTGCCACTCACAAATATGTAATATTCGATAATTTTCCTTAATAAATAAATGACCAAGTATAATATTTTTGTCTCATTTATTTAACTGGTTTCTCTTCATCTATTTTTAGGACTTTAGTGAAAATCTGATGATGTTTTAGGTCATATTTATGCAGAAATGCAGAAAATTCTAAAGGGTTCACAAACTTTCAAGCACCACTCTATGACTGAACTGGGACCCATTATGTCACCAGCTGTTTCAAAACATTCCATTTGTCCTTTTGACATTGAAAATAAAAAACTAAACAAAACGGGGTGACCTTTAATTGGGATATTTTAACCACAAAATAACACTTTCATAGTATAAAAATCACAAAATTAAACTATGACAACATTTCACTTCCTTGTGTTGTTAATTGGCTGTTATCTCATATAACTCAGTTTACATCACGTGTACGGCAGTGTAAGCCTCGGATATTTTCAAAGTCTTGCCTCAGTTTCCCGAGTGTCTTGCTGTAGTCTCTTCATGTGCACCATTGGGCTTCTCTGACTGTCCAAAGGCTATGAAGGGAAGAAATCCAATTCAAATAGGCTCATTTGCAGTGTGCTCTGAGCTGGAGATGATCCCATGCGTATCTGGTCTTTGTACGTTATTTACGGTAACAAAACTAACTTTGTGGTTGAGCGCTGTTACAGTGCACCTCAGAGCTGCAGTCTAGTGGTGGATCCTCAGACAAAGACTTACAATTGCAGTGGGCTTACGGGGGCCGGAGACAGAGAACCAAATTGTGTACTAATGTAGACCAGCTTGTGAGCACATTTAACAGACCTAATACGGTGGGTAATGTTATAAATTGAATTCCACATGTACCAGACAGACTGCTACAGACATGAAAAAGCACATATATGCCATTAAAATTATAGAATAATTTCATATTTCTATTTGGACTGAAGTATAGTGTCATACTGAACTAAATATACTGTATTGAACTCAATGCCATAGAAAATAACGAGATGAATGGAAAATTTCATATTGTGTAATATAAGAAATAGAAGAATAAAGATACACATATTTAGCCAATAATACAAGAGAAAAGATGCAGAGTTAGTGTCCTTAATTAAGAAATTGCTCAGCTGCCAGTTCCACAAGTGCGCACTGGAAGATGCTGCCAGTTTCTTCCATGCTGTATTCCTTTGGAATGTTCTGGAGATATCAAATCATTTTCTTTTTTTGGCACATACACTTATACATATCATGCAAACTGTAGTGAAATGCTTATTTAGAGAAGTGCAAGAAAAATATAAATATTATAATGAAAATAACAAGCCCCAAGCATAAATTAAAACATCTGGCTTTGTGGATGTCCTTCAGATCTGATATCAGATCTTTCACAACATGTCTTATATAGCTCCTGTGCTTGGGTGGCTGTTGGATTACTTCAGCTATTAGGAAAAGCTGGGTGCCTAATGAATGACAAGTATTAGCTTGGGTGGGGGGTAATATAATATACAAGTAACCACATACATGTGATGTGTGGAAGAGTGCAAGGTAAAAACAGAATCAGTAAAATGCATATGCCAAGACCCCTTCGTGACTGGGACCCCAGGGTGCACACCACAAGGTCACCATCATGGCAGATCTGATCGCGTGTTACAGAGAGACAGTAATTCTTCAGATACCACCCCACTAATGTGTACCTCTTGCCATCATTACTTTCCATATAGAGATTTATGGATCTTTTCATACACACAAAGTGAATAATGTTTAAAATAATGACAGCCAATCTGATGTAACATAACAATTTCAGTTATTTTTGAATAGGTTTGCATGAGTGTTCTGTTTTGACAGAGCCCTAGGTGACCTTATTTTCCCCTTTATACTCCTTATTGCATAGACCGTAATAAAATGTCCCATATTCTGACCACTCTTGTCAGGTCCCTTCTATTGTAACCTGTAGGGGGCACCACCACCACATCCCAGACAACAACACACCCAATGCAGTCCCACGTTCAAATAAATCTTCTTGTGTATTGAGACAGTACCTTTACGCGTGAACAAAATCCACTTTTATAGCCACCGATTATAAAATGTTCCTTTCTCTCCTTCCAGTCCTCCAGGTGAGTGTCTCCTTCTACCTTCCAACTCTGACTCCACTGGAGGAGTCTGGACAGCTTCCTTTTATGTTGTGCCCAGGAGTACTTCCTGTGCCATAACAATGAATGGCAGAAGCACTTCCGGGTCACATGAAAGTCCCACGAAACAGGACAGCACCCAAGGACCCCAAAGAGGTTGTCCCTCAGGGCTACAAATCCCATTGATTCCTGCGCGTGTCCATATTGGGTCCACACCAGTGGAGTATTGCCATCTAGTGTACTGCTGGAGAAATTGTTTTGGATAGACAATCTTTCCTTGTCCATCCATTATGGCTTCCCGGCCAGGAAAAGTACCATCAACTAACCTTTAACTGGCAATGAGACAGCCAGCTGAGCAAACCAAAGAGAAACACAAAAGCAAAACAAGACTAGCTGTGGATTAGTGAAACTTACTTTTGGTCCTGTTCCACTGTTCATTGAGGCAGCACTTAGACCTGAGGACCATCTCTTCTTAGTACCACACTATGTAGTCTGGTCTTGAACCGCTGCCAGTACGGGGCTATCTCCGCTACACTGCAACTGACTCTCAGTGTTCAGCCACATTGACTCACCAGGACAGAACTTTAATCTGAACACATCTCAAATTAGGACAAGAGGAAACTCAAAAGCACACGAGAGGCATTGGTTAACGGATGAGTTCCTGGTACACACTTTGAGCTGAATTCTGCTTTCGGCCCGCTCAGAGCTAAAGCCACTGCACCATCAATGACTCACAACTCCTTCCACATGAGATGCCCTTCTACCCTCAGGTCTAATTATTTTTCCTCTAATGAAGATACCTGACAGGTGTCAAAAGGTCAGAAATGAGAAGTACTTTAACACGTGCTTCTGTTTTACCTACAATAAATGTAGATGTATACGTATATATACACTTTACAGTAGATGGAGACAAAAATAGCAATACAAACTTAATAATACACCATTGGACAACAGATCAGGGGAAAGTGCTGGCTTCTAAACAATGGCTATTGATTGTTTCTGCCACTAGATGA
Source organism: Polypterus bichir lapradei (assembly GCA_026402145.1). NCBI lineage: Eukaryota > Metazoa > Chordata > Cladistia > Polypteriformes > Polypteridae > Polypterus > Polypterus bichir. The sequence continues at coordinate 21,000,325 of JANRMT010062829.1, forward strand.
CACTGTGACGCAAAGTTTCGAACGTTTGAAAGACGAAATCTTTTTGTGAATTAATCGTTTCAGTTGATTCAATGTCTTGAACAGTAAATATTTGTCATTAAGATTAAAAAAAACAGTAAAATCAAAATACAGAAACATTACCTGAAGTCCTTCAGCCAACTCCAATGAACAGCTGCTCAAGCTCCTGTTTGTTGGGCTTAAATAGTCAGAGGGGGAGTTCAGGAGGGGTGGGCTCAGGGTGTTCCGGCCTCTTGGGAAACCACCCACAAAGAACAAACATAAAGAGACAGTACATAGTTAACCAATAACACACATATAGGGCAGAAGTAATACAAATATGAAAAAAATGAACAAAGACAACAATAAATCGTACAATTCCCATGAGCTGTAATGCAACAACGCCTTTCACAAAGCTTTTCACCCAGGCATGTTGCCAGCATCCATATCTAAGTACAATCTGAGAGCATTCTTTTGTCACACAGGGATACCTCTGAATATTAAGAACATTCCATTACCTTGTTAGATAATAAGGGTAAAACAGAATCTTACATTTATCTGTGTGAAAAATAAATGATATTCAAAGTAAGTAAAAACTAACATTAGCTTAAAAGACTTGGCTCTTACATGTCAGGTTTGCAAATTTGTTAGTAGTCCTGAGTCTCCATATTAGAAATCCATGTTCCATGGTTTTGCTCACACATCTCAAAAATGGTGAGAGGTTAAATAGCCACTCTAAGCACTGTAGCTCGGTGTGTGTTTTCCCAGTTGTGGATCGAGGAATGGCTCCAGTCTTGAGCACAATGGTGATAGGTGCTGCATAACAAAATTTGGGTAACTTCATACACATTGCCACACTCGCAGATACAGGGCCAGTTTACTACACAACAAGTACACAGAGGACAACTCCACACAGACACGGGGGATATGCAACGCCCACACAGACGGCGACTGAGGCAGGATGTGGGACAGACACCATTATTTATCTATCTATCTATCTATCTATCTATCTATCTATCTATCTATCTATCTATTGTCACACATTTGCGATTGGGAGTCAGCTAAAGGGCCTCAATAATAGCAGTACCACACCATACCAGACCAGGGGGTGGCAAGCTGCACTGACTTTCTCTCTCAATCCTCTGCAGACAATCCACAGGAAATCCAGCTTGGTTCTGGTGTCATTGATGACATCACTTTCATCACTGGCGCTATTGATGATGTCACTTCTGGGCTTGGTCCAGATTACATCACTTCCTGTTCCGGCCTTTATTCTCACTCTCAAATCAGTTCTGTTCTGGACTCTAACCTGAATACAACTCATCTAAACAACCCTTTGGAAGCCAGGGCACAATATATGGGTGGTTGCCCCAAACCTTTTTGATGTCTTCTTGTTATACTTGTGACACTATCTATCTATCTATCTATCTATCTATCATACATGCATATACCGTAGTGAGAAGTGCCGGCTCACGTACATTAACTGCTGGTAAATATACAGGTGACCAGTTCTTGAAGTCAGTCAGTCAGTCAGTCATTATCCATCCCGCTACTGTATATCCTAACACAAGGTAACGGGGGTCTGCTGGAGCCAATCGCAGCCAACACAGGACACAAGGCAGGAACAAATTCCCAGGCAGGGCGCCAGCCCACTGCAGGGCAAACGCACACACACACACACCCAAACACCAAGCACACACTAGGGACAATTCAGGATCTCCAATGCACTTAACTTGCATGTCTTTGGACTGTGGGAGGAAACCAGAGCACCCAGAGGTAACCCATGCAGACACGGGAAGAACATGCAAACTCCAAGCAGGGAGGACCTGGGAAGCGAATCCAGGTCTCCTTACTGCAAAGCAGCAGCGCTACCACTGCGCCACCATGCCACCAGTTCTTAAAGTGCATCTATTATTTAATGCCTTTCCTATCTATCTATCTATCTATCTATCTATCTATCTATCTATCTATCTATCTATCTATCTATCTATCTATCTATCTATCTATCATCATATTTTACTACTTCTATTATTTGTTTATTGGACTCTGCAATGTTGTTTTATTGTTCTTTAAATTTTTAAATTGCATTACACATGGAATAGTCTCATGGAAAACATCTCTGGAAAAGGCGTTGTTAATTTCCAAGTTTGCTGGTTTATGAAGACAATGGCCTAGTCTTTGTCATGTAGTGGCCTCTTTTACAGCCACTTGCTTTTTCTCTTTAGCTCAGGTCATTTTAAGCAAAAAGTCCAGGAGAGAGAAAGGGCTGAGCCTCGTGTGGTTGTCAGAGGAGAGCTCTGCAGTGAATTCTATACATTTGCACCTCCAGGGTCTGTGCATGATAGATGAAGCTGTCACTGAATGGCTTCTAGCTGAGGAAGAATGGATACAGCTGACACATTTATATGAACGGGGTGATGGGAGTGTGGAGAAGCCCCTGATGAGTGATCAACTGCCAGGTTGCAGAATGGCCTCGGCTAAATTCTCTGACATGACGTCAATCTGAGAATCAGCTCTGAGAGTCCAGTGAAGGGGAGATGCCAATGAGGGGCTAAAGCTGTCCACCAAAGATATGTCCCCCAGTTGTAATGTCTGAATGGCATTATTTAAAATGGACATCATTTTAATTACTGGACAGATATTGTTGGTTTCCATTTATGTTTAATCAGTCTCAACCTTGTTCTCTGTGAGTTTTAACAAATGTGTATTTTATGTTTATCAGTTCTGTATTTAGTCATTAGTGTAATCTGTACTCATATTTCAACTGAGAATTGTTCACCATGCTCTGCTCCTGCGCTCAGTGAAGAGCACTATACAAAAGTAAGTTGTAAGTAAGTTGCGTTTTCCTTGTCAGTTGTTCCTAACAGATTTCACATAATGAAACCGTTAACACCTTTCAGTGTAGTGCTGCTCCATATGGCTCTGGATTTCCCTAACATGTCATTTTTCTCGTCCCTAATAAGACCAAAATGAAAATTAAAAAATAATTCAATGGACCCTCACCTTAGACCAGTCTCCGCAGATCTTCTATAATTCCAAAGTTCTGGATGTGTTTATTTATTTAGAAAGGGTCATTAATCACTTCATTTAAAAAAATAATTATTGAGTAGAGGAAATGAGAACTGCAAGGCACCACAACTGCAGAGTAAGGCTGCCTAGAAGCCCCTGCTGGCATGATGCCCCTGACTGGCCATGTTCAGCTTGATCTCAGCTCAGTTTTTTCATTGTGAACACATCTCAGCCGTGTTGCTCAATGGTGTGTGATGGATATCAAGTGAAGTCCTAGAGCTGCCCAATGCCAATGCAAGTGCCAAGGAGCACTCTCTATAGGCTCAGGAAAAACCAAGTGTGCAGAAATGGTGGCATAATGGTGGGCTTTTTATTAGAAAGAACAGCTGTCTAGTGAGGGCTGCCTGCCTTAACCATCTTGAAATGCAAAACCAATAGGAAGTAGCACAATGGGCACAATTAATGTAAGTGTCACCTTAAAGGCAGTTATGGAAGGTAAGCAGCAACCTCTGTTTAGATGAGCTTGGCATAGGGCAATGGGATATATGGGTGAGAGTGGCATCATCGTCTGGTTATGCTGTGACAGATGGAGTGACCATTATTGAGGTACACCTCCACAACGCCTGTGTGTTGACATTTGGCCTGGCTTGCCTTGTGTGGTTCCCTCAAACCACCAGTAGAAGGATGAAGTTAAAGGACAAGGTGCTTTTAGCAGTGTAACAGTCTAAGTCAGCCGTCTGAGCCCCTAACACCACCAGTACGCACAGAGCTGTCACACCATGATGTTGAGTAACTTCATTTTACTAACACCCCTGTTTCCTTTTGTTCTTCCTCAGCCCTCCTGGTTTCCTGTTCGGTTTGGTTTTCCTCGACAGAATTTGATCCATTTTTTATTTCCCAATATTTTTATGAATGTGATGACCCAGATTTGCCCATCAGACTGCCAGATAGTGAAGTGTGATTCATCACCCCAAAGAACACATTTCCGCTACTCCAGAGTCCAATGGCGGTGGGCTTTACAACATTCTACCCAACACTTGATGCCATGTGTTGTGATCTTAGGCGTGTGTGCAGCTGCTTGGCCATGGAAATCCATTTCACGAAGCTCCTGATGCACAGTCCTTGTGCTGATGTTGCTTCCAGAAGTGGCTTTGAACCCTGCTGTAAGTGAGGATAGGTGATTTTCACACAGTGTGTCCTCCACAGCCCCTCTCTGTGAGATTGCATGGCCTAATACTTTGTGGATGAGCTGTTGATTCTCCATGATTCTTCCACTTCACAATGTTGGCACTTACAATTGTCCAAAGGGCAGATCTTTCAGAGCAGAAATTACGTATACTTACTTGTGGCAACATTGGCATCCTATGACAGTTCCACGTTTAAAGTCACTGAGCTCTTCAGTATGACCCACTCTACTGCCAATGTGTGTTAATGGAGACCATGTTAGAGGAATAAATTAAGAACATTTTTGTTAGGTAGGATCCCCAGTGGGGACTGGGTGGTCTTTTGGCCTTGAAATACCTGCACATTTTGTTTTTTTTCTCCAGCCCTTACAGAGACTTACATCATGATACGGTATATAAGGATGCTACCCTTCTACTTGATATTGTATGCTATTTTTAAGATCATTTAGATTCATTTGTTATTTTTTCTTTATTTGTTATATTATCTTTGATATTATTGCCTAATCTTATTTGTTTTTCTTTTCATGTAACCTTCTCTTAGACATCTTGTAAAGCACTTTTACCTACATTGTTGATATGAAAATGTGCTATAGAAATAAATGTTGTCATATACAAATTTGATACACCTGTTAAAAATGAGTGGGCTGAAACACTTGAACTTAAACATTTGGAGGGGTGTCCACATACCCTGGTGTGCAGTGTGAGGGGCCATTTTAACACAAGAAGCCCCACATTTCCTATCAGGAGTCCCCATCCTCTGAAGTTTCTGCGGTAAATGTGTCCCTTGATGGCCAAACCCACTACTGATGATTCACCAATCAAAACACAATACCTGCTAGAGTCCGCCCACTCAACTTTGATGGGTGAAAATGACAGTTTTCTTTCCAAGCCATGTTTCATGTTCACTGTGTCACTGAAATAGTT
>JANRMT010062829.1:21005448-21031644 GCA_026402145.1 Polypterus bichir lapradei
TGAATGAAAAAATAATTACATAAAAAAGTGACAATTATATTTAATGACAAATTTAATTATTTGTACTTACATGTGAATGTGTTTTTATGTATTTATTAGGCAATTTAAAGGGATAGATAGATAGATAGATAGATAGATAGATAGATAGATAGATAGATAGATAGAACTTTATTTATTCCAAGGAGGAATTTCTGGAAGAGATACAGGTAACCAGTATGGGCCAGTATGCACTTCAAGAACTGGTCACCTGTATATTAACCAGCAGTTAATGTAAACGAGCCGGCACTTCTCACTGTGAACCTATCTATCTATCTATCTATCTGTCGTTAAAGTTTGCCGTGTACTATACAATGCATATGTTTCTGTTATATGCCATTTGGCTTGGGATTCGTAAAAGAAGCGTTATTGTTTGTGATACGCCATCTATTGGAACAACAGGGACGTGCACAGACATTTATTCTTTTATTGAAGTGGAATGTCTCATTTCACAGCTTGTTAACTCAATTGCATATTTATGTATTGAGTTTGTATAAAACGTTCCCTAGTAATTTGAGAGCTGGATGTTACTACTTGGGTTTCAGATGTAATTGAGACCACCGGAGAGGGCGCTCATCTTCGAAAAGACAAAAAGGGAAACCATGTGCCAGGAGGTATGTCTTTTATTTATTTTTTTATGTATTTATTTATTTAAAATAACACATTTACGTCAGTGTAAAGTGGTATGATAGCCAGCTTCTAGGTATTTTTCCATTATTTATTGTCCAATTAAGCAGCATCGGATGTAAGGCAACGAGCTCTGTGTAAGGTTCTAGCCGATCGCCCACTCTAGCACACCCACACGACCACTTTAGAAGAGCCAGTCGATCTGAAGCCCCATGTGTTTGTCCATATGAGAAAGGAACCAAGCCAGACCAGCGGGCAAGTCTCGGACACACGGAGATTCTGCTGCTATAACTCATCTTGTGTTCACCGAACCAGGGGGACGGGTCTGATTGGGGCAACCACCGGCGACGAACATTATACAAAAACACAACCTTTTTTAAAGTAGAATACTGCGCGTTGTTTTTGCTCTGACATACACCATTGTTTCTCATTGTACCTTTTTTTTTTCACTTTGCTGTCTCTGCATGGGGGTGGCACGGTGGCGCAGTGGCTCGCAGTTAGGTGACCCGGGTTCGCTTCCCGGGTCCTCCCTGCGTGGAGTCTATATGTTGTCTACGTGAGTTTCCTTCCGGTACTCCGGTTTCCTCCCACAGTCCAAAGACATGCAGGTTAGGTGCATTGGCGATCCTAAATTGTGTGGGTGTGCGCGCCCTGCCCGGGGTTTGTTTCCTGCCTTGCGCCCTGTGTTGGCTGGGATTGGCTGCAGCAGACCCCCGTGACCCTGTAGTTAGGATATAGCGGGTTGGATAATGGATGGATGGATGTCTCTGCATGGAGATCTTTTTTTGGTTTAAATGATATCTGTAGAATGGATCAGTCTGCCAAGCCGTATTCCAAACACCGAGTTTGGTCAAATTTCGGTTATTCATTCCTTCTCTTTCTCCGGACGTGTCCGGACAGTGTTTCTTGTCGCAGAGTCAAAGCTCCCAGGTTCGGTGGCGCTACACTTAAATTACGATTATGAAAGTGTAGCTGATACTACTTAATCAGTAGAGGGCAGCACAGGACCAGACGTGCTAGAGAGTTGTTTAACCACCAATTCAAAAAGGCGACGTCATGGAGACTTGTGCAGAAAGAAGATCGGGTCGTCGCGTTATTCTTGCATTATCCTTGTAAACAGGAATGAGGGCTGAATCAACACTGCGTCTTTTTAATTTTAAAATATTTTATAAAGAGTTTCTTTGTGCCGATTACTGTATAGTTGGGGGCTCTGACACTGGTCCTGAAGCACTACTGTGACACCAGGTTTTCACTCTATCCCTTTTTTTAATTAGTGACCAGAGATGTAAATTAACTTATTTCCCTTCATTTCAGTTTACTTGTTTTTTTTTAAGACTCCGTTCCCTGAATTGATTATTTTTTCTTTAATGTCCCTCAAAAAGAAAGGAGATTTGAAGTCAGTGAGCCGATTGATGACCCGCTAAGTCGGGCCTCTATCTCCGACCAGTTTCTTAGTTAGAAGCCAATTCCTGTGAATTAGACCAGTTATTTAGTTCCGTGTTTTGTTGGTGCTCTTATTCTGCCATAGCAGACAATTCCAAAACTGTTGATTTTATTTCTTCAAAAAGCACTGCCAAAATATTTTGTGGACCTGAGCAGATCAACATTACCGAGACCATCAACCTTGTTTATTTTCAGGTGTTTTATGATAGACACAGGTTAGCCGGTCATCTGTTGGCTCGTTTTATAGCTAATTGAGGAAAACAAGAAACAATCAATTAAATAGCAAGTCAAGTAAAATTAAGACAAAAGAGTTAATTAGCAGCAATAACTGGTCACTAAGAAGTGTTAAAATGAAAACCTGCGGCCACAGTTAGCGCCCTGGGACGGGAGTCGGAGATTCCTGCTATTCCAGGGCAAGGTTTTCAAACTCCTTAATCCAGTTTAGGGCAATAGGGGGCAGAGCCGAGGGGTCATTCCATCTCAGAGGTCCACTCATAGCCACAAAGAGGCAGATCTGGAATGGAGTGACGCAGGTTTTAGGTCATTTTACCATTTAAAGCATTTTATCTTGATGCCCACTGCAGCACCACCATAAACTGATACATTTAACTAGGATTGCAACATTAGAACTTTTTGTATAATTCTTTTCCATTTTGTTTATATTGCTTTTGTGAACTCCTTGCTTTGTAAAACGTTTTTTGAAAGTATTGTGGAATTTTCTTATTGAGTGCTTTATTGATTGTGGAAGTTTTTATAAAATCAAACACACGAAAATGGAAAGTGCATATATTTTGTATTCTTTTTGCTTTATGGTGCATTCTTGAAATACGTACGTTCAAAAAGTTTCTGCAATTTTTTTTAAAACTATTTAAGAATTTCAAAAACAATTTACATCACTTTTCTACAGTTACCTATGTTTGTGATGCAATTTTCCCAGCGTCGTAGCAACTTTTTAATGCCGTTTCTAACAAAAATGAAAAAGTGCAGAAACATTTTGAATTTATTTCACTGAATTGTGTCCTCGTGACTTGTTTGCCTTTACAGTGCTTAGTATGCAGGGACATGCGGTCAGGGGAGGCAGGAGCCTCACCTGTCATCTTGAAAAGTTAAAAAAAAACTAATGATAACATAAAATAAATGTGTCCACTGGTCTGTGCTATAAATTCGTTTTCTTTATGATTTCAATAATTTTGATTATTTTTATAGTCAAAATCGCTGAATTGGTGCATTTCCTGTTCAAATACGTGCAGGGGAGAAACGCAAGATACAGCAGCGACCAGCGTCACGTCAACTCGGACTGCGCTCTCCTCACACGCTGGGTTGATGCCTGCAATTGGCGGGTGCCTGCTGCTGCTGTCTGTCTGTATGTCGCCAATCTAATGTTTGCAGGCGCGTTTATTATACACCCTGACTTTCCACAATCTGGCTAATATCTTTAATGAATGTGTGCGTCATATTCGAACATAAAACCACAGTGAAAAGGCACAATGTGAGGCAGACAGTACTGTGGCACAACGAAGGGGGTGCATGTGCGCCCAACAGGTGCTGCTTGCTGTTGTTCTTCTACGCAGAGGCGCCAATAAGTTAGCGATATCAGAAAGTCAAGTGCCCTGCAGCGGTCCATTTATTTAAATTTTTTTTTTCCGACTGACTGCCAAAACGGAAGATTAAGATTTTTAAAACTAAAGGAAAATAAGGTGGACCTTTACAAGAAATTGACAGAGATTTTTGTGGAAAAGCATAGGCGCATGGACTTCATTTACAAATAAAGTTAAGACCATAAAGAGTTTTCTATTTTATAAAAAAAAAAAAATGGGAACAGACTAATGAAAAAACAATCCAAAATGTAAAAACTAAAATTGGACCTTAAATAATATTCTTTTGCTTTTTTTTGTTAAGGTCAAAATTTATTTATTTTTTTTTTTTTGTACACCACTCAGTACGTTCATTTGTATGGAATGAGTACGAATTGTGGAATTTCAATGGAATATTTAGACCACATGGAGGGTGAAGAGCAAATGAGCTCTCTCCACTCTCTCTCGCCACTATACATGTAACGTTCTTTTGTAGCCAAATGTGAACCTTACCGATTTGTCTGTAAAAAATGCTGATGAGATATGAAACATAACCAGTAGTCAATGTGCATGCTGCCATTTGAATAGTGAATAAGCTACTCTTTTGGGTTCATATATCTGTAACTCTGACTCTGAAGGAGTCAGTGCCTCACCAGCCATGAACCTCACCACACGTCACTGTTGGTTTGTCTGCTTTGTTTCCTTGCAAATATCAAGTAAGTCTAAGTTAATATATCTAAACAAATCATCACACAGGCATCCATGGGTGGCGCCTAAGAGGAGCCGTGAGGTGAACCATACAGGTGTCTGTCTGGGAAAGGATTGGTGCCCCATGAAATGTTTTGGTTTTTCTTTTTTAACATATGTGGACATTAAACATTATCTTTCGATTATGGTAATTGTAAAAGAGGGGTGTCAGGGACCTCGGGAAATGTGTTTATTCACAGGGTTTAGCTAACAGAAAGCCGAGCGAAGGAGTCACGGTCAGATGAGTGGCGATATGAGACTGTTGAATTCCAGTATTTTATATTTGTTTAACATAAAAAAACAACTGAAACAATAAACAAACATGATGTAGATAAACCAATATGGCAGAAAGAGAAGTCTGCCGTGAACAGGCAACCACTTCCATCCAAGGGCAGAACCTTATTAAACTTTCTTACAGTAATAAAAAATTTTGCAATAGTTTATTAAATGAAAAATACCATTTCCAACTCTTGAAAAAGCAAATACCCTGTTGGCTCTAATAGCTGGTGGTGCCCCCTAAAGTCTGTGTTGGCTGTGACTGTCAAGGTGTGTCTGACATCGATTGGAAGAAAGTGTTTCCAACTCTTCCTTGCAGAATTCTTTCAGCTATGTGATGGTTTTTTTTTTTTTTGGTTCTTGCATCCACAAGCCATTTCAAATTCCCTCACTGTATCTCGGTGTTTTGACTTGGCCATTCCATTTCATTCTTTTCAGCCATTCCTGGGTGGATTTACAGGTATCTTTAGCATCATTTTCATGTTGCAAAGTCCACATTTGGTGGAGCTTTGATTTTTCTGACAGATTATCATCAAACACCATTTGGTACAATGACAAATTCATAATGGATTCTATGACAGCGAGCTATGCAGACCCTAAAACCGCAAACCAGTTCCAAATCCTCACATTTCCACTACCTGTGCTGCCTTTGGTTTCTGCTGAACGGGTCTTCTGGTAGCGTAGCCAACTCTCTCTCTCATCTGTTCAGAGCACATTGATCCCCAAGTTCTGGTCTTTGCCTTAAGTCAGGGGTCGGCAACGTTTCAGTGGTGTCATGCCGAACCTACAGTATGTTACAATGTTATTCCGCGTGCCAACAAAATTTTACCAATTTTGTTTTAGTATCAAAATTGATCTGGTTATAATGGGCTTAAAAAGTGTATATACTTTTGAGGCCCATTATAACCACATCTTATACCATTGGTCATTCAATATTTTAAAATATATATGATCATATATGAAAAGAATGTTTTGTCAAGTTTTAATTTTCAACACATTTATTAAAAATTGTATTACAAATGATAAATTACAAGTTTATTCAATACAAAATACCTAGTTGGAATAAAAAAAAATATTAAGAATTCGGATATGATTAATCATTCTTTATTATTGATCACAGCTATTAATTAATGCAAAGCAATTGTATAGCTACATTCGGTGGCTTTATTTTTGGTTCCAATTATTTGACTAAAATAAGTATATTTTATAAAGCCAGAAACGGACCTTTTTATAGCTTCACTTTTCTCATCTGTTTTTAAATGTGGACTGATGTTTGGTTTGATAATGTCTTTGAACACTTGACACACGGCACTTTCACATTGTAACACAAACACAGCACGATCCTTTTGTTGTATAAATCCATATTCATTCGTCCAAGAGCCTTGAAAGGACTGAATATCAAGTTGTCTTTTATGAGTCATTTTAGGGCAGTACAGTCCATCCGGAAAGTATTCACAGCGCATCACTTTTTCCACATTTTGTTATGTTACAGCCTTATTCCAAAATGGATTAAATTCATTTTTTTCCTCAGAATTCTACACACAACACCCCATAATGACGTCAAAAAAGTTTACTTGATATTTTTGCAAATTTATTAAAAATAAAAAAAAAAACGAGAAATCACATGTACATAAGTATTCACAGCCTTTGCCATGAAGCTCAAAATTGAGCTCAGGTGCATCCTGTTTCCCCTGATCATCCTTAAGATGTTTCTGCAGCTTAATTGGAGTCCACCTGTGGTAAATTCAGTTGATTGGACATGATTTGGAAAGGCACACACCTGTCTATATAAGGTCCCACAGCTGACAGTTCATGTCAGAGCACAAGCCAAGCATGAAGTCAAAGGAATTGTCTGTAGACCTCCGAGACAGGATTGTCTCGAGGCACAAATCTGGGGAAGGTTACAGAAAAATTTCTGCTGCTTTGAAGGTCCCAATGAGCACAGTGGCCTCCATCATCCGTAAGTGGAAGAAGTTCGAAACCACCAGGACTCTTCCTAGAGCTGGCCGGCCATCTAAACTGAGCGATCGGGGGAGAAGGGCCTTAGTCAGGGAGGTGACCAAGCACCTGATGGTCACTGTGTCAGAGCTCCAGAGGTCCTCTGTGGAGAGAGGAGAACCTTCCAGAAGGACAACCATCTCTGCAGCAATCCACCAATCAGGCCTGTATGGTAGAGTGGCCAGATGGAAGCCACTTCTTAGTAAAAGGCACATGGCAGCCAGCCTGGAGTTTGCCAAAAGGCACCTGAAGGACTCTCGGACCATGAGAAAAAACATTCTCTGGTCTGATGAGATAAAGATTGAACTCTTTGGTGTGAATGCCAGGCGTCACGTTTAGAGGAAATCAGGCACCGCTCATCACCAGGCCAATACCATCCCTACAGTGAAGCATGGTGGTGGCAGCATCATGCTGTGGGGATGTTTTTCAGAGGCAGGAACTGGGAGACTAGTCAGCATAAAGGGAAAGATGACTGCAGCAATGTACAGAGACATCCTGGATGAAAACCTGCTCCAGAGCGCTCTTGACCTCCGACTGGGGCGACGGTTCATCTTTCAGCAGGACAATGACCCTAAGCATACAGCCAAGATATCAAAGGAGTGGCTTCAGGACAGAATGTCCTTGAGTGGCCCAGCCAGAGCCCAGACTTGAATCCGATTGAACATCTCTGGAGAGATCTTAAAATGGTTGTGCACCGACGCTTCCTATCCAACCTGATGGAGCTTGAGAGGTGCTGCAAAGAGGAATGGGCGAAACTGGCCAAGGATAGATGTGCCAAGCTTGTGGCATCATATTCAAAAAGACTTGAGGCTGTAATCGCTGCCAAAGGTGCATCGACAAAGTATTGAGCAAAGGCTGTGAATACTTATGTACATGTGATTTCTCAGTTTTTTTATTTGTAATAAATTTGCAAAAACCTCAAGTAAACTTTTTTCACGTTGTCATTGTGGGCTGTTGTGTGTAGAATTCTGAGGTAAAAAATGAATTTAATCCATTTTGGAATAAGGCTGTAACATAACAAAATGTGGAAAAAGTGATGCGCTGTGAATACTTTCCGGATGCACTGTATATTACTTAATAACTGCGGTGGGCTGGCACCCTGCCTGGGGTTTGTTTCCTGCCTTGCGCCCTGTGTTGGCTGGGATTGGCTCCAGCAGACCCCTGTGACCCTGTAATTAGGATATAGCGGGTTGGATAATGGATGGATGGAATATTACTTAATAATACCAAGGTTTGTTTTAACGTACCACGGCCAGCACTGAACACCTACTTTCATAGGTGGGGACGCAGAGCGCAAACGCATGTGCAATAACTAAAATATAATAATGAGGTTTGTTTTAACGTACATGCACTGAATATATGGTTAACCATTTACATGCGAGTTGCATACGCAAAACATAGGTGACGGTGCAAATGCGTGCATAGTAATTAAAATATAATTTTTACTATACAGTATTTCAATTCAATCAGAGCGCCGTGCTGTACGGGTGCTGTAGGTTGCCAACCCCTGGCCTAGGTGTTCATCACCAGACTTTAGTCTTTTCCCAATGTTGTTCCTAGACAGCAAAGTTTTCTTCCAGCACACTCCCTCACGTAGACCTCATTTGTTTGGCCTCTTTCTAACGGTAGACTGCACTTTGACATCAACAGTGGCAAGAGGTCCTGTGATGAAATCTTGGGGTCCTTAGAGACATCCTTTAGTATTTTGCACTCAGGCTGATCTTTCTGGGACGGCTTGGCTTGAACAGGATGGCAGTTATTTGAAATCCCAGATTTTGAAATGACCTCCAGAACTAATTAAAGCCGCTGACTCAATTCATTCTTTAAAAACAAACAACTTAAAAGTCATTTGTTCTGGTCTTGTCATTGAACTTACCCTAACATTCTGAATACTCTAAGTTTACCCTCTCTGTCCTGGTGCTCAGGATGATTTGGATTCGAATCACAAGTTATGTTTTTTAGGATTTTCTCGTGGTATTTTGAGTGTTTATTTTGGTTTCTTATCTCATATTCTAATTCAAAGTTCTGAGTTTCCTGTATTTATCTTTTATTAGTAAGGAGTAAGTAAGGAGACAACTGAGGAAGATACCCACAGGGAAAGCAGCGGGACCAGATGGAGTCAGTCCTTGAGTTCTTAAGGCCTGTGCTGACCAACTTTGTCAGGTGTCCTCTGTCACCTCTTGAGTTTGTTCTTAAGGCTCCAGAAAGTGCCACTGCTGTGGAAAACCTCCTTCGGTGTTCCTGTTCCAAAGAATGCAGACGCCTCTTCACCTATGACTACCGACCAGTGACCCTTACATCTTGCATCATGGAATACCTTTGAGAGACTGTTCTATGAGTTCTGTTGTGGTAGACCACCTGGACCCAATGCAGTTTGCGTATTGAACAAAGACTGGAGTGGTGGATGCAGTTATCCTTCTCCCCAGGCTTATTCTCACCCGGACATAGCTGGCAGTGAGGATTATGTCTTTTGATTTCTCCAGTGCCTTCATTACAATCCAACCATCTTTGTTATGGGATAAACGCAGAGATATGCAGGTGGATGAGACTGTGGTGTCGTGGAAAATGGACTCTCTGTTGGGTAGACAGTCGTTTTGTGAGAGTCAAGGACTGTATTTTTGATATGGACTTCAGCAACACTGGAGCACCACAAGGAACAAGCCTGTCTCTTCTCTTCACTCTGTACTCCTCTGACTATAAATAAAACACCAGGTCATATCACTTGCAGAAATTCTCCCATGATTCTGCGTTCATGGGGTTTATTGATAACGGGATGAGACGGATGAGAGAAGTCAAGTGAAGAAGTGAGAAGTTTGTTTTTTGGTGCAGAGAATTTTCTGCATTTTAACATCACCAAAAGCAATAAAGTAGAGTCTCTTTGGTGCAGCAAAAGTCAATAACTATCTCCAGTCACTTTTCAGGGCATGGATGTAGAGTTGGTACTTGGTACTTGGAAGTCCACATCAATGACAGGTTGGACTGGTCTCGGACCACAGCGGAACTAGAGAAGAAAGGGCAGAGCAGGCTCTTTTTCCTTAGAAGGCTGCATTCCTTTAATGTGGGAAGTGATATCCTTCACATTGTCTAACTCTGTGATGTCCAATGTGATTGGTAATATGATTTCAAGAGAGGCCCATCAAATTAACACGCTGATTAACTCTTTGAGGGCTGAATATTTTTTCCAAAAAACATAGTTTCTGAAAAGCAATGGTTTCACACAGAAATCAACATAAAATGTCTGTTGCTGCATGCTGCGGCTGCCAGTTTGCCAAGAATGTGCGGCAGACTTGTTGCCAGGCTGTCTTCGCGTGGCTGGGACAGCAGCTGCAGCAGTGATCACGGTCTGCTGCGCATTGCAATCTGGTTTCTAGCTCTTACCATTGTTAAGTGGCAGTCCTCCTGGCGAACATTGCCGTAGGTGTGTCAACTACACGATTAGCTGGGGACCAGTTAGCTCAAGCTGGAACCTCACATTCATTTTCGATCACTTGTATCAAAATCAGAGTCTGGCAAGTCAGAGTCCAGTTCAGAGATAATAGGTAAAACTTTCTCCACGGCGTGTTTTGCTTTACACATTCACTTTGATCTCTTGCCATTATGTCAGTGCCATTTTTGCTCTTGTTTGCACCTTACTAGTCACACAAGCGCAGAAAATCTCAGTCATGCAGAAAATCTCAGTCAGACCGATGAAGCTAACTTTCCTTCTAGCAACAAGAGTCCAACTAAAACATAACGTTTGTTCTGGCACAGTTTACAGTTGATTTCCATTGTCAACTCCTTCTTTTGACAAAAGTCGACATCAGCCCTGAAAGAGTTAAAAGGGCTGGCTCAGTATGGAATACACTCTGTACCCCAGAGTGTAAAGGAAAGGAGAGAATGAAGACAAAACTGAATGCCATTATGAACAAAGTTGCACATCCTGTCTCTGACACACTAGCACTGAGGACATTCAGCCAACAGAATATTCAGCTAATGTGTGTGAAGAATTATGACGGGCAGGTTTACCTTTATACCAACAGAAATACGTCTGCATAATGCCTGATTGAGACTGGGACCGCCAAGTCAGAAGTCTTCTTTCATTTTAATTTTCTTGGTTTATGGCCAATCTGGTGTGTGTTTATACCATATAAAATAAAGTTCTATCTATGTACTATGGCTTGCAGAGGTTGCTCCAGCTCCCCAAACCTGACACAGATAGATTCAGATACAAGATAAGAAACACACAGGTTTTTATTCAGCTGTGGGAAACTCTTTCCAAATGTTTCCCATCAATGCAAAGTACAAAAGTGCAGCAATACACAGCACTTTGTCTTTTTCTTTGCTTTTCTTTCTTTCTTTTCTTACACCTCCACTCCTCCTCCAGCAAGCTTTGCATCGGGCTCCTTTTATCCTGCACACGGGAGTACTTCTGGTGGTCCATTAGTGTGGTCCGGAATCATTTCTGGGTAAGGCAGAAGCCCAATGAAGTAGGGCTCTGCAGTCCCTGCAGCATCCTGTGGCAGCACCCAAACAGGGCTGTGCCGAACTCCAACTCCTATGAAACCCTGTCAGAATCCAAGGTACGGTTGCAACTAATAGTGGCTGCCATCTAGCTCTCCGGGGGAGGTAAAGCCCTATGTCTGCTCTCTCCCCAGGTTGTTCCAGTTCATAGGCATCCCACCCAGGTAAATCCATGGCCGTCTGCCACACTATCTAATGTGGTTTGGATCTAAAGATTGTGCGAAGTTTGATCATTTGTGGATATATCGATGCACCTGCTGTAATAAAGATCTATAGTTTATTCTTCTGCACTGCAAAGAATGTTGTTTGGAGTGTCTGTCTCTCTGTCATGAACTATAAGATGCCTAAGGTGAGTTGTGTCCTGCCCGAGAACACGGCATCAGAAACCCCCCCGTTCAATCCCATACGCTGCAGCGATCACCTTCCCCGTTCTTCTGTCCCCACATTTTGTAAATTGTAACACCAGTTCACAACCCCTCTGTGACCCCATGCCAACAAGTCTGGCACTGCAGAAGCTGCTCACCTTGTACCACTCAGACACTCAACAATTTAAAAACACACTTTTTTTTTAACATTAAAAGTTTATTAGTTTTTTTAAACACCTTTTCTTGGCAGTTTTTTTCTGTACAAAATGGGTTTACAACAACGTATAGAAAATGGAAGTTGATGAAGCACACAATTCATTTGGAAACAAAGAGGTGAAAAAAATAATAAATATTTTCAAGACAGATTGACAGACATAAAATAATAATAATAAACTAAATAAATGAAAACAAAATGAACTAAAACAGAGGTCACGTGTACAGGACGAAATGGCACAGTTTGGGAACAGCACGCCAGTCTGTTAGAGGCACAACATTAAAGGCAGTATATTTACACATTGATTTATTAGCAGGTCTCTCCTACTGGGACTGCCCTAAAAGAATGCGGAGTGGCCGTTTTCCATGAAGGGGTGAGTTTTGCTTTTGACCTCATGCCATTCTACCTGAAGGTTAACTGGTAAGGTTTAGAAGCAAAAGAGACAGCAGCGGTCACCACCTCGACAGCACTGGGCAGAGCCTTTCTGATGCTTTAGTTGCCTGAACAATCACAAAAGTAACTTTCCCAAACTTTTGTTTCCCTTTTGTCACCCTTATTGTCTGACGACTCCTAATTTGCATAACTAAATTCCATTACCCTCCTCGCTTTCTTGCCCATTTTACTAATTTTAATCTTGTTTGCTAACTGGTTCAAATTTTATAACTGGCATGACACGTATCCTGTAACCGTTTGGAGGCATCACAATGGGGAACGCCTTTGATGTGTTCCTAAAGTGTGACTGCTAAAATGTTGGTCTGTGCTTGGCATGAATTAAACCCAATCAGGTAAACAGAAACATGGACTCCCTTCTCTGGGATTGCATGAGATGTAGGTGTGCTGATTTGGTTTAATTTCTAATTCTTTAATTTCTTTTGTTTTTTGATTTTCTTCTTGTACTTGTTTGGAACTTTTAAGATTCATTTTAGGTTTTGGAACATGTAGATTTCAGTTCTTTCCTTGATTGAATGTATTTCATGCAGTTGAATTATTTTTGGCACCTTTTTTTTCAGGTGCCGCCATTTTGTGGAGCGATCGCTACACCATTGCAAGATAAACAACCTGGAAATCAGTGGCTGTGACATCATGGGATCACAGACATAAACACTTCCTATTCCTCTGAGTTTATAGAGTGAAATCTGAAGACACTGAGACATTTTCTTTTGATTGTGTTCTTGGGAAACAAATCCATGCAAACGAAGTATTGCTTCTATTTTGAAATTTAAATTTTGGCTTGACGACTGTGTGTTTGACCTGCCGGCTATGCCTGTTTTCTTGTTCACGTCTTCTGTTCTAATTCTAAATTATTTTCTGCTTATTTCATTCTGGCAGAACAGTGAGTGTACTCATTGGGGTCTTTTCACACCTAAACAGACAACCTTTTGTAGCCTTAAGGAAGTAAAGATTCACCCCACTAATCCAAAGTGCTAAAATCCAACACAAATAACAATAACCGACTGTTTTGACAACTGTGAGAAGGAGGTGCCCATGAGAAGCTGGATCCACCATTTTGTCGAGTGTGAGCGTGAGACCACAGGGTTGTGAGTATAAACGTCATGATGAACACTTCGTAGTCATGCGAGTTTACAGAGTGACAACCAACAGTCTGGCCCTTTGTACTTTTGATTGTGTTCTAAGCAAACAAATCCTTGCAAACGAAATATTGACTTCTTTCTCGAATTCTGATTTTTGGTTTGTCGACTGTGTGTTTGACTTCCTCATTATAAATCTTTGCCTGTTTTCTTATTTACGTCTTCCCTTCAAATCCTATTCTGTTTTTTGGCACTCACTGCAGTCTTTTCACACCTGAAATGGACAACCTTTTGTAGCTGTAAAGAAATAAAGATTCAACCCAGTAACCCAAAAGGCCAAAACCCAACCCAAATGCAGTAACCAATCCTTTTATCAACCGTGAGAAGCAGAACTAAAAAGTCGGAGCCTGAGATACTATGTAGGCATGAGACCCGGATGCAGGTCTACTCCTGATTCGAGAACGTTCAGGATACCTGCTAAACCAAAACACCAGTCGGGCCTGGAGACGAAGGGGCAACGTCCCTACAAACTACTGCCTTTCCTGTCCCTACAAACTTGCTGCTGCTTTTAGTTTTAGGCTGGGAAGAAAAGTCAAATGGATGAGGAGGAGCCTCAGAAAGACGCTGCCCGGTGGGTGAGAGTGGCCAGGAGTGGGGTCATGAAAAGGTACAGCTTAGGTGTCATTTCTAGACAAAAAGAGGAAGAATCAGGCCCTGCCCCTAACACGACGGGATGGGTTCCAGTGTGAAACATTAAAACTAAGATTTAATTGAACCTTTTTTTTTTTATTTTGCTAGCTGCTACCATACTCCAGTTTCTCTTTTTTTTTTGACTATAAGACAAAATAGATCTATACAA
The DNA here is from genome assembly GCA_026402145.1 of Polypterus bichir lapradei. Classification (NCBI taxonomy): domain Eukaryota; kingdom Metazoa; phylum Chordata; class Cladistia; order Polypteriformes; family Polypteridae; genus Polypterus; species Polypterus bichir. The sequence goes on from JANRMT010062829.1 coordinate 21,019,617, forward strand.
TGTCTTTTAATTGTCTATATTACACAAGAGTAACCTTAATCATCTTTTAAAGAAACACACCTATCTCCAATCCCCCCCCCCACCCCACCCCATCATCCCCCACCCATTTTGATTGCAGAAATCACAGTGTGTCATTTTTATTTTTTTTTTGCCCTGCTTTCAAGTGTGAATGAATTTGACCCATTTTTGGGGGGGTGGTGGTGGGCAGATCCATCAATAGCGTAAGTCACGGCACTATACTGGTCCATGTAAGCACAGGGATTACAAAATGGGGAAAAAAAGGCTGGCAAAGCTAAGGAAAGGACATTAGCGAGGCTTTTTGTTTTTGTTTGTTTTTTGTTTTTTTTGTTTTGGCAAGCATATTTACATGTGCTGAGCTCCAGGACACGGTATAAACTGGCACCACATTCAGATAAAAAAAATATGCAGATCAGAACAGTACCTTGGAAAATTGTTTAAAAATATTTACCAATTGGGATTGACTTAAACAAAAAAAATAAACTTTACATTTCAGCTCATCTGAGCCAAGGACACTGGTGATGACTGGTAGGAGGAGGGAGATGGTGGCCTGAGGACGTTACCCCCTCAGGGTCTCCATCAAAGTGCAAACACTGACAAGCTTGGGGGAAAGACCCCCCAATGCTGCTGAACAGAAGCATGTTTGGCAAAAACAGTTGGTGAATGGCTAAATTAAGCTAAATTAAGATTTTTGTTCTTTAGTCCCATTATGATAAAACCACCAGCCTTCTGAACAGATTTTTTTCTGTTCAGCTTTCAACTGTTTTCAACCTGCCACCATAACCACCAAACCTGTGTTCTTAATCCACTTGTCATGCGCTCTCATTGTACAAAAAAAAAATGTTTTGAACTGCCCTTGCCTGTACTTGGATGGGATATGTGCTTTGAGTCTCTTCTGTCACATCGCCCTCCAGGGTTTGATCCCCCCCCCCCCACCACCCCAAGAGTCCAGGCGGCCCAGGCTCTCTTACAACAGCATGTCTGCTTTCCCCTGCTGCTCCAGAAAGCAAAAAAGGTGACATAGCATGCTGTGGAAATGCAGGAGTCAGGATCGTAATTTTAAACATTGTATTAGTGTGCTGGAAAAAAATATGGCAAAGTCAATCCCTCACCCAAAGTGTAAGATGCCTTGGTTGTGACTGTCACTTTGTTCCCAGTAAAGTCCAGCAAAGCCTTGCAGCTCAGATGATAAAATTCTACACACGCTTTCCCATCAATAGGCCCCTTCACATTAATAAAGGAATGAGACCGCAGCTTGGAGTCACCAGGGGGCACTCTCACCATTCCAATCACAAAATGAGGCTGCGCACATTCCACCTATTACTGTTTATGTTACCAAAGGTGCGGTTCTGCTTGAGCTGAAAGACCTTCTAAATGCCACTTTCCCACGGAATCTGTTGAGTTGGACATTTTCCACAGCATGTGCACCTCAGAGTGTCGACACTTTGTACAAGTGCATTAATGCCAGGTGCCATATAAATGATTTTTTGTAACAGAAGGACATCACATCCTTTACCCCCGAGGGGTTCCACACCCTGTATATATGAAGGAGGCTGTGATAACACAGACCTGTAAGCTGCAGGGTGACGATGGCAGGTACTTTTTATGGAAGTATGTGAGCAGAACATAGCCTAGATTTGGAAGATGAGAGATTTTGTCAAACGTCTTGCAGCGTCAATCAGGTTCGGTTCCCACTGCAATGTTTTTCCTTATGGAAATGGTCTATGGAGATGCATCACCAGTTGTGGGAAATAAAAACAATTCACACAAATGATGATGCATGACTCCCTTCATCTCCAGGAAAATGATGATGTGACTTTAATGCTAGATTGAAATTATGCTTTCCTACTCATGAAATGTGTATGATCCATAATACAATGCAGACATAAACCCACTGAATAATTTGTCACTTTTTTGTAGTCTTCACTTTGATATATCAGTCAAAACAATAGTAATAAAAAAGGAAAATCACTTGGACTGCTCACAGACTGATGGGTCTACTATAAAATCCATTAAGGGTTAGCAAGAACCAAGAGGTCACTTTTTAGTTGCAGGCGTTACTTTGTTAATATCCAAAGGCTGCAATTTCTTGGCAGTGCCACTGCCATGAAGAGGAGTGGTATGACATTCAGCCACAAAGGCCCTCTGTTATGCTTTGTTTCAATATACATGTATATGGCCGAACGTTTGTCAACAGAACAGCTCATCCACCTGAAGCTAAGCAGGTTTTGGACCTGGCCAGCTTGGGTTGTTGCTGAAAGAGGAGAAGGTAAGCCCATCAGGGGGCTGTTACCCTGTGGTCTGTGTGTGGTATGCAGTGATGGGGACACTGTGCTCTAAATATGGCGCCGTCCTTCAGATTAGACACGGAAGCGAGGTCCTGACTCTCTGTGGTCAAAAAAGATACCTGGACATCTTTCGAAAAGAGTAGGGTGTATCCCGATGTCCTGGCTGAACTGCCCACCACAGCTTGGTCATTCCGACCCCCTAATCATCCCTCTCTCTCCCTCTCTCTCTCATTTGCTGCCTAATAGCTAATGAGTGGTGTGCATACTGGAGCAAGAATGGCTGCCTTTGCCATCATCCCGGTGGATGCTATGCATTGGTGGTGGTTCAGTAGCTCTCCATTGTCTATGTAAAGATTTTTGAGTGGCTTAGAAGAGCACTATATAAATGTAATTAATGATTTAATGTTGACAGGAGAGTAGCAAAATGGTAAAACCAAATGGCATCTAATATCACTGAGGGAGACAGTCACATTCAACCCTGGCTTGGTCCTTAAAGGAATTCTCCACCTAATAATAATAATTTTATATATGTTACTTATCTCAATTGGTTTGTAGCGATGGCCAAGAAAATGTTTTAATCTCATGGTTTCGTGCTCAACCAAAATAACAAAGTTTCTGACTAGGCATCTATGGAGGCAAACGCTGGACAACAGCAAACAATACCAAAAACATCCACGAAAAAATCTCACATTACTCGTATCGCATAATCCACATGTCATCTCATTCAGTTGTGTGCTCACAACTTGCAAAGCGCAGGCATTTTCTGCCGAAAAAATGTTAAAATAAATACTTCCGGAAAATCAGAGTGGTGCATGAACAGGAAACACATTCAGACGGGATTGAAGACATCCTCCGACTTCCTCCTTTCCTCATTGATCTTCCAAAAGCTTGATCCCGTCTGAATGCGTTTCCTGCTCATGCACCACTCTCAATTTCCAGAAGTACTATACCTTTCCATTTTCTAAGCCTGCTTAATCCTCAGCAGGGTCATGGGGTGGGCTGAAGCCTACGCCAGCGAGCACAAGGCAGGAACAAGCGCTGGACAGGGTGCCAGTCCATCACACTCAAACACACACACACGGGAAAGCAGAGCACTTGCAGAAAACCCCGACAGCTACAGGGAGAACATGCAAACTCCAAACCGGGAGGACCTGGGATGTGAACCCTGGTCTTACTGGAGGCAGCAGAGCGCCTACTGCCCCACCCATTTCATTTATTTTAAAATAGATTTTTTTCAAATAATGCATGTACTTTGCACATTGTGAGCATATGAGTGGATGAGCTGATGTGTAAATTATGCAACACGAGTAATGTGAGGTTCTTTCATGGATGTTTTTCATATTGTTTGCTGTCCTCCTGTATTGTTCTCCATAGGCACCCATTCTCTCAGAGGTTATGTTTCTCCATTCTCCATGAAATTTAATTTTTTTCTCAGCCATCACTACAAACCACATGGGGTAAGTAATGGATAAAAACAAAAATGGTCATGTTTGGGTGGTAGATTACTTCAAGAGCCTCATCTCATTTGCAAGATTTCCATCCATTTTCCAGTTCAGGGTCACTTCCAAAGTGAGAATCGACCTCAAAAGGGGCACAAGTCCATCACAGGGCACACCCACACTCACTGGTGGTGGAAACTAACTTAACGTTTGGCTGTTGAGATTCGGAGGAAACCAGTGCTCCCTCAAAGGCCTGGCCTGGCATGCCAAAATCTTCAATTATGTTGCCATTTGAGCATTATTCACTATTATGAAATATAATTTACCTATTTATATGTAGTAAAAATATTAATTACAGGACTCATCTTGAAAATCTATTTACTAAATTAGCATGTTTATATAAACTATTGAATTACAGTACATGCAATTTATTAATTTATGAAGCTGAAGAGATATATATTGTTGAATTAAAAAAAAAAATTGCGTGGGATACTTGACCGTGTGCCTATTTTAAATAGCGCACTGCATACAGCTAGATTATTAAAAACACATTGAGAGTTCATTTAAATTGCTACAAACCACAACACTCCATTAGCATCAAAGCCAAAAGTGGTACTGAAAAGAAGCTGATTTTAGTTTATTCCCATCTGTTATCCACTGTCATCCAGTGGTACAAATGTGTGAAGATGGCAGCTGCCAGTCCACTTTATTGTCCAACATGCTGTGTTTTTTTTCCGCCAAGAGATGGAGAAGGAAGGATTGACACACAGACAGCTGCAGCAGTGGAAGGCCCGTTTATTAGGTCTTTTGTGACAGGGACAATGACCGACTGTAAAGTTGGCCCTGGGAAATGCTGCTCTGTTTTCTAAGTCTCAGTGTCGGATTCCAAAGTTGCCTGGTAAAATCTGAACCTTCCTCAGGTGAATCACCATCATCATACGTTGTCCTCACCACACCTAGTGTCTACTTATCTTGTGCCTTGCTATTTAGCCCAGTTCCTTTTATGTTACTGTATGGCCTGCTCCCCTTCAGATGGTCACCTGCTTGTTTTCTCACACTGTCCATGAATGATATTTGTGAGGTGTGGTCATAAGACAAAAGAATAGTCCACTTTAATGTTGATTTACAAAGGATTTGCCTAAGTGCTGTTTTGCCGTCTGTCTTTTGTGGGGGGACTAGAGAGGGTGCAGATATCTTGGCTCGCTTCTTTGCAAATTACTACAAAATCTCGCATGCTGTAGCATTAAAAAGTTGTGGGTGTGTGTAAAGAAACACAGGATGCATGAGAACTTCAACCAGTACGTGGCCAGGTCGGTTGAGATTTCACTCCATCTTATTTTCTTTGCTTAGTCTAGCAGAACAGCTTACTCATCTTTACCACATTACTCTGAACTGTATGGTGGTTTGCTTTTAATGCACTTTATAATATTGTGCTCTGTAGATTAACAATTAATTAGATTTAACATATTGAATTAGTTTTCATTTTTGGCTACCGTTAATTGAGATTTTTTAACGTAGCACTTAAGATAATGTTTTGTTATGAGGCAGAAATGTACAACTGAAGTGCAATAATGATGCTTTTTCCGTAGCTGCTTAGATGACCGCTCAGTCCGTATTCTGAGTTGTGGTTTTCTATTTTTCAGAGTTGAAGAATGTTGCATTGGGTACAAGCCATTAAGTGGACTGGTTGATGGCCTATTCATAACACTGCAGGCCAACTCTGATTCTATTAGTTGAGCTGGTCTTTCATACATGGGAGGAATCTACGGTATATGTATAAAATGATATGGTTTGTCCATCTGTCATGCAATTAATTGTGAACTACTGGGGCTAGGACCTCGATCTTGGTCTTAATCAAAAGCTTTGGACTCGATACATGCTGTTAGCATGTTTTGATGAAGTGCAAATCTCAGCAAAGTGAGTTACATTTGCGTGTTCCTTACAGCAAACTGATCAAGAAGATGACATGCAGAAAAAAACAGAAGTGCAGCGGCATCTGCTGGGCATGAAGCAAACTGCAAAAACCATTTACATGATAGGAAGAAGAATACCAGCTGCGGCAAGCACATATGGTGTGGCAACCTACTGGTACTTGCAAACTACTGGGGCTAGAGCATTCATCTTGGTCTTTATTGGGAGCTTATGACCTGATACATTCTGGAAGGTTGCATCTTCTGAAAATTAAAATGATCGATAAAGTGACAGAGTTGAGGGTTAGCAGAAAAAATTAACTGTACCATGTTATATATGTCTTCTGAATTCATCGTCAAGTGTAAGTATTGCTTTTATTGATCATTGATTGTCAATAAAGAACTCTAGTATAGAAAGAAGGAAAAGTGGCAGTGACATCTGCTAAGCATCAGGCACATCAGAGGCGGTGATTAATACTGGATGCAAAATACAAGAAGGAGAACAAGAGAGAAATGCATGCTGACAACCGGGCACTACTTTTGAAAGTTACATTACTGATGTGATCACTGTGCTGCTACATTTTATTTCATGGTGAAAACAAAACAATGTGTTGCCAAACGTGAAGAGGGGATCTTGCTCTATAGGAGTCATCTTTATTTTAGGACAACAGGCCTCTAGTGTGACAGAAAATTCGAATACATGGAAAAGACAAACCTGAACACAGGGAGAACATGCAAACTCCACCGTGATTGTGAGCCGGAGAGGAACTGAATCCAGATCTTTGCACCAACAAGCCACCCATTTTACAACATGGTATTTTCTAAACATTATAAATTTAGACTGAAATAGAGAGAAGGCAAGACTGTGGGCAAATGTGAGTTTTACTGACAATAAGACGCACCTAATCAGTGCAGAGGCATAAAGCAAGTGAACCAGTTGGATGACTGAGTGCTGGGAGTCGTTTCCTCCAGCTTGCTTTCCGAATACACTTTGCATAAGCAGGAAGAAGAAACGACGGGTGGTCTCCTCAAGTATGGTGTTTGGAAAGCAGGACCTTCTCAGTCAGCTAGGAAAACTGCAACAAGAGGCCCAGGCAATGCCTGGCTATACAAAAGAGATTGCCAGGGGACTGAGCCGGGCATTTTAATTAAGATACAGTTTAGGTTCATCTAAAGAATCTCATATCTGAAGGATGTGCATCTGCGCTCAAGTGTGTGTGGGTGATTGTTATTTGAAAAATCTTCAAATTAAGATGTGCTTTGGGTGTTTTTTATTCCTTAGCTTGTGTGAGTGTTTGTAGTTTTCCAAAACCTCTGGTCTCCCAAGTGTAAATGAGCCACTGGGCTTGCATCCAGCAGCCCCTCTGTCCTTGGAATATTATGTTTATTTGTAAATGGCAGCGTGAAAGACAGGGAATAAAAGAGAGGAAACACAATCCGGGAGCCCATGAGAGCCGATAGAGGATACTTTCAAGCCTGCATCCCCGGAGATGTAGCATTTCCCCAAACAGCGGGGCGCTTTTGTGCTAGAACGCACCCCGTTTGGTTCTCTCTAAGGCTTAGGATCAGACTGCAGACGACTGAAAAAGTGCACATTTGCTTTGATCCCTCCATCCTTAACCCCTAGGGATGCGGGCAAATAACAATTTGTGCTGAATGCCAACTGAGAATAATGCCAGTCTGATCATTAAAGGCAGCTCTGTGCTCTGATGCAGATGTGAAGACTGATACTCATGTGAACATGAAAGGGCCAGTGGCATGTTAGACGGAGACCATGTTGGCTAAGAGGAGCCATGCAAAGGGGGACGCTCCCAGTAGCACATGCTGCCTGGAAGGCTGGCTATTTGTCTGCTTGATTAATGTATCTCCTTGTTAGACATTCACTGAGGTGTGTCATATCAGCGTTGCACCCAGTATCCACAACTATCTCCCTCCACAGCTCTGGTTCTCAACCACATTTGGGGGATTTGTTGTAATTTCATTTTTTTTTTTTTCATCTCTTGACAGTATTAGAGGCCTGGCTGACAGATGTCTAGGAAGCAGTTGGAGTGAGTTTTATTCCCGCTTTATTAGCTCTGTAATTATGCCTAATGCGGCAGGGATCAGTGTTGCAGAAAGCAGTGCAAGGAACGATGACGGATTCTGGGTAGTAATCATTAAGTCAACCCTCTATTTCCTACAGCTTTCATTTAGAGAAATTAAGAAGGGAGGTGCACTTCATCTTATAAGACAGCAAGTCACCGAGAGGCAGGCCACATACCTGACATGTGCTGAAGGGGTGCACTGCAAGATCGAAGCCGGTAACAAACCGCGTTTGAGCTATCGGTTTAGACATTTGCTGTGTAGCATAAGGGTGGAGACAGCGCTGTCCAAAGTTCAAATGCCGGTTCTGTGTAGATACTGCAAGCTTTACCTCAAATATTGCAAAGACATGCATGCTAGGTTAGTTAGCCCAATGCAAGTGCGTGTAGGGATACAACTGACACTGCAGTTCTTCTAACAGAAAATGGATGGAAGCTTTCAATACGTGTGAACCGCTTATAAGGATAGAAGACACTTATGATCCAAAGAACTTCAAGAGTGGAGGACTGCGGCTGCTGTGTAAGAGTTTCTGGTGTGAATAAGGCTTATGGGTATAAGGAGGCTGGATAAAGAATAAAAATGACATCCGAGTGCTCATTGTCCAGGTGACCACTACATTCAACAATCCTACTGGTTTATAACAGGGGTCTGCTACCATCTGGTCCAGGCTTTCACAAAGCTAATAAGGCAAAAATAGAAAAGTGGACTATAATGAGAACACAGCTAGATGGGGAGTGTTGAAGACAATAATGTTTGCTTTGCATTTTCAGGGGGGCAACAGCCTATTTCTTAAATGCATAGTCATGGCAGGGCAGGCTACAGTAGAAGGGGGACCTGCATTGTGGCGCTTTAGTGTTTTCCAGATCCTTCTAGAATTTTACAGGCAGAATCATTTATCTTACTGTGGATATCTAAAGGGAGCTATACCCACCAAAAGTGCCAGGCCAGCGTTCAATCCTCACCCAACATCTACAATCCACTGCAGAAGAACCACAAATTAATTTGGTCCCATGAATGTCTAGTGATTGGGTTATTAAGGCGCCCCAAGGGAGCACAAAGGGGGCATTTTTTTGTACACTGTATGTCCAGGAACCCAGCAATATATATAAAACTAATAACCTTTACGGATTTAGATTGTACTACTCTAAAGCTGCTTGGTGAGAAAGTGAAATAAATATTGTTTTAATTTACAAGAAAGAGTAAATGAAACCATAGCCTTGCATTTCCTGGTCCAGGGATTGTACTATTTCACCCCACTCCCTGCCATCTTGCTATCTGAGTTGGATTGTTCATGGCTCAAAACAGAGCAAAATGCATACTATCTCGAGAAAAGGGGCTGACAAACTGAGACACTTAATTGTAAGTTTAGGAAAACGACTCAGGACTCAAGGGTCAATTTACTATGCAGCTTACAGGGTGAGTGGTCTCTTTCATGGGGATGCTGAAGGTGTAGCCAAGTTGGCTTGAGTGGGGAAGGTTCCTGACATTACAAAGTAACTGGTTTATATTTCAGTCTATCTGAATTTGAAAATCTACAAAACTGTTGTCCGCCCTGTCGCTTTGTACAGAATGGATTGTTAGGCACGAAGCATGAACAAGCCGTCCATGCCATGGAGATGAAAATGCTCTGTTGGCCTAGCCTAACATGGCTGGACCATGTCATGAGTAACAATGTGTGAAGAATTCTGGGAGTGGTGCCTGTCATCAAGAAAAAGTGTGAACCTAACCTTTGAAATTACGGATACACGGTTTGCAGCGACAACCCAAAGTCCAAGAAGAAAATGTGGCAGAAAAAAAGATGGCTGGACTGCCTGAAAGAGGATATGCAACAAGTGGACATCACCCCTTAAGATTCCCTCAATCAAAACCAGTGAAGATTCATGTGACGAGAACCTGTGCAAGTGAGGGTTAGGATCAAAAAAGATTTCAAAAGGATAGTGCTAACTATTTATTATTGTCAGTAGCTCATTACTTGATGGCACTGAGTTGTAATCAAAGTGCTAATGTGTTAAGTGCCACTTCTACTGACTGTCACATTTTGCCTCAGTACACAAGATTCTCAACACGGAAGGCTCAACATTTCAGCTCAAGCAGAACAACATGAGATAGCAACCTGCAAGATTGTCCCTGGAGAGAACATCTGACACACAGTCCTGCTGACTTTGGGAACAACTGCCACCGCCCTAGAAGCACACACTCTCCCCATTTCTATCCCACCCAACAAGCTAGTGGTATTCAGTCCAGCAGTAGTGTGCAAGGTGGAAAAAGCGTACAGAACACAAATACAAAAATACTGCACTTAAGACATATGGCAGACACAAAGCGTGTCCCTGCACTGTTCAGAATCTCCAAATCCACAATCGGGGCAAGTCTGTCTGGATGTGTTTCTGTGTAATACAAATTAATAATAATAATAAAAAAAAAAACATAGCCAACATAAAAATCAGGACTTTTTGTTTCACCTACCCCTCTTCAAACAAGTTCACCATGCCCCTTTATGGCCTGAGGGTTTTGTTTTTTTTTCTGTATTTTCTGTGTGTGGTTTATTTTATTTATTCATTTATTTACTTTTTTTCATTTTAATATTACAGTAGATACTCCTTCTTCCCTTCTCGATTCTCATTACCGTTGAGGAAGGCCTCTTGCACTTCTCCATGCTCATCCAGGCCACTAGCTTCATGTGTCAGGTAGGAGCCTGTTGGTGAAAGAAAAGGCCAGAAACAAATTCAGAATGAGATAGAAACCGTAAAGTACAAGTCAGACATATAACCCATTACTCAAATTCATCACAAAGCACAAGCTATTAGCTTAGTAAAAAAGAATACACATCTATAATTCTCAATATAGTCCTCCTGCTCTCACCTTTTGTTACTCCAGTTTTTAGGTTTTAATGTCTTACAGGATGGACACATCCTTTAAGAAAAACTGTGGAAATTAAAATAGTTATTTCAAATATTTTTTGGATATTTCCAAATTGGGGATATATGAGGGAGCATGTGTATGTGTGGGTGTGCGTGTGTACAGACTGGTATCCCTCATTTGGTCCTAGTCTTGAAGTTAAAACTGTCAAGATGGACAGCATTTTCAAAATAGATCAAGGATGGATGGATGTTAGACGGTCACCTTCTGGGTTCATCCAAGGTAAGCAATACCACCCCTGGACACGAGGAGGGCGTGGTTACTAATGGTGTCATCTCTTTCTCTGCCCACAGCTCCAAGCAGACACCCAATGAGGACAACTGACTCCGCCCCTTCCATTCAGAGGACTATAAATCTGAGACACTCCCGCTGCGAGGCGTCTCATTTGGTTGTAGATCCAGTGCAGGATGGAGCTCTACTCCAGGCTGACCGCTCAGACAAGCATCTGTTCTTCTAGAAGAGGCACCGCAGCTTTAACATTATTTTTTTAAAGCCATTTCAATGGCCTATTTTGTTTTCAAAGCCATTATTAAAACAACGTGATACAGTTGGCACCTTAAATGCTACTGGGACTCATGCTGCACCTCTCTCAACCACAGCATTTTTATAAATGCATTCTTTTTTTTATTTTTATTTTTTTATTAATTTTATTACAATCCATACAAAGCAATCAAGTTTTTACAAAGAGAAAAAAATTAAGAACAGATCGATCCCCACCCCTGAGAGAGAGAGCAAGCCAAACGGCGTTAAATTTAAGGCTTGTAAACATACCTAAATTAATAAATTCTCTGTGCCTTATGAACTTATTTTAAAATATTACTGATTAGATCCTGCCATGTTTTGAAAAAAGTCTGTACGGATCCTCTAACTGAGTATTTGATTTTTTCCAACTTCAAATAATATAACACATCGGTTTCCTACTGACTTAAAAGAGGAGAGTTTGGGTTTTTCCAGTTTATGAGAATAAGTCTACGTGCCAAAAGTGTAGTGAATGCAATCACAATTTGTTTGTCTTTCTCCGCTTTAAACCCATCTGGAAGAACACCAAACACAGCTGTTAATGGGTTTGGAGGGATTATGAGTCCAAGGCTATCTGAAAGGTAATTAAAAATGTTTGTCCAGAATAATGTTAATTTGGTGCAGGACCAGAACATGTGACCTAGTGAGGCTGGGACTTGGTTACAACGTTCGCAGGTTGGATCATGCCCTGGGAACATTTTGGAAAGTTTTAGTCGAGACAGATGTGCTCGATATATAATTTTGAGTTGTATAATTGTATGCTTTGCGCATATGGAGCTTGAGTGAATTCTCTGCATTGCTACTTTCCACTCCTTTTCTGATATATTAATTGAAAGATCTTTTTCCCAGTGTC
>JANRMT010062829.1:21036728-21087648 GCA_026402145.1 Polypterus bichir lapradei
ATCTATCTATCTATCTATCTATCTATCTATCTATCTATCTATCTATCATATTTTGCTCTTCAGTTCTGTCTGTCTGTCTGTCCAAACTGCTTTATTTTTGTGTGTACTCTGTAGAGTATGTGTGATTGTCATGGGTTTTACTTTGTATTACAGGCTGCGATGGAATCAACCCAGAACTCAAAGACATGTAACCACTGATTAGCATCCTTCAAAATCCTCAGTGGATGAAGACATTTCCTGCGTATACTCAAACTGCACAAAGGCCATTATGTTGCAGATGATACTTTTAAGCTCACTATTATTTAGTCAACCTCAAGTAAAACTATGGATATAGCAGGAGGAATGAAGGCACACATCGGCAATATCTGTAAAGGCTCAGTGCCACTGAGCTCATCAAGAGCTGTTGTAGGCCAAAATTGAAAAAAGCGGCCATCTCCAGGAAGAGGCCACTGCAGCCCAAATAAATGTTTTGCTATCAAAGAGACTGACAAGGAAATGGGCCCAACAGGTAGCAGTAAGTCAAGAGAAGTGACAAGGAAATATTTTTGCAAGTATGAGGCGCCTTTGCCAGGAGTCAAACCATTCGTGATGACAGAACATTACTTTAACACTGACATGAGGGATTGAGGAAACGGTGAAATGCACAAGCTCAAAGGCAATTTGACTCCTGTGAAAGAAAGTAACATAAAGATGGTGTGCATTCTGGACATACATTTAACAACAAAAAGGTTCTGGGGATAAAAGAGCTACTAATTCAAAAACACAAAATCAGTGGTCATAATAAATATTTGGCTTTACCTTGACATTATTTGTACATAAAGAGCTGAGCGGGGTTACAATCACTCCTTTCCATTTTAATTTAATAGCAGTGTATTTTTAGTGTGGGCATATTGCTGAAATTGGACTATAAATTTCAGATTGTTAAGGCTGGGCACAGGTGGTGTGATGCAAAACCGACCCTTTACCATTTAGCATTCTTATTAACTTGTGTCTCCAGTTCTTACCTTTCTGTCTAACAGAGCACCAGATAATGATGATGAGGACACAGATGACTGCGAATACCAGCACTGCCAGGATCCCCCCGATGATTGCGTAGGGCACCGAGCTCTGAGCTTCCACAATTGCACCAGGATCTGTCAGTTTAGAAGAGAGACATGAGAACACGTTACAAATTTAAACATGTAAAGTGTACACTGATCCTGTCACCTTTTTTAAAGTAAAAGAAAAATGGACAACTGCACATGTTTCTTCTTTTGAGGCAATCAGATTGTCAAGTAGAAATCCTCATCTAGTCTGCAGTAGTCCTTGAAACCAGTACATTTGTAGCAGCTGTACAAAGGTGAGGGGTATCGCAGACTTGCTCCGGTTAATAAATGGCAGCATTCTGACAGTAAAGAATTGAAGAACATGGCTAAATCCTTGTTTAACATTTTCTTGCACAAGCCCGTTAAAATTTCTTCAGGTTTCCACCTATCATACATTTATACTGCAAGTCTGGCAATATCCCACAGTGCTTCTGAGTGACTATAAAAGTATTCAGCCCCTTGGAAGTTTTACCATTTTATTGTTATACAACAGTGTTTTCAGCACAATAGTATGCCGTGCCAGCTACCCAGGTGTGCCTCGTAAATAATAGTGTAGCTTACCTGGGTCTGAACCTGGTGGTCGAGACCTGTCTTAGAAGGACAGAATTGCCTGGAGAAGCAGATCCACAATCGCTATATTGCACTTTAAGCACTCCAGACGCGTCTCCTGGCTGTCAGAGTCCATCTGCCTGGGTGTTTGGGCGCCAGCGAGTCTCACGGGACAGGCTGGTGGACAGTGGGGCATACGAGTTGTCCCGAGTCAGAGAGGGGCAGGCAAAGGGGCACATGCAGTTGGGAGATGTGCCCAAAGTGCTCGCCAAGTGCCATATCTGTGAATGCTGATCTCCGCTAGTCCTGCCTCTTTGGACATGTATGAGTTATCGGGTGTTGTGGTTAGTGAAATAGCGGAGTGCTCTGGGATGTTTTGGAAACACTGTTATACAACATTGCATCTCAGTGGATTTAATTTGGCTTTTTTGACACTCATCAACATAAAAAGACTCTTTAATTTCCAATTCCAAACAGATCTTTGCAAAGTGACTTAAATTGACTACAAATGTAAAGCACAAAATACTTGATCATATAAGGATTCACCCTCTGTAACACCTAAATCCTCACTGGTGCAGCCAACTGCTTCTTTTAGAAGTCCCACCATTAGCATCAATGGAGATCATCTGCCTGGGGTCTCAATCAATGCACCTGATCTGGAAAGTTCAACTTGTGCTGAGTCAGTGTGGTGGTCTAAAGTACAGAATCAAGACAAAAGAGAACTCCAAGCAACTCCATGAAAAGGCGATTGAAAAGCACAAGGCAGGGGATGAGGACAAGAAAATATCCAAGCCACCGAATATCCAGTTAAATCAGTCGTTAAGAAATGGAAAGAGTTTGGCCCAGCTATAAATCTGCTTAAAGCAGGCCCTCCACAAACACTGAGTGATCATGCAAGAAAATGACCAGAGAGGGAGCCCACCAAGAGACTTATGACAACTCTAGGGGAGTTACAAGCTACATTGACTAAGATTGGAGAGACTGCATAGACAACAAATGTGCCTGGGGGCTTCACCAGTCACAGCTTTACTGGAAGGTGGTAAAGAATGAGCCAATGGTAAAAAAACACACCTTTGCATCTCAACCAGAGAGTTTATCACATAGCAGCACATGGGGGAAGTCAGCTGGGAGAAGGCTCTGTGGTCTGAGAAGTGTTTTTGGCCATCAGACTAAATGCCATGTTTGGCATAAGCACATTATTAAAAAAACACCATCTCCACTGTGAAACATGGTGGTGACAGCATCATGCCATGAGGATGCTTCTCTGCAGTAGGCTCTGGAAGGGTTGTGAGGGTGGTGGGGAAAATAAATGCAGCAAAATACAAAGTGTGATGGACCAGCTGTGGACCCAGTCGGGAAGGACCCTGCTTTCTTCCTGGAAGCCAAAATAAGCGATGGTCAGAAAGGGAGCTGCAAACCTCCCCCTCTCTGCCTGGAGGCAAACATGGAGGGGCGCTGTGGCAGCAAGTGCACAAGAGCTTACATCCTAGCAGCTGGTCTGGATGGCGGTCCCTTTCCCAGTCAGGATGCCAGAAATGTGGGACAGTGGGAAACTGCATGCTATGGGCAGATCGTTCCCCACTACATTGGGTTGCATTATCCCTTCTGGTGGGCCCCGGTATGGGCACCCACAGGGCAGCATGGGAGTTGTGGTCCCATACAACTGCCCTGTCAGGTTCTGAGGCTGCCACCTGGAGGGCCTGCTGGGAATTAGATGTTGAGTGACCAGGGTGGTCTTGCCTAACCTGGAAGTGTTTCCCAGAGGCAATAAATTGAGCACCTGAAGTACTCCTGGGTTGGGAGCTAAAAGAGAAAGCCCTCCACATGGCCTGGTGA
The DNA here is from genome assembly GCA_026402145.1 of Polypterus bichir lapradei. Taxonomy (NCBI): domain Eukaryota; kingdom Metazoa; phylum Chordata; class Cladistia; order Polypteriformes; family Polypteridae; genus Polypterus; species Polypterus bichir. The sequence goes on from JANRMT010062829.1 coordinate 21,040,199, forward strand.
GTCGGAGTCAGGAGTGGATAAGGGCAACACTCATCCTGGAGGAGTGAAGGAATAGCATAGTAGAAGGAAAAACAAAGGAAAGGATTTGTTGGGAACAGCAATGGAACAAGGAGCCTCTGGAAAGGTATTTTGTTAAATAAAAGAATTGATTGTGAATGTTTCACTTGTCTGTGCAATTGTGTCTGGGGTTTGGGGCTCAGTGGTGCCCCCTAGAGGCCACAAAGGAAATCCAGGAGAAAAACCTGATGCAGTCTGCAAGAAACCTGCACTATGAGAGAAGATTTGCTTTTCAGCACGACAATGACCCCAAACATAAAAACAAAGCTACACAGGAATCGCTTGAAAAAAATGATGTTGATGCCCTGGATTGGCTGAATCAGAGTCCATATCTCTGGATATTTGTGGCTGAACTTGAAAAATTCTCTTCATTCACAATCCCCATGCAACTTGACAGAGCCTGAACAGTTTTGCAAAGCATTATGGGGAAAAATGGTTGTGTGCAGATGTACAAAGCCGATAAAGAGAGAGACTGGGACCTTGTGCATACAGAGGCTAGGCTGTCATGGCTACCAAAGGTGTATCTACCAATACTGTCACGAAGGGAGTGAATATTTATGAGACCAATTATTTTGTGTTTGAGAGTTGTAATTCATTGAGACCATTTTGCAGAGATCTGTTTTCACTTTGACATTACGGGTCTTTTTCTGTTGATCAATGTCAAAAAAGCTAAATTAAATCCATTGTGATCTGTTCAATGTTGTATCCCATTTAAAACGTGAAATCTTTTTCATAGGCCCAATAATTTTAGCTGGTATTTGGCACCCACACCTTCTCTAGCTGGACCATACAGTACATCACCTGCCCTGCTAGTCAGCCTCCATCCTCTCAGGGGTGGAAAGAGCAAAATGTGCTCAGGTGATCCTTATTTTATTCAAACATAGTGAAGCATGTTGTTCATTGTTATGTATATTCTGGTTTGAAAGAATATTCTTTGAGGTATATTTGCAATGCCATCCTTGGTGAGTTACGCAGTAATGATACGTTCAGAGTGGGAAATTGCTGTGCATTCTTCGAGTTTGACTAAGAAGGTGGTATAATTTTATATGTTCTAAATTATAAGGTACCACATATCCGCACACTCTGTCAAGAAGGGAGCTGTTCACCCATTCTCTGTCATTTAAAGGGGGCTGGACACCTGTGATCCGGCTAACAAGGTCTCATGCATTCATCTGTTTGGGCTGACAAGGGGCTATGCATCTACCCACAGTCTCTTCGAAGGGACTATGTATCCATTCACTGTCACTTAGAAGGGCCTATGCATCTATCCACTGTCACTCTGAAAAGGCTTTGAATACATGGGCTGTCACTATGACGGGGTCGGGCATCTATCCACTGTCATTAAGAAACGGCCTGGTATCTATCCACTGTTATTAGGAATGGGTCCTACACCAATCCATTCTGACTGAGAAGGGCCTATGAATCCACATGCAGTTGCACAGAAGGAACACTGCCATTATGAAAAGGTCACACGTCCATTTGTATTACCTAGCAAGGTGCTAAGCATCCAAAGGCTCTGACTACTGAAGTTCTCCACATTCTTCTTGCAAAAATCTGCTCTGACTTAGAAAGGGTCTTATATCATTAAGAAGGCACCGTGTATCCACCCAGTGTTACTAAGAAGGGGACTTGCAACCATTCACTCTGACTAAGAAGTGGCTGCATAGTCGTCAACTGGCACTAAGAAGGCGCCATGCATCCTCCTGCTTTATTGGGAAGGTTGCACAGCATTTTAATTCAATCAAGCAATTAATGGCAGGCAAAATTGACAGTTTTCATAGAAAATGTAAGCGTGGCCCAATCCAAAAAAAGCAACTCATTTATTGGGCACCGGAGTCATAATCATGATGTTGATCTGCTTTTTTTACTGCTAAATTAATGGTTTAGACAATTTATTGAATAAAATAGAATTTGGAAAACTGTGTTTTTCTTTCTTTTCTGCAGAGAAGCAAATTGGCACAGTGGTTACCCTACAACTCCAGTGCCCTGCTTTGGAATCCTAGATTGTGTGTGTTGTCCCATTGTCTACATAGTTCTTGTTCCTGGATTCTTACATATTCTATCATGTCCCAGTGATGTGCTGATTTATTAGCAACTAAGCCAGCACTTCAGTGTAGGGGTGTGTGGGAGTGTACCCTGCAATGAGTTGGTGCCCAGGTCATGTTTCCCAGCTTGGTATCCACCTCTCCCTGACACTAAACTGGAAAAGCAGGTGAGAAAATAGATAAAAAGATGGACTGATTGTTCCACAAACCTCAATGGGTTAAAATGAAATCTGTCCTCACACATAATGGAGTGTAAAGGCCTGGTCACGTTATGAGACTTTTCCAGTGATTTACAGTCATAGCCTTTATGAATTTACATAACTTTAGTGTGTCGGAGACTTTCAGCTGAGTGCTCCCATGAGGCCTTTCATCTAGTCTGACATAACCAGTGAGTCACTCCAACTAGTCTATGACTTGTTGAAATTAAATCAAACAGGTTTGATTTTGGCTGTAGTCATAGTGGGAGGCTCTGCATGCATTAGAGCTGATAACCGATGAATGCTCATCTGGAAATGCTAGTCATATAATGCAGCAATTAAGAATAAGAAACATGGGGGCTTTGAACCTCACAGACAGAAGAGAAGTTTGTCTGTCTGATGTCTTATGTTTTATATATCACAATAGAATGGAACAAAAAGGGGCCAAGATTGCAGTGAACTCGCCATACCCATTAACCCCTCATATAGTGGTAGCTCCATTAGGAGGCACGCAATGGTCTGTCATAAAAAGGGACAGTCAGTACTCAGACGGTAAATGAGGCATGCCCAGTGATTTTCAGTCGTTTAAACTGATGTGGCCCGGGGACGAGATCAGCAACTGTGGTCAGCAAATCTGACATAACCAACGACAAGAAGCTTAAGATGGCTGTACTGTACTTAAATCAAATATTCTGCCCCCCCCCCCCCCCCCCCAAACAGCGTTAACCTAAATTGGGGGCACACACTTCCATTGTCTGCCCAGAGCGTAACAGTCCTCAACAGGATAATAACTTCATACTTCATGATTGGAGGACACGTCTGTCGTTAACGTCTTCCATTGTCCCTGGCACCTGCCACTCACCCACACCTGAATTAGTCAAGTGAACTTTTACCCTCCACCAACATGCACTACAAAGGCCTTGTTGGGCACATGATCCCATTTGCAACTGTTCATCATTTATACGATTTATAAAAACGAGATTACGCCTCTAATGCTAATTAAATGTTAACATTAGTTCTTCATGTCTTTTCATGTTTTTTTATTTTGTCAAATGCCACACTGGGAACTGCAGTGATGTATCATTTACTTGATCTATTTTTTCCAAACCCCCTTCTTCCAGTACAAGGTCATGCTGTGCTTATTGCAGTAAGACTTAGTAAAAGGCAGTGTTCAGGGAGCGCGACATTGTCGCTTCTGCATGCTTTCAAAGGCTGCGGTAAAAGGCCTTTGGCATTGCTTAGCATAACAGGCATCAGTCTTGCAGATAAGCACGTGTGTGATGTGTATATTTGTAACTTTACTTCAAGTGCAACCTTTATTGTATAAAAAAAAAGCTATGCAGATATGAAACTAGTTTTCACTGCCCTTGGACAGATGACCCAGACATGAATAGACTGATAAGACGGCAAACCTAGGGCCGAGAACACAGAGAGCTCATTTGGACTAATCAGCATGCTGTAGATTGGCCGTGCTAATCAACTAGTTAGAGCAACAGATGTATTAGCCATTTAGGTGAGAAGAAAAAAACACTTGGAAACATTAATCATATGTCTTCACTCCTGCACTGCCTTATCTCCGTTCTGCCAAAGACGGAAGTAGTTATGACAGACTGGTATTAAGAGATTTTGCTTTGTTTTGGCACACCTGTCTTCACTTTAGCTCAAGTGTCAGTTTTCTCCCCACAAAACCTTTTTGGAATACAAGATTCGGTGTTTTATTAGATTAGACTGATCAATCACAAGGAGAAATCCAGAAACAAAGAGCTATAACTCAACAATTGGCAACCTAGATTGGACAAAACTTTGCATCAAATGTCAAAAAAAAGGTTGGGCAAAAGTGCACCAAGAAACCAACAACAACAATTCCAACCTTTACAATCCATTGCAAGCCTCAAATTTAAGCTCTTTCTATATGATCTTCATGCTCTAAGTCTTTTCTAGTCTGCATGACCCTTGTTGGCTAGGGTGTGGACACAACAAAGGCTGGAGCCGTTCCTTTTACTTGGAAGAGCAACCCAGTGTTGGACTGGAACAGTAAAATATTGTCTGCATTGGAGTTAGACAAGGGTGCCACAAGTCCAAACCTTGTTAAAGCAAAGCGAGGTGCATGAGCAAAACGGAGACCATACGAAAGCCACACGTTCATCTTGCTAGAGACAGGAATATTCTGATCACTGACAACTCAGCAAACGTAATGCTAACAAAAGAGAACCACAGTGTTTGAAACCTTATGGAAAGCTGCAATACCACCCACAACTAGAAGGTGCACCCAAGGCAAAGAAGGAGAGGAACTTCTGAACAAAGAAAGATAAACATCCTTCTACATGTACTGGAGAAAGCAAACTCAGGGTGGTTGGAGCAAAGCATCAACTTCACAAGGGGTCAAGAGGAACCAAATCACAAGTAAACCTACTTTCATTCTAACAACTGTTAATTGTAACTTAAGATTTATGATAAAGCCAGTTAATGTATTCTAGTTATTGGTATCAATGTGACTGAAAAGTAATAACCTGTGTGATGGTTACTTATTTATCTGTTAATAATTAACAATAATTATTTCTTCCTAAATTCAGCAGCAAAGTTCAGAGTAGCTTCACACATACACATGCCAATGCACTCCAAGGAGCTGTGTGTATGTGGGGAAGTAAACAAGTGTGGATGAGCTGTGAGCAAATTAATACCACCATCAAAGTGCAGGAGCTAGAAACTTAATAACTATCTGAAGAATGTATCCATCTTGACCACATTAACTGAAGATCAGAATTCATAAGTTATGTGCCCTTTGGTATAAAAGGGAAAAAGTCAACTTAGCTAGCATAAATTTATGTTTTGTGTTATATTATTGTTCTTTGTCTATATCTCTCTATTTATACAGTATATATGTGCATATATCCATCTTCTATAATCCTTATGTTATGAATTAATTCTATTACTTGGCTAATTGTATCAAATGTGTTTGGGTATTTGTTGAAAAATAGTCTATCAAAACATCTGAACCACAGACAGAGAAAGTGAAAGCTATTTAATGCAGACTTTCGCCAATTTGTGAACTTTGTTCATAAATTGTATAGATCTCTTCCTAGTTCTGGGATTTCGGCTAGAAGGGGAAACAGAGATTTCACACACATCCTACAGTAGTTGGACCAAAAGAGATAAGGAGAAGGTTCTGGATGTGAAAATATAAACAGAAAACTAGCAGGGCTCAAAACCAGAATCTCAGTTGAAGAAACAAAACACTCGTTGACTAGCTAATGACAAATCTACGTAAATTGACACTTAAGGATTCTCTTTTTGAAAGTTTTTCCCTAAACTTTGACACTGTTCCTCAGGAGGCACTGCTTATAAAACATCATTGAGGCACTGCTTATAAAACATCACATTAATGACATCATAATGAATATCAATCGAAAGCCACACCCCTCACAACGACTCGCTGTGTCATGACAATGAACCATAAAATTATAGCACCTTTAGGGAAGAAAAAACTTGTAGCAGCACTACTTTAAATAGCCTACATCTCCCAGCAGCCCTGGGCAAATTTGAAGGGCGCAAAGGTTGCTGGGAAGAAGATTAATCAGGCTGGCTCTTTTAAAATGTAGACAAAAATACATCAAAGGGATCACAATCATCTGTCCGTTTGTCTTTTTCTATCCATCGCACACACTGTTGGATTACAGACTACCACTACCTCGGATTTCAGTTTTGTCTGAATGTATGTACCGTTCTGTGCCTGCTTGTCTGTGTGCATTTATCTTGGTTGGCTTCATTATCATCTGGTAAGCACTCCCAATCACCTCAATCCCCACTTTACATTTCTTTCAGTACACCAGGATTTACATTTCACACATTCATCATCATCTGACCCTGCTTTGCTGGACAGTGTTGGATTTTGTTGTTAGTGTTACTGTGATAGTGTATGTAAATAATTATCGCTGTCAGGGAACTGGTTGGGGCTTTTGCATGCAAGTTTTTGTGTAATATTTTTTTTTTATCATTTGATGAATATATTCTTTATTATTTATCTATTCATTGTGCTGCTTATCACTGTCTCTTTGTGTTTGTGTGCCCATGCTGGGTCAAGGCAGGATGTGTTCCTGGGGTCCCCATAATAAAATAGACAAATCAACATCCTCAGATGGTGTGAATCTTTGCATTTTCATGACTGCTACAAACTTCACCTTTTCACTGAAGAACAAAAATTGAGGAACTGCTGAAGTTGTTTTCTCTGACCTTAAGAAACATTAGTAACTCGCTAAATACTTCCAGAAAAATATTATTTACTGGAATAAAATTTAATGAATCATAACAAATGGATGGAGAATTAAGACACGCCCTGGCAACTGTTTCTTCAAAGCTTACACTCAATGACCTACAGAAAGTGGGCAACATGTTACGCTGTCCCTGGAACAAGACACTTTGCATCCTCTGAGTTGACACAGGATGACTTTGAAGGCTACAGTATTAGGTTTGTTGCAGTTTGTCAATGGCTTTCCTCAGTCACTAACAATAATTTTTGGAGGTTAAAGTATTTTCCAGTAAAATAACCTACTTAAAATGATTTGTTGTCATACCCTTTTTTAATAGCTTTTAAGGGTTGGGTGCTGAAGGAGTTAACTTTTATTTTCTATCTCATCTCTTAGTGCAGTGACCAATGCTGCGGGGGACTACATGGCATCACACGACACATTCGCATACAAACCTACCTGATGCTAAGCATGCTCAGGCCTAGCTAGTATTTGGATGGGGGGACCAACAAGAAAAGCTTGGGTTGAAAAGGTGAGGTCAGCAGGGGGTACTTACCCTGTGGTCTGAATGTGGATCCCAATGCCCCAGTGCAGTGACGGGCACATTGTTCTGTAAACATGACACTGTCCTTTGGATGAGACATAAAACTAAGGTCCTGACTCTCTGTAGTCATAAAAGATGCCTGGGCATCCTTCATAAAGAGTAGGGTGTATCCTGATGTCCTGGATAAACTGCCCACCATGGCCTAGTAATTCTGACCCCCATAATCATCCCCTGTGTCTAATTGGTTATATCTCTCACTTCTTCAACAAATGTGTGGTAAGCTTAATACCACAATAATGGCTGCCGTTGCATCATCCAGGTTGATACTGCAAATTAGTGGTGGTTGAAGTGGCTCCCCACTCACTATGAAAATGAGAGTCATGAGAGACGCGCTATATAAATGTAAAGAATTATTATTATTAAATCTGTGGGTGGTATAGTCACCAAGTATGTAGTCAGTAGACTGGGTAGGAAACTACAGTGTACTGAGAAAAACCCATCCAGAAACTGGGTAAATGGCCACATGTTGCACACAACCAAACACACACATCTTATATATACACATACGTGTGGAAGCGTGTGTGTCTGTCCTCACTCACGTGCTAGCCTCGGGGCGATCCTTACCTTCACTGCAAGCCACGGGTGTTTCTTACCTCCGCTTAGCTAGCGAATGAGAGAACTACTTAATGGATTTAGATCAGGTTTTTTCTATAATTTGCTTGAACATTCCGGATGATTTTGCAACTTCTCACATCACTCTAAGAATTATAGTTCGGTTGCAGGAGCTATATATATTCATGCTAATCCGAGACAGAGGCTGCGGGCGGAGGAGAGGGGGATGCATGACATCAGGGTCGGGGAGCCGGGCAGGGCCCTTTTCACTGTCCTGTTTCACTACTACACGGGTGGAGTCGCGGGGCACGGCTAGTATATAATAACCAGGCTAGGATTCAAACCCTGGTCCATGAAAATGTGACACAGCAACACAACCCAATGTGTTGCCATAGTGTTGTATAAGAAAACAAAACTTCAAAAGATTTGCCTATCCAACTGCTGAGATTCAGCGGAGCAAGTGCCTCAGCATTTTCAGAATGGCTTAATGCTTTAGCTAATCTCGAGTAGCTTAACAACATAACCTTCTTTTTTGTTTTGGATCTGCAGGCGAGATTTTTATTCCAGGAGTAAAAAAATTCTTAGTGCTTCAGGGTTGGTGTAATAAATAATTTACTGGTTTAGTTAAGACTCCAGCTTCAGGCGATACAGAAAGAGAAAGTCCCTATGATCTGCCATTTTCGGATAAACCAAACTGTACTTTTGCAAGTGCATTCTATCTCCACCTATGCTCCCCTACAAGTTCTTGGTTTTATGAAATTACAGAAGGAGAAAGCTCATGACACAAAAGCTGAAGCCCTGCTTTCCTTCCCGCACTCCCACTGTTACTGCCATCCTCATTAGCATGAGTGCTATTAGCAGGTAATTTGCCACTGTCATTGGCATGAATTGCCATATACGTGATCAAACGGTTTAATTGTATCCACTTCTATCAATTTAACAGGACAGACCATGAGCTGCTGCAAATCAAAATTGACTCCTTATTTCTGCTGAAAGCAAGAAATGTCCCCGCTGTGGCATGCATAATGGCCGTTACATGAAAACATTATGGAAAGAGGGTCTCCCATTCTTAATGCCCACTGCAGAACAGCAGCGGACTCCACATCAGTGAGGTGTACAAGAGAGGGCCGGAATGTGTACTTCAGTGCAGTGGAGTTGACAACGGAACTGGGCAGCTGTGGCTGGCAGAGGAAAACTGGACTGTGCTTATTCGGAATAGGGTGCAAGGAAGTCTACCTGCAGCAGAGACGTGCAGCTCTTGGCCACACCTGCTCTTTGAAATGCCATATCACAGCAAGAACTACCAGCGTTCAAGGAATGGCAAGACTGGGCAAAGCACCCTGACTGGACACCATTGCATGTCAGGAATGCTGGAAGACTCCTGGACATAAAAGCATTTCAGTGCACTCTGTTACAGACTATCTGTACACATATTATCTGCTTTTTTATCATATTCTTTTTGCATTGAAAAAGCTGTGAAAAACACACAAAAAAAGATTTAGGATCAGTTCCTTGGAATCGTGGGGGGTAACTGGATACCCGTCACATTCTAATGCCAGTATTGATGTGTCAGGCTGCTAGGCAATAAATGTGAAAGTAGTAAAGAAATATTCATTCATTCAATCATTTTTTGATTTCATTGTTTCCATTACTGTGTTTCAGGGAGCTGATACCTATACCTTTTGTTGTAAAATAATAATGCAATATAATGTAACTGATGTTAAAAAAAAAAAAACAAAACTATTTGCTAGGAACACAAACTGTTTATTCAGCTAGGCCGCTCTATACTTGAACCGTTTTGAGGTCAGGAGTCTGTCTACTGGGATGAATCAATCCTTTGAGTTCTTCTAAGATGAGCCCATGTTTCTTCAAAGAATTTCACACACACACACACACACACACACACAACTTCAGGCACGTTACTGCAATTTCATTTTAACTCTGATGTACAAATGTAGACAACCACCTGTTTATCCAATCAAATTATTTTGCTGTGCTACAAAATGGTCTCTAAATGAAAAGGCTTTTGGAGTCAAGAAGGACAATCCACCAAACTATTGTACTGCCAGCTCACAGATTCTTCTGGTTAAAATATAAACTCGGTCCAAGTGGGTGTCGTAATCTCTTCCTTAAAAGAAACTAAAATTTGCTGGGATTCTACAGTATCCAGTGTGGGGCATCAACCAACCTTGGGAAGGACACCAGTCCTGCACTAAATAGACTGGGCATACTCATACTGGGGTAAAATTAAGAGAAGCCAATTAAAAACACACATTTGTGTTTAGGATGTGGCTGTTGTACTTGGATAATGCACACATGCACATGGACTTAGGGAGAATGTGCAGTGACCAGGCCAGAAACCAGTTCTTTGGTGGTGTAAGAGTGCAATATTACCCAGTGTGTCAGTCAAGAACATTAATATTCAGTCTGTTAATATTTAAGTCTGCTATCATATACATCACCCAGTGTGCCCTATATGAACATACATTGCCTTGTGAAAGCATTCGGTGTTTGTCCTGTCTAGTTGCATTACAATCTCAAATTAAAATGGATTTTCAATTAGATTTTATGTAATGGGCTTAACAATAGAGTCCAAATTGTCGAAGTGGAATTTAAATAAAATACCTTGTATACAGTATATACAGTGGTACCTTGGCATATGTCCGCTTTGGAATAAGTCCAACTTGGTATACGTCCTGTTTGGACGTGAAAAATTTTGCTTGGTATACAACCTTTGTTTGGAATATGACTCGCGTGCTAGAACACCGTGAGCTACCCTTGTGTACCTCTCTCAAGACAAAGCCACGACTGCCCACGAGTGTCAGTATGCGCTATAACTCTCTGTGAATTTTCACATGATTTTGTGTTTTTTCGCATAAATTTTAATTGATTGTTGAAAAGTATGAAGGTGGCATGAGTATCCGGGACTTGGCTGCTGCATACCGTATGCCGAGAACGACGGTGTCTACGATTGTGAAAAACAAAGACGTTATTAAAAAGTAAAGTGAGGTTAAATTTTCATTTATTTCATCTAATTGCTTTTGTATTTATGTATTTTAGTATTAAGTGGTGTTTAAATTATTTTATACAACCCCATCAATGTATAATATGCCAATAACAATAGGATTTTTTTTCCATGGGAACGGATTAATCATTTTCCCTTTATTTCTTATGGGAAAAATTTGTTTGGTATACGTCCTGCTTGGTATAAGTTAAAGGATCTGGAACAGATTAAGGACGTACAGTACAGGCCAAAAGTTTGGACACACCTCCTCATTCAATGTGTTTTCTTTATTTTCATGACCATTTACAGCACTCCATCACTCTCCTTCTTGGTCAAATAGCCCTTACACAGCCTGGAGGTGTGTTTGGGGTCATTGTCCTGTTGAAAAATAAATGATCGTCCAACTAACCTGACTTCTGCACAACACAACTGCTGGTCCCAACCCCATTGATAAAGCAAGAAATTCCACTAAATAACCCTGATAAGGCACACCTGTGAAGTGAAAACCATTTCAGGTGACTACCTGTTGAAGCTCATCGAGAGAATGCCAAGAGTGTGCAAAGCAGTAATCAGAGCAAAGGGTGGCTATTTTGAAGAAACTAGAATATAAAACATGTTTTCAGTTATTTCACCTTTTTTTGTTAAGTACATAACTCCACATGTGTTCATTCATAGTTTTGATGCCTTCACTCATGAAAATAAAGAAAACACATTGAATGAGGAGGTGTGTCCAAACTTTTGGCCTGTACTGTATACCGAGGTACCACTGTATATAAAAACACAAGTAAAAACTGAAAAGTTGCGCATGCATATGTATTCATCCCCTTTGCTATGAAATCCCAAAACATGATCTGCTCCAACCAATTAACTTCACAGATTCCACAATTAGTTGATTAGGGTCCACCTGTGTGCAATCAAAAGTGTCACATGATCTGTCACATGATCTCTTCCTGTTCTGAAAGGCCCCTGGCTCTGCAACACCACCACAAAGCAAGCAGCATGAAGACCAAGGAGCACTCCAAGAAGGTCAGAGACCAACGTTGTGGAGAGATCAGGGTTGGACTGTAAAAAAATATCCCAATCTTTGAATATTCCATGGAGCATCATTAAATCCATTATAACAAAACGGAAAGAATATGGCACTAAATCTCGTAGAACAGGCAAAGAATGCATTAATCAGAGATGCAACAAAGACAGCAAGGATAACACCGAAGGAGCTGTGAAGATGCACATCTGAGTATCTGTCCATAGGATCTTTTTAAGTTGATCATTCCAAAGAGCGGGGCTTTAAGGAAGGGTGGCCAGAAAAAAAAGTTATTGGTTAAAGAAAAAAATAAGAAGAAATGTTTAGACTTTGCCAAACAGCATATGGTGGGCTCCCAATTCACATCTCTGGTCAAATGAGACTAAAACTGAACCTTTTGGCCACCATGGGAAACTCAACACTCCCCATCAACCCGAGGACACCATTCCCACAGTGAAGCATTCTGGTGGTAGCATCATGCTGTGGGGATGTTTGTCACAGGCAAGGACAGGAAAACTGGCTAGGATTGAAAGAAAGATGGAGTGCACTAAATGAAGGGGCAATTCTTGAGGAAAACCCATTTCAGTCTGCCAGTGATTTCAGACTGGGGTGAAGGACAATGACCCTAATCATACTGCTAAAAGTACAATGGAGTGGTTTAGACGGAAACATTTCAATGTCTTGGAATCTCAATCCAACTGAGAATCTGTGGCATGACTTGAAGTTTGCTGTACACCAACGCACCTCATTGAACTTGAAGGAGTTTGGGCAGTTGTGTCTTGAGGAATGGGTAAAAATCCCAGTGACTGGATGTACTAAATTAACAGAGACATTCAACAAGAGACTTGCAGCTGGAATTGCAGTATTGACTTTGGGGGTCGAATACCTATGCACACTCATCATTTCTGTTTTTTGTCTTAACTATTGTTTGCATCATAATAAAAATATTTTGCACCTTCAATGTGGTAGGCATGTAAATCAAAACGATGCTAACCCCCAAAAATCCATTTTAACTAGAGGCTGTGACGCAACAACACAGGACAAACACTGAGGAGTATGAATACTTTGACTTATTAATATTTCAGTCCACTATCAAAGGAATATCCCCTGAGCTGGCTTGAGGTTTAAAGCTCTAGTATGACTTTAGAGATTTGTTAGGATGGTGTTACTGTACCTTTAGGGAGCTCAGAAAAGTTGAAAACCTCTGAATGATGTTGTTAATGAAGGTTGAGGTTGGTGATGATGACGATGATCAGAAACAAAACAAATGACAAAGCACATGTGAATGAAGCAGAAAAAGACAAAGTTAATTAAAATGGAAGATGCAACAAAGAAGAAGCACATTTAATTACTGGGAGGCTCTGAAACAGTCCATCAACATTCTTAATGAAAAAAATGTACCCACTTCTACAGACTTTGGGTGTTATAATCCTCAATCGCAAGTGCATATACATTTCACCTCCTATTTCTGGGTAGTTCAATGAATATATCCATTCACGTTTTAAAATGATACCACATTTTGTGTTACACAGAACCCATTTCAAGAGAATGTAATTATTGGAATATGTTAAAAGAAATACAAAATGTATAATATGGTTGCAAATCAATTTTTTGTAATGACTGTACAAGCTTATAAGTTAATAGGTGAAAAGCTCCTTGGTTCAAAAAGGGTAATCAAACAGGAAAAAAAACAAGATGGTGCCCATCAAGGCCCCTAGGGAAGAGAGAAAAGCACAGACCAGCACTGCCAACACATGTAGTCTTGCCAATGCAACAGGAAGGGCATAAACTAATTAGTGTGGAAGAGAGAGAGATGTCAATGTGGAGGGGTTACTGCCAAGAACATATCAGGTCTCTGCTATATATTATGGAGGACAGGCAGCCTGGAAGCTTACAAGGAACCTTCTACTGTGAACTGGAGCTCAAGGAAGGAGAGATGAATGAGTCCACCAGAGGGTGCTCAGGTAAGATGATCCCAGAACTTTGCGTGTGTGTTGGTGACCTGGACATAAATTTAGTTTTCCCATTCATGGGCACTTCAAGCTTTGAGTTGTGAGGTAAGTTGAGGCAAGGGCACACTGGTGGGAGAAACGGAGACCATGCTGAAGACAGCAGGAGACTCAGGTGGTGAAGAATGGAGTACTTTGTGCAGTATTTAAAATAAACAAGTGTGTAAGCCAACCCACCTGACAGACAGAGATGGAGACCTCCTCTGTGCTGTAGGTAAGTCTAGAGAGCCTGTAGGTTTTTTTTGTTTTGTTTTGTTTAGTCCCCTGCTTATGTTTCATTATTTAATAAATGCGTGCTTTTTATCGATATTTTGACCTCCTTGACATGATTCTGGTTTTATCTTAGGCTCGTCTGCCAAAACACGATAAGCCCATAAGATGTCTGGGGCGACATGCTGGCTCAGGGGTTAGTGCTTCCACTTGATGATTCCAGAATCCTGGATCTGGACATTGTTTCTGTGAAATCTCCACCTTTTCAAAGTGCCTGTGTGGAATTTCCTCCCACATCTCAAAGGGTGTTGTCACACGTGCACATCAGGAGGACCTCCTCCTGTCAACGTATGTAATAACCTGCCGGCCCAAAAGGTGGCACTATTACTAACACCATCTTCTCCTTCTCTTCCTACAGCACCAAGAAACCACCCAGTGAGGGCACCTGACTCCATCCCTTCCAGTCCCCCACCCAAAGGGCCGGATTCCCTAAAGCAGGCATCATTTGCTAGATGGATGAACTACTAGATGGAGCTCCCCTTAAAGTGATACAACAAAATACTTTCTGTTTGTTGGCCCGAAAGTCTGGGCAATTTATATCAAGATGGACGTTACTTTTGATTATTTTTTTATTTGTTTAAAAAGGGATGGCACCCTAAATTTTGATCCAGCAGTCTGTCGTTCCTGCACTCAGCCACAGTGTGCATATTAGAAAATGCCAACTGCGAACTGTATGTGTGTACAGCAACATGTCCAATGATGGACTGGCACCAATTCAGGGTCGGTTTCTACTTTGCAGGGGAAGCTACCTGGAGTGGCTCTGGCTTCCCATAACACTAAACTGGAAAAGCAGGATGCAAAATGCATTAGGAGTCTGTGTCTAACAGCATGGCATTTATAAGCCTACTGCCTGAGTTTCGAGACAACAGTAGATTCTGATATAATTCTGTCTGATTTTTCAACATCCAAATTGTCTGCTTTTCATTCACGGGCAGTTCTCCAGTCTTCATGTTGATTTATGCCTACTAAATCCAAAGGCAGATGCCAAATTTCAGAGCAAAAGTTAGATCCAACTCTACACAGCAAAATTTATGTGTACACAACCAGTGTGACAGTCAATTGCACTAATAAGATGGAACAAAAAAAGAATAGCATTACTGTGAAAAAGTAAAGTATATATACAGTACACAGAAATACCCAGAAATAAAAGATGATATTATATGCATATTTATTAATCTTTCATCTCAAATGAGATTTGTTAAAGTACACAAGTAAAGTAATCAATTTTAACTTCACTGTCCCAGTATTTATGCTGTGTTAAACACACATAGCATACAGTATATGGGAAAAAGTAACCACTATACAGGAAGACCACCACACTGCAAAAAACAGTTGCTGCCTGGAGAGGTGCCACAGCATATCTGGTAAGACAGCAAGGTGCAAGCAGATTGAAACTTAGGCCATTTCTCCACTACCAGCAGGAACCAGGAGTATTTTTTTTAATATCACATTTTTTATATAATCACCCATGAAATGTTGCATTTCTATTAGTTCTGACTCCGTATGTGGAGTGTCCTCAGTGTGACTGTGACACAGTGATCATCGAAGGCTTTCAGCCAGTGTGGCCATGCAGATGACAACATCCTAATTCAAATAATGTCACTCTGAAGGCCATTTTTAAATTTTCCTCCTAGTGGCATCAGAAGTGCGCTGGACCATATCTGGAGTACAAGCACTTACTGCAGACTGGGCTACTGAAAGTGTGCAATGTGACATGGAAACCTTCATCATTAACAAAAAGTATATAAGCAAACACGGGAACAAGTGCATAAAATGTGTCTATAAAAAACTGAAAAAGCAGTACTACAGTAACCCATAGGAATGAAAAATCAAAAAAGAGATCTCCTTGATATCTTTAATGTTTCTCCTAGACAACAATGAGATGAGGTAGAAATAAATTGGAGACATTTTCTTTTGTCTCCTACTTCTCAGATGTTTCTCCTAAAACAAAGTACCCTGCTACTCTCACAAGCGTCTCCTCTTGAGTTTCGGAAGAGATCTCAGCAAAGTCACACAATAGGCTCAGATTTTTCAAGTAATGTCCTGAAATTTTTTTTTTTTTTACAACTCTAAAAGTATTTGCATTGCGTGCTTTATAATATATGATGAAATATAAAATATATGATGAAATATAAGGAACACTCATTTGAGGTAATAAAACACTTTATTATGATTACAAAACTGGAGTCCTTGCTTCTGGACTTCTACTATTAGTCACTCTAATTTATATTGCTGTGCTCCAATTAGATCATAGCCATTCTGGAAGAAAAGGCATGCAATGTGGCACAGAGGATAAGACTTTGGACTTGTAACGCTGAAGTTGTGTGTTCAAGTCCCACTACTAACACTGTGTGACCACAAGAAAGTCACTTTATCTGCCTGTGCTCCAATTTGAAAAACACAAGAAATATAAACAGCTGTATCTCAAATGCCGTGAGTTGAATTAGTAAAGGCATAAGTCTAAATAAGATGTCTTGAAAGAGATTAAAACAAGACTAGAAAGAGTTCTCACAAAATAATACCACGGTTTTCTTACCAAATTCTTAATTTTGACTTACGTTTGCCTCAGTTGCATCTCATGTCTCCTTACTATGTAAAGCTACCTAAGGAATTTTAGGAGAAACATCGGTGACAAAGTTGGTCCTTAAATGAAACACAAATGAGAATCTCTTGTATGTCTCCTGAGCCATCAAAGATCAACCTTTGAGAAGTAAACTTTTCCTATGGGAATCTCTCACATCGCGTCCTTTTAATTAAGAATGCAAATCTGTGTCAATAACGAATAACGAAGGTAACCCCTGTATATGTAATGTTTGTTTTATCTTTGTTGTTTGAAATCAGAAAATCACTACTAACCAGCCCATCATCCTGGCACTGGATTTTACTTGTTCCTGGTGTTATTGGAAAAATGGCATTAGTAGCATTCCGCTCTCTGACTCTTTAATTTTAAAATGAAAAAGATCTGAGCAGAAGTGAAATCACAAAAATTGCTTCCTGTCAACAGTCTACGACTCCTACCCCAAATCACTTCTACAATGACCTCTTGGTTTAATTTACACACACTTTGACTGACAGAAAATCAATGCTGAGAACTTCGGCTCCATGGAGTACATGGAACAATCTGAACTTTTCTTCTTCCTCCCAGGCAAAACAACAAACTTAAATTATTAGTTGGATTATTACTAATTATTTTATTAATATATATTCTAAGCCAATCAGACACTACAGGACTGTTGTGTAACATGAAATGTTAGCATGATGATACTGTACCTGTGGGTTCTTCAGTTTGGATGGGAACTTCTGAATAGTGGAGGCAATGTTTAGCAGTTATGGCAACAGAGAGGATGATGATGATGGTCAAAAACAGAAACGACAGTAAGTTAGAATGGATACAAAACTCAAGACACAGTTAATTAAAAAAGCACCAAAGGCACAGTTAATCATTATCTTGCTTTTAATTATACAGACACCAAAGAAATCAAACAGTGATTCCACTTAAACTCTTTTAGATTTTGATGAGTATTATTATTATTAGAGGGGAGGTAAACAATATATCAGCCAAAACACAAGCTTGAAATTAGAAATTAGAAAATTAATGATAAAAATAAATGAAAAACGCTTGTCAAACCTATTCACCTAATTTCTTTAAAATAACATCACATCGATATTTGAAGATCCCTAAAGTTCTACTCGCCACCATACTGCTTGATAATCGATTCCATGTGTCATTGGTTCTCTGTGTGAAGAAGAACATTCTAACGTTTGTAAGAAATAAGTTAATAAGTTTCCAACTGTGTCCCTGTGTTCTCGTTGAACTCATTTTAAATGACAAACCTGTGTGCTAAAGACAAATCCATCCAGCCCAACTACCACCACCTTTAATTTCATTAATAATACTGACCTTCATGACACAACTGCACTTCATCCAAATACTGGGACAAGATGCCAAGAACAGCGGCTCCTAACCAGCTGTGGTGGCATTGCAGGTTGGTTGTGTCAGACTCAGGAAGAAACCCCAGACCCCCCACACTGTTCTGACAATGGCGTTGGATTGACATCGACAGCATCACAGGTGGATCCTGGATGACCTCCCCAATAACCACTCTGCCAATTGCAGTAACAATCACACTTGATTTTTCTAACATTCTGATGATTGTGCGTGACCCTCCCCTCCCCCCACTTCGACAAATGCACTCGATTCACCAAGGGGTCCACTCCACTCCCCCTGCTCAGATCGCAACACACTGGATTGAAAAGACATTGTTCGGGAAACACTGGCCTGGAACACATTCTTAGTTGTTGCCCAAAGACTCTTAAGGGGACCACTATTAAAGGTGGCACCACTTGGTGGGTGAAATAATAGCAAAAACCATTTGCAATGAGATCAGTCAGAGCTGACTGCACCACCTAGCTGAGCATTCAATTGCTTTTGTCAAAATAAGGGAGAAGTCATAGCCGTGGCCAAATGTACAAAGTGAGCTTCTTACCACAAGCATGAGACTAAGCAGTTGAAGCAACTCAAGCTCCCAAACACCATTGCAGTAGCCACCCTTAGGCCAGTACGGTCCTGATGTCTGAAACACCAGGACATATAGTTCTGCTGGTACTGTGATTTCCCTAGGAAAACCAGATGGAGGAGGCATATGAGAGAGAGAATGACAGAGACATGGTGAGGTGGGCACAGCATCTACCAGCAGAGGTGGGCTATAGAGGCCTTTCATGGCAATCACTCAGGACCCTTAAGTAGGCATCACAGGATATCATAGTAGAAAAGCCTCAGTAATGACACAGAGATCCTCAAGATGGCTGTGGATGAAGAGGGACGATCTGTGGACAACAAGTACTGCTTGGTTACAAGTTGAGTCCTGATCAACACCAGTTGGGTCACCTAGCCAAAGGTGTATGATTGTCGAAAGACCCAAAACACCCTGTGACTCCAGGTATAAGCGCTGATGATGGGACCATATTGCAAGATGAGTGAAATATCTAGGACAACAAAAAGAACAACATTTGAAATACTGCATTCTTGTCTGAAAAACGCAATTCATTAGCACAGTCAGTGGTGTTTGTACAATAAGGCCATATTTTTTACTAGAGGATACTTCACTAGTGGGACAAAGGAGTGGAACAGAGTGGTGGCATCAACTCCATAACAGACATTGTGCTAGAGGCCTGCTGCAAACTACAGATCACCATATACAAGTGGCTTATTTAGTGTGTTGGATGGCTAAACACTAAATAAATATTATATAACAGCTGGCAAACTCAGTGGGCACCTCTAAATGAGAAAGCCAAGCCAATCTCTTAATTAGAGGCTGATTCCTAGCGGGAAGTGATGGCCGTGCTTGATTACTCTGTGGACTCCCAATGAAGATGTTGGCCGAAAGATTCATATATTGTGCATTAACATTATTATTATTATTATTTGGTGTTCAGAAGGTTAACCGCATCTAATTTATAACACAAGGCAGGATTTTTTTTCTCATTTTCAAATAAGACATCTAACTAAATTAAGAGTTCACCAAGATATGCTAATGAGTCTGTGGTTAAAATTCTGCCGCCACACTTTATGATTGTAATTTGAGATGTCCTCATGGGAGTGGGATGTTGGTGTGGTACATGCAGTACATTACAGTCTATTTACTTGTTTGTTTCAGGAAAAGCTTGAAATTTGTATTCAACATTGACAGGAGGCAGAGTGATGAAAGTGTTGCACTTTAGACAACAAAGCTGCTGGTTTATTCCCAGCCTTTGACTCATCTTGTGGCCAAGAGCAAGCCACCTGTGCTCCATCTGTATAATATGTTTGTAAAAATTTGTAGAATAACACTGAATTTGAAAAGGGCCTTTGGTGATATTCAATACGGAAAGGAAAATAAATGTACTGTAAATTCTTATGCGTGTGTTAGAGGATCCTTGTAAAGTGGAGCTAGTGATTTACAAAGACACTGAGCTAATAATAATCAAGAGATAGCTTAGAGCAGGGGTGGGCAAAGTCAGTCCTGGAGGGCTGCAGTGGCTGCAGGGTTTTGTTCCAATCCAGTTGCTTAATTAGAAAGCAATCCTTGCCAATAATTTAATGTCATAGCTTGTTATTCCTTTATCTCTGCCATGTCAGGTCATTCTCATATCCTCAATTTTTTTCCCTTTTTAAGGATCTCATCCAAATGATTTGAGGTCTAAAATGGAAGAGTAATTCTTTGTTCTTCGCTTTTTTCTCTTCACTTTCCTTCCAAGTATTTAATGAAACCCAATAGTGCATGATAAATACACACAGGTGTAAATGGAAACAAGCTAAATGGAGAAATGCTGGTTTCTTTTGCCATTTGTATGATATTGCTAATAAGTAGCCATTAAAAGACGAGAATCCAGCTGTTTAAGACTAAAATAAGCAATAACGGTTCAAAATCTTTACGGGCGAGGCAACTAAAGTGTCACGTGAGCAATAAGTGCTTCTTATTAAGCAACTGGGTTGGAGCAAAAATCTGCAGCCACTGCGGCCCTGCAGGAATGACTTTGCCAACCTCTGGTTTAGAGTGAAACTCCACAGCAAACTCTGTTATTTCAATGGAAAATACCACACTGGTGTCAGGTAATGTGAGTATATTCTGATTTCTAAGGTGCAAATGTGAGGGTGTCACCTAACACAGAGGGTTTTCTCTCTCACCTTAGTCTCGCTGCTCTTTGCTACACTCGTCCCTCCTCTGAGCAGTCCAACAGAAAGCATTTGCTTACCAAGACAAGTTAAAGGGAACTCTGACTTGCCCAAGTGAACTTCTAAACTGATTTTAGCCCGCTACACCTTGCTGCCCTCGACCCTTTCCTGAACAAAAAGTACAGTAAGTGCTTTCTCATTCAGAGGTCCTCAACTCATAGCCAGCCACTTTGTGTGAGGACATGTAATGAAGAGGGGGGAAGCCCTGAGCGATTTCTCATTGGTGACACTAATTAATTTTCTAATCTTGTCGGGGCCAGAAGTGATTCCTGTTTGAGAAGACACGCCATGGAAACAACTTGTTAAAAAGTTTGTCGTGAATAGCGGTGACGTAATCTGCTCAAATGGGTCCGCCCACAGGGTTTTGTTATAAACAACAACAACATTTATTTATATAGCACATTTTCATACAAATGATGTAGCTCAAAGTGCATAAAAACCTGCCTCCATTTTCTCCAGTCCGTACACTTTAAACATTCAGTGTTGCATTGTTGTATGACTATCCATGTCTCAGACAAATAAATAAATAGCTATGGAAAGACAGGGGGAGAGAGAAAAAGAAATTGAACAGAAGACGACGATGAGAGAAAATTGAAAGATAAAATTGTAGCTGGGCCACATAGATGTTTTTTGTCTTTGTGTAAGTATGTCCTGTTGAGAGATTGTTAAATGAGAATGACAACACTGGGTGAACCGATTTCTGTTTGTAAATTGGGGTCAGTGTCTTTAAACAGGTTTGCACTGATATGGAGGGGCTTTTGGGATTTGTAGTTTGTGGTTGGTATGCACTGTACAAATAAAATCGGAAGAGAAGGATATGGCGGGACTTTTCGACTGGACCATTTTCTAATCAACATCATCTGCAGCAGCTCCTAAACTTTTCAGTTACTGGACATTCGTAGCGGAGAAGGATGGTGCTTGGCCACCAGACATAAAGATGGCGATGGGTTCTTTTTCTCCCACTCCAGTCCTTCGATGCTCTTGTAGAAGAGGCGTGCCACCAAAGACTATTCTTCTGGACTCCGGTGGTCGGACAGAATTTCACTATCCATGTTCCAGGAAGCAGTTTATTGAATAGGAGCATTCCACATTTCTTTCCATCATTTCCATTTCCAGAATCACTTCCATCATTTACAGTAAGGACGTTTTTTATAGGACTGTAAACATTGTCGTGTGGGGGTTTGTCTGTGGGGTGTGTTTAGTATTTTTTGTGTTTGTAAGTAGTTATTCTAGCAAATAAGGGTTATTTTATGTATTTGTGTGTTTGGTGTGTTTAATCTCAAGGGAATTTTTCCTGGGTGTTGTTAATATTCGGGTGGCAGGGTGAAAATTTGGTAGGGCTTAGGTGTTGGCCTGATTTCATCCGTCCCTCATTTTAAAAGTGTAGCGGTTTCCTTGCTACATAAATCAGGTGACACCCTCTGCACAAGTTATAAGCGGGGGGGGTGTGCTACAAAATTGCTACTAACAGTTGAGGAGCTCAGAAGCGCAAGTTAACTGAAGCGTAATGATCAGTTTGTATGTTGCAACG
This sequence comes from Polypterus bichir lapradei, assembly GCA_026402145.1. Classification (NCBI taxonomy): domain Eukaryota; kingdom Metazoa; phylum Chordata; class Cladistia; order Polypteriformes; family Polypteridae; genus Polypterus; species Polypterus bichir. Next base: position 21,062,451 of record JANRMT010062829.1, read on the forward strand.
AGCACAGCGATAGAAGAGACAGACACGTAGACCACTGCAGGTACTTGTTCCAAGGCGTTTGAGAAGTTCTTCTGTCTGCTACAATGTCTGTCATTTTGACTACTGTCTCAGTAAATGGCATTACAGCAAATAGAGATGAGATAAGCATTGCAGTCAATACATACACTATATGCTAAAACGCTGCAGCTATTTTTCATACAGCATATTTGCATTTCCATATAAACAGTAACATTAACTTACTTTAGTTATTTGTTTAGATGTACCAGCAGAAGGTGGTCTCGTTTGTGGTTTTGTTGCAGTGGCGTCAGTGTCATTAAGCATATTTGCTGATTCCTGTGTTTTGAGTACCAAAATCTGCATCCCCTGTAGCTCTTTGTTATCAGCTCTCTTAACAGCAGTCCCTTTGACGGAGTACGACACACCGTTCACTTCAAATGCATATTTTTCAATTCATATTTTCTCAAACCTAGCTGACAGTTCTTTCAACCTTAAATCTGACACTGTCATCATAACTGTGAACAACAGCAACAACGCATCGTTCACTTTTACTGCTAGTCTATTGATCTCTTCTAATGGCATGGTATAATTTGGATTTTTACAAAAAGGTTTTTCCGTTGTAAGAGGTTGCATTTATTTTTAACACATGCAGCACACATGTATATGTTTAATAGGGATCTTTTCGGGGTGACTTCTCAACCATAGATGGTTTTTCCATCGTAACACACAAGATGGTGTTGGTGAGAGCATCATTGATCTTTACAGTTTAAAACCACCACCCCTACTTTGGGTGCTGTTTTCCTGAGACGTTGGATTGGTTTAGAAATGTGACAATCAGTGAGACGTCTAATTGTTCCCACCCACTTTTAAGATGAATTCACTCATGTGATATTATACGTCTGGCTCTGTCAGGCTAACCATTTCCTGGTCCCCAAGCCAAGGTCTTTGGACTGTGGGAGGAAATGGGAATGCCTGAAGAAGGCTGCATGAACTCCAAGATGATAATTATCTACATCAGAAATCAAAGTGTGCTTCAAATGTTATGCTGCCACACAATGCTGTGCTATTTATGTTACTAAAGAGCATAAATATTCATTCATTTTCTAAAGTCACTTTTTCTCTGAGGATTTTAGCTCAGATTTTTAGCATTATTGGAACCAAGACAGGAGCCAACACTGAATTAAAGGCCGGCTTATTCACTCACAGACTCACTCAAGGTGTCCATCTTTGATAACTCATATGAACAAATAAAGAATATACAAACTCCACGGGGCCAGTGAGTAGGTCACGCATTTAAAGAAAGCACCTGAAATGGTAAAGCAGCAATGCTGAGTACTGTGCCGCCATGCTGCCCAGCGTGAGTTGTTAACCGGGAATTGTCTTCAGACACATCACTGCATACGTTATTTTGAGCTGCTGTTCCTGGGCCAGAGCTTTCTTGGCCTTGAACAACTCTATTTTTTGTCCTATCTGGGTCATTCCACAGTACACAGTTGTCATGGTGAAATCATACAGTCCATGCAGGGTTGTCTCCAGCCAACAGCACACTTCTACAGCAGCGCCGAAGGCCTCTTTGTTATTAAGACAGACAAGCTCTTTGTGGAGCATAGCTAATACAGCTTCAAACACTCTGTCTTTACTTTACAAAGTGCCTTGCGGAAAGTTAGCAGGGCACACAAAAGAATAAATATACTAGCAAAATCTAAGGAGCCAGAGAGCAATATTCACCGTATATCCCTTATTTAGTGCACCAAAACAAAGAAATCAAAGCTTCTGGAGTTAAAAAAGCCACATGACAACAAGCTGACAACACAATAAAGGATCAGCCCAAATTATCAGGGACAACCCCGTCAGAGAAGATCCAAGCAAATGTCTACAGCAGGTGACTGACCCTCCCCTCAATAAAAAGAAAGATAAAAGACATCTAGGCTCTATTATTAAAAGCAGGATGTCTTAGAATGTGAAAGGTAGGGAAATTAAAAGCTGAGGGGGTAGACTTCGACTTTCAGATGTCACCATTTCAATGTCACAGTTTCGAGAGCAGCCATTTATAAAAGTAAACTAGACACTCGCACATGCAAACATTCATTAAATAGGCATCAAATAGGTATCAAAACTATTTTATAAACATTTCAAGAAGTGAACAGAAATGTTACATCTTGCATTTCAACAGGACTCCCGTGAGCCATCTATATGGGAACGTTTCCAAATCACCAGTTGAACACAACTTGACTGACCATGAACACCTCCGAAGAGATTGGCTTCATCTTGAGTGTGTCTCTCCAGATAGGATAGTTATCTGATATTTCAGCATTACCAGTCTGGCCATTTAACCATAAAGTGCCAACCCCCAAAAGCCTAAAGGTTTATTCACTTTAGAGCATCCGTCCATTTTTGGAACCTGTTTTTATCAATGTGGGGTCAAAAGGAGTTGGTAGGAACCAACCACTCAGTTCTTGTCGGTATCTGTTTTTGCAATGTGACAGGTAGGGCACTGAAGCTGAATGACATTAAATTGGAAATTGTCGTGGTTCACACGGGATTTAACCTCTGGCTCAAGTATTTTTTTTTTTAATTTTTGCTTTTTTTTTTTTTTATTTTTGTTTCATTTTTAGATGTGAGACGTGAGGTGACTCTGTTCTCCCATGTCATATCATTATCCTCCACTATTCTGGTTCTCTTCTCTGGTTCTCTTGATGGTGCAGTTGATGCCAACCAGCTCTCCTGCCTATGGAAAAGTCATCTCAGATAAAGGAGCATGGGAAACATTGGATATACAGAATCTGTCATCAGATTGAGGGCCCAGCACTAACACTACTGCAGAATGTCCAGGGTGGAGTGGGCGGCCAGTTGGCGGAGGTCTCCTGGACTCTGACTGTGGCTGACTTTTTCCCTTTAGTGGAGTAGTACTGATTCTCTGTACTGAATTGTTCTTTGTTTTTACTGTGTTATTAACTCTTAAATATTTCAAACATGCTTGTTTCAGACTCTGCTTCTTATTTGTGAAGCCTATCAAATTATCCCTCACAGCACTATTGCAGTTCCAGTTAATTTGCCATGTCAAAACAAACACCTACCTTTCAAAGCTAATTTGGGCTCACCAATCACAACCTGCTCTTAACTCTACTTTACAAATAGTGTGAAAAATTCTTTCCAATGCATCTGGTCTTTGAAGAAAGATAAAGGATTGTGAAAGGAGGCAAGAACAGGGTGGCCATAATGGTGGCGATCAGAGGTTTTACTTAAGTTTTTGCAAGTTTTCCTGAATAAATCTTTAGGAGGTTTTGGGACTTAAAAATCCAGAAGTTAACATTAGGTTGTAACTTCTTGATGAACTAATTATTTAACACTAGCCAAAGTACCAGCATTGCCATTGTATTTTTATAAAATGGTTTAAAGGAAAGAAAGCAAAGGCTTATGTGTTTTGTTTTTGTTCAAATGGTGACCCTGTTGTAATCGCTAGCTTTCCGATGTGTCATCTACACTGCCACTCTAGAAGTGTCTCTGCTTTTGTGAGTCAGGAATTTGTTCTTTTCGGTCCAACTGGATTCTAGAATTGCAGTACAGTATCCCCTTGTTGGGTTGTAACCATAAAGGCTGTTATGCCTAACTCGTCCTTTTTGTAGAAGGTGAAGAGTTCATACTGCTTAAATTATTAATAACAGCTGACAAAGCAGTAGTTAAACAATGACCCTGTGATTCTCCTTTGTGCTGGACTGCACTTCCACTCTTGATCAAGACTCACCCAACACCCACATGGTACCCCTTTCTATATTACAGTAGATAGAAGCAGCATGTGATGTTGCCTGGGTAAGTAGTGTTGAGTTCTGGTCATATTGTCTGCTAGCCCAGCTTTTGTCTGTTCAGATGTATCACTTACTCTGAGCCAGCAGATGGCACTGGTGTGCAAACTGTAGCATACAAAGAAAAAAAGACTAGGACCCCCATGGTCAAAATGTTAGGTACTCTAGTGCTCTATCTTGTCCATATGGTCCTAGAACAACAAGTTTGGTCCAGATTAGTCAAAGTGTGTGGGATTGTATAAGGAACCGACAGTCAGGATTTCCTTGTTATATATATTGATTATGCCACAATCCACCTTTGTTTTATTATGAGTGCCACAATGGGTGTTTCCTAGGTTTTCCAGAGTGCATGGCGTGTGTTAATGTCATCAAAAGGATGGGATAAAAGGTCACCCGTGACATCCTATTGTTATCGAAGGTTGATGGATAATCTCTGTTCAGTGTGCATTGCCACCCTGGTTAAAGAAAATAGTATGTCATAGAAGTTTTGGATTTTGGTTGGTGATTTGATTTTGTCAACAGACATGCCGTCTCACCCTGAGTTAATTTAAGATACTATACCCTGCCATCTTCAAAGCCTGCTTAAGCCTGAGCAGGTTCACAGGAAGCTGGAGCCTACCCCAGCAAGCATAAGGAACAAGACAGGGCTGAATGCACGCACACACCATGGCCAATTTCACAACACCTGCGTGTTTTTGAACTGTGAGAGTAATCTCAGATAGAGAATAATGAGAACAGGGCAGGGAGGACCTGGGATGCAAACCCCACCCTCATTATAATATCCCATAGATGATATTAATGGACATATAATTGCTAGGATCCATTTATGTTAATCAACTTGAAACTGATTTGTGCTGCTGCATGTTTAATCTGGCCTGCCTGTAGTTTTATATGTGCACATATGTAGATTTGTGTGTCATTTGTAGATTTGTTTTCTACCTCGAAACTTGTTACAGTACTCTGAGCCTGTATTCATCCATCCATCCATTTTCCAACCCGCTTATTCCGAACACAGGGTCACGGGGGTCTGCTGGAGCCAATCCTAGCCAACACAGGGCACAAGGCAGGAATCCAATCCTGGGCAGGGTGCCAACCCACCGCAGGACACACACAAACACACCCACACACCAAGCACACACTAGGGCCAATTTAGAATCACCAATCCACCTAACCTGCATGTCTTTGGACTGTGGGAGGAAACCGGAGCGTCCGGAGGAAACCCACGCAGACACGGGGAGAACATGCAAACTCCACGCAGGGAGGACCCAGGAAACGAACCCAGGTCTCCTAACTGCGAGGCAGCAGCGCTACCACTGTGCCACCGAACCGCCCAGCCTGTATTCAGTGATGAGCAATATACAGAAAACCAGTAATGGTGCACTGCATGATAACGTGCAGTGAATACACTTGACTTGAGCATTCCTAGTTTTCATCCTCTTTCTCTGTACGTTTAGCATTCGTTTGCTCAGAGGTTGATAATCTTGCTGCTTCCTGAGCAGTTCTTCTTTTCTCCATCCTAGCGGCCCACTTCTTCTCTTCTTTTGTTGGCATCTTTTTGCATTAAAACTGATTAAGTCAGTGTTTGTGTTACAATTACTTAGTTATGTTTTCTTAAAATTTTCACTTAAGCTGGCACTTAAGTCTTCAATCTGCCTCAGGAATGATTTAAGATATGAAGAGGTAGGGGAAGTGATGGCGAAGGTGGTAGTGATGAGAACGGCGCCTGTAAGCGTGCGCCACATAGCCGCCCTGCTGGCCGCTGCCGAGAGTTGATTCTAAAATAAAATAAAATAAAAATAAAAAGAGGAATAACCTTGGAGGTGAATCATCACCCCGGAATCGGATAGTAGAGGTCACATAGTATATGTGTATCAAATTTCAGGTCAATAGTTCAAACGGTTTGCAAGCTACAAGTGATTTAAAATCCTGGACAGACAAACGGACAGCCACAGTAATGTATTATATATAAAGATACATTTAAATGAATTGAATTGAATGGAGAAGGTTTTGCTTTGCAGCTTTCACTGAGCATACAGAGCTGGGTTATGTCACTTTTTAAATAAGAAGTGAAGTTTAAAAACCATACATGCTAACATCCATCCATCCATTTTCTAAAACAACTTTAACCTGAGCAGGGCCACGGAGGAGCTGGTGCCAATCCCAGCAAGGCAGGAACAGCCCATGGAGAGGGCGCCAGTTAGTGACAGGGTGAACACACACATTAGGAACAGTTTAGCATTGCCAATCCAGCTAACCTGGACTGTGGGAAGAAGCTGCAGCACTCAGAAGAAACTCACGGCAAACTCACAAAGATGAGAAAATGACATACCTGTAACTTGCCACTTTCGGTGTTCACATTTTTAGCTATTTTGTAGGATTCAAGGAGCTCTAAAACCACAATTAACAAGAGTAGGTGAGGGCAGAAATGGCCGTCTAAGGAAACAGCAAAGCCACATTTGACACAGTATGTGGGAGAAAAGTGAAGGGTTTCTCAGAAGCGTTGTCATCAGGGATAAAACATGGGTGCAGTCATGCAAGGCAGTCCTTTACGTGGCAACATCTGACTAGTATATAATTAAATGAAAGCCTAAGGATGGCGCACACTATAAAGAGGGGATGTACAGCAGAAAGGATGTTTCTTTGATTCAAGTTTAATTGGATTCCTTTGAGACTTTTAGGTAAACCAAGATATCCTTGAAGGAATATGAATGTTTTGCATAGACATCTCTAGAAATGTTGTAACTGGTGGTCTAAGATGTTTTCCAGACATTTAGTAATTTGTTACCATAGTGGTTCAAGAAAAAAAAATGAAGCGGTGCTGTGCCCCTTTCATGCATAGACAAACTGTCGCATTATCATGTGATAATTATGAACCATATTCTATTTTTCAAGTTTTGCTGGTAATCTTATTGAGCCATTTTGAATAGAGCTGAATCGCCATCAAGCAAAAGCACATTTCTGAGAATGTACATCTCCTGTGGGGAAGCCGCTTCCAGCTTATCTCCCTCTTTCTCAAAAATGTATTTTCTTGTCTACCACTTCATGTAGCAAATCTGCAATTTCTGCAGCTTGGGGATTTGCATGGAGGTGTTACATCATAAAGTAAAATTGTTTTTGGTCTGATAAACATAATCTGTGCTCACATAGTACTTAAAGCATTGATAGAAGTATCCTAATATTTTATTATTAGGAGAAACGCAATGCAAGCTCTGAACAAAATGTTATATTTAAACCTAAAGTGTTAAAGACGAGCAGGATAATCAGTGCAAATGGCGCTTTTCTCTCCAAGCAGGGGGTCGGTGGGTCCTGAATGTTTATAATTCAGGGCTACAATTACCAGACAATTCTAATGCTGTCATCAGATCCAATTCACGTTCACTGCTGAAATCATAAACCATTTTCACGTCCCACTGTTCGAGGCCTAAATGGTTATTTGACCAAATTGATTTCTGCTCCATACATCTTCATCACTTTTCACACCAAATCCATTTCTACTGACAAAGCCTAAAAATCTTTCTACTTTGAGACCATGCACAAATCATTCAGGTACCCAATTCCACAGAACTGAAGGGCTTTCATCGCCTACAGTGTAACAAATGCCAATTATACTTCTGAAGTCCATCAAGTGCTGGATAATAACAAGCAGTTTAGTCTTCCCTTATGCAGTACAATTTCCAATTGTTTGGCCGCTCAGACAGTCTTTCTGATTTTTTTATGAGTTCTGAACCAGAATTATTCTGTTGTTTTTAGGAAATTTGTAAAACGTTCCTCATCGTGGCCTCTCTTGTAGAAGAAGAATTAGTTGATGTGGGTGTTTAATGATCCTGATTGCCTAAGTAAATGGAGCAGAAAGGACAGCAAGGAGATCATAAATATTCAGTCTATTAATATTTAGGTTCTGTCTCATTAGAATATGCAGTAACCTGATCCCAGATGGGCTGCAGATGGATAATTAAACCCAATGTCATCAGAACGAGCAGAAGGAGTATCCCAAACATGCCACACAGTCAATTCAAACACTACAGTAGTATCCTCAGAAGATGCAACAAGTTGATCCCAGACGTGTCCTGAATGAAAAAAAATACACCCAAACATAACACATAGGGTGACCAGATTGTAGCAAACATGTAGAAGGCCCTTATCAAGACCAAACATGGTAAGAATGGGAATACGGTGGTTATTAGATATGTTTGAAGCCAATGGCATTTAATTATTTAAACTTCATAGCTAAATCATAAATGCTAACCTGATTGATCATAGTTATGAACAAGAAAACAGCAGGAGCCTCCTAAACGTGGGGGGCACTTACGGTAAGCTGATCCTAGATGTGCTCCGCATAAGCAAAGACACTGAGTTTTACCCCCTACAGCAGTAAGATTGTACCTCATATGCAGAAAGATCATGTTAATCACTGAAAAGTCGGAAAAGGTCAACAGGCTAATTGCAGAAGCGGTCTGAGTGAATGACCAGGGATGATTTGATATTAACATTCTGTACATTGAACAATAATGTTATGATAGTAATAACCTACCAGGTTTAACATGAACTTCAGGATCCTTGCAGATGTATAAAATGTATTGTTCTATCTATGTTTTTACTTAGCTTGCTGTATGTGTAATCCTCTCCACTAAATCTATGGAATATTTTAAACATATGACACTCACATTTGTCCTTGGTTGTCTTATATATTTATTCATATAAATCTGACTGAATGTAGCCGGAAGGCGAAAGACTGTTCACTACAAGGAATTGTAAAAAATACATGTGAACAAGTGTACTTGCAGTTAGCCTTTATCACTTTGGCTGTAAGTCACATTGAACAAAAGAATAAAAAAATAAAGAAAGAACCTTAACTTTAACTTTCTGAGGTCCACAAATGCATTTTAGGGCTAAGGGAGATCAAAGCCTATTCCAGTAGCACTCAGGGCCATCTTAATAGCAGTGTAGACCCCGAAGCAAAGCAGTGAACTGGAGCCCCTGCCTACACAACAACTCACCAAGTAACAACATACATAGATTAGCACTGGGCACCTATGCTCGTGGGGCCTTCGGGCAACTGCCCAGCATGCCCATGCATTAAGACGGCCCTGGTAGCAATGGTCATAAAACTGGAAACGGCCCTGAGTGGGGTGCCAGTCAACTACTGCATGTATACAAGAGTCAGAAAACATCCTCCATGTTATTTGGGAATGTGGGAAGAAAACCAAACCTTGAAGAGGAAAAGCCATGCAGACACAGGAATAACATACAGTCCACGATTGACCATCAACCACAAACAGCATTTCAAACTCTGGTTAATAAATCCATGAAGTAAGGGTGCCTAAATAAGTTAATGTTTATATTAAATAATGGTCTGCAAGTTGATCCAAAATGTAGTCCATATGGATACCTGCAAAGGATTGAACAGCACATAACTATACAACTTTGTCATACATAACCACAAATACACTATATGGTCATAGGCTTGTGGACACCTGACCATCACACTTACTGTATGTGAGCCTGTTGAACACCCCATTCCAAAACCATGGGTATTAATATTGAGTTAGACCCCTCATTGAGGCTATAACAGCCTCCATTTTCCTGGGAAGACTTTCCACAAGAATTTGGAATGTGTTTATGGGAATTTGCTCTCATTCTGTGAAAACAGCATTTTTGAGGTCAGGTACTGATGTTGGATGAGATGACCTGGCTCACAGATGGGTGTTGAAAAGAGTTGAGGTCAGGACTCTATGCAGACCACTCAAGTTCCATCATGTATTTGTGCACAGGAGCACGGTTATGCTGGAGCAGAAAAGGGCCTTCCCCAGACTGATGCCAAGGAGGCGGAACTGCACAATTGTTTAAAAATGCTTTTGTATCCTATAGCAATAACAGTACCCTTCACTGGAACCAAGGGGCCTCGACCAAACCTTGAAAAACAGACCAAGACAATTATCTCTCCACTGCCAAACTTATCAGTAGGCACAATGCAAACCAGAAGGTAGTGTTTTCCTGGTATCTGCCAAACCCACATTAGCCTATCTAAATCTAGATAGTGAAGTGTGATTCATCACTCCAGAGAACACATTTCCATTCCTCCAGAGTCCAATGGTGGTGTGCAGTGCACCACTCCAGCCCACACTTGGCATTGCACATTGTCATCTTGGCTTATGTGCAGCTTCTGGGCTATGGAAACTCATTTCATGAAGCTCCCAACACACAGTTCTTTTGCTGATGTAGCTTTCAGTAGTAGTTTGGTTTATTGCTTCTAAGTGCACAGCAGTGAATTCATCTGGATGTAAGGACCTCCCTAGTCACAAGATCTTAATCCAATCGACCATCTGTTGGATGAGGTGGGACAAATTATTCAGAAAAGAGATCGACCAACAGATAATCTGAAACTAATGAAGAAATACTGGAGTTGATGTGGGCTGGTATTCTGGTGCCACATCTAGGACACCTTGTTGAGGCACTTCAGGTAGTTCTGATGGATAACTGAAAAACAACCTTCTTACAGCAGGTACCAAATACAAAGAGTGATAACAAAGGTGTGAAAACTGTAGGATAATAATAATGAATACTTAGATGTGCTAACAATAAACAGAAGGATAATCTGAAATAAAATATGAAAAAAGTTGAGCTAAACCACGTCAAAAAATGCAACATCATGAAAGGCATTTCAAAGACGTCACATTTCACTTATTATTTTGTTAATGATGAATGAGTGAAAGACATCTCAGACACCCTCTTTTCTCCATCTGTAATCTTTTTATCACATTCAAATATTAAAATAGTCAGTCTTCTTTTAGAAATGCTATCTAAATGACACTGTATTAATTAACTTGCTTTCCTGTTTTTGGGGCTGATAACTTCTTTTGATGGGCTGATGTGTAAAAAATCAGTGCCCTTATTCTTGACCTTGTAAGATGATGTCTTTCTTTAGTTCCTCCATCTCACTTTGCATTTTAAAGGGATTTCTGTGTTTGTATTTTTTATCATTTGGTTGGATTTTAATGTCGCTATGTCCTTTACAGTACAGAGCAGGAAGTTCTGCATTATACATTACTGTGGATTACCAAAAAATACAACAACCCTGTTGTAATGAGCTGCCCAGCAGCAGGGGAAAATCGTTCAGAATTAAGTATCATACAGAATGTAATTCCAGGAACAAATATTGTGCGGTGAGCAGTGTATTCACATAAAGCCTGACAGTACTAAGCTCAATGGCTAACCTGGCCTGCCCTTGCAGACAATGTTAGTGAAGTCTGCCTCTTTCGGGGCCAATGACTTTTGGATATTTTCATGATACTGCATTTTGGTTTTGATACTGGAGTGCTGAACATCCTTCCGTATTATGTCCTAACTCTTTTATCTTTTAAACAACAGCTGGCCTGGATGGATGGATGGATGGATGGATGGATGGATGGATGAATTCAGTAATGCTCAGATGTCGAAACATCTGACACTTCAGAGTCTGAAACACCTGTGATGTTTATTGTGTTAAATAACAATTCATGAGGAAATACCTGAGGACGTTCTGTCTGGTCATGAGTTTAATACCGTTAGCAATCAGAAACACAATACAGAGACAATTTATCTGGATGACCTTTGAGACCTGCCTCTTGGAGATCAACCTAGGTAGATCTTCAAAACTTGAGATGTACCACCATGGAAGTCTATTATGACAGTACTCAGTGTTGTTGTCTAATAACTAAGCGACAGGAGTACATGAGACAGACCAACATTTTAGATGGCACAATATCTGAAGTAGCAGAGTGGACTCTGTGGTGCTCAAAAACGTCAGATCTGTCACTGAGGGCTCAACAATGAGGGCTTCTGGGCTACAGCTGCTTATCTTTCCCTCTCTCATTTGAAGAAATGAACTGAACTTCTGGCACTAAACCACTGGACATATTCTTCATTTGATACCGCAGTCCAAGACAGTCTAATGAAAGAATTACAAATAGTGGCAGTAGCTTTATCTGACATATATGTAAAAGTATGGGCATGTCACACGGATGCCTGCCTGGAAGAGTGCTGCCTCATTAACTGAGATTCCTAATTACAAGAGAGAGGAACACAGCAATAACAAATCCTGCCCCTCCATAAACTGCCAGGCGGGCCTCTTCACTGCCTTTTTTAATTAGAATCTGTTTTTTTATTGTGTTCCAGTTGGCCAATGACAGAGCAGGCTCCCAACATGAAGAAGCCAACAGAATACAAATGCTGTTTTAGACCCAAGAAAGACAGGTTATTAAAAGTGTCCTCAGAGTGTATACAGAGGACAAGAGTCATCAGCTCTAATGCTGCATTTGGGGATTTTTTTTTATTTCCTGAAATGAATGATGTGGTCCAGCAGGTTTATTCTTTGGAATAACGTCCTACGTGAAAGGTTATAAAGAAGCACAAGATGCTTTAGTGGTGTTTTAGGAATAGTTGGGAATAATAATATAATCAGCTTATGAGACTGCTAACTGGTATTGTCAAAATTGGCATACTGGGAGATTCATGATAAAGAACTGGGTCCTGCTATGTGCCTTAGATAAACAAAGGATACTGCATGCTATTTGTCATCATAAGTTAGGTCACCTAAAAGAACTTTGATGATGAACTGGAATTTGAGTGAGGAGTAGAAAAGACTTACATGAACAATTCAGTTACGATAAACTGAAGACATCTACATAGATACTGTATGACGAGAGACTTGTGAGATTAGAAGGTGCTATATTCATAAAGCTTGGGCATGGAACACAATTTAATGGCAAGGATGGGTTCTAGAGTACATTGAGATGGCATACAAAATTGGAATATGTAAAGGTAGATGTTGACGGAACCAGAACTGGCCTATCTTAGGGGTGATTCCAGCCAGTAGATGAACTATAAAATAAGTCCAGTGCACAATACAGTGAACTTTTCAATTTTGCTAGACATTATGTGTCTAAATAAAAGAAGGATCCTTGAATGTAACTGTGTTGCAGATGGCAGAATAATTGAAGGATGTAAGGGTTACATTAGGAGTTCCCCAAGCTGATAGGAGGCAGCGGTGAGTTGGTTAATGCAATGCATAGCCCCCTGTTCCATATTTGGTTTATCACACCTCTGTTGCAATGCCTGGCCATTTTACTGCATTATAGCTTGGGTTTTAGGACTGTAAGGACACCTAGGACTACTAAATGGAGATTGTGGAGAGTGATCCAACAAGTTCCTGAGGGCATCGCTGATGCTGAAAGTAGTCCAAGAAATCACTTTGGAAGTAGCTCCTACATGGGGCTTAAAAGCTCCTTCACGTCATTCTGCTAGCAAGCTTGAAGTTGGGAGTTTAAGTTCTTAGTGGTAAGAACTCAGCAGGCATGCGGAAGTGAGGCCGGAGTGGTTTGAATTAAAAGAATGGGGGTCTTTATTTGTGGTTCTTCATAGACAAGTGGATCAGATGCCCCCATTCTGGTGTTGAAAAAGGGGCTCTAGGATATTTTAGTTTAAAGTTATGTTGCATCATATTGATTTCTTCTGGTGTTTACCTACTTCTGTGTATTTATCTTCATGAGTAAGTCATCTGTTACTAGGCTTCCTTGAGTGCCCCTACCTGCTACAGCTGTTAAAGATTCTATCCAATGATATGATGATTCTGAGAAATTAATTCATGCATTTATTTCTAGTAGGATTGACTACTGCAATGCGGTGTTCACTGGATGTTCAAACTGTTCTTTATACAGCCTCCAGTTAATCCAAAATGCTGCTGCAAGAATTATTACAAGAACAAGAAAATATGAACACATAACTCCAGTTCTTAAATCCTTACACTGGCTCCTGGTTAAGTTTAGGGCAGATTTCAAAATCCTTTTAACATATAAAGCATTAAATGGCTAAAGTCCGGCTTACTTGTCTGAACTTATCATGACTTACAAACCAGAGCGTACATTATGATCTCAAGATGCTGGCCTGCTTATGATACCAAGGATTAATAGAATAACAGTGGGAGGTTGAGCTTTTAGTTACAGGGCCCCTAAACTGTGGAATGGTCTGCCTACTACTATAAGAGATGCCCCTTCGGTCTCAGCCTTTAAATCCCGGCTGAAGACTTACTACTTCAGTTTAGCATATCCTGACTAGAGCTGCTGATTAACTATACAGACTGCATCTCTGTTGTTAGTCATTAGCACTAAAACATAAGTAGCATGATAATTATAATTTGTTACTAACCCTCACCTATTCTGTTTCTCTTCTCGGTACACAAATGTCGCACTTGGTGCCACGGCCCACCTGCCAAGTTGTTTTGCCTGCCTATGGTAAAGTCATCCCTGATGGAGGATCGCAGGAATCGTGGGGTAGAGGGGTCTTTTCATTGGATTGGCTGGCCAAGCAATCTTTCAGCTGTGGAATGGCCAAATGGGTGAGGCAGTTTGATGGCTGAGGTCTCCAGGACTCTAAACAAATCCAAATCATATTATGTGATATCATCTGCTGTTAAATTCTGCTCTGCACTTGTAACATTTTTATTTTTATGCTGTATTGAGGATTTGTTCTGTTTTGTGTATTGTATTGTATTGACCCCCTTCTTTTTGACACCCACTGCACGCCCAACCTACCTGGAAAGGGGTCTCTCTTTGAACTGCCTTTCCCAAGGTTTCTTCCATTTTTTCCCTACAAGGGCTTTTTTGGGAGTTTTTTCTTGTCTTTTTATAGAGTCAAGGCTGGGGCGCTGTCAAGAGGCAGAGCCTGTTAAAGCCCATTGTGGCACTTCCTGCGTGATTTTGGGCTATACAAAAATAAATTGTATTGTTTTGTATATGTGATTATAATCGATTATATGGAAGACCTGTGATGATTTTTTAAGATTAGACTAATTCAATCTAATTTTGATAACAAGGTTGTAAGGACATGAACCCTATCCAAGTAACAAAGGGCACACAGTGGCAACCAGTCCTTAACAGGATACCAGTTGTTGAGGAATATGTAAATATTCAAATTTCAAATCTCATTAATTGGGTCATAGGATTGTAGGGAACAGCAGTTCATCCCTGAAACATAAGGTCCAAATTAGGAGAAAATCCCTGACGGTATACCAGTTGCTGAGGAACATGGAAAGGGAGTTTTTATGGTACCTTTGATAATGAGTGGTGATGACAACTATGAGTTTTTTTCTTTGTATGTTCTTTATTGGTAATTGGGATTTAGTGACAATGGAAAAATTCTGTTCAAGTGCCAGATAAGATGATCTTATATTAAATAGGAGGATCTGGATAAATGTTGCAGCTGCTGTGACATTGAAATTGGATACTGTGCTGGGACCCGAAAGGAGGATTAGGTACCTTATCGTGTGGCCTAAATCCCCAGATTGGAATAGCAGATTCATCAGCCTTGCCTGTATGCCGTGGGTCAAAATGGAAGAGAGAAACATTCCTACCATCCTCACCCTCAACTCATCAATGGCACTTCTCAAAAATATTTTGAACCACTCTGGTTAGAGTTTCCTTCTAGATATTTTTCTAATCAAGCAAGTTTGGTCTTCTGTATACTGTTTCTTGAAGGGGCTTAAAGATCCCTGGTTAAAATTTCACAATTATAATGTTCACATAAAAACGGTGATGGTTAACACTACCACTTTACAGCTCTGGAAATGAATTCTGTGTGGAGTCTACAAGTTCTCCTTGTGTGGGTTTTTCTCCCCATTCCAAAGACATGTGTGTTAGGCTAGTTGATGACAATAAACTGGTTTGGTTTCAGCGTTACCCCAGCTTAAATTGGCCAGAGCATGTTTGTAAAAGTATGGATGGATGAACATAAAACAGAATTTATATGGCCTGCTATTTGTATTTCAGCAAAATGGAATGAACCTCGGTTCATCCAAGTACCTGCTGTTACCAGCCCTTTTTTTTCACATAGACCGAGTAAAACTGTGCCCTTGAATCCCCTCTTCCTATGCATTCCACGCTGACTCATTGACTGATCTTGACCAGCTCCCTTAACCTGTCTGGGTCCAAATATATGAAAATGGAATATAATTAATTCTGCTTAGGTAATTTGAGATGGTGGTCACACTGAAATGTAACATTGTGGTTTAGCATGAAGATCAAAAGAGGTTTTTCAAAAACAGATCTTGAGTGTACACATTGGCCAGTGATAAAATACAAAAAAGACGCAGAAATACCACACTCTTCCAAAACACAACAAAGAGGTTAAACTTAAAGTCTGTACCCACTCAGCCTACCAAGGTCCTGCCATTAAAACTTAACCACAAATCTCCTGTTGTTTCTGTCTTAGCAATTACAAAGAGCCAGCAGTATCGAGAGCCCTTTAAATCAGATTGAAGATCTAGGAGCGGCAAACCGAACACATAGGACGTCACAGCCACAGTTAAACACAGCCGATCCTCCAGCTGTGTTCATTTCAAGCCCACTGCGGCTATAAATTTGCCTCTTTCTAAATGAAAAAAGACCGAAAAATAATTCTTCCGGTTGCGATAAAAGCAGATCATTCAAATGCGAGATACTTTTTCACAAAGATGTGAAAAGGAGCTTATTTACCAAAAAAGAAAATGAAGTTTATTAAATGAATCCCTTCATAACGCTTTAATGACTATGAGAGCTAATTAAAAAACGTAAATTGCAGTTAATGAAGTGCGACAGCCAGACAGTTCAGCTTCTAAAAACACGGGATGTTTATTTTAATAATTCAGGAAGGCTGCAGATTAATATTTGATATGCCAGTTTAATTGTCGTGTAAATTCTACCTTTTCCTGTTTGAAAAAGCCTTTTAAAGTATATTAACATTTACAGTTGAGGCTAGTCAAAGCTACACTTCATTCACAATGCCAGACTGGCCTTGGTTTACAGTCTCAAAACCCAACATTTAGCAGCCATTCACTAGACTACTCGATGAAATTTCACCAGGCGCACAGTCCTGGAAATTAAACATTCATCTGAGGCATGTCGCTTGTGTGACTGACACCGTGAGGTAGGTACTCCAAAAATAAAACCCACACCTCTATTGCACAATTAATTTTTAGAGAAGATAAATACTTACTGGCGACATGACAACTAAGTGGCACACAGGGAGATTTGCTTTTTCAAAATCCTAATCCATTTATATCATGCTAATCCTATTTAATACGTGATGATGTGCCTAATAATAAAGCATAAAAAGCTGATATTAGACTAGCAAAGAATTGTTATGATGAAGGAGGGCTTCAGATAGCCTTTTCCAACATAGTGCTAGCTGTGGGGTCAATCACAAATTATAGGCTGGTGGTATTTTCTGGGGTGGTCTTGTTTTTACATTGGAAGCAAAAAGCTTCCTTAAGCCTGTGACCTTGGACTATTAAAATAAAGTCACCAACAAACGTCAAATAAGGGAAGTTGGCATCAGGAAGTGCATCTGGCAGTGAAAAAGAAAAAAAAAATCCAGTATCTCCTTCAATGACAGGTAGGAGAAACAGATTTAGGTGTAGGTGTAGGGTGACTGAGTGAAGAGTGAAGAGGTGCACTGTGATGGAAGTGGAAGTTGCCTCAGATCAGGTGGAACCAAGCAGTTATGAACATCAAAAGAGTGTTAGGAAGGTAATGTCCCTTCACTTGAATCTAATCCTAACCTCCTCTAAATGGTCAGTTATAGATCTGATGGGATTACTGGGGGGGATTATTCAACACATGCACTTTGCAGGTAGTTTAGATTAAAGATAACTTTCATGGTACAAAAGTAAGTTGACCTTCTGGAGTGCTTGGGATTGACTGATTCAAATGGCTTAGTCGTGTGAAAGAAAATCATTTAGAGACATTGATTGGTTTCCATTATTTTTCCTGAAAATACTGCAAATCATCTTTGTAATACTCGTTTTTTTTTTGTGGAGTGGGGCATGAACCAGCATCTGTTGGATGACACAACTGCCTACTTTACTTCTACAGCTTGAGATATTCCTTCTTGCTCAAATAATCAAGAAGCTGCTTCTGAGTAGCTCAGTGACTTACGTGTTGCTAGTGCTTAGCTGCCCTCCAGTAATTACCATAGTGTAAATGTTCAGACTGGAACAAACCATTGTATGTCTCAACCAAGTGCACAACAAAACACTTGGCACAGTCGTCAGGATTTGCTCTGTTGATGCATAGAGTGTAGTGATCAGTTGGTGTTGACTAAAAGCTCAATTGGCATTACCAGGAGGTTTAATTTTTACAGCAGCATAGTGTTATGAATATGTTCTGTTATTTTTTTTTTCTTATTATTTAACCTGTTTATTTTTTTATTTTGGAAATACACCTATGGCTATTATATTTTGAAGATTGGGAATTTCATTTCACTTGTTATATTTGTGACTTTTTCCTGACAACATCATGGTTTTTACATTCACTGCGATTTTGTGGTGTGGGTGCCACCATGTTACTAAAGAGTTTGTAGGTTGAATTGAAGCACATGATGTTACCACCTCAACGGCTTAAAGGTTCAGCCTCAGGCATTTCAGGGTTATCTGAGAATGGATAGTAACTGTGAATTTAGCAAGTGTGTTTTGCATTTGAATTACTGATCCCTTCTCAATCCACCTGCTAAAAGGATGTTCCTCCTTGTGGAAGCATCAGAGACTCTCGCTTGCTCAAACCATTTAGAAGCTGCTTCTGAACATCCCATAAACTAAGCATTGTGGGCTATAAACTGACAGTCACACCCGTGCAAATGTCAAGACTTTAACAAATGTTGGTGTGTTCCATCAACTTCACAATGAAACATCTATTGATAAACTTAGTGCTTAATGGTGAGCTAAGATGAAATGCCATTAACACTCAGGTATATCCTTGGAATGACACCCTTTCCCCCCTCCAGGTGGAAAGTCTAAGCTAGAATGAAGGAGGGACTGGAGGACTGTGGTGTGGCTGAATAGGAATAAGGAGTAAGGCTTATCCTGTTAGTCCAGGAGGTACAACAAGGAGGCTGGATTAAGAGAAAAACTAAGATAACAAAGAAACTCAATCTGTGCCATTTTTTCATCCATGGAGGAGAAGACCAAGCATCACTTGGAAGCCATAAGTCTGCCTGGCCCTATAAAGATGAATATGTGGCTAAGGAGAGAATCGAGTGTAACTATAAGCTTAGATGCTGTCTGAAACTAAATATTTAGCACTAACATGTTGCATAATTTGCAAAGCCACATTCTATTTGCTTTAGTTTATGGCAAAGCTATCATATTTGAACATTAAAACATAATCTATAATAAATGAACACATGAGTAACTTTCTCTCCTGCCTATTCTGATACTCGGATTGCCTGGGATGGCAGAAATACGCCTGACAGCATGGTAAGGAGTATGGACTTTGAGGCATTCTTTTAAGGTCTACATAATCAAAGGTATAATTGGATCTCTCTAGGACCATAACATGACAAAACTGATGGTATGTGAGGTGAAGACATTTGTATGAAGCAATGATCTATACTAATAAAAGGCAAAGCCCTCACTGACTCACTCACTCACTCACTCACTCACTGACTGACTGACTCACGCACTGACTCATCACTAATTCTCCAACTTCCCGTGTGGGTAGAAGGCTGAAATTTGGCAGGCTCATTCCTTACAGCTTACTTACAAAAGTTGGGCAGGTTTCATTTCGAAATTCTACGCGTAATGGTCATAACTGAAAGCTATTTTTCTCCATTTACTGTAATGGAGTTGAGCTCGAAAGCCGTGGGGGGGCGGAGTTTCGTGTGACATCATCACGCCGCCCACGTAATCACGTGAACTGACTGTCAAAGCAGTGCGTAGAAAACCAGGAAGAGCTCCAAAAAGCGCTGAAGAAAACATGCATTATATAATTGAGAAGGCAGCGAAACAATAAGAAGCGAGCGAGTGACATATACAACCATATTCATGAGTGGTGCTACTTCGGAAACAAAGCACGGTGTAAACCTAAAGTTTAAATTAAGTTCATAGACAGGCTGCCGCTGGCGTTTGTCATGCCCACGGGTAATGCGGAATACAAGTTTAATGAGAGGACGCAGGATATAAACGAGAGTTTTGATCACTTTGTAACTAAGTTAAAATTGCACGTGAAGGGCTGTGCTTATGCAAATTCCGAGAGACTGTGTTTGTGGGGGATTGACAGTTAAGGCGGGTGGGGGAGTCACGTCATCATCTCCCCTCCCATTTACCTCATTTCGCTCTGAGCTGAGCTCCGCAGCTAACGCAGTGTTACGGAAGCGACTTTGTGACGCTGCCATCAAATACTCACAGAAAAATCCACAAGTTAATACACACTCTGAATCCTCCAGGCACTACTTACAAAAGGTTACATTGACAATCGTGTTACGTTATTTTTAAAATGTTTCCTTTTCTTAGCACAAGCACAGCTGAGAAGCTTCGATGCAAGTGCTCCATAACGCGTTAAAAAATAATGCATTTAATCACACTTTGCATTCCAATGCATGATTTCCTGGTACACCGATTACATTGATCAGCGCTTCCCGGTTCATTTTACCCTCGCACCCCCTTGGTTTGAGAACAAGTATGAAAAAATATGAGGTTAACACAGAAAAACAGATCACCAATTGAAGCTTTATCAATAATCGATACTTTATTCGCCATCAATAATTGTTTTGGTAAAGCCATACTCAGTGTAATTTTGGAATTTTATAATTTTATAATTTTTCCGCCACTAGCCATGATTAAATGAACTGTAAAAAAGTAACAGCGAAGCTATTACTTATTCAGGCAGGCAGGCGACAGCTCAATAGCTTGAATTTGGATATAAGTAGGTTCTATTTAGTCGCCAGAAATATCTTTGGTAGGAATGGAAGTTGAATTTAGTCTTTAAATTTCTATGGTGAAGAAAAATTTATGCAATGATGACTAA
This sequence comes from Polypterus bichir lapradei, assembly GCA_026402145.1. Classification (NCBI taxonomy): domain Eukaryota; kingdom Metazoa; phylum Chordata; class Cladistia; order Polypteriformes; family Polypteridae; genus Polypterus; species Polypterus bichir. The sequence goes on from JANRMT010062829.1 coordinate 21,083,062, forward strand.
ATTTAACTATATAAAGTCAAAACTTGTATATATAAAGTCATTCCCGAATATATAAAGTCAAAACTTGATTATATAAAGTCACTGTCGGAACACATAAAGTCAAAACTTGAATATATAAAGTCAGCGTCGGTATATATAAAGTCAAAACTTGTTTCTGAATATATAAAGTCAAAACTTGAATATATAAAGTCAGAGCTGGAATATATAAAGTCAAAACTTGAATATATAAAGTCATTCCCAAATATATAAAGTCAAAACCTGAGTATATAAAGACGGCGTTGGAATATTTAAAGTTAAAACCTGAATATATAAAGTCAGCGTCGGAATATATAAAGTAAGCGCTGGAATATATAAAGTCAAATCTTGAATATATAAAGTCAGTGTCGGAATATATAAAGTCAAAACTTGAATATATAAAGTCAGCGCTGGAATATCCATCCATTACCCAACCCGTTGAATCCGACCACAGGGTCACGGGGTTCTGCTGGATCCAATCCCAGCCAACACTGGGCGCAAGGCAGGAACCAATCCTGGGCAGGGCACATGCATCATTTTCAAAACATTAACCGAACAGTGTTTTTTTAATTTATTTTTCTGAATACGTTTTTGTTAACTTAGTTCAGTTGAGAGTCGTTTCAATCAATATATTTTGACTTTGACTTTATATATTCAGGAATGAGTTTATATACTCCGATGTTGACTTTATATAATCAGGAATGACTTTATAAATTCCGACACTGACTTTATATATTCAGGTTTTGACTTTATATATTCAGAAACAAGTTTGACTTTATATATACCGACGCTGACTTTATATATTCAAGTTTTGAATTTATATATTCGGATATGACTTTATATATTCAAGTTATGACTTTATATATACCGACGCTGACTTTATATATTCAAGTTTTGACTTTATATATTCAGAAAAAAGTTTTTACTTTATATATACCGACGCTGACTTTATATATTCAACTTTTGACTTTATATATTCCGACAGTGACTTTATATATTCAAGTTTTGACTTTATATATTCGGGAATGACTTTATATATTCAAGTTTTGACTTTATATATTCTGTTGCCGACTTTATATATTCAGAAAATCAATGTATTTGCCTGTTTGGCACCCCATAGTATATGTGTGTGTGTGTGTATATATGTACACATGTATGTATATATATATATATATGCCAGCAACACTCATGACAATGACAAAACAATTACATTGTCAATCATGTTACGTTATTATTAAAATGTTTCCTTTTCTTTTTACTTCTCCGCTGCGAAGCGCGGGTATTTTGATATATATATATATATATATATATATATATATATATATATGACAACAACACTCATATCAATGACAAAACAATTACATTAACAATCATGTTACGTTATTTTTAAAATTTTTCCTTTTCTTTTTCATAACTTCTTTAACATACTACTTCTCTGCTGTGAAGCGCGGGTATTCAGCTAGTTCAATCATAATTATGAAACACACATTTGCCTCCTTCTTCAAGCATAGGGGGCCAGGTTTGGTTAATGATTACTCTATAAACGAGATTGCTGGTGATAGGACATGTACAAATATGTTGTCATGTATATGTAGTACAATAAATCTCACTTGCACCTCTCTCTCTCTCTCTCTCTCTCAGACTAGTGGCAGTAGTCAAGATCAACAACAAACAATGAATTCAATGCCATACTTTATCTGGATGTTGCCTGTTGAGCCATATCAGTTGTGTTGGCTGAATATAACTGATGACAGCTCCTCCATATTAAATTTGCTAAGTAAAAATCACATTCTGATCGCTCCAGCTTTTAAAAGTGTTTGACAATCATAATTAATATCTGTGGTGGAAAAAATCTAAGATGGCAAGATTAAATGCAAAACTGATATATGAGTCTCCGAAGACCAATAAGTCACTTTAGAATGAAAGCACAGTACAGGAGTCACCATCACCCAACCTTCCTCACTACTGCATGCTTGGGTCCTGGAAATGGCAGGCACATGTAGGCATGGCGGGCAGTGTGGCATAGTGGTTAAGTCTTTGGACTACAGACCCTGAGGATGTGCGTTCAGATCCCACTACTGAAACTGTGTGTTCATAAGCAAGTCACTTCAAGTGCCTGTGCTTCAATTGGAAAAACAGAAATGTGACCAACTGTTTCTCTCAAATGTCGTAAGTCACCTTGGGTAAAGGCTTCAGCAAAAGCATAAGAAGGAAATTCCACACAAACATGAGGCAAATCCACAATTTGAACCCACTTGCCTGGAGCTGTGACGCTAGTGCATTACGTATCACTTTATTGAGGTGTATTTTAATTTGACTGGACAAGATATTAAGCTACATTTTGGTGTATTAAACAGTTATTTTATTTTTAACCAACATTGATATTTAATAATATTTTATATGATAGAATTAACAAGAATAGCTTTTATGTAGAAATAAGAGCTCAAGGCACTTGTATTATAGAAAGGACATTTAAATTATAGACTTATAATCTTTGTTAGGCTAAGTGGTAATAATGTCATTTTTTTCTTCCAATATTAATGTCCACCATACTTCAGTATTAATATTCAATATTAATATCATACTTATTCACTCAATAAATCTTTATAATAAAAATATACTGGAGGTGGTCTTGGCTCCTTAGGTGGTCTATAAAAATTATGCAAGGGTTGTGAGCCCCTGTTACATACACACCTACTGCACTGCCGTATGGTGCGCCAAGTACACTAATGTTAGACTCCACAGGTACTGAAGCCCCTTTAACTCAGTGCGGCATGTCATGCTGATGGCTCAATTGCTGCAGGCTGGAGGCTAAGCATTACATTCTGCCATTTTTAGCCATTATGTTTTTTACTGCTCTACAAGAAACATTTATTTTCCTTTCAAGTATATGCAGTGACAGGTACTTAAAATATGCTCAAGGTTTCAATGTATTTATTTATTCAATATCAGCCGTTTCCCCTCCAATTGTTCTTGAGGCACTGCGTTTCAGTCAAAAAAAAGAAGCCACCAGAAGTCAAGCCGGATCAAGTACTGTGCTGTATACAAAAAACAGCATTTCAGCAGCTGTCAGTATGGCGAGAAAAGGCCGACAGGAGTTCTTTCGGGTCTTAAAATAATGAGAGCAGCCAGAGCTGAGCCTCCCTAGTCTTGACATTATGAGACTTGCCAGAGAAAAGGTTTTGGGATCTTCACGTGACATAAAGATAAAGTCCTGAAAAGACTGCAGGTAATTAGAAAATGTAAAAGAAGAGGCCTTGGAATTGCTTGGATTAGAAAATGAGGGGCCCTTCAGGCAAAATAAATATGGAAAAAAGTCAGAGCTCCTCATAGTAGTGGAAAAATATTTAGTGTCTAGCAAAAGTTCCTTATTATTTAAATACTTTAAAATGGAGATTGAGGATCTACACATCTTAAGTTGTTATATAGTTAGGAATAAACACATCAGAGGAGGACATGTCTTAAGTGTGGTTCAGGATCAGCAGGATTTTGATGCAAAAACCAACTATAAGATCCTGAGAGCCTTCACGTGGCATCACATACCAGTAACAAAGTTAAGAACATTTGGGCCGAGAGTATTAGGGGATGATGTGAGGCTTTGGGCTTCCCTTAGGTAAGGCATCCGTTTAATGCACAGAATGTAAAATGTAGCACTCATGTACCCCCCCCCTTACACAGATGAATCCTGCCGCTTATCTGATGCTAGAAGAAAAAAGATTAAACACAATGAGAAAGTCTGGAGCCTTACTGCAGGTACAGTGAGCGACACATACTGTATTGAATTTCTGGAAATCATCTTACATCAGCTGCATGAAACCCAAACTGGCTTTGGCTCTGGGTGATCAGCCTTCTCCCAACACACGACTAACAGCTGGAACTTCTGTCTCTGCAGGTGCACCACATTATCTGTTTGTGACTCATATTTGCAAACAACACCACTGCTGCCTCCTGAAGTGTGACCTTAAAGTCCAATTACTGTCCCTTTGCACTCTTCGGCATCTGCAAGGGCTGCTTTAAAATTATTCTGTAGATAATAAAACCAAAAGTACAGATTGCCCGTTTTTTTTTTTTTTTTTTCATTAACACCAATAATTAATTCTATTGAACCTTCACATTTCTTCCATTATACAAAAAAAAAAGCTCACAGCGCAGTTCCCTTGACTCCTTACCACCCAGTCTGAATAATGAGGGCTTCTGTCTCCGACAAAGCTGGTGTATAATCTCTGCCTGTGCCAAGAAGACCAAATATCTGATGTTATTGGTGAAATTGTTTTAAGCTAATTGAACAAGAGTTACAATTATAGGCCTCTCCTACCCTCAGGCTTTTTAATAGCTTAGCAATTGAGATTTTTTTTTTCATGAACTTGACAGGCAGATTAGAAATAAACTACAGGCACATAATTATCACCATTTCTGTTTATGTCATTATTATTACTATGTCTTTGTTTAGAGAGCAAATTATTCTCTTGAAAGCTGTCTTGTAGGGGTTAGAACCAAACAGACACCCAAAAGCCTCAGATAGATAGATAGATAGATAGATAGATAGATAGATAGATAGATAGATAGATAGAT
>JANRMT010062829.1:21087658-21171331 GCA_026402145.1 Polypterus bichir lapradei
GATAGATAGATAGATAGATAGATAGATAGATAGATAGATAGATAGATGGATTTATGTGAAAAAGTAAGTACACCACATGAAAACTGTTGACTTTTTCAACATATTTGAACAGGTTAACATTAGATCTTCATGCAAACAGTGCCTGCAGATAAAGACGACATACTTGCACAAATGACACAAAAAACGAAGAGGGTGCATTCATTCTCATAATCTAAATTAAGAAAAAAGCTGATTTTTCATGTGGAAAGAGTAAGACCACCCCTACATTTATCACTTTTTCAGATCCACAAAATTAGAATCAGGTGTTCCAGATTAGGTGCCAATGATTAGCACCTCCTCAGGGAGTATGCTGGTTGACCCAGTCTTATTTAAATTGCATACACCAAGGTGGTCTGGTGTTCTCTTTGCTATTGATGTAGCAAAGAGCTCTGCAACGTCCACAGAAAGGAGGCTGTGGATGCCCAAGTGCCTGGCAAGAGATTTAAAAAGCTCATCAAATTATTTGAAATCGATCTTTCCACTGTAAGGAAAATCATCTACAAGTGGTGTAAATTTTGAGTGACTGTTAATTTCTTCAAGGCTAACCACTCCAGCAAATTCAGCCCAAGAGCAGACAGTTTGATACTAAAAGAAACCTCCTTGAACCCCTAAATTTCACTGCAGGATCTGCAGGTAACTTCTGCAATTGTGTCAACCTGAATGAGAGGTGTGCCCTTGTTGTCCATAAAGAACACTTGAGCAAAGGCAAAGACAAGGTCTTACAGAACAAGGTGCTCTGGACAGATGAACCAAAGATAGAATTCTCTGGCTGTGGCTACAGTAGACATGTTTGACATAAACTGAAGAAAGCCTTTCAGGAGAAGAATCTCAAACTAACTGTGAAGCATGGTGGTGGAAATGTTATGGTTTGGGGTTGCATGCTGCCTCAGGGCCTGGACAGTTTGCAGTCATCAGGTCAAGCATCAATTCTGCATCTCATCAAAGTGTGCTTGAGGAAAATGTGAGGCCATATGTCAGAAGGTTGAAGTTTAATCAGAAATGGACCTTTCAGCATGGTAATGATCCAAACCACACTAGCAAATCTACCAATGAATGACTCAAAAAGAAGACGTTGAAGATTACGGACTGGCCCAGTCAAACCCTGATCTGAATCCCATTGAGGTGTTATGGGAGGATCTGAAAATGAGCAGGACATGTAAGAAAACCCATAAACAGCTTGCAACTGAAGGAATTTTGCATGGAGGAGTGTCAAAAACTTCAAGTTGATGTTAGAGGCTGGTAGCATGTTGTTATATAAAACAACCACAAGAAGAAGGGGATAATACAAGCTTCTGAGGCCAAGGGTGTACTTACTTTTTTCCCAGTTGACCATTACATCTATTGATAATTTTCCTTGCGTTTTTATTCAGGTAGGTTACCTTTATCTTTAGGCACTGTTTGAATGAAGATCTACTGTTTCCCTTTTCAAATATACTGAAAAAGTCAACATTGTATTTACTCTTTCACATGACTGTTGATCAGGGGTCTCCGACTCCAGACCTGAAGGGCCCAAATGGCTGCAGCTTTTCCTTCTAACCCTTTTTCTTAATTAGTGACTTGTTTTGCCCCTAATTAATTTTATTTGACTTACTCTTGAAGACTTAGACCCCTTTATTGTTTCTTTTTCCTTAATTAGCTGCCAAACAATAGTGAGATACAAAATGCGCCAAAACATGACCAGCAAACTGTGACCATCATACAATATTTGAAAATAAAGAAATGTGAAGGTCTCAGGAATGCTGATATGCTCAGGTTCCCAAAACATTTTAACAGTGGTCTTAAAAAAGAGAAAATCAACAATTCCACATATGTATTCTATTGCACAATGACAGCAGCAACAAACTATGGAATTAAAGAATGGGTTTAATAAACTACAAGAATCAGAGCCTAATTAAGCAACTGGTTGGAGTGAAATTGGTCGGAGTTTGAGACCCTGACTTAGCTGGTCTTCTATGGGCTCATTCACTTCACATTTCATTTCTGTTTGGGTGCCATTTAAGGAAAGAAATGAAGCAATTCAGAGGAACGATGAAGAAATTCAGGGGAACAAATCTTAAAAAAAAGTCAATTAACATTAATTCAAAATAATTGCATTAGTAGCAAAAACAGGTCACTAATTAAGAAAAGGGTTAGAATGAAAGCCTGCAGCCACTGCGGCCCTCCAGAACCAGAGTTGGGGGCCCCTGCTGTAGATAGATAGATAGATAGATAGAGCACAATATAAAACCATAGATATAAAGGCACTTGTGGGATACTCTTCCACTTCCTGTAACGTGTAATTTTGGTGGGTACGGTAAGATTTCATCAGATGGCTCGACTCTACTGATGCCTTCCTGTTATCACAGGAGCCCAGGGGGCCATTCTTCTCAAGGCCCCACTCCTTTCTAAGCAAATTTCTTCTTCAGGCAGGCCCCTCTGTGCTCTCTGAACTAGGATGTGTATAGTCATTCAGTGCTGGCAGCTCATTATCTAGGTTTTCAACTTCCCACAGGGACTGTTGGAAAGAAGCTAGCCTAGATTTTTATGTCTAATTTGCTGGAAATGGCAAGATTGTTCTTTTCAGATCAGAGAGCAGCATTTATAATTGATATCTGTAAGGCTGCGGTCTATGAGCCAAGCTGTCAGATGAAGCCACCTGCCAGGCGCCTTCACGATGCAAAATTTAAAGGTCCAGAGGACCACATCCTGTGGGCAGGGCTGCAGTCAGAACCTTGAAAGTTCTGGCAGATCAGGGACACAACATTTCATTCATCTGCCCAGTGGCAATGCCAACCAGAAATTTGATTTTCAGAGAATTCTCCTAATCTGTTCATCTGGCAGCATTTTATAGCTCTAGGCGATTCTATGGCAGTTTCTCCATAAGCTAGCTAGATCAGACTTTAATGTGATGCAGCTACAGCAGCCTCCAAATGCTGCCAACACCAGGCTGGAACATAGATGTTACAGCTCCTGTAGTCCAAGCAGAATCCATCTTATTACATTCTCCAGCTTCAGATTAGCGCTGGGGTCAGACTCCTGCATAATTTAATCGGAAGGTCATCAGGGCTCTGGTTCATACATGGCACATTTCAACGGCTCTGTTGCTTTGCTAATGATCAGAAATGAATACACACCAGACCACAAATTCTACTGAAATCAGTCTGAAGCATCTTTTATGAATACACAATGATACCAAACACTTCAAGAGAGACATTCTGAAGAGTTCAAAGTCTCAGTCTGGACATTTCATATCTATTAAACAAACAAACTGCATGGCTGGGTAAGAACCGAAACAATCAGCTAGATTCAGAAATGAGAAGGCAGAGTACGCTCAGCTCTCAGTCCATGTTAAGTCTTGCTAAGTCTTCTATGAGACCTCTTTAGGTTCCCTATGGCTCTCCCCTTATTTTCATACTTCACACAAGTGGTCAGGATACTTGCCAGCACCACACTACTTCAAAATACATGCCTCAGTGTGTCCTTGCTGGCTAAATCTTCTCTAAGTTCTTACACTTCAAATTGGACAAGCAGTTTTGGAAAATCAATGGACATTTGGAATCAATCAGCCTTTATTTTATATGGCCTGTTTTACAGCATGCAGCATAACAAAGCACTTTAGAAAGGAAAGAAAAAAAAAAAAACATGGGAAGGCACTTTTTCAAATCACTTAACATGAGCGAGTGAAAGTGAGAGACAAAAAAGAGCGGCGGCACATTATCTGACAATCACAACCTTAATGCCACCATGCCTGGTGACTCAAGGCTTTTAGGTGGTGTAAATTGTGTGCCGCCTGTGCGCCGGTTTGAAGGTCTGCTCTCATGAATTTATTGTCACTATGTTATTGAAGTTTCACAGGAGAAATATCGCAGAATTAATGAAAAATGACGCTTGAGCTCCTCTCAGCACATCACGGCAATATATTATTTATTATTGTTTATAATTCATCATTTCAACAGATTTTATTTTTTACTTTTTCTCAAGGAGACAGTTCTTGTAGTGGAGTCATTCAATGTCTTGGAATACATCTTTTCTTTTTATTCTTATTTCTTTATTTCATATTCGGAGTGAAATTCACCTGATTGAACAATGGTGTTTGAAGGTGGATGACTACACCTGTGAGCAATGGTGTGTGTGTGTGTGTGTGTGCGAACACCTTTGTGTCACTCGCATGTCAGCAAATTCACTCTGGGTGTGTACATCAAAACGTGTGCGTGTGTCTTTAACATATTAAGGAAACCTGTCAAGGGCAGATTTCACAGAATGTTAGAAAGTGTTTCATACAAAGAGCCATAGCCAGTGAAATAATGACCAAGTAGTATGGTAGACAATAGGAGTTTGAGGACCTTCAAATCTCAACCAAATGTTTTGGACAATCTAGGGCTGCATGCCATGTTCTCGTCACAGCTTTTCTAATGTTCTCATATTAAGATTTCTAGGCCTCTTCAGTTGAACTTCCCTTTGTGTGTGCCAGAAAACTGGTAACCAGCAATTTTAGGTACAGACAATGACCACACATGGGATAAAGTTTCTAATACTGGATAAAATATCCATAACTGATGACACAAGGCCTATGGTTAGGGACAATTAAATTGTTTATACAAGTGGCCAGTAGCATTCTCCACGTCAAGTGTCACTTCTGTCATATTCCCTCCCATAAGCACCTCCTACTCCACCTCACCTCAGTCTGATCTTGGACACCAGTCTCAAAAGACATAACACTTGTACCGTGTTTTTTTGTTTTGATCGTTAGAATATTAAGGGATCACAAGTGCCCCAATTCTTTCTGATACTGATATATATATTGTAATGGACAACACATATGGGCCGGCTATATGCTGCCCTGACCCACTAGATGCCAGCATCCCTGGACTTCATTACCCATTCAGACACCTGCAGGCAATGCTGGTAATTGTAGTCCAGTAGGGCTGCCATGCTGCGGTCAATGGGTACCACCAGGGGTTGATGTAAGGAGTTACACTCCCTACTTTATGGGACTTCTGTATGACCAAGTAGTACTTCCAAATGGGATGCCCTGGCACCTGAAGTACTCCAGGGTCTTCAATAAAAGAACCACACAAACTTATCCATGAGAGATGGAGCTGGAAAAGGAGACAGGAAACACTAAACTAGAAGGAGCAGCAGTGAATAGAAGAGTGCCTGTAATTGCAGTACAGAAGTATTTCTTTACTGTGCATTCGTGTTAGGGGTTTAGGGTTCTGTAGAGTCCCCTGTTGATCACAATATATATATAAATAACTAAATATATATTTACATGCATGCATGCCTGGGGACCACCATTCCTGGCTCAGATGAGATAGGTGATACTTCGAAAAATGGCCACCAGCACTAACTGTATTGTTTCTTTCCACCACAGTTTTGCGATAAGAAGATTAATGAGGATACCTAACTCCACCCACATCACCCAGAGTTGGCCACACCCCTTTTGTGTCAGACACCATAAAAACGGGCGTCTCCTGGAAGATGGGTCCATCTTGAACTCGAACCAACAGCAACAACAGAGCTCCACAAATGGATCTTTTTGTCAAAGTGTTTGGCAAGAATGAATTAAGCCATCTTTCTTTTTTTGGTTTACAGGGTAGTTTTGCTGTAGCTCCAACCGTTGTTTTGGAGTCCTTGGAATGTTCCTTGGTCATAATATATATATTGGTCACACACATACACACACAATATATATACATATACAGTATACAGTATACTGTATATACAATATATATACATATATACATACATACAATTTATACATATATGTACACAAACATACACACACTGTATATGCTGCATGCACTTTAATGTTTATGTACACAGTATTTTTTGTCACGTTCGTATTACCTATCATCACACATATTTTGCCCTGTTTTTGTGTTTGTGATATCACTACGTGTATTATATGTGCTGCATTTCAGCAACCACATCAAATGCTCACTGTGTTCTTACACATGTATTCATACCCACAGAGATACATGCACTGTTTTGTGGCACATCTTGGCTGTGTCACCTGTCAGAATGTGTGTCTGTATAAGAACAGCTGATCTCAAATCTTTCTATTAAATAACACCCTTTTGGCATTTGTGAAAATCTCTTCAGCATTATCAAATACAGTACCAAAAGCTGGTAAGCTATTTTATTTTTCATTACATGTGGATGCTTCCCTTTGCCTCCTGGACTGCCCTCCTAAGGATGTTGTGATGAATGCATTAAGTGCCAATGCCACACAAGTGCAGTGTTTTGGTGTCTGCTGGTATGCATATCGCCCTTGTACCTCTCAGTTTTTTAGGCATACACAGCCCCTTGTTTGAGTTAATGTCTCTTGGCTGTAGAGTAAAAACCTGCTCAGAAACCATGATGGATGAATTGCTCGATTCTATCCAAAGGGATTCTACCAGAGACAGTAATTGAGCTGCAAAAGGAATTGTACACCAAGTACAGAGTCGTGGAGAGGCATTTGCCTAATGTAAATAGCTGAGATTTAATTGAATAAATGCCTTTGTTCTTTTCAGACAACCCAGTTAAAGACCCAACATAATGTACGTGTGTAAGTGTGTGAGGTAGGCATGCTTTAGGAGTTAACCAATCTCAGAGACACCGATTTGTAGCTGAAATCCTGCCAGCAGGGTTAATCCACTGCATGGTGAAGGCAGCACGCATCATTGATAACTGCCATGTTCTAGGTCAGAGTGATTGAGCTCCTGCCCATGGAGCAAGAAAACAGATTTTTGTTCTTACCGTACACAACCAGGACGTACTCATCCACCGACCGTCCATACTGATTTTCTCCTTCACATGCATAGGTCCCATTGTCCATCATGCTCAGCCGTGGAATTGTTAATGCTTTGCCCTGAATTTCTGTCCTGTCTGGAAGCGAATCGTTCAGGCGGGTCCACTCAACACTTTCAGGCCTGCAGAGACAGAGAGGGACACATTTTAGATTTCACAGAAGGAAGTATGTGTTATATAAGAAGAAAATGAGTGAGCTCATCTTTAGCCTGAAACACCTGTCCAGAAACGCAAAGCATTCTAAGGCAGTTAGTGAGCAGACATCTTAACAAGGGATGTGGGTCTGTCATGAGATTTTCTTGATGGGCATGCCAAAGCTACAGAAGTACACAGTGTGAAATCATTGGACCAGGAGACAAGTTTTTCAACCAAACTTCAGTCCACACCACCTCTTCTCCAGTTTGAAACCTAATGAAGGACGAGAGCTGGAATGCTGACCATCTATTCCATTTCCTGACCCACCCAAACTATTTCTTAAGTTTTCAGTACAGCTGAGTGGATCCTAAGCCAGTCTAAGACTACTATTTATCTACAGCTCAGGCAGCAGTTACTGGGGTTTCAAAGCAATTTGTTTACATCAATGAGATATTTCTAGTCCTGTGAATGGATAAAGTTATGAACGCCGAATTACTTACAAAAACAACATCCCTTTCTCAATAAACTATAAAAAAAAATGGAAAGCCTTCTTTTCAATGTAGCTTATAAATTGTAGTACACCTAATGTCAACACAGGCCCCCAAGGCGCAACTTCCAAGTACATTGCTAAGGAGTAAGTTGCAATTCTTTGTCATGGTAAAATGTTTTCTAACATTTATTAATGGCCAATGTATTCAGTCATCTTACGTTTTCCACCATCTGTGCTGTAATTTCAGGCTCTGACACTCCACTAAATCTGATTCATGTGCTAAGCACTCTGCACAGTAACACTACACCTTCAGAAAGTAAACATATAAAACTGGGTCTTTATTCTAACCCAGGGAGAGAACAGGAACTTCTCCAAACACACGACAATGACAACATAAAAGGGTACAATAAGTTACAACCAAAGGCCAGAAGAAGAGCTCCTGAGTTAACCACATCGCAGGTCAACATCAGTCCACAGCACAACACTTACTGAACTTTGGCGGCTTCCTTACCACCATTGTGGCCTGCATGAACATCCCATAAAAAGCAGAGAAATATTTATGGGTAGCTAAATGTTACTGTGATTGGATATAAGCATTAACCATACAAGTGTGCCCTCAAAAAGATAGCAGTGGTCCACTTTGATTTATAACTGAGGTGCAGAGCACTACAGTGGTGCTTGAAAGTTTGTGAACCCTTTAGAATTTTCTATATTTCTGCATAAATATGACCTAAAACATCATCAGATTTTCACACAAGTCCTAAAAGTAGATGAAGAGAAACCAGTTAAACAAATGAGACAAAAATATTATACTTGGTCATTTATTTATTAAGGAAAATGATCGAATATTACATATTTGTGAGTGGCAAAAGTATGTGAACCTTTGTTTCAGTACCTGGTGTGACCCCCCTTTGCAGCAATAACTGCAACTAAACGTTTCCAGTAACTTTTGATCATTCCTGCACACTGGCTTGGAGGAATTTTAACCCATTTCTCCGTACAGAACAGCTTCAACTCTGGGATGTTGGTGGGTTTCTTCACATTAACCGCTCGCTTCAGGTCCTTTCACAACATTTCGATTGGATTAAGGTCAGGACTTTGACTTGGCCATTCCAAAACATTAACTTTATTCTTCTTTAACCATTCTTTGGTAGAACGACTTGTGTGCTTAGGGTTGTTGTCTTGCTGCATGACCCACCTTCTCTTGAGATTCAGTTCATAAACAGATGTCCTGACATTTTCCTTTAGAATTCTCTGATATAATTCAGAATTTATTGTTCCATCAATGAAGGCAAGCCATCCTGGCCCAGATGCAGCAAAACAGGCCCAAACCATGATGCTACCAACACCATGTTTCACAGATGGGATAAGGTTCTTATGCTGGAATGCAGTGTTTTCCTTTCTCCAAACATAACGCTTTTCATTTAAACCAAAAAGTTCAATTTTGGTCTCATCCGTCCACAAAATATTCTTCCAATAGCCTTCTGGTTTGTCCATGTGATCTTTAGCAAACTGCAGATGAGCAGCAATTTTTTTTTGGAGAGCAGTGGCTTTCTCCTTGTAACCCTGCCATGCACACCATTGTTGTTCAGTGTTCTCCTGATGGTGGACTCATGAACATGAATATTAGCCAATGTGAGAGAGGCCTTCAGTTGCTTAGAAGTTACCCTGGGGTCCTTTGTGACCTTGTCGACTATTACACGCCTTGCTCTTGAAGTGATCTTTGTTGGTCGATGACTCCTGAGGAGGGTAACAATGGTCTCGAATTTCCTCCATTTGTACACAATCTGTCTGACTGTGGATTGGTGGAGTACAAACTCTTTAGAGATGGTTTTGTAACCTTTTCCAGCCTGATGAGGATCAACAACTCTTTTTGTGAGGTCCTCAGAAATCTCCTTTGTTCGTGCCATCATACACTTCCACAAACGTGTGTTGTGAAGAGCAGACTTTGATAGATCCTGTTCTTTAAATAACACAGGGTGCCCACTCACACCTGATTGTCATCCCATTGATTGACAACATCTGACTCGAATTTCACCTTCAAACTAACTGCTAATCCTAGAGGTTCACATACTTTTGCCACTCACAAATATGTAATATTTGATCATTTTCCTCAATAAATAAATGACCAAGTATAATATTTTTGTCTCATTTGTTTAACTGGTTTCTCTTTATCTACTTTTAGGACTTGAATGAAAATCTGATGATGTTTTAGGTCATATTTATGCAGAAATATAGAAAATTCTAAAGGGTTCACAAACTTTCAAGCACCACTGTAACTGATGAGTAAGAAGCCATTTGAACAGGAGAGCAAAAGAACAATTCTTTAGTTAAAAATGATGAGGATTTGAAAGGAGCAAAACCTGTAGAGTTGGCAATGCCTGCAACTGTGTGACACACCCAACCATCACTGTTGAACTGCTCCTGCAGAGGGGCAATGGTCAGCAGAGGGTGTGAGCCAGACTGACGTTGGTGTCCACAATGACTTACTAATGTTTTAATGGAGGCATCCAGTTAGAGAAAGATGTGCACATCATGTTGTCATTATTTATTCATGGCACCCCATTAGAAAATGACACAAGACTGGCTTACTTTATTATCAGATGACTTGATGTCCTTGTCATGACTTTGTGCAGTATATCTGCTCATAACAAATTGGTGATGGTGTCATGTACCATAACACCCTGACAAATAATATCAGGTGGCAAATGACAACATCCTGTCATGCAATTATTGCACCTTAGACCTGCTCACAACAAGTTGGCGATGGTTTTACACAACTGCTGTCCTAACAGGGTGAAGTTCCAAAACATCCAGATTACACAGTAGTATATATTGCCATGCATATGTGAATAGAGTGGCCATTAGACCTGTGCAAGATGTGGCCTTTATCTCTGATGGTGACTCAACATCAATCCTCCAACAAGGAGAATAGTTCATTCATAATGACAGGAGGTCATGAAATATGTTACATTTCTGTAGACAGTGAAAAGCAATGTTGTAGGTGTTGCACTAACCCGTTGTATGATTCACAGGTCCACATATGCGTGTTGTTCCATTGTGCCCACTAGATCTTTCCCAACAATGATTCTGTATCATCACTGTCACTTGCAACATCTTACTTTTAGATTCATAGGGCCGGTGTAAGCCAGGAAACGTCAAGCTAATTACCAAGATTCACAAAGACTAATGTTTTGAAGTGCATCAAATTCACTTTTTTGTTTAAATCTAATCCAGCATAGACTCCATTAAAGAGAACCCAGGAGTGGGTACCTTGTTCCCTGTGTGTTTTAACAAAAATGTATTTATATGTGTACCAGTTCTGTATTTAGTAACCAGTGTAAGCTATACTTGCATTTTGACTGAGAATTGTTCACAGCACTCTGCGCCTACACTCAGTGAAGAGCACTATACAAAAATAAGTTCTATCTATTTGTTATAAATGTTGACATTACAAAATTATGCATTTTTATGTATTGTTTGCTTGTGGAGACTAATGCAAAAAGGGTGCAGCTCAAATAGCTTAGATGCCTTACACCCTACAGAAGAGTTGACTGGGGGTCGCATTCCTTCTTCAAATGCCCCCCAACCATAGTGAAGAGGGAAAGAAGGAGGTTCACTTCAGCTGCCAGCATTAGGGCATTTTGGGGAGCAGTTTATTATGTGGCTATTTAATTAAAGTCAAGGTAAGGTGGCTCGAGCTGGCGTGACAATTAAATAATAATAAATAGCTGCAAACAGCTGTAAAATCGAATTACCGTGGTGCTTTCAGGAGACTGCAAGATTAACACAGCAACGTTAGCTTTCAAGTGTGGCAGAGTTATCTGAAATCAAGTTAATGGAATCCACTTTTTATCTCTGTTTTTTTTTTTCGGTGTTTAGTTCTTTTTTTCTTTGCTCTTTTTGGTGTTTCATCTTTATTAAGCATTTCAGTGCAGGTTTACATGCAGCTAAATCTATTTAATTCAATTTACTATTCCCAAGTGGCATTGGATTAGAGGTAGCAGCTTGAGACCTCAGCGTATGAGAAGAGGGGAGGGACAGAGGGGGTCTCCTGGTCAGGGACGCCATCCTCAGCTTCTCTTTCTGTTTTGTGAGCTTCTGAGACAGAACTGCTCTTTGGAGTTTCTCTGTAAGTAGTAGTGTGTGATTTTAGTTATTTTTATCTTTTCAGCAGCTGTCAGGACTCACACTTCAGTCACTCACTTGCGTGAGATGCTCCTTCTATGAGATGTGCAAGCTTTGTTAGTCTGCTAACCCAATCCGCCTAACAATGTTCTTCTTTCATCTTTTTTTAATTAGGCTCCTTCAGATTTAAATTTTTTAGCTCTAAGATGAATGGCTTGGTACTGATGCTCTATAATGTGCAGAATCATCAAGCATGGTGCACATTAGCAGAGTTTCCTGCGGTTTCATGAGGTTTTATAACACCTGGATCAACTGTGCCGGAAGTCCAAGAGAAAGTTACACTTTGTGCTCATGCTTAAAGAAATTCATTTTCCTTGAATTATTGCTGTTTTGATTAAAAGGTTGTGAATCCGTGAACAGATTCTGAGAAAACAGGTACTACTTGGTATAGGCAAAAATGGAGGCCCTGTTTATAGGATTAAGAAAAGAAGCAGGCAGGGAAATAAGGCAATTTTGGTCTTTCCTCTGTGAGTCATACTAAAAGTAATGAGCATATTAATTTTATGATAAAGATATGACGAGATCATCACTACACATCAGTCAAATCTTACATATCATTAATTACTGGTCTATTTAATCCTCATCCTCACTGAAATAGATTTTCTCCTGTTCTAGAAGTTAGAAGGTCCCTTGTTTCTGAATGCGGCTCCAGCTCCAACATTTACAGATCAAACCCAACTTTCAATATCTGTTGCATCAACATCTTACATCAAATCTATACTTTTCTTGATCACTCTGGTACATGTGTCAGAGTACTATTTCTGGGTTTTTCTTCAGCGTTCAATAGCATACAGCCTCACATACTGATTGGAAATCTGAATAGTATGAATGTAAACCAATTTATCACATTATGGATTCAGGACTTTCTTATAAATCGTTCACAGACAGTCAAGGTACAAGACGCTTTATCAAAAGTCATTCATTCAAACACTGGAAGTTAGCAGGGTTGTGTCTCATCACCATTACTATTGACTCTGTACACAAGTGACCTAAGACAGAACAATGACCACTGCTCCATGATCAAATATGTGGATGACACCATGCTCATAGGATGCACACCTGGGGAGGATGAAAGTCTCTATCTAAATAAAGTAGACTGTATGGTACAATAAACTGGTGTAATAAATACTTTCTCACTTTGAATGTATAAAGGACCAAAGAAATGATATTTGATTTCAAGAGACAGAAATCTGTATGTCCACCCATTGTTGTTCTGGGGAGGAGGTAGAAATAGTAAATGAATATAAATACTTAGGAACTAACTTAGATAACAATCTTATCTGGAATGCTAATACAAAACAAAAATATTCTCCAAATGCAATCAGCGTTTATTTCTCCTCCATAAACTCAAATTATTTAAAGTAGACAAGGACCTCATGTTGTCCTTCTATTGCAGTATGATTCAGTCTGTTATCACTTTCAGCTTCATTGTCTGGTTTAGTAGTCTAACAAACCAAAATTTAAAAAAGCTCCAGCAGATTACTAAGCATGTAGCTAAAGTTATTGGGACTGATGGAGATGATGGCAAGTGTGTGTCACAGGACAAAGCTAAAGAAACTAGAAATAATCTCAACTGACGACAGACATCCATTACATGCAGAACTTACCTTTAGTAAATCAGGACAGCTTTGAAAACCCACACAAATCACTCTACAAATTCCTTTCTTTCTAGTGCCATATGATTTTTTAATAAGGAATATTGGAGAAAATGATTAAGGTTTGATATAGATAGATAGATAAATAGATAGATAGATACTTTATTAATCCCAAGGGGAATCCTGTAACAATTTTTGTGCAAATATGCATTATCAAACTGCGTTACCGTAACCTGTCTTGTTTCTGTTTATTTTGTTTCATTTCTTTCTGTCTTATTATATGCAACTGAGAAGGCAAATTTCATGTTTTCTTGTGTAAACAGGACTAAATATAGCAACCTTGAATCTTGAACTGATATGGACAAATGAATCTCCTTTGACAGCATAACGTTTTTGGAATTATGAAAAAAAAAAGTTTTTTTCAACACATTTTGGGCTCTTCTATCACCAAGTATGACATCCAGTGTGCACAGATCTTCTGGTACTCCAAGCTACTCTCTATCTTCTGGACTGTGAGGTGCCATATTACTCCCCTTGTCCATTGCAATTTTTCTGATGTCACATGTCAACTCTTTCTCTCACTCTCTCTGATAATTGCTGTAATTTTTCTGATTGCAACGTGTCAGTTGTCTCTGGTGAGTTCATTGATTTGTTCATTTGCTCTTCTCAGTAAAGGCAGCTTAAGGATGACCAATAAAAGACTGGGTGATGAGGTCTTTGATCCCATCTTCCATAAGGTTTACCAATAAACTGACTCTGCTTGCACCCATAAAGGTTGGACAAGAATGCCAGATGGGGCTTTCCTTTGTCGCAAGAAACTCATTCACCACGAATCTATGAACAGACACATTCTTTTTCTCTTGTACAAAACTACTATAACATCAGTGAGCAAGGAGACATCATTTTCTATTTTGGCTGGAGACAACAGATGTACCTGCTGATTACAATGTGTCACTATTGTCATGCATATCTTGGTAATTTCAGTCTTCTGGTTGCTGTTAGCATAACCCATTTATAACAATGGGGCCTGATTAGAAATCCACATGACCACTGAGCGTAAGGCATGTATGTCATCTTGTCCTGAACTGCTCTTTTCTGTAGCCCTGTGAGTGCTACAGTATGCTTGCATGCCATGTGGGAGTCGCACGACTGTCCTCAGATCATAAACACACTTTCACAATGAGCAGTGCTGACTCTAGCAGGCCCAAGTACAGATGAAGCAAACGTATGCCTCTGCCACTCAGATTATCTGCTTTCTTATGTATAGTGACACTTCATTCTGTTCCAAACCCATTTTCTAAAGACTCAACAACTTTCTGGATAGGCTCAAAAAAAAAGCCACCACATGGAAGAGGAAATCTGCCCTGACTCAACATTAAATTTCAATGTCATTCATCTCAGATATACTTGGAGACTAGTGCCAAGCTTTTATTCTTCTTGCACTGCCAGCTGCCTGTCAGACTGCCATTCTAAATTTTAGTACCCAAGCTTGATTCAGAAATTATCTGCAATAACGACTTGCGAAAAATCACTCTTTAGTCCCTAAAGATTTTCTTTTTTCTGAAATATGTAGGGCTTTAATGGAAAAATCTCACAAACCATTGGTCTGCTCAGCATTCCTTTACTACATCATGTAAAGAATTGGGAACGAGGCAGGAAACAGCTCTGGGGAAGGCTTTGGGTCTTCAGTTACTCAGAGCAGGCCAATGTAAAATCACCAACTAACCAGACGTTCATGTCATTGGGACACACGCAGAGCAAGTAATGATAGGCTTGAGAATTAAATCCTTGTCGCTAGAGCTGTGTGTCACCTGATATATGTACGGGTGGAAAAGCATTATAATCATGTGAACGTTTGATAATCAACCAAACTGTTTTCTACAGCACATGCCATATTAAGGTGTTTTATTTTTGTAAGTAGAGTAGTGGATGGCATTACAGGTTCACAATTATGAAAGGGAAGGTAGGCATGGCACGAATCCATTCAAACATAGCTGTTTTAATTGAACCCTTGTATAGTAGACACCAGCTCAAAGTGTTTTACAATGTCACAGCTGCATGTGCAGTCAACAACTGGAGAATAATAAGTGACTTAACTTGGGGCCACAAAGGGACTGAACTACAAGCATTTTCAAGTCACACTGATTTAGGCACAAAACATATGAACTTTACTGAGATGCATATTGTCAATAGAGCTTAAGAAATTTGGCAAACAAGAGGAGACCATTCAGTCCATCTAGCTCATTTGTTTGACATAACAGCTACTGTCATGCATATGCACCAGGGGATCATCTTCCAGGCTCACCTAAGATATGTGGTACCACCCCGAGACAAGAGAGGGCACTGTTGCTAACAGTCTTGTGTCCTTTTTCCCTCACAGAGCAGAGAAAGCGCCCCTTGAGGAAAACAGAGCCAGAGAAGTCCCATCCTTTATAAAAGGGAGACGTCCTTGGAAAGTGGCGTCTCATTTGATCTTGACAGCCTGACTGTCAGGAACGACTTCGGGCCTGTAACAAAACGGAATGCCACTAAAGGGTGATACAAAGCCTGTATTATCTCAAAGGCGTCATTATGCACCTGTTAAGTTTGTTTTTATATTTTTCTTTGAATTATACAGAGTCTGCCCAGTTGGAACTCCAGCTGTCTTAGGACTCACTCTGCCTTTTCCCTTGGGCCCCAACACTACAATGTCCCACTATCTCATCCAGATACTTCTTAAAGATTGCGAAGGATTTTTTTCTCCAACTACATGTCTTGGTAGTTTATTCCATATTCCCACAACTCTTTGCATCAGTGTTTAATGCACTTCCTTTTAATCTCCACTGCCGCCCCGAGTACGTGATTTAACGTTAAGTTGAAAGAATTCTGCTGTATCTACTGTATCCTTTGAGGATTTTGAAGACCCAGATTAGGTCCCCACACAGCTCCTCTGCTTCAGACTAAAAAGGTTTAATTCTCTTAGTCTGTCACAGTAGGACACGTCCTCAAGTCCTGGAATGTGGCCAGTTGCTCTCCTCTGCATGACTTCAATTGCTTCTATGTCTTTCTTGTGGTGTGGGCACCATAATGGCACACAATACTCTAGATGCGGTCTTTACGAGTGCAATATATGGTCTGAGCATGACATACCTTGATTAACATTTAACAGTTTTATGATATAACGTTTTATTTGCCTTTATAATCACTTCTGTACAGTAGGTGATGAAAAGGCTGTGTCAACATAAACCCCAAATCCTTTTCAGAGGTTGCTTCCTGTAGCTCAGTGTCTCCGATATTTCAGTATATGCAAAATGCAGAGGTAGAGCGGCTCGAACGCAGGCTGGTGCATGCGTGAGGAAGGCCCTGCCTGGCTCCTACTCCTGACGTCATGCTTCACCCTCCCTTTAGCCCGCAGCCTCTGTCTTGGATTAACGCGAATAAATCGCTTCTGCAAGTGAACTATGATTCTTAGCCCGATGAAAATCAACCAGAATGTTCAAGCAAATTATAGAAAAAAACCCGATCTAAATCCGTTAAGTAGTTCTCTCGTTTGCTAGCTAAGCAGAGTTAAGTTACATGCCCCGAAGCTGGCGCATGAGTGAGGAGGTAATCGCCACCCTCCCCTTGGCCCGCTGCATGTCTGTCTCTCGGATTTGTGCAAATAAATTGGTACCACAAGCAAACTCTTATACATAGCACAATGAGAGAAGTCGCAAAATCAACCGGAATGTTCAAGAAAATTATAGAAAAAAAAAAACCAGATCTAAATCCATTTAGTAGTTGTTTCATGAAAATCAGACAGACAGACGTTGGATTTTATATACAGTATATAGAGCTGTTCCTTTAGCCCACATGTAGCACTTTACATGTTCTCTCGTTAAACCGCATTTTCCAGATGTTTGTCCAGTTCTGAAGCTTCTTGAATTGTTTTTGCTGCCTCCTTAGTGTCTGCCATTCCTCCAGTTTTAGAGTCCTCTGCAAATCACAGGTTTATTAATTATACCAGAATTAATGTCATTAATATAAATCAGAAAAAAGAAAGGGTTCAAGGACAAAGCCCTGAAGAACTCCACTGATGACCTCACATTACGTGGAGTACCCAGGGTTTGAATCCCATGCTCAGTCACTGTCTTCTACTACATCCTAAAGATGGGTGTGTTAGGATGATTACAGATCCCAAAATTGCCTGGTATGATGGCACACGGGCATGTGCAATGGACTGGCACCCTGACCAGGGATGATTCCTACCTAAAGGCCAAATTTTCTGGACTGGGTTCTGGGTTCGCTCAATTCTCAACTGGGTTTGAGGAAGTTTACGTTATGAACTGAAGAAACTGCCCACAGCAATAAACTAATAAAATGAAAACGTTTGAGAAGAAATTATATTTACCACTCCATGTATCTATAACCTCATGGTCTTATAACTGCTGAAGTCAATGTTAAAGTTTTTTTTCTAATTTTACAAGAGAAATTGCAATTATTTCCATGGATTCTATGTCTCTTTTTCTTTTTCTTAATTTGACAGGAATAGGACACTACCAGTGGTACGGAAAATCAACATGGCAATGGTCTAACATGTAAGCTGAAGACATTGCAATATTAGCTAAATATTTCAATTTTTATCTCCTTATCTGCTAAAAATATGTCTACTAGGAAAATTTGTGCCCCAAGTGTCTGTCACATTCTGCCCCATCCATAACTAATCTCCATCTTTGAATTCTTCAGTGTGTTCCTAAAGCTGCAGTACATGCTGAATCTCCAAAGCATGGTATCCCCCAGTCTGCATTTGCTGCTGATGAGTGACGATCAGTGGGTGACAGTGTATACTTTGTGCCCTTCACCACACATATATATAGTTAGTTCTCCATTTCCTTTCTAGATGTTCTCGTAATCCAGAATACAAGGTGCTCAATGGCAGTCCTCTAAAAGTTACAGAAGCAGGCACACCTTGGAATTCACTTGCTTTAGATAGAAGTGAGGAGATCGATGATAAAGCAGATCTTCCCTCAGTTCTTGAATGCAAAGGACGGGGATGTCATTTTATAGAGTAGGATTTCAGACAAAATGTTATAAATAAATATTTGAATAAAGACAATAAAGATACTGTAAAATCTGACAATAAATACATAAAAACACAATGATTTGGGAAATGGATAGATTGTTGACATGTGAGGATAAATTATTAAACGCGTCATAAAATATATTTTTTCTTGCTTACTTTTTTGATCAGTGAATAATCAGTGAAGTGCACACTCAAATGTTGCCCAGAATGAAGTGTAAAATGGCTGCTTGAATTTGAGAAGCTCTAAATTTGTCATCAGGACTCTTCTTCCAAAGTGTCTGCTGTAAATGTGGCCCTTGATAACCAAAAAAATAAAACCTTCACTCTACAAATGATCTACCAATCAAAACACAGTACTCACTAGAGCCCACCCTCGCAACTCTGACGAGTGAAATTGACAATTTCATGTTGCATGAGGTGCCAGTGAACTAAAAAAAGGAGGAAGTAATTAAATTGACACATAAAGAAATAAGCAAAAAAAAATATTTAAATGAATGTTTAATTAGTAATGCTCAAATATCATTGTTTTTATTGATTTATTGCCATATTTGTAGTACCTTTTGTGGAAGCTAGGGGGTGCCATGGAGTCCCAAACACTAGACACAACTAACACAAACACAGTAATGGGTTCAAATAAAGGATATTTTTTATCCACAATACCATCCTCCTCAAAACAGTCACAAATAACCAGGCATTCTTTAACCTTCACTATTCTTCTTCAGAGTTCTCACCAGACTCCGACCTGATCATGTGAGGTTGAATGGCTCCTTTTATCTTGGACCTGGGAGTATTTGGTGTACCAGGGAGTGTGACTCTCAGTAGTGCCTTCTGGTGGCACCCATGGACCCCAGCAGGGTTGCCTTATGACACTATGAGTCCCAGCATGCCCTGCATTTGTCCATGCATGTACCTGCCTCCAGAGATGCTGCCATCTAGTGCTTTGGGGAGGCATAATATATTTATGGAACCAAGCCTCCCTCCATTGTTCTGTCATACTTGCCTCCCGGCCAGTTAAGGGAATATAATCAATCTTGGCTGGGATGCCTGTCCCTGTGTGTGCTCCTTCACACTTTATTTATTTGTATATTTATTGAGTTAATTGGTTTGGTGAGAAATGTTTCTTCATGCAGGTTGACAGGACCTGATATAAATGGAGAGACACATTTCAGGTGTCTACTATAAATGAGGAAAAAAGCCAGAAAACCAAGCACGGAGTCGTCATTGTGAGCCAGCTGCAGGCTTTTTATTCTTTAGCTTCTTCTGTCTGGTTATGTTGTTGAACTCCAGCCAATATGTGTCTGTTCACCAAAGGAACTTCTTCAGAAAATCTACAGAATGCCAGCTGGAGAAAGTTGACCTGTCATAGCCTTTAATAATGTTAAGCCACTGTTAAGTTCATTAAATCTTAAAATACTGATGGGCAGCTCACAAACAACCATTCTGCTAAATCCCAGTCAATGAGGGTGACTCTTAACAAGTATGTTGCTTCTCTAAACTCTCTCTGTCACTACATGGATCCATCCATCTATCCATTATCCAACCCACTACATCCTAACTACAGGGTCACAGGGGTCTGCCAGAGCCAGTCCCAGCCAACACAGGGAACAAGGCAGGAAACAAACCCCGGGCACGGTGCCAGCCCACCGCAGGGCGCGCACACACACACACACACCCACACACACCAAGCACACACTAGGGACAATTTAGAATCACCAATGCACCTAACTGGCATGCCTTTGGACTGTGGGAGGAAGCCGGAGCACCTGGAGGAAACCCATGCAGGCACAGGGAGAACCTGCAAACTCCACGCAGGGAGGACCCAGGAAGCGAACCCGGGTCTCCTAACTGTGCCGCCCTACATGGATCCATGTTTACATATTTAAGCTATTATATTTTAACACTGCATGGAAAGTGTAGGAGGGATTCTTTTTTTTGCATAAATTTTAAGAAGTCCCCCTTTTACACCAAGAGGACAGGCATAATAGGTTAACTGGTGACTAAATATTGGACTGTTAGTAATAATAATAATCCATAATTCCTTAAATTTATATAGAGCTTGTCTTACTAAGTGCTTTACACAGTGAGGAGAGGGGCACTTTAACCACCACCAATATATAGCATACAATACAATTAATTTTTGTATAGCCCAGTGCTGCAATGGGCTTTAACAGGCTCTGCCTCTTGACAGCCCCCCGGCCTTGACTCTCTTAGAAGACAAGGAAGAACTCCCAAAAAAAACCCTTGTAAGGAAAAAAATGGAAGAAACCTTGGGAAAGGAAGTTCAAAGAAAGACCCCTTTCCATGAGTAGGACATGGAGGACAATTTAGCTTGGACATTAGGATATACCCTACTCTTTGTGTAGGTTGCAAAGAGATCTTTAATGACCACAGATAATCAGGACCTTGGTTTTAAGTCTGTGTCATTTTTACAGCACAGTGTCCCCATCACTGCACTGGGGCATTGGGGTCTACATTCAGACTACAGGTTAAGCACCTCCTACTGGCCTCACCAACATCTTTTCCAGCAGCAAGCCAGGCTTTTCCTACATGACCTCACATGTAAGTGCTGGCCGGGCGTCCAGTGGATGACCTCGTCTGAGGTGCACGTGTTATAGCCACTGGCAAAGTGTTGCTCTGGGTGTGAGTATGAGTCGAAGCAGTCAATATCTCAGAATGACAAACAGACAACATGATGTAAGACATTTATGCCATTTGTTTTAATAAAAAACTAAAACATCACATTGACACAAATATTGAGACACTTTGCTGTGACAATTGAAATTTGGCATCCTATTCTATTGATCATCATTGAGATGTTTCTACACCTTGTTTAGGGTCCACCTGGGCTCAGTTCAATTGGCTGGATATGATTAAGAAAGGCAAACACCAGCTACAGAAGGTCCCACAGTTGAAAATGTGTATCAGAGCCTGGTTGAGGGAAAGCTGAATGCAGAAAAGTGCAGATATATCTTTAATGAAAACCTGCTCCAGGATGCTCTGAACCTCAGAGAGGACTGAAGATTCACCTTCAACTCTGTGCATGTTCTTGAGTGGCCAAGCCAGAGCCCAAACCTGAACTCAATTGCACATCTCTGGGGAAACCTGAAAACAGCTGTCTTCTGATGATCTTCATCCAACCTGACCAAGCTTGAGGGGATCTGCAGAGACCAATGGCTGAAAATCCCCAAATCCAGATGTGTAAAGCTTGTTGCATCAAACCAAAGAAGACTTGAGACTGTAACCGCTGCTAAAGGTGCTTCAACTAAGTAGTGAGTAAAGGGTTCTGAACACCTGTACCAATGTGAAATTTCACTTTTTTATTTTTAATAACTCTGAAATAATTCTTAAACTGCTGTTTCAGGTTATCAATCTGGGGTATTAATTTTTGTTGGATGAGGGATAACATAATCATTTTATTATAAGGCCTGTCACACACATATGCCTCTCAGTGACATCACCGCCAAACCACCCACTAACATCACTTCCAGCCAACCCTGATGACATCACTTTCGGTACCCAGAATTCCCCTTCCTGCCACATCAGTTCCTGTTCCGGTCACCCTGACTCCACCTCTTCCTTCTATCCACCATATTTATAGAACAGACTCACCCTGTTCAGTCCAGTTCAGTTGAACTCTGATCTGTAAAGATGTGCTTCTTTTATTTTGCGGGGTGGCCATCCCCAAACCTTTTACTAATCTGCTGCCTTATTTTTTACCACAGGCTGCAACATAACAAAACGTGTAAAAACTGAACAGGTCTGAGTGCTTTATGAAAGCATTATGACCATTTCAGTTTGCAGTTTAATTACCAAAAATCAGAGAGTGCATAACATTACAGATATAAAAGTGTTGTTGCCACACAAGGGTCTCCTCGTAATTTGCAGTTCTTATCAGAATGATTTCTGCAAGTATTAAAAGGTGTTGGCGTTTGTCTGTTTAGACTAAATAGCAGAAAACATATCCTTTATTCCTGGATCTTGTCAGAAAAGCAAGATGCCTCGAAGGTAGTCTGCTACAACATGTAAAATGTCTATAATTAATGTGTAAAGTATGGTAACATAGTGGCCTAGTGTTTAGCATAGTGGCATCACAGTTCCAATATCTTATGCTCAATTCCCAGCCCACTCACTATCTCACTCACCCAGCTTTTTCTGGTGCTTGCACGGGTTATCTTCAAATACTCTAATTTCTTTCTAAACCCCAAAGACACGCTAAGTTGATTGATGACTGTAAATTGACCCGGCATGAGTAAGTGTGCTTATTGTGTGACTGTGCCCTGTGATGGCCTGACATGCCATCCAGGGCTGGATTCTGACTTTCAACCCAATCTGCTAGGACTGGCTCTTCCTGGCTGATAACACAGATTCACAAAATAAATGGGTAGATGGATGACTGCACCTTTTCCTCCCCACTGGAATCAATTTCATAAGAACAGCTAAATGTGATGAGACGCTTGTGTGGCAACAACGCTTTATATCTCTAAGTGGTACTGCAAGTGTAGGCTCTAATTTTCTGCAACACTGTAATTAGAAGGCGACAACTGTAAATGGATGGATGGATAGATAGTTTGTAAACTGCCAATTGTGACAGATCGGGCAGCTCTTTTAAAAGAAATGCAGAGACAATTAAAGGCTTGTGAAGATGTGGGCTCATCAGCTAAGTGAATATGGAGAAGGCCTGGATAAATCACCCTCACCACCACTACCTGGCAATAAGACCCTGAACTAACCTGTCTGAACTCTGCATTTGAAAAGGCTGAACTTGAGATGGGTTACCTGGTTTGCTAAGAATAACTTGAGGTAGAACAGGTGAGATGTCTACGAACCAGAAAAGGCCTATGAACAAAGGAAACCTACACCGGTGAAAGGCGAGACCACTAACATGTCAAGGGGACAAGACTGGGCCAACAAGGGGCAATAGATGCTTTAAATGGAAAAGGGCTGCATCTGAAGTTAATTCTCCAAAGTTAAAGGCAGGTCAAAGCAGATGGGAAGGAAGTCAGATGGATTTCCTCAATCTAAACGTTGGAAGTACATCTACAAAATATGAAGCAGGTGGAGCCCTCCTAAACAGTGCAGAAAGCTGGGAGCCATAAATATTTATGGACTTCCCGATAACAGATACTTCACTGACTTATTATATTTTCTAACCAGTAACGGTGCACTGCATAATAACGTGTAGTGAATACACTTGACTTGAGAATTCATAGTTTTCTTACTCATTCTCTGTATGTTTAGCATTTGTTTGCTCAGAGGTTGATGCGCTTGCTGCTTCCTGAGCAGCTCTTCCTTTCTCCTCTCTAGCAGCCCACTTCTTCTCTTCTTTCGTTGACATCTTTTCACGTTAAAACTGATTAAGTCAGTGTTTGTGTTGCAATTACTTAGTACGTCTTCCTTAATTTTTTACTTAAGCCGGCACTTAAATCTTTAATCTGTCTCAAGAATTATTTAAGATATGAAGAGGTAGGGGAAGTGACAGCGAAGGTGGTAGGGATGAGAACGGCGCTGCATGGCTGCCCTGAGCCCGCTGGAGAGAATTGATTCTATGATAAAATAAAATAAAAAGAAAAAGAGGAATAACCTTGGAGGTTAATAATCACCCTGAAAGCGAATAGTAGACTTCATGTAGTATATGTGTACCAAATTTCAGGTCAATAGGTCAAACGGGTTGCGAGCTACAGGTGATTTAAAATTCTGGACAGATAAACAGACAGCCACAGCAACGTATTATATAAGAAGATATCTAGCATTTTATGATAACTGTCTGTATAACGTCTTTAAAGGATGGATTAGAACTGGTTGCTTAAAAGAAAAAGAGCAGCTTTTTGGCTGTAAGATAAAATTTGCCCAAACAGGACTAGTCTAAAGGCATGAGGCCTGCACATGACAAGAAAATCGGCCTAACTACGATGTGTCATTGGCCCAAAGTATATCAAGAAAGCATGAGAGTGGAATGAATTCAGGTTAATACTGAGTCTCTTGTTATTCTTTCTATTCATAGACCTACTGGATCAGAGGCTGGTTCTCCATCTTTTTCATTTCATCTAGAGACCAACGAGCTTACAAAGACGGCAGTTCAGAAACACTGAATGCCTAGACGTCTACATTCACATCTGATATGATTTGTCCCAGTCATTTCTTTGCTGATGTTTTAGGTAAATTAGGAGTCATACGTGATCTGTAAGGTATGAATAAAAATGCAAAACTAATGTTTATTTTGGTTTGTTACAGAATAATACATGTAAACATATAAGGGCGGTAGGGGGCACATGTGACAATCTGTTCAGGTGGGCATAATAAAGAGTCTGAAAGTGAAAATAAGGAGTTTTCAATGATAAAACACAGGGACCACGGCTGCACACTGTGGCCTGGTGGACCAGACTTTGAAAATAATTCTGGAGATTATCCCACAGATATTATAATCAAAGGGTGAGGGGTGAAGAACCACAATGAATGCAGACTTGGAGTTTGGGACATTGGCTGACTGATACAGACTGAGAGAAGCTGGAAAACTAGACAGAAGAGTTTTTATTTTAACAGATAGCATTTGTGCTATGCAAGATAGCAAGTGAATGATGAGACAGATGAGACTGAAAACGAAAGTAAGGGTCAAAATTGGGAGATTGAGAGCATGTAATAATGAAGCCAAATTATGAGACAAAAATCAAAGTCAAAATGAGGAACGCAAGGTCAAAAACAAGGACGATCAAAGCAGCAGCAAGAAAAACATGAAGTGCAAGTTTAGGATAGTGAAGTGCACATGAGGACAACCGTTTTACCCATCACGTTGTTACCATCAAGGTCACAAGCACCGTGACTCTGTCCCTGACAACGGTGGCGGCATCTTAACAACAGCAGATCAAAAGAGCAACGCTCATCAAAACTAAAACTGTGGCAAAAATGATGCAAAGTAAATTATCACATGATATAGTAAGCATAAAAACATGAACATTGAATTTGTTCCCACTTGGAAAGTCTCAAAAGCACAGAAATCTAACAATGAAAGAGCAAAAAATGAAATAAATCATATTTCTTAGCAATCAGAAGTGGTTAGGATGTCCCACCTGAAAACCAAGGGAAAAACTTTGAGTAGGCAAATCTAGTGGCGTTGAGGTTTTACTTTATTTGCTATTTAACTGTTACCTTGCTGTGCTTCCTGTATTTATTTCATTGATAAATCCAACATTTTAATGCCCATTTAAGATCAAAGCAGGTTTTAAGAGATACATAAAGGCATCTGGCATTGCATTATGTAGGAAGGCTGTATACAGAATAAAAACTTCTGGCACCATTTTACTTCTTTGTTAATCCAAGTGCAGAATGCTTCTTTGCTGTGCATTCTCGGTCTGAGAGTGGACAGAATCCAACTGGCAACATGTTCCATGTACAAAAAGGAAAATAATTCCTTTTTGATTCCACATTTGGTATTTAGTACAGGCGGTGTTCAGACATTTTACTAATTCTGGGATACAATGTCCAATAAAAGGACACCAAAGGAACACTGCCTTCATGGGATGATGTCAGCCACTGTTTACATCATCACCGGATGGCACTTTTGAACTTCAGCCACCAGAAGGAAATATAAGCACGTTAACAAGCCACTGGCCGATTCCACAGTGGCAGCTGCTGGTCAAGAGACCCGTTGCCCGACTCAATTAAGCAGCTCCTGCAGTCTCTCTACAGACAGCAGATTTGTTGCCAGCGCTTCTTGCTGTGGATCAGCCTCGCCGGATATTAAAATGCCACTGCTCCGTTTCTCTCAAAAATTTTCTCATTAAAGTTCCTGATGCCCATGTCAAATCCATCCAGCATGCAAGGTCTGTTACAGTAGAGCAATAATCATTTTCTGAATACATTTCCTGCTTCATAAAACAGCAGTGCGCACCAAGCGTAAGGCTCCCTGACTTTCACACCCAGCTCTGCGTCCTCTTTCCTATCGCTGCCTTGTCAGACATGTAAGGTTGAAGAACAGTGCTACTTTCACAGCAAACCTGTGACAAATGGTGCTATAGAGTGTCACAGACATGATTTCATCCCCAAAACAGTTTGCAGTGATCACCACTAGCAATGATAAGATTTTTCTGGCAACAATGCCTCATTAACTATATGGCTAAAACCCCAACGTGAGCTTTCCAGAAAGAATTAAGGCCACAAAGATGCTTGTGACTCACTCACCCTCTGCGGACTACACACCGACCCCTCATGGAAGCCCATAATCAATTTTTTGATTAAATTGTTTCACTCGATAAACCACTTTATTTATTGTCTCTAAAAGGCAAATGCGGGAGAGTATGGCTTTATTTCTTTCTTTCTCTTTAAACATTTATTATACACGTGCAGAGATATTCTTATTTCTCTGCTGAATTACCATTAAAGAATCCCAAGTGCAAGCCGGACATTAACACGCTTTTATTCAAACAAGGACAGTCCATTGCTTGTAGCTCGTTAAATAAACACTCCTGTTTCTTACTTTATGCTATAAATATCATACATGTGACTTGATAGAAACACCTACGCCCCAATATCACCGCCTTTTGCTGGAAGCCAACATCCTGAGCAGTAATAACACGATACACAAATGGCTCATCTTCAATAATAAGGCAATTTAACTGCTTACATGGACCAATAATTACAACCACTGCAGCTCTCAGTAATTCTGTCCATTATGTATACTTGAAGTGATGCATCCATACTGTATATAATTCTTGTCCATTATTACTTCATAACCAATATGAATACAGCAAGAGATTCCACTGCAACATGCCTCAATAAAAAATATAAAAACAAAATTGAATGCACATCTGCGCTAATATAGAAGAAGAAAGTCTGCATTCATCCATTAACCTACCACATAATGTGAGTCTTTAGAATGCCTGAGGAAACTGAAGTACCAGAAAAAAATTGCATAGCTCTGGTCAAAATGTGCAATGACCACACGGTGACCAAGCATAGATTTGATCCCAGGCCCACTGAAGTGCAAAGCAGCTGTACAAACTACTACGTGGGGAGGGAGAGACATGGCACACCATGCAGTACAGCCGAAACAATGTCTATACGTAGTTCAGAGATGTCTTCCAAGTGCAGTACGCCAATCAAACCATGTACAAAAGCTCCACCATAACATCTGCAGTCACAGCTTCATACAACACCATCTATCACACCCCTTCAGTAATTAGCTATGCAGCAATAATGTCTGCATTTCTCTCAAAGATACTGTATGTATATGTCAGCAGTGCAGCAGCCCTGGAGTTAGCTCAATAGCTGCATAAGAAGAAGAATGACTTTAACACTGACCTGGTACCACTCAGTATACTGTAGAGTATGAACGCTGTCATCAGTCATGTTTTGCACTCAAAATCATAAATGGTAGGTCAAATAGCAAACAGGCTGTGTATGTGAGTGTAGCCCGACATGGATGGTTGTCCCATCCAGGGCTAATTCTACACCCAAAACGTTCATCTCCTCATTATGTCATAACTATCTGTAATGTGAGCAGGGCAGTTCCACTGGGGCCTATGGTGACTGCATTGCTGTTTCACATTTGTTGTGAACTGCCATCTCAAACATAACAATAGGGTGTGACGTCTGCAAAAAGAGGGCGGATGTCAACTTTTGTCGAAATTCAGGGGTAGAGGACAGTAATTAGCTGTGTAAACTGTGACAAAACTCGCCGTTATGTTTTAGTTTGACTCTCTTTAAAGTTAGCTTCGTTGATTTGACCGAGATTTCCTGCACGTGCATGAGTAGCAAAGAGCAAGCAATCCCTCATTTATCATCGACATCTGGCAAGAGACCAAAGCAGATGCACAATGCAAAATACACTGTGGATGATGCTTTGCGTATCATATCGCTGAGTTGGACTTGGAGTTGTCGGATTTTGATGTAAGTGATCTGGAGATCGAAAACGAAAGTGAGGGTCCAGCATCAGCTGATCGTGGTGCTGAACATGTCCATATAGCTAATGCACCCGGAAGGACTGGCTTTTATGACGACAAGCCAGGTAGCTGGCCTGTTACGTATTCCTGCAGATCATCGAGCTGCCCCTGCGCCAGAGACGTTGAACGGGCACCGACAGCAGCCACAACATGCAGCAAAAGACATTTTATGTCGATTTATGTGTAAAACCATTGCTTTGTGTGCTTTTCAGAAAACTGGAAAAAATATTCAGCCCTCAAAGAGTTAAGACCTTCACTGTCCAACCAAGAAGAGGCTTACCACAATTCAACTTGCCCCCAACTATTACTTACTGGCTTCAGCCTGTACAGGGCTAAAAAGAGAAGCTGTCTTTAAAAGTTCAAATTTCAAAAATATATCAAAATATCTTACAAGGGAGAGAACCGTCAAATTTTGGCTTATTCTCTTTGTAAGTGAAGAATATTTATTAACAAAATAGAAAGAAAAACAAATGCTCAAAAGGGCAAAAAAGAGTTGGCCAGAAGGCAAACCAATCCAATATTAAAAATCCAAAGATAAAGCAGAAAAAGGCAGATAAAAACAAAAAATGACTCAAATCAACTCCTTTACACTTCAATGATCCACCATTGTGATTCTCTCACTGGCTGAGTGGCCACACCCCCTGCGGCTTCACCCACAAAGTACACAGAATGGCAGCACACTTAGAGTAACAGTGCACAATTAGTAAATTATATACACACATTACAGATATTACATGAAAAATAATAACAATTCAAAAACAACAGAAGATAAACACATGCCAGAGAAAAAAAAAACATGGCTGAAACACAAAAAAAACAAACTTTTTATTACCAAGATGATATGGAAACTGATTTTAAAAAATTGTCTGGTTTACGTACTTTCAAATTGTGAGAGGCTATTTTCTTGGTATCTTTATAGTGATGAAGTATTTACTAGAGAAAAGCTTTAAGATTTAAAATAAAAAAATGACACTTTAATGCTTGATTAGTCAATTAGTCAATAGGAACTTTTCTGCTTGCTTTAGATGCACAGTGCAAAATTCGAAGAACTACCTGATATCTTGGAACATTGGTTGGATAGACTTTTATCTTGTATTGTTAAGAATTTCCACATCTATTTGCTTTGCTTTTTTAGAAAATTAAGTTGCTTAGAGAATATTATGTTCATGACAAACTCTCATAAATCACCTGGGGTTCTAGCGATTATAACTACACACTCAGTCAGCAATGGTTCATCCTGACGATGACCACAAGTGCAGCTGCAGACTGGAGCTTGATCTCCACAACTGGCTGATAGATTTGACTTAATAGAGAAACAGTAAAAGATTTGGAGATACTCTGCTGACAGTTAGTTTCTTACTGTAGTGTTTGCCTGCAGCTGCTTGTGCCTCTCTTTACCATTTTGAAGTCAGCCACCTACCTGTATTTAAAAAAGAAAGCTTTCTCACTTATAAATGCATATGCCCTTGCTTGCTAGCATTTAATGCTTTACTGTGCGAGTGCCATATGGTGCTCTATTCAATTATTTTTTACGTGTTTTGACTTTTTTCCCCACTAAGGAATTGCTGCTACTTTTAACTATTTGTCACTATGACATCAGTTATTTCTACGCTGTTGTGTGCTGGGCTGGTAACATCACTTCAGGAAATGCCCACCAAATCAACAAGCCAATTTAAAGGGCAAGCTCAGTTATAGGACACATTCTGGACCCCCTGGAAGTCGTACCAAATGAAATAATTAAATCAAAACTGAGTGTCATTATGAATAATGCTGCAGATCCTCTCTCTGACACACTAAAACTGAGGACTTTCAGCCAATGAAATATTCAGCAGAAGTGTGTCAATGCTACGGTGGGTCCTTTATACCGACAACAATACATCTACATAATGCCTCACTGTGGTTGTTACAGCCAAGTCAGATCTTTTCCTACTTTTAAATTTTTGGTCTTTAATGTCATTCTGATGTGTGTTCAGACCAAAGTTTATGTGTGTGTATTATTTACTTTCTTACTTATCTACCTATTTACATATTTTATTTATTGAGCTCCTGTAAAAAGTCATATTTCCCCCACGGACAAATAATGTTCTATCTATCAATAAAGTTCTATCTGCCTCTCTGCTTACAGAGTTCCTGGTGTCAGTTACTGCTTACTTCCCTGCCTCGCTGACGCTAGTTTGAATACAAATAACCAGAACAAGTAAGTTTTCCAAACACTTCCCTAAACATTCAGCTGCTTTTGCTCCTGTGCAGGTGCAAAAAAAAACAAAAAAAATCCTTCACATGGGAATAAAAAAAGCTCTAAAATTTTCCATATAGTTTTATAGCGGCAAAAAAACCCAAAATAAAACATAACATAATTTACTGGGAGCAAAATGTATCTTTTAATTACTCTCATAACTCAAAACACAAAACTCTCAGTAGTTCCTCTTCCATTCACAAGGATGATATCAGCAGGGCTCAGTCTCCTGTCGTCAGAAAGTTAGAAAGTTCTAAGATGTGGACAGAGTCACCATCAGATCCTTCACAACAAATCCTAGGTCAATGGTATTATATTCCCACAACTCCATAAAGCTTGATTATAACGATTTAACTGTTATGTAGCTTATATGGTTGACATACCTTATTTTTAAGTGGTTTTAATTTAATTTCACAGGAGAAGGGATTTATTGTTTTTAGTTATATCACTGTCTGCCATATATCTGAAATATTGAAATCAGGTCAGGGGAGCACGCACTGGCACAGCGAGTTGCCGCACCTACCACACAACAAAACAGCTCAGGATCCTGATTGGCAACCCCCCCAGTAGACACAGTCCAGTCCCACCCTCAGGAAATGACCATCTATCTGCCACAGCCAGGTGTTAAGTGGGCATTCCCTTGGCCTGGTCTAGCCTAGAATCCTGCAAGCCGGACCACCCTCTGGGAATTGCACCACATGTTGAAATCATCAAAGAAAAAAGAAAAAAAAAATCCAATTGTAAATAATCAACAAAAACTTAATAAGTTTATCATTTATATGTATTTGCTTAGCAGTCACTTTTATCCAAAGGAGGTCAACATAATCGAGTAACTTCAGCCTAAGGACTGTTTTTGAACAAACGTAGGAGGACAGGTTACAAATGTTGATCACCACAGGAGAAGAGCTATATTTAGTATATATATATATATATATATATATATATATATATATATATATATATAAATTCCAAGTAATCAATTAACAATTGAATTAAAGCAATAAAAGCTAACCTAACAAACACAATATAAATTATCAATGACAGATCTATGGAGCTAAAAACTTTCCTTGACCATCTGACAGATATTCATAGAAGAGTAGGGTTTTCAATCGCTTCACAAACACATTGAGTGAGTTGGCAGTTTGGTTGTAGGTGGGCAGCTCATGCCACCAACTAGGAGCTACACATGAAAAGAGCCAGGATTGAGATTTGACACCACACTGAGCTGACATCACTGGACGTTGTTCACTGGCAAGCTTAAGATGAATAATCTTAGTGGAAAAACGTGGAAAAATAACTAAGGACAAAACCAAAGAAACAGAAGAATTTAATTCAACCAAAAAGATTGTCCAAAAAAAACACACATTTGAAGCAATAATTCCAAAACCAGAAGTACTAACTGAAAATTCAATAAAGAGACACAAAATGGCAAAATTAAAATGGCCTCGAAGAGACAAGAAGGTAGCCAGACGACTACTAAACCTTAGCAAAAAGAATAAGCAGAGAGAGGAGCGACAAACCCAGCAAGCTCCACTTGCGAGTGCTACAGGAATGAGGCTCTGGTAACAGCTGGCTTTTACGGCCCTCTGGGTAACTGCTGCGCCTAAACCTAAGGACTAAATTTAGTGCAAAATTAGAACAATGAGAAACATGGGGGTGGGATTGGCTGGGGTGAAATTACAAACACAAGGAAGCAAAACATAAACAAAGAAACAGCGAAGAAGTATGAAAAAAGAAAAATTCTAAGAAAAAAAGGGTGAGGCACTGATGCCATCATAACAGATAATAAGCTGCCTTAGGAAATTAAAATGGACTCTAATGCATACTTGAAATAATTGTATATTTCATGCATAAGTTAGCAGAATGAATAATAATTTATTATGTTTGCTCACATTTACTCCAATTCAGTGTACAATGCACTACATTACCTGATTTATAGAGTAATATTGTGTTTTCAGAGAATTATTCCACTCCTTGCTGTGGAACTTTGACCTGTGCTTTGCTCAGGTAGATAAAGCTGTCTGGTAACTTAGTCTAAGAACTAAGCCTTTGGACCTTAAAGCAAAGGTTGCTGGTTCAGATCCCTACAGTGGGTAACCATAAGCAAAACCACTTAACCTGTTGGAGTGTGCACGTGACTAAATTGGACAGTGTAGTGTCTTCTGTGCTCAGCCTCTGGCTTTGAACATTAGAACAGGCCATTCAGCCCCCCAAACTCACCAGTCCTATCCACCCAATTCTTCTAAAAAAGCATCAAGTCTAGTTTTGAAAGTCCTTAAAGTCCAACTGCCTACACCACTACTTGGTAACTTATATCAAATGTCTCTAGTTCTCAGTGTAAAGAAAAACTTCATAATGTTTGTGTGAAAATTACAGTTAACAAGTTTTCAACTGTGTTCCCATGTTCTTGATGAACTTGTTTTAAAATAGCATTCTCAATCCACTGTACTCATTTCCTTCATAATTTTGAACGCTTCAATCATGTTTCCTTTTAATATTTTTTACTTAAACTAAAAAGGCTTAGCTCTTTTAATCTTTCTTCATAGCTCATCCCTTTGTAAGCCTAGAATCAGCTTAGTCGCTCTTCTCTGAACCTTTTCTAGAGCTGCTATGTCCTTTTTTGTAGCCTGGAGACCAAAACTGCACACAGTACTCCAGATGAGAACCTTCTTGAACTTATACTCCACACATCAGGGTGTTATATAACCTAACATTCTGTTAATCTTCTTAATGGCTTCTACAGTAAACACTGTCTGCAAGATCTGCTTCACAGTGGAGGAGGTTACACCTGATATGAATATGAATATGCCATAATCCGTGACATTCTGTGAACTGTATAAACCATGTCACATCGCTTTGAATGTGTGATCATGTTAACACACTCAGACAAATCTCCTATCTGAATCTCAGTTGTGTGGTGTCATGTCTACTGGGTAATCATTTTTCACTTTCCACAAGAGGATAGTTTCTTAAAGTATAGGTTTGAAGCCCGTTTTAGGTCACAGGTTTCCTGGTTTAAGGTCGCTCAGAGTCATGACTTACCATTATATAAAATGGGAAAGGCTCACGTATAGTTTTCTAAGACTCTCACAATGTGTCATGGTGGGCAGTTTCAGCAATCAACATTGCTCTGGTATACTGTCTGTGGTGATTCTCCAAGGGGGAGCTTGGAGATGGACCCGCACCATCACAGGGTACGCATGCTATGCTTTCTCTTTTAGTGGTTTGCGGATTGTATAAAGAAAGCCCTAACCTGATTTCATCTGGAACAGGCCTGCTAACTTCGCCTACATGTACAGCATGAGCACTACGCCTGTGAGTTTTTAGTTTGCGAGTTGATAATGCAAATTCACGATTGATTGTATAGTCGACTCCACTTAAGTGCATGTCGGTTAAGCGCATGCTCCACTTAGCTACACATGACTTGCACAGTTCCTATTTGTATAAAGTCAACCAAATGGGCAATAACTTCGGATAAGCACACTAGCGATAAGCGCACAATCCACTCAAGCGCAAGTACATTATTGAACCCATTGCTATTCTCTCCAGCCAAATTCACTCCAGTTAACTGCACGGTCTCTTCACATCCACTAGTCAAACAACGATATTGATTGACACGCTCAAAAGATGTAATGAGCATGTGACGATGTAAGTAGCCTGGCTCTTGTGACCAGCTGAAGGTGCTGATGTCTAATCCCGCTACTGTACTGAGGCCTAACAGTTTACAGTGCAACTACTAGGTGTACACTGTAGTTAGTTTAGCAGCATGTTCTTAAGTATGTGATAAGTTTGCTGTCATGACTTTTGACTATGGTGTCAACTTCGTTGTCCCGCGCACAAAAATCATTGTCTCTGGCTGAACGTGTCAATATCTTAAACAGACTTGACAACAAGGAGAGTCAGGTCTCTGTTGCGAAACATTACGGTGTTCAACCTAGCCAGATTTCTTAGATTTACAAGAATAATGAATCGATATTGCAAGACTGGCAGAGCAATGGCAATCCGGACAGAAAACAAAAAAGAATAGAGAAGGCTGAAGACATACAGGTACAGTACATGTATATCTGAACAGTTAATGTGTAAGTACATATTATACATGTATCCATTATATTCTTCATCGTAGTCTATTTTAATGAATGTTTTATTGCGTTTGACTAGGCTAGTAGGTGGGGTAACTGAATAGTCAACTTTCAGGACTAACATGTTGCACTCCTATTGAGCGCACACTCCACTTAAGCACACGTGGCAATCTCATCTGGAAGCCGTGCACTTAAATGGAGTCGTCTGTAGTTATTACTGACATAGTCAGCAAAGTGTGCGACTCACTGACCTGACTAGGAAAGACGTGAACACCAATAACCTTGTGCAGGCTGGTGCTACTCCAATTTTTGGTATTTCCAGCTTGTATTATACCAGAAGCTAGTGACTAAAACCAAAATCAAAGTTCTGTCCCCAGTGGTCCATGAGTGATCACATGACAGAAAGGCAAGGGAGGTAAGCCTGCATATGAAGGAGTAATGTCAGGTATGTAACATTTTTTCTTAAATAGAGCAGACCTTCTTTGTAATTCCTTCCAAGGTTCAACCTGGCAATTGTTTCTCCTGCCTGCCATTGCTAACAAACATCCCAACAAGTTGTCCCTGGCAGTCCTATTTCATCACAACAAGGCTCCACCACACAGAGCACACTTGACAGTGGAAACATTGCAAAAATACAACTTTGCCCCATCCTCCTTATTCACTAGATTTGCTGCCTTCTGACTTTTTTCTCTTTCCTGAGCTGAAGAAACCCCTGTGTGCTCGCCATTTTGACACAGATGATGATTTCCTGGATAAAATGCTGCAGTGGTGTGACTCTTGGACCTTGGACGATGTTTTCCCTCGCCTGGACGCAGGTCACCGGGGCCCCCCTCTGGAGCCAGGCCTGGAGGTGGGACTCGATGGCGAGCGCCTGGTGGCTGGGCCTGCACCCATGGGGCTCAGCTGGGCACAGCCTGAAGAGACAATGTGGGTCCCCCTTCCCATGGGCTCACCATCTGTAGGAGGGGCCAAGGAAGTCGGGTGCAGTGTGAGTTGGATGGTGGCCGAAGGCAGGGACCTTGGTGGTCTGATCCTCGGTTACAGAAGCTGGCTCTTGTGACATGGAATGTCACCTCTGTGAAGGGGAAGAAGCCTGAGCTAGTGCGCGAGGTCGAAAGGTTCTGGGTAGATATAGTCAGGCTCACCTTAACACACAGCTTGGACTCTGGAACCAATCTCCTTGAGAGGGGCTGGATCTATCACATTGGAGTTGCCCCCGGTAAGAGGTGCCAAGCGGGTGTGGGCATACTTATTGCCCCCCAACTCGGAGCCTGTTCATTGGGGTTTACCCCAGTGGACGAGAGGATAGCCTCCCTTCGCCTTTGGGTGGGGAGACAGGTCCTAACTGTTGTTTGTGCGTATGCGCATCGAGAGGAGTCAGATGAGGTGGCTCGAGCTTCTGATCAGGTTGCCTCCTGGACGCCTCCCTGGCGAGGTGTTCCGGGCACATCCAACCGGGAGGAGGCCCCGGGGAAGACCCAGGACACGCTGGAGGGACTATGAGTCTTGGCTGGCCTGGGAACACCTTGGGATTCCCCCAGAACAGCTAGAAGAAGTGGCCGGGGAGAGGGAAGTTTGGGCATCTCTGCTCAAGCTGCTACCCCCGCGACCCGACCTCGGATAAGCGGAAGAGGATGGAAGGATGGATGGAGTGGTGTGACTCCCAAGAAGTTTCCTTTTTTTTTTGAGCACATCCAGAGGTGGAAGCATGGTTGGGAGATGTGCATTCCACTTTCAGGAAGACTACATTGAAAAATCCTAAACCGGCATTGTGCTGCACCACTTCCTTCCCAGGTAACCTCACTTCCCACCAGACACCCCTCACGTAGATTGTCAGGCAATCTGTTTGTGTAAATATGTAGCTGAATATTGTTAACATCTCACCAGAAACGTATGGAATGACACAAATGGATATTGAGTGTTTTAGGCAGAAACTCTAAGATGTAGTTTAGTTAAAATAAAATAAAAAAAACCTTGAGGTATGTGTAATGTGCATTTTCTATTTATATACAGTAGTTAATGTGGTGTTCTCAATAAGTGTTCTTCTACTTTTGCTCCCTGAAAACTCTAAAGAGTTTGTCTTGTAGATGGCCAAGGCCTGAATAGCTCATAAATATTCAGTACAGGATAGCCATTGCCCAAAAAGAGCAGTGACACAAGCATGTTTATAAGCCAGTTATTTATCTATCTGATTGGATATGCTGAAATACTTTGTCATCTTTATATAGCTTAAGGCCATGTTAAACAAGGTTCATTAATCAAAACCATTCCTCGCAATTGGTTAGTGTGTATTTTCACGATATTCCACGTGTTTAGAAACAAATAAATGGCTGCGTATGATCCAGAACTCCCTGCTGCTTTCATATTATTGTAGATGAGTTTGTGCTGAAAACAAAAATATGAAACTCTTTGCAATGGCTGCATGTGAAGCTGAAGACATCTACACAGACTTTGAGCACTGCACCACCACCAAAGTTCCTTGGTTGAGCCTAAGAACCCTAGGTGTTAAATCTTAGATTTATTAATAGCATATGTGCAGCTGAAGAAAGACTGCTCCACGTCAGCATCACTTTTACTGTTATGGGAAAAAATGCAACTAAGCACATTCAGTATTTCTAGTGTCAAATGTTATTTGTTCTGCAAGAAGAATCCACCCATCCGTTTTTGAAACTACTCATTGGGTAGTTCAGCACTGAGCACTTTCACTCATACAGGGTCAATTCAGAGTCACTAATTAGCCCAACACACATGATAAGAAAACCCTCCATGCAACTCTCCATTTTCTTAACCTGTTAATCCAGGGCAGTTGAAGCCAATCCTGTCAAGCATGGCAGTACTCGGACAGGAAAACTGAAAAATCCAAATTCCACATGGCACACGGAGAACATGCACACTCAAGTCAGACAGTTCCAAAGCTGAGGTTCATACCCAGGGCTATGCTAACTGCTATGCCGCCATGTCACTCCTGTCCTACCCAAAACATCCCCAGTGATTCAGCAGGTCTGGATGGCTGGCTCTCAGAACGGGCGCACCTTTAGATCACACGGTATGCTGCTGTACATGTCAGGCTACTTCATCCATATGCTTTTTCTTTCAAACTAAACACAGCAAGATGGCAGCTGCATCTAAATCCTGCTAATGACTTGATACCAAATGGAGCTGAAAGCAATCATCCAAAGCACAGATTTATAAAAAGAAAAAAAAAACGCTAAACATCAGTGGCAAGCACCTCACAGGCTGTCACCTACAAGTACTTCTAATTTAAAAACGATCACAGTCACTGATGTTAAATATGGGGTGGATTTATCAATAATAAATGTACTATGCTAGATTTATAAATGTTTCCATTAAATATGGGGGAAATAAAAGGCCTGACATTCAAATGCAGGAAAATCTATGAGATTTTTTTTTGTTTACCATTTTTTTTGACAGTTCTTGTTATAGAGGCCTTGTATTTGGAACTGGTAAAAAATAAACAAGACCATCTACAGTAACATGAAATAAAAACTTTTAGTAGTCCAATCTGAAAAATCTAAAAAAAAAAGAATCTGGGAGTTATAAAGCAGAGCTCATTCTCATCCTGAAAGCGTTAAGAGGCTATAAAAAAGGCTAATAAGATGCTGGGAGGCATTTCGAAAATGGATTATAAATTACAGACACTAAAGCTGAGGCTGCATAATGCTAAGTTTAGATTTCCAAGGAAGATTTCAGAGTCTTCTGTAAGCCTGCTGCATGGAGGATATGGAGGAAAAGTAAGGAAGCGTTGAAAAAAGGGATTGCAATACAAATGTGGCCCTGAAAAGAATGCCAGGAAAATCTAAACATGTTCATGGGGTGAGATGCAGGATCAAGTGGGTATTAACAGAAAAGCAATGCACATATAAGACTACTTTTCCAGAGGTTTTGATGGCAGGTAGAAGACAGACAAGCAAGAAATAATGGAATGAAGCAAATGGGAGGAGCAGCTCTCATGGCAATAGCATTCTGTCTTTGTTAGGAGCCATCAGCTCAAGTTTAGGTTCAGAGACATTGTTGAGTCTACATAGTACGATGAGATTCTTACTTGCATGTCTCCCAAAAACTAGATTACAATAACAGTATGGCACCATTAAACATGGTGTTAGATGATCTTTACGAATAAAGCGCATGTTGTTGTCAGTATGAGTGGCTATTGTGTAGCCTTATGGTCTGTAGACAGAAACTGTCCCTGAATCTTGTGGTACAACTGCTAATGGTTCTGAATGGAGGAAAGGGAAAACCAATTGTTCAGGATGGCTGAGGTCTTTAATAATGCTGTTGGACTTTCTAAGGTAGCATGTGTCATATTTGGTGCCCTCTAATAATATTAGCACCCTTGGTAAATAAAAGCAAAATGGGCTGGGAAGAAGAATGAGTACTGTTCTATTATCGTGATGCAAATCGTATTATCGTTTTTAAAATTAGGCAACCTAAGGGGATATTAACATTAGGGACCTACAGGTAATTTTGCTTCACTCCCACTAACTTTAAGGTTAGCATTTGTGATTAGGGTAGGCATGTTTAATAATTCTAATAACCCAAAAATTAAGTAACTGGGGTGGCACCCCCAACGATTTGCGTCATGATAATAGAAAATTACCAAAAAATGTTTTCATTGTTTATCCTCTTGATCTCATCTCATCTTCTCAACTATTTTTCCTGCTGATGGTTGCAGGTCAAGCAAGTTAGCCCGGACATCCCCATCCCCAGTTTAGATTTCGGCTCCAGTTGGGGAATTCCTATGCGTTTCCAAGCCAGGCAAGAGATATGATTCCTTCAGCATGTTCTGCGTCAGCCGCAGGGTTTCCTCTCAGTGGAATGTGCCCGGAGCAGCTCTATTGGAGTATCCTTCAGACATGCCAAAACCACCTCAACTGGCTCCTCTTGATCTTGAGGAGCAGCGACTTTACTCTGAGGGTCTGCCAAATTGCTGAGCTTTCCACCCTATCATGGAGTGCCAGCCCAGCCACCTTATTTCTGCTGCTTGCACCCACAATCTTTTCTTTCGATCATTACCCACAACTCATGACCACAGGTGAGGACAGGGATGTAGACCAACTGGTAAACAAAGAGTTTTGCCTTTAGACTCGACTCCTTCTCTTG
Organism: Polypterus bichir lapradei; assembly: GCA_026402145.1. NCBI lineage: Eukaryota > Metazoa > Chordata > Cladistia > Polypteriformes > Polypteridae > Polypterus > Polypterus bichir. Next base: position 21,127,292 of record JANRMT010062829.1, read on the forward strand.
ATTGTTCATTCAAAACAACAACACAAATTAAAGCATTAATTAAAGTAAATTAATTCAAAGGAAAAAGAATCTCATTTACACACGTAACGGTCGTCTGGAATATGTGTGTGTCACTGAGAGTTTGTACCTTTCCCCATTCCTGTTATTATTGGAATGGCTTAATTTGTAAGGCCGGCCAATTCTACAGGGGGAGGGGAGCACCTGGCTTGGAGGGCCAGCTGACTGCATGGGGAGGAGCCAACAGTATGTAAATGAGGGCGGGAAAAAGGAGAGAAGAAGCATAGAGCCAAGAGAGAAGCAGACACCATCACAGGAAAAGGCAAGAGGGAAAAGATTGACACCGCATGGAAAATGTCAGGTAAACCCAGGTTCATTTCAGGATGAATTATTTTTATTTTCTGGTGAAAGGTATTCAGGAGAGGACCTGACGGGCCAGCACAGGAACTGTTGATCAGGAGGTATGGTTCGGCACCTCATTCCCCACCGCAGACTGAGCTCGACATTCCAGACAGATAATATGTAAAGGACTACGAATACATTATTTTTTTTTTCTCTTGCTCAGATTCCTGTATTAGTAGTGTATGTGTTTAAGTGTTTTGTGCCGTGATTTGTGTTGGGTGGGAAACGCTGCAGCGCAATATTATGTCTATAAGGTTTTTTTGTTACAGTAAGTGTGTCTATATTCTTCCAATGATCATTTTTTATTTAACCCTGCTTTCACTTGTGTGTCTCTGTACTTGAGGGTGGTGTAGTAGGTAAATAGTGTTCGTCACTCGCGCCCCCGATTATTTTTTTTATTTTTTTTCCTTTCCTGCTGCTCTAGGAGGGCAGCGCATATTATAATTGTGCCAGTTTTAAGAGCGGTACACACATGTGACACAATGATTGGCACTTTCAGAAAGTCATATGAGTAGAATCAAACTGAAGTATAGTCCTATTCATATTTTATGGTTTTAAGTTCATCTAAGTGAAAAGGAACACTTAAACCATGACTTCCAGTTTCATTGGGGTATAAATATGGGGTGGCACATTAGCCAGATACCTTTAGTCATCCATCACAATGGGAAAGACCCACAAATACAGTAATGAACCAGTGACGAAAGGTTGTTAATCTTCTTAAATCAAGAAATGGCTATAATAAAATAGCTAAATGGTTGAAAACACTCGTTTCCACAATCAGGACAATTGTTTAATAAGATTAAAGCAGCTGGAGATGTTAGGAATTGACCTGGAAGAGGACATGTGTCAATACTGGCCAACACACACCGTGAGGAGGACGGTTCAAGTTTCTAAAAGAATCTCCAAAGTTCACAAGCTGGAGAATCACAGATGCGAGTTGTGTCTTGGCGTCAGAAATCCCCACCACATACATAACCACAATTTGTTTGGGAAGGATACCAGAAAAAAAAGCCTCTGTTGTCATCCAAAAAACAAACTCGAGCACCTATAGTTTGTTAAACATTACTGGAACTTTCAATGAGACCAAGTTCTACAGTCAGACGAGACAAAAATAGCAAACAGCAGAGGTGAGTTTGGTGGACATGCAGAAAATCACCTCATCGCCACTGTGAAGTGTGGCAGTAGATCTTTAATGAAGAGGGAATGTTTGGGACAACTTGTTAGGACACATGCTGTCATGGACTCCAACAATCAGCAGATATTATAGCAAAAGCTGTCTGCCTTTGTCAAGAAATGTAAATTGGCCAGTGGCTTTCAAGTCTATGTATTATTTGAGTTGGGTGAACTGGTAGTAGCAGTGTAACTACAGGCAGTGTGGGTGGGCAGTTGCACCAGAACCCATGTGGCTGGGGGTCCCACAGTAACTACATGGTTGTTGTTTTAGGCTTTATTGTTAACACATTTGCCTACTTGACATCGGAATGAAAAGGTTAATGATCTTGCCATCCCCACAACTCGATAAACATCAATTATGACTGTTGACCTTTAATGAAGCTTACATGCTTGATGGGTCTCATTGATGAAGGTCATTTTTTAATTGGATTTCATTTAATTTCATGTGAGGGGGGCCAATTTAATGTTTTTGCACTTGGGCCCATCACAAGTTTAGCTGTTGGTTGTTTGGGCATCTGGAACAAAATGTGACATTCTTGAACATATTTTGCTAAGAAATGGAAAAGAGAAGGCAGTAGAGTAAGATAATAGGACCAAAATGAGATGAAAGGAGTAAAGACCAAAGTGGAGACGGACTTTTTCAGGGCTAAAACACAGCGAAACAGGAAAAAAAAGAGGATACAAGGGAACAGAGCCAGATAAAGAGATACCACATGCATGGAATATTGATTGGTGCTGCAAATAACTATGAAGATGGAAATGAGACTGGAATAAAATAAGAACCGAATTCCAGAAAGATCACCAAGAAGGCTGACTGCCTGGTGCTGCCAGAGAGAAATATTGCACACCTTGCCACCAATTGAGAGGGCAGATCTGTGAAAGATGGAAGTTTGGGCATGCCATTTCATAGTAGGGGCTCCGTACAATGCCAGAAATCAATCGGATAAGACAGCAATTTTAACTGCTCTTTGATAGAGGCACCAATCACAAGCTTAATGGACATTTTCACAAATGGAGAGGTGAGAGCAGCATGCAGTGTTATTAAAGAATGGATTTGTGTTAACATCTCTAAGACATCAGCTCAAAAGTAAAAGGGGCAAGAGCCAATCAGTGAAAAGAAAAGCAATAAATTCAACGTAGAAGTTTAGGATGTAGTCGATAATAAAGACAGCAGTTTTAACGCGGAGTAAAAACATTAAAGAATTAGTGTTATGTTAAATATAACATTAAAGAAGTCACCAAGAGTAAATATAAAAAGCACAAAGTAAAGTTTAAACTAGAAAAGTCAACAGATAAAGGGCAACAGTGTAATGGTCTCATTGGAGAGAATGCAAAGACAACATCCAAAACTGTGACATGGAGGTAAAAACTTTAAAAGAGCAGGAGGAAAAATCCTTAGGTTAAAACACCAGAAGGTTAAAAGTAAATATGATCATCAAAACCCAAAAAAGGTAAGTAAATGTCCAAGCCAAAGTTCTAGACCTGTCTAATGGCCTATCCCTAACTAAAATATGGGGATTGGGATTAGCAGGCCCCATCTTAAGTATTATTATTACTCATCACTTGGCTGATGCCTTTCTCTAAGCCAATTAGTTGCATTTCTTTTTCTAATTGGAGCACAGGCAGGTGAAGTGACTTGCTTCTGGTCGCACAGTATCAATAGTGGGATTTGATCCAACAACTTCAGGGTTTAAAGTCCAAGTCTTAACCATTAAGTCACACTGCCTGTGACTGTATCATGGCATCACACGTTGCAGTTGCACGTGGTGTGGCCATAGGACATCACCTCAGATGGTGACCCAAAACATCAGCACAATAGCACTGCAATGATGTCACCATAACAATGTTCAAATTTTACAGCCTTAAGTAATACGCACTACAATTGCACAAACTCAGTCTAGACCGAATCCAAACATTCCCAAACTGAGATTCAAGACAAGCAGACTTAATGACTGAGCAGCAGATGAGTATCTACAGTCTGTTTACACTGAACTGAAAGAAGGCAGAATAGTTCAAGATGTCCATGAGGTAACAGTCATCATTGAATACAATAAAGGAGACACAGTTTAAGGCAAACCACAGTCACTGAATTTCAGTCTAGCAGATCATTTGTGGTAAGAGATGAAACAGATGATTCCAAAGAGAAAAGCCCAAGCTGTCAACCTAAGATAGTAATAAATAAAGCAATTACACTTGCAGCAAAACTTAATATTACACTTTGCAAAAAAAAAAATCACAAAATAAATTTCAAGCAAAATGTGTACAAGTCATGCATGAAAATAAGTGTTTAGTTCCTGTCTGGAAGTGTTTCACTCATTTGTTCTGCAAACATCTGCCTGTCATTTAGTATTTAAATAAAGCTCTCTAATTAAAAAAATAAAACAAATTCCTGGAAGAGTGCATATTCTCAACTAGGATATGGCGTTTGCTAGGTAATGGTGAGGACGGGAATGCAGGGTGTTATTGTGGCACCTTACCGTGCAGTTAATTTTCCAGTGTAGAAAACACAATAATTTGCACAATGGTGCATTTTAGTTTGTCTTTGTGTGGAAAATATCTAGCATGTCATAGTTTTCACAAATGTGCTGCACTCTACTGCAGTGATGTGAACAAGCGACATACCGTATATACTCGCAGATAAGTCGGGACTTGAAGAAGACTTATTATGTCCAAATTTCTACAACCGTTAACACCGTCCAGTCTACCACCGGCTGAATTACTGTTGAAAGAAGGATGTATCATAATGTTATTGCTTAATTTATGTATGACTGATGGGCTATGCAATAGGACAAGATTACCGTATATACTCGCATTTAAGTTCTCCCGTGGCTTGATTTTACTGTATAATTTCTGTTTTTTTATAATGTCGGTCGTATAAGTCGAATGCGGAAAACTCACACTATTGGTACAAAAGATTATGATATGCTAACGCCCACCTGAGAGAGTAACCACGGAGTGCACTGCCTTTTATTTCTATGTATTGTACCTACGTGACCACACGGTAATACCCAAACTATTCCGAAGCGACGTTTGCACTGTTTTGCGTTTTTTGTATCTCACGCCCTCATACAACTTTATCATAAGAACATCCCTTATCTACGATGGAGCGTTTGTTTAGAAGAAAATAAGAAGCCGGTTTTAAATTAAAAGTCGAAGTGGCGATAATAAATAAATTGGTAACTGCGCTGCTGCAACAAAATTGGATGTGTCTGAGAAACTGATGCGAGATTGGAGGAGGCAAGAAGATGTAAAATAAATAAATAAATAAATATTATTATTTTCATTTACAGTATACTGTATAGCTCTTTTCTCACTACTCAAATTGAGTGGGGAGCCACTTCAACTACCGCTAATGTGCAACATCCACCTGGATGATGCAAAGACAGCCATTTTGTGCCAGTTCTCTCACCACACATTAGCTGTTTGGTGGTGAAGTGGTGAGAGAGATAGTCAGTTACAGACAGGGGATGATTAGGGGCCCAGCATGACTAAGCCATGGAGGATAATTTAGTTTGGACGTCGGGATACACCCTGCTCTTTACAAAGCCTGTCCAGGGATCTTTTATGACCGCAGAGTCAGGACCTCGTTTTTATGTCTCATCCGAAGGTTGGCTCCATTTTTACAGCACAGTGTCTCCATCACTGTGCTGGAACACTGGGATCCACATTCAGACCTCAGCGTAAATGCCCCCCACTGGCCTCACCAACACCTCTTTCAGCAGCAACCCCAGCTTTTTATTAGATGGTCTCCCATCCTGGCCAGGCCCGAACACACTTAGCTTCAGGTGGATGACCTCTTCTGAATTTCAAGTGGTATGGCTGGTATTTTTAGAATATTATAAAACTCAAAAAAACTCTTTGGTGAAGTTTTTGTTTCACAATTGTGCAGTCACATGCGAAAAGAATGTTAGTGTCAGGAATGCAATGTTTCTTATCCTTAATGACCATGGGACACCTTTTCACCTTTTTAAGTTCACTAATGAACCACATCAGTAACTGAAGAGCCAGTGGAGATCCCCCTTGATGAAATGAACAAGATTATAAAGAGAGTTGTGCCATTGATGAAATGATCAAGATTAGAGGACCAAGGGGATTCCCTGTGTTGAAACAAATGAGGTGGGACATGTTCTTCTTAGTGAGATGAGTGTTGTCAGAAACGAATATCACGCAGTGCTGTCATAAGCTTCGGCGAACCCATGGGGAAAGGTCACAAGAGCAACTCTCATCCCAACAATGGCAAGACGTGAACCAAACGTGGGCTATAACCCACACTGTTATAATGGACTGACCAGAGTGCTACAAGATAATGGGTAAGATGATGTGACAGTGAGCACCAAGAATTTTTCATTAATATGGTTTATCTAAAGTGACTTAAAAATCACAACAGTCTAAGATATGTTTTCATTATTTCTGCACTTGTAGAACCTGGTATGTTAAGTTCCTCTTTTGGGGTGGCACAGTAGGGACGTAATGCCCTTCACACCCAGAATGACACATTAATCATCATTAAATATTAGCTATACCTCGACTGGCATATTTGCATTTTCAGTGAGTCCACCTAAATGAAGAAGCTGCCACAGTTCCCATGGAAATTTGCACAGCTATACCCTATACATCACAATATGGTGTCTTCTGCACAACAACAGCACTAAGTGACTGCATCTCCCCCAAAGAAAGAAAGCTGCAAGGCAAAAACCTGCTGATTGCTCATGTGTACAATAAACCTGTACATGCTGTATCTAAATGAGAGTTCAAAATTAAGAGATCTAAAGTACTCCTAATGATGTGCTACCACTCTGAGGTCATTCTTTTCCAGAATAAACAGGCAACATTGTGCATTACTTCAGACTTAGGGCTATTTTTCCTGCCCAGATTTACTCAGAATTCAGTTTTCTTCAGATGTGTGTCAGAAGATAACAGCTAAAAATCTGAACAATTACTTTGGTTACAGCTGCTAATGACAAGAACAATAGTTCTTTTGTTTTCCACAGTATAAAGCAAACTCTCACTGGAAAAACATAAGAAACCATTCAGCTCATTCAAGGCGGACTGCGTCTTTTTTTTTTTTTTTTTTGTTCTGCTGAATCCGTCAGTTCCGATGGAGTGATTTCATTGCCCCTGATGCATAGAACAGACATAAAAAGCCGCATCATGATGTGTGAATAGCAGAAGGCCTCTGGGAACCCACCAAAACTTTGATTCAGGTAAGGATGTGTTTTGTAGAACATATCACAGAGACTAATTAATGAATCAATCTTTAGCAGGGCCTGATTAACTGACTTGAAGGCTGCTTCTTGTTGGGAGAAGATGACGCTGGCCTCATTCCCATCTCCGTTCCCTTAGCATCTGTAGTGCAGGTTGGCGGCAATGCAGGACCGTGGCAATTGAAATTCTAGTGCCGAAAACTTGTTGTTCAAAAGATAATTACATAGCAATTACAGCAAATTGCACTGGGGTTATTATTGCGTTGCAATAACAAAAATTATTCCCACTCCTCCCCCTTCACCCTCCAAAATCTTTCCGGTACATTGATCTGGATCCCATAGCCCCCTGCATTTCAAAGAACACACACTCCCCACCCAAAGGCTTGCACATTTGTCTTTTATCACAAGCCCATACAATCAAATTACCGAGCTGCTGCTCAAACACAAAAGCCATCAAACTTTTTTTTTCTTTCTCAAATCAAGCTCTGCCAGGATGGCACTAAGAGAGACAGATGGGTCCTTCACTTTCCAGAAGCCACCTTCTCTTGACACGACATGCTTTTTTAACTAAATCTTGACATCACCTCTACAAGCCGGGACACTTTATGAACTTTTTTGTTTTCTTCATTATAATGTTCTTTAAGCTCTGTTGGGATGTCTAGCATTTATGGCATAACAAAACCCAAGCTTTGAACCTCAAGAACCTAATAAAGTGAATCCTATGTGTAGAAAATGGGAGACCATGCCTGCCGAGCATGGTGACGCATGAGGGCTGGCATGCCAGGAACAGCTGCCGCAGTGAAAACCATCTCTTCATTGAGAGTTAGACCAAGCTATTGAGATTTCAAGGGAACTGTTAGGGGTTTCAAAAAAAAAAAAGCCACACTTGCCAATCATTCGTTCATCAACAGGCTACCAAATGGAAGACCTCAACAGCAGACTGGCTTCAGAACAAAGCAAAATGACTTACAGATGCATGTGGATGTTTCGGAAAGCTACACTACATGCATAAAATTAAACTAAGAATTCTAAGAGCTCCCAAAGATTTGTCTATTTGTTAATCTGGTCTGAAAAGCAAAGTGCAGATGGCGGATGACATTCTTAGGAACTTGGCATATTCTCTAGGTGGAAATGCTTTAGCCAAAGTCAGGCCGAAACACACAATAAGCCAAATTCCATGTAATAAATAAGCTAAATATACAAAACAGGCCAGACTAAGCTTAAACGAAAGATAAAAGGCCAAATAATACATAAAGACCAAAGCCATGAGGACGGTGTAGTAATATTATGATAAATATGTGTACTTAAAAAAGAAATGCATTCAAAACCAGTTATATTTAGAAGTTAAAACTAGTATAAAGTAGATAAACTCTGAGAAATTCTTGCCAGTTTGCCTGAGGGAATACAGGAGGGCTGAGATGAAAGGTCATTAATAGACTAGCATAGGCCTGAACCCCCTTCCCTCTGCAAGAGGATTGCAATGGAGGCTAAATTTACTAAGTTGTGCTGAAACAAGAATGGAATGATAAAGGGATACATCTTATCCCAATGGCCCAGGAGGTACGTACAGCAAGGAAGTTGCATGAACATGAAGACAGGGTGTCAAAGTCAGTCTCTCTGTCTCTCGGTGGCCATATTCAGATAGGCCGTACTATCTGTTCATGCCACTCTGGACAAGGGCCATGCCAGACCACGTTGGAACACAGACTAATCGACATTAAGACAGACGTCACCTGTACTTTAAGCATACTGGATGTTTAACATGAACCAGGTTGCATTATTATTATTCTGCGAACATTTTTACTCTGCTTATATTTTGGGAATATTATTTATAATATACGAAAAAATGTGTGACATTTTCTCCAGCCTGTCTTGCTACTCTATCTAATTACCTGGAGTTATGGAATGTAAAAGAAAGAGGGAAGTACTGAAATGAAGCAGCAGTTAATCTTGACAGTGAGTGTGTTTATGTGCACTTTAATAACCCTGTTATTCACAGAAACCCGGTTTCAAAAATGCCATATATAACTGGGATCCTGGTCTCAGAGAAACCGAGGTAATGCATATCAATTTCTTAGAAAGTAGCCCGGTTATTTTATTAATTTTTTTTGCCATTTGATACACTGTATTAATCCCTGCGGTATGTGGCTATGTAAACCCTTACCTGGGTTACAATTAAGGATTCACTTGTCTATTGCACTCAGCTAGCCTGTGCCAAGTCCATGAATGGTTGCATCATCCTGAACATCTGAACATGAAGAGTAGCAGCAGCAAGAAAGGAATGCATAGCAGCAGATAGCATGCATTTTCAGAGCGATGCAGTAACCACCCTAATCAGCCACGTGTAGAAAATGGTGTAAGTGTCCACAAAGAAAAATGTATTGAGGCAAATGCTCAGACAATTGCATTTTTTTTTCTCCTGGTTGACATAACCTGTCTCAATGTTTCAGATATTGTTAAATTATTAATGATGAGCTGATCATACAGTGGGTGGCACGGTGGCACAGTGGTAGTGTTGCTGCCTTGCAGTAAGGAGACCTGGGTTCCCTGCATGGAGTTTGCATGTTCACCCCGTGTCTGCGTGAGTTTCCTCTGAGTGCTCTGGTTTCCTCCCACAGTCCAAAGACATGCAGGTTAGGTGCATTGGTGATCCTAAATTGTCCCTATTGTGTGCTTGGTGTGTGTGTGTGCCCTGCTGTGGGTTGGCACCCTGTCCGAGGTTTGTTCCTGCCTTGCGCCCTGTGTTGGCTGGGATTGGCTGGGATTGGCTCCAGCAGACCCCCATGACCCTGTAGTTAGGATATAGCGGGTTGGAAAATGACTGACTGACTGATCATACAGTGTTAAGCTCAGCAGCACAATCTCAGGAGAGCTTGTTTTCAGATTCCCTGTGACCGATGTAGACGTTAACTCTTTTTTGAACAGCTAAATGTTTTGCCAAGGTAGAACTCCGTAAGTGGATTTGCACATGTGAACATGAGCTTTTACAAAATCAGATTTCTGCCTCAATCTGGTTAAAGTATGGGATTTGGGGCATTCTTTTGTGGTCTACATAATAAAGAGTATAAAGGGGAGAACAAGATCTCCTTAGCAACACACCCTAACAAAATAACCAGGCAATATGAAAGGAAAAATATTCCAAACCTATCAAAAGAAAGCTAACCTTCAACATAATAACCTAGTTTTTCAGATGATAGGTGATCCATAAATAAAGAGAACAAACTCAATGCCCCAGTCATTATCCTCATTATCCATTAGCCAAACACCTGCATCAGAGGGAGGCCCTGCCCCCTTGGGCTCTATATGATGGAAAGAGGATAAAAAGCAAACTGTTTCTACTGACAATGAGCTTGGAAAGGGAGAAGGTAATAGAATGTAGACCAGGAAATTGGTATTTTCATACGGAAACAGAAAATTGAGCAGATTTTAAACAAGAAGGAGACAGAAATACGCCTAAATAAGTCTACATTTAAACTGATCATCAAAACCAAATTGACAAAACAAATGGGATGAAAGAACCTTTAACAAACTGAATTAACATCCTCTAATTCAGCGTTTTTTAACCACTAGATCACTGGCTGTTTTTGGGTTGTGGGTTACCTGCTCTTTACGAAGGATGCCCAGGGATCTTTAATGACCACAGCGATTGAGGACCTCAGTTTTACAGTCTCATCTGAAGTACAGAGTCCATATCACTGCACTGGGGCATTGGGATCCACACGTAGACCCCAGACTAAGCGTCTCCTGATGGCCTCACTAACATTTCCTCTTAATCAGACGTAGAAGTGAAAGCAAAAGTCAAAAGAACTAGAAAACCTAGCACTAAGGCTAACTTTATGGTAATACTTGTACAGGAGATTCATCATCTGAGGGATAGCAGGTGTTTAGAAAGGTTCGATATTTATAGAGTCACATACAGTGACAACAGCAATGACACTCAACGGGACATTCAGTAAACAAAAGAAAGGAGATAATAATTTTAAATATTATAAAACAAAGTCAAATTAAAAAATGATCCATAGAACAGAACAAAACATAGAATACCCCAAAAAAACATGTATGACAGACATTTATATTACAATGTTGATGTTAGCTTATTTTAATTATTAGAGACACTAGATATAAAGTCTGGCCTGCTGGTTTAATGGGTCTCTGACTTGCGTCAAACGAAATGCCCCAAATAGCTGATTTAAACCACAGGATCGTAGGTGCAGAGCGGCACCATGGCACAGTGGTAATAAGGCTACCTCACAACAAGGAGACCGGGGTCCGTGTCCCAGGTGCTCTCTGTGTGTAGTTTGTATGTTCACCCTGTGTCTACGTGGGTTTCCTCTGGGTGGGTGTTCTGGTTTCCTGCCACAGTCCAAAGACATTCAGGTTTGGTGGGATGGCAATGCTAAACCGGCCCATGTTTGTGTTCACGCTACGACAGACCTGTCCAGGGATTGTTCCTGCCTTGCACCCAAAGTTTGCTGGGATAGGCTTCAGAGACCCTGCTCAGGATAAAAGAGTTTGGGAAATGAAGTGATGAATTGTAAGAGCAAGGTCATTGGTCGATTGTTAAAAGCAACAAAGTACATGAGAACAAACTCTGGTCAGTAAGTGGCAAAGTTCTGTCAGAATATCCTGGGCGGCTTTAACAAGGAATAGAATTCCAACTAATGAATGCTATCAGTAAAATGTCAGTGAACTGCAGTGATATGAACCCAACAGAAGAGGAACAAACAAAGAAAAACAATTTAATTAACCAGCTCAGACTAGCTCACCCTAAACAAGAGACATTATCGGACAGCTGCCAGACACTGGTCTGAGGAGATCTAAATAATCATTGTCATTAATGCTCCTATATGACAGCTAGAATGCAGCATAGGTAGCTCACCACAAATTATTTTAATAGCTTAATATAAACCCATATGTTTGTCAGATACTGCTTTGGCAAGACAGCAGAGCGACTAGTGGGTTATGATTAATACGACAATGACCTGACTATAAATAAATTCTGCTCAAAGTCTGTCTCCTTGGCTATTCCCAAAAATCGGTGCTTCTGTTTTTTATTAAAGGTATATGCAAATGCTACAATGGAGTTCTGAAACAAATTCATTTTATGACATGCTTCTCTTGGTTATACTGAATGTTCTTGTTTAGCATGCACCTAAATCAGAGGTTATTCTAGTAAATCATCATATGAAGGTCAATTCCAGGGGCCATAGGCTTTAATCATAATGAAGCTCCCTGTGGCAACATTTGTAAAAATGACTAATTGACTGTTTTATTAATTGATTGACCAATCATAGTCAGGTTATGGAAGCCTTCTGATAGGAAGATATTCAGCAATATCCACCTTAAGCTATCCAAGTAAATATGTCCATTTAATTGTTAAAGAATTCATCTAACATGATCCACGTGAGATTTTTATTTGACAAAACCCAACAGCTGCTGGTCTTAAATTTGTTCTTTTGTAATGCAGGTGGTCTCATAAGTATTTTTTGCTTCCTGTTATTCCATAGTTCCTCCAGAGGATGCATTTAATTGTCACTGACAGTTGATGGTTAAAATGAAGGCCCTGGGTACATTTAATGTAGTGTGTCTAGCACTGAGATTTTACAGTTGACTAATTAATGACACATTTCAAGTCTATGATAGAAACCAACATTAATGTCCCCCTTCCCTTGCCCAGACAGACAGACGCCCATTGCAGAGAATGGTAAGCACTTTCTACTCACTCAGGATTTCCCATAGTTGTGCACATCAGGGTCAGGGTGTCCCCTTCACGAAGAACTCCAGCGGGGTACTGGATCTTCACCTTTGGCGAGTCTAAAACACATGCAGAACACCAATTAGGAACAGCCACTTAAAAAGCATGCCTATGGTGAGAGTAGAGAAGTCAGGTGAACTCGCAGTTCTGAATTAGGGCCTGCACAGCGGGGCTCTGCTCAATCAGTCGCTGGGAGACGGACTGGGGATTTTTTGAAAATGCAGCTGACAGTTTCCCGCAGTGCTCAGAAATGTTTTTCAGTTTGACCTCAAATTTATTTAGCGGTAATGTAGGTAGTGCTTATGCGCCTGCAAAATTTTTTTGTTCCATAAAGTAGTCAACACAGAAGGGCAAATGTAGCACTTGGACATAATGAGCTGTTTTCTCAGGGGTCTTGGATCGCAGTCAACGCTCACCGGGTGAAAACTGATCAGACAGACAAATTGCCACAGTGACAGATAAAAGAAAAAAAACAGCAAGTCATACAAGAGGAGCAAGCAGTTGTGGCTAGAAAGCTGACAGAGACAAAGGCAGATAGATGGATAAGATAGACGGGTAAAGAAAGACAGGAGTCAATGCCGAGTGGGAAAAGAGATGAAATAACACCGTGCAGAGAAATGAAGATGGAAAAAGGGACACTGAAGCACAGACAGATTGCAACTATTGGGAAAAAGTATTAGCCCCCTTCCTGATGTCCTCTAATATTGCAAACTCTTGACAATGAATAATTTCAGGTCCTCAACCAAAGTCTAATATTAGATAACAGACATCTGAGTAAACAAATAACACACGTTCTTTTAAATTATTTTTCGGGAAATCCAGTACCAATTAGTATTGTGTGAGAAAGTAATCACCCCCCTGGTAAAATCTACCTAATCAAAATTATAATTAGAGACAGCTGATTTAACACAGCTAAGCTTGATTACAGCCTGGCCTGCTCTGCATTAACCTCACTTACCATCAGAGAGCACTTGCCTTTAGATTTGATTCAAAAATCACATAATGCTTCAGAAAAGAAAAAAAAAAGGTTATTGATATTTATCATTCTGGAGAGAGCAAAAAAAAAACATTTATTAGTCTCTGGGACTCTATCAAACCACATTAAGAGCCAAATCAAAAGTGCTTAAAACAGAGGTGGCCTCCCAAAATTATTATTATAATAAAATTATTATTATAAATTATTTTACAACCACAAGATAACATCATCTGGGAAGGATAGAAAAAAAAGAAGTAACAAAGCAGTAGCAAAAATCAGTGTTCATGATGCCATGAAGAAACTGGCAGCAATGGGCTTAATCGTTGAGTAGCAAGGCAGAAACCACTGCTACCAAAGAAGAACAACATACATACTCAAACACAGGAAGCAGCTGTTTGATCTCCAAGCCTTTGTGCTATAGAGTGATGAGAGAAAAGTGAAATGTTTTGAACAACATGGGTTCTGTTATGCCGATCGTAGAGCATGCAGAGCATTGCACAGTAAGTTCATCGTACCATCAGTCAAACATGGTGGTGGAAGTATGAGGATGTGAGCATGTTCTGCTGCCTCAGGACCTAAACTTTGGTGTCTGGTCATCCTTCTGTGATTTGCACCTGGCATGCAGTTGAGTCATGCGGCAAGATACATCTCCAAAACACAAAAGCAAACCGACATCAGAATGGCTGAAAATAGCAAAGATTTCAGGTGGCCTGGACCTAAAATCAAAAGAGCTACTGAGACAGGCCTTTAAAAAGACAGTTTATGCTCAAAAACCTAACCAAAGTTTTTGAATTAAAGCAGTTCTGCAAAGAAGAGGAAGCTAAAAAAATCTTCTGTGGTGAAGTGAAAGACTGATGCTGAATCACAGGTTGTAGTCTTTGCAGCTAAAAACTTACTAAATGTATGAGTGGACTACTTTTTCATAAAAAATTCAAATTTTATAATTTGTCGTATAAACAAACCTGCAAAAAAATGTTACTGGCTCAACCAAGGGCCCTTTATATAATAATAATAGGGGGCTCTGCCCACTGCTCGCTTCGCTCACCAAGTCCCAGGCAGGCACTACGAGGTAGCCACTTCACGGATCTGCCACTCGCGTATGGGGAAGCGGATGTACAATTTAAACAGATTGTTATTTTCATGGGAATTGTTACATATGCATAATAGACCTAACTATTTTACATTACAGTGAGTAATTAACCATAGTAAAAAATAGTAAAATGTAATAAATAAAAAGAAAATTATGTTTCCTGTTGCGTTAGAGGTATTCGTTGCATTATACGTGTTTGTTCTGTTTGGCTTTGAAATTAACACACAAATACTTTATAAACTTACACTTTTATTGTAAAACTTCAGCAAAAAATTATTTGGTATTAACTTTTCATCAATATCGCATTGAATTTTGATTCAGTGTTTGGTGTTTCATCGTGACAAGACAATGAATAACTGCCCGTGAGTGAATATCGTTTCTTTCTCTCGAATAAATAAACCAACTCTTTTGAATATTTGTCCCTGTGATTTGTTAATTGTCATAGCAAAAGCTATTCTAACGGGAAACTGTAAATGTTTTAATATGAATGGCATATCAAGATCTCCTTTGGTGTCTAATATTATCTGTGGAAGATGTACTACATTACCTTTATTGTTGCCTGCTAAAATTTTACATGCCAGAATTGTTCAACCATTTTTGAATACAACTACAGTATATACTCACGTGTAAGTCGGGTATTGAAACCCAAAAAATCGATCATAAAATCAGACCCCGACTTATATGCCCGTTCAAAAATACGACACTTCATTTTTTTTTTTTTTTACACTTACATTGCTTCCTCCAATCTCGCACCAGTTTCTCAGACACATTAAATTTTGTTGCAGCAGCACAGTTAACAAATTCTTTCGCCACTTCAACGAATTTTAATTTAAAACCAGCTTCATATTTTCTTCTCATCAAACGCACCATCGTAGATAAGGGATGCTCTTATGATAAAGGTGTATGAGGGTGTGAGATACAAAAAAACACAAAACAGTGCAAACGTCACTTTGGAATAGTTTGAGTATTACTGTGTGGTCACGTAGGCACAATACATAGAAAAAAACAGTGTGCTCCGTGGTTACTGTCTCAATAGCGTGAGTTTTCCGCATTTGACTTTTACAACCAACATTATAAAATGCCGTAAATTATATGGTAAAATCAAGCCCCAACTTATTCGCGGGAGCACTTAAATGCGAGTATATACGGTAATCTTATCCTATTGCATAGACCATCACTCATACATAAATTATGCAATAACATTATGATACATCCTTCTTTCAACAGTAATTCAGCCGGTGGAAGACTGGACGGTGTTAACGGTTGTAGACATTTGGACATAATAAGTCTTCTTTTATAAGAGCTGAGAGCACTGGAACTGTGTCTGACAAAAGCATTCACACAAATGAGAGGTGAGAGGACCGTGGGCATGGGCCGTTAACCGCAAATGGTTGAGAGGAGGGTCGGACTTGAAGAAAATCTCTTGGCAATAGTCTCATCTGAAGATTTTCTTTTATAATAGAGATACAGTTTACTTGAAAACTCCAAAAATTTGAAATCAGGAGAGAGTCAAGCACTAAATCAAAGCAACAGAAAAAAAACAGCACATGCAGTATAAGGTGTGGCAAACACATGGGAATACATGAACAAGGCAAGACAAGATGGCTGGCTGCGTTGCCTACCACTGCCTCACTGTGTGCCCTTTGGCAAGTCGCCTAACCTGTCACTGTTGAGCCGTAAAGTTTCTTAAAACTTATTTATGAGAGAAAATGACTGGAAGATGAAAAATTGACTAAAAGAAGCAGACAAAATAGTAGTCAGTGGGGCATATTAAGGTTACAAAACACTAAAAGAGCTCATCAAAACAAAATGTAGTGGTCAGGAGAGAGCAGTCAAAGCTGAAGGAATGGAAAAATAGAAGTTATTATATATATTTTGTACAATATTTAACTTAAGACAGCAGTACACTGTTCAAAAGCATTAGGAAATTTTGGACAGAAAAAGATTTGACTGTGATAAAAGTATTAGGGTTTAGGTCAATTAATGTTTTTCTACTGTGAAGAATTAATTTATTAGTGTCTTGAAATCCATTTAATTTGGCACAGGTTTTTTTTAACTTTCATTCATTTATTCCCACAACCTGTCTCAGCATGTCCATTTGTGGAGTATCTGTGATGTCAGCAGAAGTGCCGCATTAAATGAAGCAGCAGCGTCATGAATCCCTTGGTGGATTAACACTTCAAAAAAATGCCAGTATAGTTAGTTTAAAACTAACTTAGGTGGTGTCCCCATTTTAGAACTCACTTTCTTGTTTCTGACTTTGATTCTCGGTTTTGCCCTCGTGTTTTGTTGGCCTATTCTGACTGTCCTTCTCACTATGTCTCCATTTCACACTATAGCTTCTGGTTAATTTATTCTTCATAATAATCCCTGGAAACTCTGTTTCACAACAGCTACCTACATAATAACCAATTGAGGTGGCAGACGTGCTGCATGTATGGCTTTAAATGTTGTATTTCATTAGGTGAATGCCCAATGCCTCCAGCTAGACTGCTGAAAAGAGGCATGTGGAATCCTCATTGGTGAGTGTCGTAGCATGAGAATGAGAAATAGTAACATAATGCAGCTTGTCAGTTTCTTAACTAAAATATATTGTAGCTGAGGTACGTTTCGCCCTTGGCATAAGAGTGGCTCGTTCCTTACGTGTGACAGAACCCTGGAGCTCCCAGTTAAAGACTTGCTTCCGAGATGCTGGCTTGGTTAAAGAGAAGAATGTCTCTACTCCTTGAATTTCTCACCATCATTATTCCAGTGCAGCACCTTACGAGACTTTGTATCACCGCAAACAGGCTAACAACTCAATGACACTCAAACACAAGATGCTAAAATGAATTTATAGATTGCTGCTAGAAGCCCAAGACATGTGTGCTCAAAGGCGGTTCATGAAGTGTCTTTCCAGTGTCCTAAACTTCCATTAGCCAGCAGCACTCGTCTAACATTCTCAGCAAACCAAAGCAGAGCCCAAGAATGAGTGCAGTTGTGACAGCAGTAATTGAGGCCCTTAAATGCCTGCTTTCAAGTTCTTATGAGTTATACTGCATTAAAATATTCTTTTCATCAAGAAGAGCTGCATTGATAATAGTTGATCTCCTGACGCAGCATGCAGGTTGGGAGTTCTGAATGAGCCGTGCAGAGATTTGGTGCCTCGGAGAGCTGTGGATCAGTAATGCTCAAACCTCTTTGAAGTGCCACTCCATACTGGGACAGGCGCCTATGATCTGAATGTTTGCCTGGAATATATCACTGATTTCCAACATTCTTCCTACTCTTTAAGTCTTTGTGATTTATCTGATGGTGATAAGGGGGGCTTTATGACTGAATTAAATGTATCATTAACTATAAAGTGAGTTGAGAAATAAAACAGGTTAAATGAAAAAGTTTTCTCCTATGTAAAACTGTGCTTTGCAGTTAATTTGAGTTTGATTGTGCACTTTGTAAAGCAACTAAGGAGAGCTTTAGCTGTGAATGGCACTATATAAAAACATGATTGATGACTGGTGGAAGAATACATGGTGTAAAAGTGGTACACGGTGGAGGTGGAGACTCAGGCGTTGATCATCAGTCCTGTGAGTGTGGAACTTCCATTTTCTCCCCCCAGGTCTGTGTGGTCCTTCTTTGGCTATTCCAAACTGGTGCAAGTGATTATGCCCTGTGATGGACTGGCATCCCATCTCATGGTCATTCCTTCCTTTTAATCAACCAGTTTAAAAAAACAAAATATAACACTCCCTTTAATCATTGAATAAAGAAGAGTAACCCTTTTGGCCCTGGATTTTCTATTTTATGGGAAAAAATATTTTGTGAGATATTCTACCTTTGGGGTGTCTAGAAAGCTCAAAAATGAAAAAAACAAAAAAAACAATCACTATTATTATACAGTCCATCCATTCATCAATTATCCAACCCGCTATGCTCTAACACAGGGTCACGGGGGTCTGCTGGAGCCAATCCCAGTCAACATAGGGTGCAAGGCAGGAACAAATTCCTGGCCAGCCCACTGCAGGACACACACACATATCCACACAACAAGCACACACTAGGGACAATTTAGGATCGCCAGTGCACCTAACGTGAATGTCTTTGGACTGTGGGAAGAAACCAGAGCACCTGGAGGAAACCTACGCAGACACGGGGAGAACATGCAAACTCCACGCAGGGAGGACCCTGGAAGCGAACCCAGGTCACCTTACTGTGAGGCAGTAACAGCGCTACCACTGCGCCACCATGCTGCTCCTATTATTACACAATAACTGCCAAATACTTCAATCTACTTGAGGAAATAAAATGGAAGGTGATGCGCACAGTCCGAAAGCGTCCATTTTCACTTCCGTGTTTTACGGACTGCATGCCAGTCTCTCCAGTCTGCGCTGATAGTAGTATGGCCGGTTCCAATGACTGCAAACGTACCTGTGCTTTACAACAACAGCTGCGTATTTATGTACTGTACTAGTAATAGGATGTCAGGGCCGAAAGGGTTAAAAATGTAATGGTTGGATAGATTACTATTGAAATTCATAAAAGGTCCAAAAGGCATATAAAAATTTATTAGTAATATTTATCTATTGAAATAAATCTTCCCTATTATACATTTTTAAAGCTGGAACAACTATTGGTTCTGATAGGCATAAAGTATAAGGATTACTGTGAAAAAAGGATTAAAACCAGCAGATGAATACTATGAGGCAAAAAATGTAGAGAGCTGCGGCCACAACCAAAATAGGCAAACAAAACTCAAGGGCAAGGCAGAAGACAGTAGAAGATAGAAGTTCAGAGAACCAAAGATGAAACTTGGTGCTGGGATCTGCTTGTTTTATAAGTGAGTATTGCAAAAGGAGTTAAAAGTTTTCTTAATTCAACCGAAGGATAAAGTGTTACGAAGCTGCCGGCACTTCCAGTGACATGATTAATGTGATGATTGCGGCCATGTGACACACTTCTACCACGTCATGGAAACAAATAAAAACTTTCTTAACATAAATCCAATGGACTTGGAAAATTGCAAAACAGAATCTACAAAATAATAATAAAAGATGCAATAAAAAACATATAAAACATCTTAATCATTATTATTATCCATCTATTTTCTGAACTTGCGTTTCCCTTTTCTGGGTTTCTGGAACGTGAAGCAGAGTGAACTGCAAGGCAAGATCACACCCCTGCCCACACTAGTCTATACCAGTTCAGCCTGACCAGACAGACTTGTGCCAATGCAAGCTGCCAATCGCCTTAATAACTCTGGATTGTGGGAGCAGACACACATAGATATGAGAAGAACGTGCAAATGCCAATTAAAGGGCATGCTAGTCAAGAATGGAGTCTAAGCATCACTTACTCCCCTAAATGACAACACAGTTCAACTAATAAAAACTTTTGTGTTTGACAAATGTTTGCACAGTATGTAATAAACACCAGTGTGTATGGTGGTGCAGTGAATAGTGTTGTCACCTCACAAATCCAGCATCCTGGGTCATATCGTGTGCCTAGCCATTGATTGTGAAGATGTTGCGGTTCCCCTGTGTTTATGTGAGATTTCCTTCCACATTTCAAAGACATGTTGTTAGGCTGATTGTTCATTCCAAATGGAGTGTGGAGTGGGTGAATGGACCTCAGGATGGACTCTCTTGCATTGTGGCCAGTGCTGTCAGGAAAGGCTCTGGTGCCCTGTGACATGAACTGCATTAAGCAGATTTAAGAATGCTAGATATTCAACAAAGATGTTGCAGGGGTTTTGCAGATTTGGTTTGAATCTTACACATTCTCCTTACACCTGAGAGGGGGTTTTCTCTGAACACCTACTGTATAATGGCACTGGAAAGTGGCAACGTGTTGAATGTCCATTAGCAGATACAAGTAAGTGTTTCTCTGTACTCTGTGCACATGATAATAATGACCCTATAAGTACCAATGGGGTACACCTTAAGTTAATGCCTGTCTCTAAACCAGTCTTGTAATCAGTGAGTAAATGTCTCTGACGCACTTCCCAGTACTGAATTCCTGTCATAAGTTTAATGCTACCAGGTTTGATACTGAATAGTTAAGTCAGTAAAAAGGATAAATGGAGATATTTATATTTTAATAAATGTATCATTAGATATTTAAAACATATTCTTGCATATTTTTTTAATTTTACAGATTGTTTCAATCTTTTAACAACTCATTTTAGGCCAGGTTCAGACATACCTGACTTCTGTTTGTCTTTTTCACTTGTTAGCAGGCAAGAGTTGCCGGAATGGAGCAGTCTTCTGAAACTAACTCGACCATGCACCTTCTTGTTTGTGATAATGTATTGTCCTAATTACCCAATTAAAATTTAAAAATATCTGGAAATATCCTTGTAGGCTCATAAAATGCAGTTCAGATTTTAATTTCTTTGGTGTTAACCCTAAACATGACTCACCCTTAGAATTCTATGTAAGTATGGGTAAGCCTGTGTCAGACTCAGGGTGATGTTTAACGATCACCTTTACAGTGTTAAGTCTGAATCAATCTCGGAACAGTATTCTGCTGCCATCTAGTGGGTATAATAACATCAACCTGCAAAAAATCAATATTGATTTGCCACTCTAAGGTAACTCATCAATATTCGTGACTGGGGAGGAGCCTTCAATAAAAAAAAAAAACACAATGGCTTGGAAGCAATTAACTTTAAAACCAGTTTTTAAACAAACTGAAACTGAACCATTAGTTGAATCAAGTGATAGTGCTTACAATATGAATTGGTCATCAGACGTTTACATGGATACTGAAACTGATGTATATGGCACTGTATGACTGAACTTCAGTGATATTCCTGGTGAATTCAGTCACATTAAGGTTCATTGTGGTTGAAGTAGATGTGAGGCAAAAAGACAAAATGATTATGGTCAAGTAGAAAGACAAGAAAGACATTAGCCCCTTACGCACTGTCCACAATGCATCGACTGTTGTTTGGGACGAGGAAATGTGGAAGTGGAGAAGCTTTGTGCTGTGGCAGCCTACAAAAACAAAACTGGTGCATTGATCGTGGGGATCAGGCACTAACATTCTACTCTGTCATGCTCAAGCAATAGAAAAGTTATTATAAGAGGAGTGCACAAAGTAACACACTTGTACTATCCTGATTGCTTGCAACATTGGGCTGTTCATTAATGACTGTTTCGAAACACAGCATATGAAGCACACATACTAAATCTGCATCACTACAGCAGTGACCACTAGACACACCTTTCCTGTTTTATTTATGTTGACATTTTGGTATTTACCATATGTTTCTCTTACACGTAATAACATTTTTTCTTGTTTTTGACTAATTCTTCTCGTAGTAAACATAATGCTAAGGTGGCTATGAAATCCAGGATTAATTTAATAGGCATGATCTTGTCTTGCAATCCACTAACATTGGTGTCAGGGTTGGCGTCATAGATTTCATGTTACAGGAACTCAGAAAAGGGAAACAAAACTTTAGAAAATAGTGTAATGATTAATATTTTTTTGATATGCCTTTGATTAGTTTTGATATTGAGCAAAAGCATTTCAAAATATCCCACAATCACTTCCTTTGGAAATACTGTCTATCAACGGGATGCTCCATTTTGAATTATCTGAAAATTTACTTTTACCTATGTATATCAAAATCAATTTTACATACCTCAAGTTGTATTTCAGGCATCTCAAAAGTTAATTTCAAGGCATTTAAAGGCCCTAAAATGCACTTTATAGTGTAACATGTTGGAATGAAAGATAAGGAGAGTCTCTCGACATGGAGGTCAAGAGGGGTTGTGGGTTTTTTTTTTCTATAAAAAAAAGGAGGGGGAAATGATCTTGTGGTAAAAGACACTGAACTTTAACCTTAAAATCTGGAATTGTGACGTGTGTGTTGTTAAATTACCAAAAACACTTCCATTTTGCATCATTTATCACACAAGAGCTAATTCCTGCACTAAGTGATGTTTAATGCTGCTCATAAGGAAAAAGAGCCGTTTTATCCAGAAAGGGCAGACACTCCCCAAAAAAAATAAAAAATAATAAGGTATGTGCAGTCTTCAGACATGTTCAAATTGTATAGTAATGTAAAAAGTTTAATATCAACGAACACATTGTCAAACCCAGCTAACCCAGTTCAAAGTCACAGGGTTTGGAGCTTGTACCAGGAGCACCAAGCACAAGGTAGGGCAGGTACCAGTCCTCTGTAGATAAATCACAAATTGCTTGAAAAATGTCTTTAAAATGAAATACTTGAAATAAACTCTCTTCTGAAGTATTTAAAAAACATTTTAAGATATGAGCATGGCCCACTAGCACAGTGGTTCATCTGCAGAGTCTGAGACTCAAATCTCGGCCCTGGCTGTGTCAGAGTGGCGGTTTCTTGCTTTGGTTTTCTGTTAGGATTCCAGATTTCTTTGCTTATCATGATGTACATTTAAGATTCATTTAGAAGTAAAGTATGTGAGAGTGTGTGTGTGAGTGAGTGTGCCCTGTGATAGAGTAATTCACACCAATCTTTAGCATCAATTTTAATAAGTTCTTCTACAAAATCACTTACTATGGAAATGCTCAAAATGAACAGTATGTTATTGGAGATCCTATGACTGCTGTTATGCTGTAGACAGGCTTCCTAACCAGGGGTGATTCCCACTTTTTGACAGATGTTGCCAATATAAGTTCAAGTTTTTCATGCCCTAGTGTCATAAGGATGGTGTAATAATATTATGTACTTAGAAGAAAAAAAAACAGTTCTTTAGAAACCAATTGTTTCACTTATACAGAATAAAACTAGTAAGAATAAAACTAAAAATCTCAGAAACGGACTGGTAATCTAGCCTGGGGGAATACAGGTGGGCTCAGATGAAAGGCCTAGCCTGGAAAGGATGGAAAAGTAAAATTTGTGATGCCCGCACCCCTTTCCCCAGGAAGAAAGTATAATGTGTGGAATTGGACCTAAATCCACCTGTGACAAGTCATGCCTCTGCAGGACTGCACTGAAGAATGGGTGACGGCCTGCACTACGATATGCCATTGGTCTGAAAGGCACATCAAGGAAGCGGGACTAAAATAAAGGCAGGGTAGCAAAAAAACTATCTCTACCTCTCTGACATTTTCCATTCTGAGGGGAGGCCATTTCTGCTGGACTGTACGGACAGCATGCTGGATCAAGAGCCATGCTGGAGCACATCAGCTCAGAGACTAATCAGGACAGCAAGACAGACAGCCAACTGGTATTAAGTATATGGATGCAAGATGAACTTCTACTTAGGCTATAATGGTATTTATGTCACACTCATTTTACATTGATGCAAACCCAGCCACAGGGGACGCACAAACCAGTGTGTTTCTTCCTGCTGGTCCCAAGCCCAGATAAATGGGGAGGGTTACATAAGGAAGGGCTTCCGGTGTAAAGTTTTGCCAAATCAATATGCGGACAAAATGATCCATTGTGGCAACCCCTAACAGGAGCAGCTGAAAGAAGAAGAAGAAGATTATTTTGGGCATATTTTCTATAATATATGATAAACATAGGTGTAACTTTCATTCCTGCCTGTTCTGGTATACCATCTAATTGCCTGTGGACACAGATATCAAAGGTAGTGTAACATATGATCCATGTAATAAAAAATATAAGGGTGATTAGGTTCACCTTACTACCCTACCACGACCAAACACCTAGTACCAGATAAAACACCTTTTCATCCCTTCTTTACCCTGCTTAAATCCAAATTCTGGTTTGTAGACATCACCATGGCATCATCAGATATAACCCTGGACATGCAAATGGGTCAACGTAGAGTTTCCAATTAAGATAATCTGCACATTTCTGGGATGTGACATGAAAACAAGAGGAGCCCATGAAAACATGGGGCCTGGAGCTGGAAAGAAGCTGTCATCTATGCCATTTTTTAAGTAGTCAATGCTCAAACACCACAACTAAACAATACCGTAATCTGCCTGATAGAACATGTGTGTAACATCGTGAGACACGGGTACAGTCTGCTCCGCGCTCTCCACAGACAGTGCCACTGCCTCCATAATGCATTGATGAACGAGCCACAGGACTCCATTTGGCACTTCTGATTCCTTGCCTTGATACATAACAGCTTGCACTGCAAACAATGGGGACTTTACTGACTATTAAATGCTCTCCTCCAATCTGGATCAATAAATCACTTCTTTGGTCTGATTTTGAAATTTTCCTTCAAAATGTCACCTGTTCTTTTAATTCTATTTTCATACAAATTTGATGATTAAAATTGGGTCCAACTAATTTTTTTCTCACTTAGAATATCCCCAAGGGTGATCCGGCTCGCAGGATCCTCATTATTAAGAACCTGAGTGACTGGACCAGGCCAAGGAGACACCCACGTAACACCAGGCTGCGGCAGATAAAGGGTCATTTCTGGAAGGTTGGGACTGGACCGCGTGTTGGCCTGGGGTGTTGCCAACCAGGATCCCGAGCTGTTTTGTTGTGTGGTGGGGTCGGCAATGTGCTGTACCAGTTCATGCTCCCTAACCTCACCTGACCTGACCTTGCAATATACTGTGATCAGGGTACTGTATGTGTGTTACACTACGTATATGACTTAAATTACTTTAAATAGTGGCAAATGTGAACAAAAATATTGTACAAATTAAAGGTGTCACACACAAAATGATCATTAATACAGTAAGTTGCTAAACTATGAAGTATCTCCCATTAAAATCCCTTGACACCTTGATCCCTTGATAGGATACTACATGACTGGGTGGTGGGCATGGTGGACAGAGAGGCAAAACCAGTCATTTGCGAGTCGGACCCCTGTGTGGCACCTCTTCAGTGCAGTAATCACCCTCCCACCTATTAAGCAGAGACTGGGCTTTTCAAGCAAGTGCCGCATTTTGTTTTCTTTATGCAGAACTACAGAAATGCAAGTCAACATCCCTAGGCATCTGGTGAATACATAAATGGCTAATCTGCATAAGAATTTAGAAAAGAAGCATAAAACTTTCATGGAAATCAAGAAAAAAAAGAACGAAAAATCCGTCATTTTTTATCCTCTTCTGCTGTGACTGATTCTATGGAATATTAATTTGAAAAAAACAAGTAATGATAGAGCTTTGTTTTTTATTTCTAATACTTCTGTTTTTTTTCCCCCATAAAATGTAATTCATTAGAGCTGATGAACAGCTCATGAATGAAACAATGCCTCTTTGTTGTCAGAGCAAATACCCTGCTGTCAAAATCTCTCCTTTGAACATTCATGTGGCTCAACATCTGAGCACATCTTCCCTTTAGCCACTGCATGACTCAGATGTTGCTACAGAAGCTGTGAGGAGCCAAAGACTGCTGATGGACGTATGGATGAACAATCCATCCATCCATCCATCCATTATCCAACCCGCTGAATCCGAACACAGGGTCACGGGGGTCTGCTGGAGCCAATCCCAGCTAACCCAGGGCACAAGGCAGGAACCAATCCTGGGCAGGGTGCCAACCCACCGCAGATGAACAATCCAGACCCTCTCAATTGCCCACCCTTCCACCAACAATCTTCATAATACAGGCTTATGGTTTTCCGAAACAGAGCATGCCATAACCCCAAGCTAAATTTTCTAGCTGTTGCATCACAATAATAATAATAATAATAATTAATAATAGAATTTATTTATATAGTGCCTTTCCCATGTTCAAATGAACCAAGATGGAAGAAAGCATTTAGATGGAGGGCAACCACAATGGGAGACAAGCTGGCAAATGCTGCTGATCATGCCATCTAAGTGCTCACAACAAAGGAGCAACTTTAATATCACAAGCTGAAGAGCCAGTCCAGAGGTTTCCAATAAACAAGAGTGGACCAAACTGTTTTTAGAAGCATAAAATATTGACAAGTATAAGATAACCTTTCTTTGTGTAAGAAAAAAAATATTAACAGCTTGCAAGTTACTAATGGATAAAAAAAAACCCTAACAAAGCTGTTTTTTTCTGTAACGGTGGGTTATTCATACAGGCATCTGTCATGAGACAGGGTACAGTAAGCTGGCCAAGGACAATTTCTTTTTATGGAATGCATCCGTTAGGCACAGGAAAGATCACTTTTCCTTCTTTAGGGCCACTTTTCCAATGTACACAAAATAGAAACGGTTAGCCGATGCACACAATCTAAGATGAAATGCTTAGATAAACATATCTAATTGATAAGTAAGGGGAATGGGGAAGGAGGAAAATTATTAAAAGTCGAGTGAAACAGGGGAACTTTGCTCTTCTGCCTTGCAATGTAGAATCCATGTACTCATTTGCGACTGAATTAAGACTGACTGACTGAACTATTCCTATCTTCCTCAGAGATCTCCTTCCACAGTTTCATGTCAGTTTGTCTAGCATCCTGATCTGTATGCGCTGTAAAATATATCAATGTTTCCTTTTCAATTACATTGCTCAGTAGCTTTTACCAAATTGCTGCATCTCTTGGTGTGAAGAAAAGATTCTTGTCTACCAATCTTGAATTGACTTCCTTTAGTCTCCAAAATCTTAAAAATAAAGGCACCAAAGCGGTTCTTCAGAACGATTTTTGGTTCCCGAAAGAACCACCCACATGAAAGTCTCAGAAAGTATCTTCATTTATTTAAATCCATAACAGGCTCCATACATAACCGTGAAAGAATGAATGAATGAATGAATGAATGATAACGGATTTGTAAAACTCCAGTGGGTTCCTAATTTTAAAAGGACTCTTGCTACAGAAAACCTAAATTCATGTTTTCTTGATGTGTTGTATTCTTCTACTTAGCATAATACACTCTTTAAAATAAAGGTGCCAGAGTAGTTCTTCAGAGTGCTGCCATGGGGAAACCATTTTAGTTTCCCGAAAGACACATCGACATGAAAGTTCCAGAAAGAACTTCAGATCTGTGACAGGCTTCACACAATGAATGGATGGTAACAGTCTTGTGAAATACTAATAGGTCTTGCTGAACACACTAAGTAACACAGGCTAAGTTCAAGGTTCTCTTAATCTGTCCAGGTTACATTGAAGAATTTGATTTTTTTTCCACATTAGGAAGGTTTTCAAAACACAAAGAACCAGCTTCATATAAGAAGGATCTGTCCAAAAATGAAATGGCACTTGGGCAAAAAATGTGCTATGAAAAACCACACAACCCAGTAAAGAACCATATAATCCCACCATTAAAGAACCATTGTTTTTAAGAGGGTATGCATTGAATATTTATGTTTTTTTCTGCAAATTAGGAACCTTTTCTAAGCCCAAAGAACCAATTTCATATGCACAGCACTCATCCCGATCCTTGTTAAGCAATAGTTCTTTGAGGAACCACACAACCCAGTAAAGTGCCATTAAAGAACCATTATGTTTAAGAGCACACTAAGTGTCCTTGTAATTTAACATTTAGGTTGAAGAATTTTGTGGGTTCAACAATTTTTGTCACCTAGTTTAGGCCTACATGTATGGTTTTCACTTTAAAACTGTAGGGTATCAATCTTCTCATGCCCTTCTGGGTTGCTCTTCTTTGCACATCACTTTTCATGGAGCCAGCATGCCTCATAGACACTACAGAATGTTCGTAGCTGTTAGTACTTGACAAGTCTTAGGCTCACCGCCAAATAAAATTCTTTAAAAAACCCGATTTCCACAAGGTCATGCAGTTAAATTTCTAGGAATTTAGCTTTTTTTTAAGTGATGTATGCATATAATTCAGGACAGGGCTGGCATGAAACACTTCATCACACTTTTTAGGGAGAAATCTGATCTCACAATATCTTCTACTGTATTCCTTCAAGAAGCTCCATGTGAGTGAGATTTAGTAATGCATAAACATTGTCAAATTCACTTCACTTTGAGTTCGGCAGAATTGTGGAAATGTCCGGAAACTTCACCAAAATCGGTAAGATGCATTGAGGTCAATGGACAAGGAGAAACTGAACTAGCTGGAGTGGATAAAATGGTGCAATGGTCTTTTAGCCCTGCAGTGGGCTGGCATTCTGCCCGGGGTTTGTTTCTTGCCTTGCGTCCTGTGTTGGCTGAGATTGGCTCCAGCAGACGCCCGTGACCCTGTAGTTAGGATATAGCGGGTTAGATAATGAATTGGATGGATAGTCTTTTAAGTGTCCATGAGGACAAGCAAAGTGTCTGTCAACTATGCCTGACTGATAATTGTGGCCAAAAACGTGTCCTGAGCTGTAGAGCAGCAGTGCTAACCACTATGCCAAGAAATGCAGACAGCATGATGACCACAAAAAAAATATATTAATTGACTTCAAACTAGAAAAAAAGTGAAAAGAAATATATCATTGCACTTGGGGAGTTCCAATCCTCGGGGTACTGATTGCCAATGCTACAAAGCAGTGTGTGGAACTGGCTTATTTCCATTGTGTTGAAGTTGCCTTCCACATAACTGGCACCACTTTTTTGTTTCTCTGTAGATGCTTGGCACTATATTCTTCCATTAAAAAGATATAACTCTTTGCAAATCATAATAAATCACTCATCATTCTTATATCACAAGATCTTGTGTTTTCTGTGTCCATAGGGGTTAGGTGTCCTTAGGTGTGGCTAATTGCACATGCATTTGGTGCCCCCTTCCCTAATATAGACCCAGCATTGGCTGATGAGTAGACAGGAACTTGAAAATTGGTTTCTGCTACTCTGTACTGGCACTTCCCCATTTGAGATTCGGAGAAGTGACAGTTTATGCATGCATATCGACACATCCACAGAGCGTGTGATGTAAGGGATCAGTGCTATAAACTCTGTAGGCTGCCCTCATCACTGCCTGATCTGAGCTACAAATCAAGCAGCATAACAAACTTAACCCAGCAGTGAAGACACAACATACAATGAATCTGTTTTCATAATGCACCCATTACAGTCAGCAATTGTACTCCTCAAATGAAAATACTGCAAGTTGTTTTTTAATGCATGCAGGGTGCAAGTAGACTTCTGTGTATATGGCATACATTATTTATGCTTGGGAGAAGCTTGGGCAGCACAGAAGAGTGGATTGTGGTTACAGTGTGCACGCATTAAAGTTTGGATAGTAACATCCCCATCCCAAATGGCTGGTACAGCCTTGTGATGTCTTCCTGGCCTTGTAAGGCATCATGGGGCACTGGGAACAAAATTCAGTGATCAAAGCTAACAAGATTAATAAGAGATAGCACAGCAGTAGTAGAAAGCGGTCCTAAAGGATGACAAATTCATGTCTTAACTTCCTACTTTCTTTATGCCTTCTTCTGTAGCCAAACTGTTATCCCTTAGCAGTGGCTGTAGGATTTTCTTTTTCTTTTTATTGTTCTTCATCCCCAAGTCTCACATGTTCTGTGCAAATGCATTGACCAGGCAGTAAATAAAAAATGATTACAGTGACTTGACTGCATGGAAATGGAGCCACATCTGCTCTTAAAGAAATTAACAAAGAAAGCAGCAGATGGAGAGGATCACCAGGGGTCTATGTGAGGACCGTCTGAGACTACAGTGCAGATGTGCCTTGCCCACCAAGTTGCAGGTAACCAGGTGCTGAGGAACAAACTCCTATAACTGTGAAGCTGAACGGTCAGTTACAAGTTCGATTCATGTGCATTCACTTGTGTGGACTTTGAAAATTCAAAAACCAATTTGTGGTTCCAGCTGAGTGAAGATGCTGCAACCATAACTGAAGGAGCTTCAATAAAACATCCCAACATGGACTCTTTTGTTCTGAACTTTAAAGCCCTGGCGCTTCCAAGATGTGCTGTGGACATTGGTAAACTGTATCCATGATATTAATGTATTTATGTGTGCAGTGGTTCCAAAGGGGGTGAATTTATAGTATTACTGAATATAAAGCTGCTGCACTTATTTAGGAAAGTGTGGACATGTCAACCATAACAGATTTAGATCGGATGTTCTTCGATAATTTGCTTGAACATTCCAGCTAATTTTGTGACTTCTCTCATCGCACTAAGTATCATAGTTAGCTTGTGGTACTGATTTATTTGAGTGAATATGAGAAAGAGGCTGTGGGCCGATTGGAAGGGGAAGCGGGACATCAGGAGTGGGGGACCTCCTCACTCACACGCCAGCCTCCGTTTGACTTGGTCTACCTCTCGCCTAGCGATACCTGTTACTTCAGCAGACATTATTATCTAAAGATTGCTAAGGAGTAACGTTTGACGTTTTTGAGAGAGAGATCAGAGCTACGTGCGTTTTAGAGAGTAGCTGCTGATTGACAGAGATATCACGGCCACATGACTTTCTCTCCAAAAGTCAGAGCTGAACACGACCTACCTTTCGTTATGCCAGAATTATTTTTTTTATTGATTTTTAAAGTTTGTCCTGTTTCACTACTACGTGGGCGGAGCCAAGGGGGGCAGCTAGTTATATATAAATTCATAGTTTTAAATATTTCCATGTTAGTAATTTTACTTGCATTACTTCACTTTTGACAGTCTGGCCAACACTCTGAACCAAGCTACTGTGAAGAACACTACAAAAAAATTAATTGAAATGCATTTAAAATGAGTTCTGGACTAAAACAGGACAGGACTGGTGGGGTGGGGGGAGAGAAAAGGGGTGACTTTGATGACATTGGGGACTAAGTTTAACCTGCTCCTATCACCCACTCAAAGATGGACAAGGACCCCAGTATATAAGGCACACTTGCATGGCACTGTGCCTTATGGGCTGGGTGATAACAGAGGCTGGAATTAAGATAAGCTACACTGGTGGTATCTTTACCTTAAAAAGCCTCTTAAAAATTTGCATTAGTAAATATAATTTTTAAATCAAAGTGTTTAACTAAAAAGCCAGATTAACCGCTTTGCAAAACATATCTCCAGGCCATTCAAGGATCTACAACCACAGAGCGTCCTTTATCCCACCATGCCCAGCACACAGCAGATATGACAATCACCCAGTTTTGAAATGCGGCCAGTACTGGACACACACTAGCAAGTTGGAACTTATTTTCATTTATTTCAGATGTTGTTATGATGTCCAAGCTACAGCATACAAGGTCCTTGGCATGTGTAATGCAGCCTTGTGTCAAAATGGGCTTGATTTTTCAAAGAATAAAAGGAGAAAATAAATCAAGGTTTGCAGTGGGTAGAAATATGCCCGCTCCTAAGATATGCCACCTTTAATTCCAATTTCAAAGCTTCTCCTTGTCAGCAAGCCTTCAAACCTACCAATAGTAATGAAATCATCTTGTGATTGATGAATGAGGCTTATCCTTGCAAACTGTTCCCTTTTGCAATTTAATAAACTCCGGGGGAGCAGAGACAGGGTTGGATAACTGAATGAGGAATGCAAAATTTCAAGCCCCCAGTCAAAATAAATAAGTCAGGTCTTTAGACAAAGGAAAGAGGCGAATGAATAGAGATTTATAGTGTGACATCCTCAATTAGCCCCGGTTAGTTCACGCTGAGCGGCAGAATTAAAAGATAAGACGTATTCAGTAAGCCAGAAAGATAACTGCTTCCTGGCTCTGAACAGCATCAACTGAAAGAGCTGGCAACTTCAAATGAAAGTTTGCAGGTTTTTATATTTCCGTTTTTGGGGGGGGGGGTTTCTATGACACAGGACAGGACTGCATTATCTGAATATTTTCAAATGATCAGATGTCAGGGTTAATCTGAACCTGAAGAGTACAGCTTCCTCTTTGGTAAGCTCTAACCTGCCTTTCTCCAAGTGTTGTTCTCTATTAAATGTGATGACAGGAGGGTCAGTCTGGGTTGCACTTGGCTTTTGAAGATTCCAAGTCATTCTGGTCACTGCCTTTCTCTCAGACAGAAGTCTTGTCACATCACAGCATGTACAGATTAGGTTAACTGCTGTTCCATTCTGTATTCTATACTAGTGTGACTGGCTCACATCATATATTTAAATCAGCTTTACAGCTACATTTTAAAATACATGTCACACGCTCACGCACTGTGGGACTGTGTGTGTGAAGGAGGCTCTTAAACAAGAATAAAAACAGGGGACAGATTTGGGTGAGGTACATGTACTAAACTCTCTTCCTCTCTAAGTCCTAGGATGGAGGAAGAGATCTTAGAGGAACAGTGATGTTGCTTCCGGATGTACCTGGAAGTCCCACCCCTTCTGGTCACGACATCATAAAAGAAACAAAATGCCTTCATTTATGGACCCACCTCTGGCGGAACCACATCAGCCCACAACAGCAACACACCCTTAGAATGAAGGAAACAGAGAGTTCTGATTGTTTTCTTTTGAATTTCTTTTATATAACATCGATACTGTTAAACGCTGTGCACCATGAGACCCCCACCCCTTTATGCTTGTCTCATTTCAGTTCTTCACATACAGCTGCCCAGAATTTCTCCCTAATTCTAAATTGTCAATTCACATTATTAAAATAGCTGCACTCATTAGAATAATCTGGATGAGAATAGGCCATTCAGCTTAGCAAGGTTCACCAGACTTATCCATTTAATTCATCTAGAATAACATTAAGTCGAGTTTTCAAAGTCCCTAAAGTCCTACTGTTGTCACACACGTGCAAGTAGGAGGCAGCTAAAGGGCTTGAGTAATCGTAATACCACATAAGACCAGGGGGCAGCGGGGTGCACTGACTGTCTTTCTCAGTTCTTTGCAGACCCTTTCCGGGAAATCCCAGCAGGTTCCAGCACCTTCGCTGATGTCACTTCCTGTCCCGATGACGCCACTTCCGGGGCATTCAATCACGTCACTTCCAGTCCAGACAACGTCAATTGTTGTTCTGCCCACCTTGATGATGTCACTTCTGGTCCTAGGGCCCTTGATGACGTCACTTCCTGTGTGGACCTTTAAAGCCGCCATCTTGCTTCTAGTTAATCAGTTCTGTTTTGAACTCTTGTGAACATCTATGTTTGAAATCTCAACCTTTTGCAGCCAGGACATATTATATGGGTGGCTGCCCCAAACCTGTATGATGCCTGGTGTTCTTATTTATCACACTGTCTACCACACTACTAGGCGACTTATTCCAAGTGTCTGTGGTTCTCTGTGTGAAGAAAGACTTCTTAATGTTTGTGCGAAATTTACTCTTAACAAATCTTGTTCCTTATAATCTGCTCTTGTCATTATAGCTTGCTTATTGGACAAATTGAATTATCTTCTCTCAGAAAGTGCTCAGGAAGAGTCATTGCATCTTTTGCATGAGTAACTCATGGGAGGTTCAACTCAGCATTACAGGCCCCCTTCCAGAAGTGCTTTAGTTGCCTACGCTTTGGTAAGTGCTTCCTTAGCAAATGCAATTCCATTATACATTTAACTTTTTCTGTTTTTCCTCAGAGGGGTTTGACTCTGAATAGGGTCAAAGCTCATATTTCGTAACATTTAGTCTGTCATACTGTGCTCAGGTCAGAACTGATCGCCGTTTATATCTCAGGCAATAATCTGGCCAGGTCACAGTACCCTCACATCTTTAATTATGTCTGGTCAGCAATGGTCACTACTGTGTTTGTAGCAGATACTGCACTACTCTGCTGTTCTAGTTAATATCACTGCATCTAATTCCATCGTTACCCCAATAATCAAATGAAGCTTCGAGGTGCTTAGGTCTGGCCTGTGATATTTCTTTCACAGTATTGTCAAATCTGGTCAATACTTCTTCACCAAAAGTTTCGTGATCAGACCTCAGCTTGCTCTTATTTGGCTTGTGAAATTTTTAAAATACGCTTATCTTAATGACTATGTGGTAACCTATCAAAACAGGCACAGCACAAGCATATGAACTTACAGTGTACATTCAGGGCATAGTTGTTGACCCTCTTCTGGCCGCGCAGGGCTGGGTGAGTGGCCTCACAGGACACTATGGCTTTGTCATCCTTTCTGTCCACCTGGAAACGGATGGTGTTGGAGATGCTCACAGTTTTGTCATTCTCCTGCTGGCTGGTCACCCCTAGACAAAATGAAGCAGAGAATTATCATTTTAAAACAGCTCTGAGTCACTTCTCTATACACATGGGCAAGTGCCAAAAAATATCCACTTTCACTTGTTGTGGCAGAGTTTATAAAATGTGACCATTGGTACACTTCTACAGCACACTCCGCTGATAAAGTCACCCAGTTTTTCGTTTTCACATTCCTGCTTCCTGTGTGCTGACTGATTTCCCACAACTTGATTAGTGAAGTTTAACTGTGCCTTACAATCTAAAGACCAGAGAAGGAATGGAGATAGAGGTTCTCGACAGAGAAGGTGAGGCAACCACAATATTTATTAATAAACAGGTCCTTGGTGATTACCAGAACCGTTCCTTTATTTTAGCACCTTCTTTTGACAAGTAAAGTTCAGTATTTGACTTTTTAAATGTATTTAAGTGTTGAAGCCCACTTCAAATGGCAACTGTTTTGAGAGATGGGGGCTGTGTTGCACCCTGCTTCAACCTGGCAATGCATGATGGGAGAGTGACATCAACTTGATACATTGATGGCCCAGTCTCACTACACTGCCATAGGCAATACTCTGATTACATTAAGCCTTTGTTCATTCCATATTCCTCAGTTTCTAAAAGAGACCTTTGAAGCAAGACGCATATACATTACACAATGTCCACATCTGAACATCTGCAAGCAGACTCACAAATCCATCACTTGGAACAATGGGGCTACAATGAGCTTGCTTCATTGTGTGTTATATGATCCTTAACCAAAATGATTACATTGTAGGCAAATTCTGCATTTCCACTACTGACTGTCTTTCCGTGTGGCCCTTAAGTGGTCTCCAAGTGTACTTGGCTTCCCCAGTATATCCTCATCTAAATTCAATTCAATTCATTTTTGTATAGGACTCTTGACTGAGTGCAAGCTCAGAGCAATGAAACAAGTTTTAGAAATTAGAAATTACTAATGACAAAATAAATACACATAAAGACATAAAAATTTGTTTAAACAGAAAAACTGATAAAACATAACCTAAGAATATCTTAAGCTACACAGTTGTTATTGTGTGAAAGTCATTGGGTATCCAAGCTTTTACAGACCTCCATTTTAATAATGCGTATGCATCCAATGTGCAGCTCTGTTTAAATTTACTCTTCCAATAATCCACAGATATTTCCATGTGCATATCAGAAACTTTGTCAAAAGCAATCTGTTCAACTTCTTTAATCTTCATTGTCTTAAATGTCTACAGTTCTAATTAACTCAGACAGGACACATACTTCAAAAATACAAGAAAATGATCATTAAAAGAAAACACCTAATCACGGATAAAAAAATAAATTCTTTGGATAGAAAGGGAGTATAGGGTTACCTATACAGTGTACACACACACACACACAGGCATACAGTATATTAGTGCCCTCTATAATGTGTGAAAAAGTACTTCAAAGAGCCAGCAGAACTCTGGAAAAACTCTTGTGGACAAACGAGACAACGATAAACCTGTAACAGAGTGATGTCAGGAGCAAAGTGTGGCGAGTACTGCCCAAGATCCAAAGCATACCATCTCATCTGTTAAACATGACGGTGGGGGTGCTATGGCTGGGGCATGTATGGCTGCCACAGGTCCTGGCACACTTATCTTCATTGATGATGGAACTGCTGATGGCAGTGGCACAATGAGGCACATGGAAACATTTTATCTGCTCAAGGTCCAGTAAATACCTCCAAACTCTTTGGACATCACTTCATTATATAACAAGACAATAACCGCAAACATCTGCAGTGGGTTGGCGCCCTGCCTGGGAGTTTGTTTCCTGCCTTGCGCCCTGTGTTGGCTGGGATTGGCTCCAGCAGACCCCCGTGACCCTGTGTTAGGATATAACGTGTTGGATAATGGATGGATGGATGGATGACTGCAAACATACTGCTATGGCAACACGGGAGTTTTTCAAATCTAAAAAATGGAAAATTCCTGAATGGCCAAATCAGTCACCTGATTTAAATCTAATTACGCATGCTGAAGAAAAAACATTAAGGGGACAAGCCTCTAAAGCAAGCAGAAGCTGAAGATGACTGTATTAGAGGATTCGCAGAACATCACCAGAGAAGATCCTCAGTAACTAGGCAATGTCTCTCCATCGCTGACTTCAAGTAGTCATTGCCTGCAAGGGATACGCAACAAAGAACAAAATATGATTGCTTTAATAGACCTGCCACTGCAGTGTCCCAACCATCATGGTCCCCTGAAATGGGGGATCATGTGGAAAAAGTGTTGTCATTACTACATGCTGTGACCAAAATGTATGTAAATACCCTTAAATGAATCATGTCTGAATTGTTTGATTTGTAATTTAAAATTATGGAGCAGAGAGGCAAAGCATGGAAAAATGTTTCTTTGTGTAAAAACATTGTCAAAATCACTGTGTGTATATATATATATATATATATATATATATATATATATATATATATATATATATATATATATAGTCACTGTTTTTGTTCATTATTTTATCATTATTTTAACATAAATGAAGATTAGCCCATATTTTAAGACAGATTTACACTTCAATAGTTATTTCTAACATACTTGTCCTTGCCACTGTACCTTCTTCAGTGGATGTTATCTTTTACATGACTAACTGGGTGATCCAGATGACGCTGTTTTTCTCCTTCACTTTCATTCAGTGTTGTGTGTTTATCAATATATATGGCTTCCCTAGTGGATAGTGTGCATTTGTCAGTTTAAATGTGTACCCAGATTGCAGAACAAGTTTAGATATGAGATTTTTTTGTTAGATAGATAGATAGATAGATAGATTGTGGCAGATTGCTGGGGTCCTTACCTGGCCGGGATGCCTGGAAGGACCGGAAGTGGACATTAAAAGCTTCCGGGCCACGAGAGGGCAACCCCCCTGGACTAAGAAAGGACTATGGGAAAAGAGGGAAAAGGATTTACCTTGTTGGGACCCATGACCACCACCAGGGAGTGCTTTCAGACTCGTGGGACCTGGAGAACTGTCACTTCCGCCACACCAGGCAAGATGGCGGATGAACCTTCCAGGGACGCCCGGAGTGCTGCCGGTGCGAAGGCTGTCATCAGCCACCTGGAGCACATCCAGGCGGGAATAAAAGGGGCTGCCCTCATACAATCGAGGAGCTTGGGTCGGGAGTGGGAGCAGGACAAAGCTCCCAGAAGGAGAGTAGAGGCGGCTAAGGTCTGTGCTAAAGAAGAGTTCATTGTGGGGGATTATTGCTGTGTGCTTTGTGTGGTGTTTGGGACTGAAACCTCTGTTTATTTGTAAGAAATAAACGTGTGCTTTTGATAAAGATGTGATTTCCGACTGGTCGTGTCCAGGTAAGTCTCACAAGATAGATAGATAGAACATTATTTGTCCCCAGGGTCATTTTTGGCTTTTTACAGTAGCTCAATAAATACATAAAATAAATAAATGTGCACACACACACACACACACATACACACTTTGGTTTGAAGTAAAAGAGAGAAAACTCCTGACTTGTTTGTCCCAGTACCAATAAGCCATTATGCAGATGTATTGTTGTTGGTATAAAGGAGCCCCCATAGCGTTTCTTGACACATTTCTGTTGAAGGTACCCAGTGTTAGTGTTTCAGAGACAGGACGTGCAGCATTGTTCACAATGGCACTCAGTTTTGTTTTAATTCTCGCCTTCACTATGACCTCCGGAGGTCCAGAGTGTGTCCCATATTTGGGTTTGCCATTTTAATTAGCGGTGGGTCTCTCTTGAAGTGATGTTACCAGCCCAGCACACCACAGTGTAGAAAATCACTCTGGCCATCACAGAGTTAATAGAACATGTGAAGGATGTCACTTCCCACATTAAAGGAACAAAGTCTCCAAGGTATAAGAGCCTACTCTGCCCTGTCTTATATATTTGTATTATTTCCATAATTTCCAGCTTTTCAGATAGCAATGGTCATTTCACTGCCCTCATTAAGCCAGGTAACTGGCTATTCTACCCAGATAATTCACAGCTTGTTGGGAGTTTATTTTGAACACACTCATCATAAGACAGAACTTTTGTTTTTACAACATGACTATCAGCCTTTTAGAGTTCTGGTGCTTTGTATTTTACAGCCAACACATCTATGGCAGAAAATGCTGTGAATTCTGCAGTTTAAATTGTTGGCGTGTATTTTACAAGGCAATTCTTGAATCCTAAAAGTTGTTGCATATTCTGGTCAGTGAAGAGGACATTGCATTTTGAACACAGACTTTATTTCAATACAATGTAGTATGTCAGGAGTTAGCATGCATTGTGCAGAACTGCTGGTCACCCCAAACGTTATTATGCGCAGTCGGACACTCTGAATGGCAGCCTAGAAGGCGCTCTAAATCCTGCAGAAAGAATCACCCCTATTTTAACTTTTTTATTTTCCATGTGTTACTTTCATGTTTCATATATGGAGGAGTATTGCTTTCATGAAAAAAATCAAATCCACTTTTCAACAGGAACTTATTATTAGGAAATATTTAAAGGACTTTTGCAAAGATGCATACCTATGTGTCTCTGTGTCTTGAGAAATAACATGCGGATTCTTATAAACGTTATGAAGGACTTGTACTTTTCACTCTGAAGAAGTGATTAGGTATTGGGTGAATGATAAATATTGTGCTTTCAGCTTTTAAACTTTTTAAAAACTGTTTAACAGCCAAGCCAATGGTCAGAAGTTCATTAAATGTGCAACACACATTTTGGGCTTGGTAAACCAAGGCTTTAGTGCATTTTGAGTTTTTAAAGTTCAGAACGTTCAAACACAGCAGTGGCATTGCATCTTGCTCACAATGTGGTGAATTCACCATGGATGCTGTGCTCATGTTGTTAAGTATGGAGAAAGTCCTGGGCTGGCCACATAACATTTTTAATAGCTGGTTATGTCTTGTCCTTAGAGTCTCTCATCCACTGTTTTATTGTGCCAGCATGCAGGAGAATAATGAGATCCTGTAAAGAGAAGATTGAAATAAACTCTGCTGAAGTCTGGCGTAAAGAAAGTGTCAGTTATCAGTACACGACCCGGCACCATTGTGATTTTTGTGCCTAACAGTCTTCTGGTTTCAATTTACCTCATCTCATTATGAAAACTGACCACAATGGAGCTACTGAGTCTTGCTAGTGAGGCTCTGAACTTCTTGTTACCTCTCCGCTGCTCACAACAAGCGTAAGGCCTGCATGCTCACTCCTGTGTGACTACCATGAGCAGAAAGTGGCAATAAATGACTTTTAAAAGTGCCACTGCTCAGTGAACTCGCACAACAGAAATGAACGGTGCCTTCTGAGAGCAGGCGTATCTGATCAGCAGCCCCCTGGGGTGACCTTGAGGCTCAGCAGCTGGTCAGAAGCAAAATGGGAAGGCACAGCAGCTTTATTGGATTTTCTGGTTTATTACTATTTTTTTTTTTTACTTTACAGGTGTAGCTGGCTGGCAAGTCATCCATCCAGAAATCTGATTCCTCTCAAGTGTAGCTCCTGTTTCTTATTCAATTTTACTGGCCTGGCATCTGAGGTGGATTGAAAACACTGACCCCTCCAGTCTTGAAGCAATAGTATGGAATATTGATAGAGAACATTTTTATGCATTTGGTTTTCTTCAGTGGCCACAAAATAACAGCATAAGTCTCTTTTATTCTTCTTGATGTTGAAATGTATAAATGAATTGTACTACAAGGATAGATTTTGCTTACAGATCCCCTGATCAAATCTCATATGTCAAAAGGAAAGCTACTGTCAGCACCGCTGGCATGTGCACGTAAAAGCATGTGATATCCAAACCCCAAGTAGCACTGATTAATCCCACCGCCATCACGGGAAAGCAGTTGTGCCAGCTAAATCCATCAACTTAAACATTGGATTCTTTTCTCGTTTCTCTCTAAAGAAAGCAAAAGACTTACATATACATAACAAAGAAGAGGAGAAAAAACACTAAAAATCATTCTGTGCCAGCAAATAGCTGCTCTGAGTTTCAGCCAGTTGTGCTGGCAGATCTTGAAATGCGCCACAGATATTGATACAGAACTCCTGCTTCTCCAAGCCCTAAATCACGGCTCCATTCTAATAAGATAAAGGCACGCTTTGCACAGCACACAAGTGTCGAAAAATGTGCAGTGTTTTATAAAGTCCATGGCAGCAAGGAAAATTACCCGGTCAATATGCAATTATACAGCAGGATTTAATAATGTTGCCATTTTATAGAGAAAACACGGCTCCCTGTACTGCTGTTAAAACGAAATGCGTACCAAAGAATCCTGGAGCTGCAGCAAGCCACTTCCTTCACTTCCATTTACGCCACTTGTACGGGACCTGCTGTTCTGGAAGGGATGCTTATGAAATTTGCTTTCACATATTCATTTGTGTATTACATATACCATGTACTGTAGGTATATTATAGCAAACTTTTGCTATTTCAATATACAGTAAATATTTAAGGGGGGGAATCAATGCATTTTATATCCTCGAATGTCTATGAACTCTACACAAAATGCAGCCTTCCATCTAATTCCATCCCTGTTGCTTTCAATGTATTTCATCCACTTTTAATCATTCTTCTATCCTCTTTAAATTTGAACTTCATCAAAATTAAGGGAAATTAAGGTCTGAAATATTGCAGAAGAATAAAAGACATCAGACAAAGGGCAGACGTCGGTTCCGTACAGTGGCGACGTCATGGGGCCCCTGATCCTCGAGAGATCCCACCCCACACAACCACTCTGTTCGTATGAGTCTCGCAAAAGCTCATAGCCCATAACCCCCACTAAACTCCACCCCACTCCACCCACTCGTCATTCAGATGTCCATATCCAAGTATAAACCCCATGGGTCGTTTCTCCAAAAACCCAGTTTTCGATTTAACAGTCATGTATGACTCGTGCAATATTTCGAGTGGTGTTAAACCCACGATAAGAGCTAAAACTGCCAAGATGTTTGGTTCTGAGTGGGCTGCAGGTAGGAGCAGATTTACTACGAAACTAATGAAGCTTAAACTTCAGGGCCAGGGAACCTGGAAGTAACTGTATTTAACATTGCTTAAATATTTTAATATTAATAATGTAGTGTAATTCAGAACAAAACAATAGTTAAAATAAAAATTAAAGGGTTATTATAGTATTAGGTAGGCTAGCCATAAATAAAAAAGAACGTTCAAATTAAGGATGCTTCATTCTAAATGCATTTAGCATAAAATAATTATAAATAATTTAAAACACTATTTACATCTATGACAGAAACTAACATTTTTTGTTAAAATTATTTATCTGACACTAGCTGTAATCAGAACAATGGAAGTATATTTTGTTGCAAGCAGTCAGCGTAAAGCACAACATTTCGGTAACTTTTTATTTACATGAATCTACCATACAATAAAACACTAAGATCTGTGTGTTAAGTCCTTCTGAGCTCTCCGATTTGTCAGTGTGACTTTGGTGATGGGATGAAAGAAGAAGTGCGAATGTGAGACACACAAGGAGGAGTACATTCATGTGAAGTGCGCTGAGAGAGTCGCCTATAAAGAAAACAAGTAGGAAACTGGACAAAAATAATGACAGAGTCTGAGTAGAAGGCTTTACGGGAATGCACTTGAGAAAAGGAGCACCGGTTAGGAGACGTTCACACACAAATAGAGCAGAAATGTGGTAAAGGTACACAGAGGGCAAATGATAGCAAATTATTTTAATTATTTTATTACTTGTCTTCAAAATGTATTGTTAGTACAACCTTAAACTATACTAAATATGTTATACTATTACAATAAATAAGAGCAATTTACCTCTGTCCAATTAAACTACAGAAAATGACTGGAAAGGCAATAAAAATATCTTCTTCTGTAGATACAACCATAGACGATGTGTCATAGCAAAAAATGGGAGCCATTCAAATTGCTAACATGAATCACATTAGCATTGTGATCAACTTTTCAAGCACTCGTGATAGCGATCTAGACAAGAAGTTTTATTCAATAAAGTGTAGGATACAATATTTTAATTACCCCTATACAAAAACAATTGGTATATTAAGAAAAGTAAGGTAAGTAATAAAGATAAATGGTGTTAGATTAGCCAAAGCCTACTGTTTTCACGTACAGTGGTTACTCAGATCTTGTTACTGGTTGTGAAGGGGCCCCCATAACAGGACTCCAATAATGAAGGTCTACCACCGGGTGCAGGTCTATCATTTGGGCTCACCCATGCAAATGAGATTATTCAGACCAGATAAGAGTAACCAAATATTCATTTGAACTGTGGGGAACAAATTCCACCTAGTTTGCCAAAATGAATAACAGAGTGGACCAAAGACCTCATTTTTAAAACATTGTGCAGATTTGAGCATGATAATTTATCAACCCCAAAAAACAACAGCAAAATGCATACACCAAAAAATATATGTAACATGATAATCAACTTCATACACATTCAGTCATGGTGTTGCAGAACTTCATTGGCTGGAAGAGCAATCTCTCACCTGATGCATCAAGACCCTCCTAAACCCCCCAGGGCATTCACTAGTATCTGGCTGTGCTCCGCAACTGAAAGCGCAAGATCAGGCGCTGCATTGCAGCATCTCTCCTCTGCATTCTGTGGGTCAGGGAGCGGCATAAGGCGCCAGCATCTGAATAGGCAGCACTATCACCCGACAAATGTAATGACACGACTCCTTTCGCAATGAATAGGACAGGCCATATGAAACACTGAGGGTTAAGACAGTTACCTTACCAATAAACCAACTATCACGTACAGTACCTCATCATGTCTGTCAAAGCTACTTTTCCTCAAAATAAATGAATTGTGGTTTGACCCAGGCAACTGAGCCATGATGTTAGTCACAAATGACTTATTTGTTAATGGAATGTTACTATTAACAAAAACAATTTCATTCTTGCTAGGTGCCATTATTGTAATACAGTATGAGTGCAGTAAATTGCATTAGGAGAACCGGACCAACTCCAGATGTTTCCCATCCAATCTAAAGGAGTTTGAGAGGATTTGAAAGAAGGACTGAGGATACATTACCTGAATTCAAGTGGCAAAGCCTGTAGAGGCTTACCTAAGAAGACCTGAAGCCGTAATCATTGCCAAAGGGGCTTCTACAACATAATGAATTCAGGTTCTGAACATTTACATAAATGAAAGACCTCTTTTCACTTTGTCATTATTGATTATACATTGATGGGCA
This sequence comes from Polypterus bichir lapradei, assembly GCA_026402145.1. Classification (NCBI taxonomy): domain Eukaryota; kingdom Metazoa; phylum Chordata; class Cladistia; order Polypteriformes; family Polypteridae; genus Polypterus; species Polypterus bichir. The sequence goes on from JANRMT010062829.1 coordinate 21,170,925, forward strand.
AAATTTGCAAATGCATCCATTTAAAATTAAATCTACAACATAATAAATTGCTCTGAAAGTGAAGGGGTCTGAATCTATCTATCTATCTATCTATCTATCTATCTATCTATCTATCTATCTATCTGTCTGTCTGTCTGTCTGTCCGTTTATCTATCTATCTATCTATCTATCTATCTATCTGTCTGTCTGTCTGTCCGTTTATCTATCTATCTATCTATCTATCTATCTGTCTGTCTGTCTGTCTGTCTGTCTGTCTGTCTGTCTGTCCGTCCGTCCGTCCGTCCATCTATCTATCTATCTATCTATCTATCTATCTATCTATCTATCTATCTATCTATCTGTCTGTCCGTTTATCTATCAATCTATCTATCTATCTATCTATCTATCTATCTATCTATCTATCTATC
>JANRMT010062829.1:21171625-21200173 GCA_026402145.1 Polypterus bichir lapradei
ATCTATCTATCTATCTATCTATCTATCTATCTATCTATCTATCTATCTATCTATCTAGCTAGCTAGCTAGCCCGATCAAGCACAACATTAAAACCATATGTTTACTGTAATATTGTGTAGGTCTCTATTGTGTTGCCAAACCAGTTCTGACCTGTTGACGCATGGACTCCACAACATCTCTAAAGGTATCCTTTGATGTCTGGCATCAAGACATAAGCAACAGATCTTGAGTTCTGTAAGTTGAATGGTGGTGGATTCCACGGATTGGACTTCTTTTCTAGCAGATCCCACAGTTGCTCAATCTAAAAGAGATCTTGGGAACTTGGAGGCCAAGTCAACACCTTGAACTCTTTGTCATGTTCCTCAAACCATTCCTGAACAATTTTCGCAGTGTGGCAAGATGCAGTATCCTGCTGAAAGAGGCCACTGCCATCAGGGAGTACCATTGACATGAAGGGGTGTATGTGGCCTGCAACAATCTTTAGGTAGGTGGTACATGTCAAAGTAACATCCTTATAAACACCAGATCCCAAGCCGCCCCCTCAGAACATTGCTCAGAGCATTATACCATCTTGAAAGCTTGCCTTCTTCCCATAGTGCATGCTGCTGCCATCTCTTCCTGAGGTAAATGATACTCATGCATCCGGACGTCCACATGGTCTAAAATAAAACATGATTTGTCAGACCAAGACACTTTCTTCCACTGTTTCATGGTCCTGTTCTAATGCTCACATGCCTATTGTAGGCACTTTCTGTGGTGGACAGATGTCAGCATGGGCACTTTGAATGATCTGTGACTAAGCAGTCCCATACGCAGCAAGATGTGATGCACTGTGTGTTCTGACATCTTTCTAACAGTTTTTCATTAATTTGTGCTACAGTATCTCTTTGGTGGGATATGACCAGATGAGCTACACTTCACTCTCCACAAGCATCAATGAACCCTGGGTGCCCATGACCCTGTTGCTATTTCACATTTTGTTCTATCTGTGACCACTTTTAGTCGGTACTGACCACTGAAGTTATTTTGGAGATGCTCTAACCCAGTCGTCTAGCCATCATAATTTGGCCCTTGTTAAAAGTCGCACAGGCTCATATGCTTGCCCATTCTTTCTTCTTCTCTCACATCACCTTCAAGAGATGACTGCCCACATGCTGCCTAATGCATCTCACCCCGTGACTGGTTACATTGTAACAAAATGATCACTGTTATTCACTTCACAGGTTTTATATATATTAAAAATAGACATTAGCATGTAAGCCCCACAGAGTTCATCAGGATTATCTTTAACAACACCCTACCTCTGTTATAGACCCTCATAGTAGGACCCTTCCCCCATTTTCAACCTTCATTTTTCTTACAGTCTTCCTCATAGGCATCTGATGCTACAAGTTCCAGCAGCCCATTTTGATCCTAATTAGCCCTGATTACCAAAGTTTCTTCCAATGTGTTGCAGTCAGAAAGCCAAATAAATGTTATCTATATATGTGACCATTGGTTCAAAAGAAATAAAGTGAACACTGGTAGGGCAGGAGTCCCTTGCTTGAAATTGAATCCTGCTGTCTGCCCTCTCCCCAGAGAATCAGAAATTTCACATATTATAGAAGTAAAACATTATGCCTCCTGACATGCTCCAAAGCCTTTGTTATAAAAAAAAAAACAAAAAAACCGAGAGGTCGATGGCACCTGATCCGACTGTAAAAGAAAGAGCGAGAGATTCCGTAACATGCCAGGGTGAGTTAACCCGTGATTTATTATTGTAATAATTTGCCCTCATTCTGCTCAATAAATGGGGGACTGGGCTGGAGGTGTGTATTCTTGCACAAGTCTGATGGGACTCGATTTAACACTTTGCTGTATGATGTAATTTTAGTGCAGGGAATGAATTTTCTGCTGTGGGTGAGTGGGATGAAATCTGTACACGTGAGGGGGAAACGGTATTAGAAGACAGCTCTCTAACCTTCAGCTCTGGAGCAGGCAGGAGCCAGAGTGGGTGACACTTTGAGCATTCAGATGCTAGCAGAACTAACAGTGTAGCGTGCAGGCAGGCAGGGCCAAGGTTGGTTCTGTGTGGGAGTCATATGAACAAATCACTCCTCTGTCGGGTTACCATATCTCTTGAGACAAAAACGTAATAAAAAAGACTGCCCGTGGTGACAGGACTTGAAGTTTTTCATCATGTCAGAGCATGGAGCGGGAAGAGTAGTGTCCCCCTTGGAGTTTCTCCCTGTGTAATTAATTAATGTAATTACAGTACTTCCATAATGTGCATGGTGCACTATTTGAGAACCACTCATCCATGGCAGCACTGTTACAGGTTTATCTGATGTTTGTTAAGAATTCTACGGTAGGTAAAACTTAAAAAAAAGGGCATGAAATGGAAAACAATTAAACTGAATAGGAATGATGGGCTGCAGTGTGAAGAAAAAGAAGATATTTCAAGGGAAACCAGCTCCAACCCTTAGCCTGTATGGCTTATCACTTATTCTCAGTTGCTTTTGGGGCCTTTTTCCACATTTCTCTGCACCCCCTTGAGTTTACAGCTTTGACTATCAATCAATACAAACCTATTGATCCCATTTTGACTGTTGAGAAGAAAGTCAATTGAAAGACATCATCCAGCTTGTTGCAGTATGTTATATGTTTGGAATTCCTGTATGGCTGGTGGTGAACTTTGTCCTATCCAGACATGATTACTGTCTTGCACCAATTTCTTACTAAGTTGGGTTCAATTTCAAACAGGATACAATGGGCACAGAAAATGAATGAATGCAAAAATGGAGAGTGTGGTTCATATTATTATTGATGCTATTGTACATACCCATGTTACTGTGCTTAAATATAAAAAATACTTCAGTAGGCTTGGATTTAACAACAGGGAACAGAATTTCAAGCTTGGTTTTAGAAGAAAATAGCAAAATCCTGCTGGTCTAATTGCAGGTCACGAAGCAATGGGCAGCAGGCGATAAACAAGTAAATCCTATAAGTACAGCAAAGCCGGGCAGCAGTCACCTCCAGCCCCGGTGCAAAGATGGTGTTAAATACATTTCTAGATAACTGCACCTTCTCTTCACGTCGGCAGAGGGGAGGGTGGTTGAAGGGTACAGCATGTGCCCCGTAATTGGGTCGACACACTTTCAATGGCTGGTTCCTGCTTTGCACTCAGTGTTACGAGGACAGACCTTGGTCCCCCATGACGCTGAGCTCAATTAGTGGATTTGAAAATTAAAGAATGGATGGATAGATAAATAAATCCAGAGCTTCCATATGCATGCTATCTAAGGACAGGCACAGACGGGCAAGTCAAGGTGAGTCAATCTTGAGGCACAAAGAATGCACAGCCAGGGCCGGACAAGCTGCTGACACCAGCTGGAAGCAGGTGAGGAGAATACTTAAAGGGCAGCCATTGTTATTTCACAGCCTTTCATTTCTGGGACCGGAGATTAGCTCACGTTGAACATTTATGAAATTCATGTCAAGTGAGCTTTTATGCTATTTGACTTTTTTATATCCTTCAGGGGAGCTATATTTATCATTATACATTTTAAAGCTTTTGACAAAGGTATTCAACAAAACTTGAGTTTTGGGTATATTTTTTATTAAAAGGTTAATGTCTGATGGCGTACTTAAAAAGGAACATTTCAATTAAAGGTGGATTTATTCCTAAATGAGGAGACATAAAAATTGGATATAAAATTTATAGCTTCAGCATATGAATTCAAATGAATGTAAAATAGTGTCTGTCTGAAATTAATTTCATGTGGATTTATGTGCATGTTATCATTTGTGATAGCATGCACCACATTTCAGTTTTAAAGTGGTAAAATGAAAGTAAATGCCATCAAAATGTGCCTGTGTACTTTTCATGGCAGTGTACTCTGTAGTGATATCTAATAAACGCTTAAATACAAGGGATACAGTCGGAGTGCTTAACCATTCCTTTCATCTTTTTTCCATTTTTTGATTTAACCCTTCTTATGTGGACAGGATTCAGCACTTCAAGATCACCAATGTCAGAAGTCTGATGGTTTTATAACAAAACAACACAGAAAGGCAATTTGAGGTGTTAGTTACTTCATAAATTAACAGTTTGACTGTTATGTTTTTTGGAAATGTAATGAGATGTATTTGGTCCAAGTCACAAGGGACGTATCATACAGTGGATTTCAGTTTTTGATTTTTAATGCATCTACAAACTTTTCCGAAGACATATTTTCACCAGTTATTGAGGGTAGATTGATAGGCCGAACTAGCAAATGTACCCATTTAGAAATAAATCTGCAATGCAATAAAGTGCCTAAAAAGTGAAGGGGTCGGAATACTTTCTGAATCCACTGCATACAGTGCATCCGGAAAGTATTTACAGCGCATCACCTTTTCCACATTTTGTTATGTTACAGCCTTATTCCAAAATGGATTAAATTCATTTTTTTAGAATTCTACACACAACACCCCATAATGACAACGTGAAAAAAGTTTACTTGAGGTTTTTGCAAATTTATTAAAAATGAAAAAAACTGAGAAAGCACATGTACATAAGTATTCACAGCCTTTGCTGAATACTTTGTCGATGCACCTTTGGCAGCAATTACAGCCTCAAGTCTTTTTGAATATGATGCCACAAGCTTGGCACACCTATCCTTGGCCAGTTTCGCCCATTCCTCTTTGCAGCACCTCTCAAGCTCCATCAGGTTGGATGGGAAGCGTCGGTGCACAGCCATTTTAAGATCTCTCCAGAGATGTTCAATCGGATTCAAGTCTGGGCTCTGGTTGGGCCACTCAAGGACATTCACAGAGTTGTCCTGAAGCCACTCCTTTGGTATCTTGGCTGTGTGCTTAGGGTTGTTGTCCTGCTGAAAGATGAACCGTCGCCCCAGTCTGAGGTCAAGAGCGATCTGGAGCAGGTTTTCATCCAGGATGTCTCTGTACATTGCTGCAGTCATCTTTCCCTTTATCCTGACTAGTCTCCCAGTTCCTGCCTCTGAAAAACATCCCCACAGCATGATGCTGCCACCACCATGCTTCACTGTAGGAATGGTATTGGCCTGGTGATGAGCGGTGCCTGGTTTCCTCCAAACGTGATGCCTGGCATTCACACCAAAGAGTTCAATCTTTGTCTCATCAGACCAGAGAATTTTGTTTCTCATGGTCTGAGAATTCTTCAGGTGCCTTTTGGCAAACTCCAGGCGGGCTGCCATGTGCCTTTTACTAGGGAGTGGCTTCCGTCTGGCCACTCTACCATACAGGCCTGATTGGTGGATTGCTGCAGAGATGGTTGTCCTTCTGGAAGGTTCTCCCCTCTCCACAGAGGACCTCTGGAGCTCTGACAGAATGACCATCGGGTTCTTGGTCACTTCCCTGACTAAGGCCCTGCTCCCCCAATCGCTCAGTTTAGATGGCCGGCCAGCTCTAGGAAGGGTCCTGGTGGTTTCGAACTTCTTCCACTTACGGATGATGGAGGCCACTGTGCTCATTGGGACCTTCAAAGCAGCAGAAATTTTTCTGTAACCTTCCCCAGATTTGTGCCTCGAGACAATCCTGTCTCGGAGGTCTACAGACAATTCCTTTGACTTCATGCTTGGTTTGTGCTCTGACATGAACTGTCAACTGTGGGACCTTATATAGACAGGTGTGTGCCTTTCCAAATCATGTCCAATCAACTGAATTTACCACAGGTGGACTCCAATTAAGCTGCAGAAACATCTCAAGGATGATCAGGGGAAACAGGATGCACCTGAGCTCAGTTTTGAGCTTCATGGCAAAGGCTGTGAATACTTATGTACATGTGCTTTCTCAGTTTTTTCATTTTTAATAAATTTGCAAAAACCTCAAGTAAACGTTTTTCACGTTGTCATTATGGGGTGTTGTGTGTAGAATTCTGAGGAAAAAAATGAATTTAATCCATTTTGGAATAAGACTGTAACATAACAAAATGTGGAAAAAGTGATGCGCTGTGAATACTTTCCGGATGCACTGTATACCCTTTTGACTTGTAACTGGTTGAGAATCTCTAAAAAAAGAAAACTGAAGTAACCAAGAGAAGTAGTGATAAAGGACTTCAGCATTTAGAACGGAAAGGCTGTGGGTTAGTGACATTGTAAGTGGTAGGGTGAAGTCTTGACCTCAGCTTGGACGTGGGATTCAACATTCTGGTTATTTTTTAAAGGTAACACAAACACTGGTCATAGAGGATGATGGGATGATGAGATAAGAGAAAATGTCCTGCTTCAAGTTGCGATGGAGACCTTGAGAAACAATTAGAACAGAGGTTCCGAGCGTTTTCACGACCCCAGCTGTTTGAAATACTGACATTCACTTCCTTTTTTGATTTTTGAATATTTTCTCACAACTGCATTAGCATAGCAGGTGACCACAACCACCCCCACTTGAGGTCATGACCCCAAGGTTGGGAAATGGTGAATTACAATATTAGAAACATTGCGAAGGGAACAGGCCATTCAGCTCAACAAGCTTGTCCATCCCATCCACATAGATTGTCCAACATAACATCATGTCAAGATCTGAAGGGTCTCCAAAGCCTGCTCTCCATCACCCCACTTGGTCATTTATTTCATATCTCTTTGGTTCTTTGCATGGAAAAAAAAAACTCTCTGACATTGGTACGGAATTTGCCCTTAACAAGTTTCCAACCACGTACCCATGTTCTCGTAGAATTTATTTTAAAGTAACAACTGGGATGAACTGTAATTATTCCTTTCATAATTTTAAACTCTCAAATCATGTTACTTGTTAATCTTCATTGGTTTAAAATGAAAAAGTCTCCTCTTAGCTTACACCTGTTAGTCACAGAATCAGACATGCCACTCTTCTCTGGACTTTCTCTAGTGCTGTTAAGTCTTTTTTTGTAATATGCCGACAAAACTGAACATGGTACTCTGGGTGAGGCCTCGTTAGTCTGTTATATATGAGGGACGTTCAAAAAGTTTCCGCACTTTTATATTTTCGTTGGAAATGGTGAAGGCAGGAGGAGTATTAATTGGTCGTGTCTGAGAGTGTCATGTGACTAGTTCTGTCTGGCAATCCGGCTGCCCTTGCAGTTTAGTATAAGATGTAATTTGTTTTTAAAAATCTTAATAAACAGAGTTAAAAAACGTGTGGAAACGTTTTGAATGTCCCTTGTAATTTAAGCATAACCTCCCTAAACTTGCACCCCACACATCATGATATATAACACAAGACCCTATTAGCTTTCTAGATTGCTTCTGTACACTGTCTGGACTGGAAATTAATTTCAGACTGTGATGAGTCCACTACGACTCCTTTGATTATATTCATGTCCAGATCATTAAAGAGAGCAGGGACAGCACCTTAAGCGTCACCTAATTTAAAAATAAAATCTGACATGTTAGAATTTAGCTGATGAAGTCTGTTTTCATCCAAAAACTGAATCAGGTACATGCAAAAATGTTTTTCATGTACAGCTTGTTGTCACCAAAGTATGAGTGGAACATGACACTATAAAGACAAATTTGGCAGTGAAAGAAAGTGCATATTGAGAAAAAAACACACTCCTCTGATATGTTTGATGAAGCTAATTCTGTGTAAATGCTGCAGTATTTGGAATTGAGTTTTATGAGGACTTTCTGGATCAGAGTATAGTAAGAAGTGACCACATGTTGAATGCAGTAATCTACAAAAACTAATCATTAACTTAATTCCAGGAAATGCCAGTATGACATAGTGTGTCACCAGCATGATTTCTTAACTTGGCAGTTACTTAGCCACACTGCACCACCATATTGTCTTCTTAATAGTAGTTTCTATTCTCAATCTGAATAGCTTGGATTCTAGACGAACTTGTCCTTTATTCAATGCAAGCTGTTACTCTGAGATCTTCCACTTTACTCTGCCTTGTGAGTGCCAGTTCATTTTCCTTCACTAATAGCTTCTTGTGCCATCTTCCCGATGAATTCTATCTATGAACAGAATGTTTCAACTCAACTGTTCTCCTCAGGTGGTTACACAAAATCCATTTGTCACTCTGGTTACACGGCATCATGGCCCAACTTGACGTCACCACTTCAGTAAGCTGATTGTTCAACCCCTCCATGCTAGGTTGAAAGGTGAAAACTGTAAATTGAGAACCAGTTAGTAGAAAAACTAAATGAGCTCGACCCCCAGAAAAGTAATAATGAATAGAAGTTCCATGCACAAGATATTTGTGAAGATTCTCTAATGGTACTGTAAAGTGCGATGCCTTTACCAGGTCTTTACATGAGCCAATCAATTACTAATTTAACAAATATAACAAAGCAACCGAGTCTCTAATGTGGACAAAACGATAAAGAAATAACTAAAGCATAATACCCACATTAAAAATAAAGGCAAAAGAACACTAAAGAAAGGAAAAACAAATATCGGCACAACCCCGTGCAGCCAAGAAAAACAGAGCAAATCTCTTTGTCACTGCTGAAATTAAAGAAGCAGACAAGCAATTCAGTGACTTCACAGAAGCCTCAGCAAAGAAAGCACAGACTTCATCCAGCAACAGGAGCGCCAGACATAAATTGTGTTCTAATGATTGCATGCTCGTTTTTCTCAGCGGTGCGTCTGTCATCTAATGGATGCATGCATGCTTTTCTTTGCATTTGTTTTGCACCTTTAATGATTGGCCAACTTTCAGTTTAGATATCCGACTTTTAAATATCTGTCTAAAGTATCTGGTTTTAAGACCTGATCAATCCCAGCAGGAGACGCTGGATACCAGTCGCTCACAGGGGGCACACAAATGCATTCACACGCACCTTTGAGCAAATTAGCAGTGCCAATTGTTGATGTCAACTGACTTCATAAAGCGAGTGAAGATAAATAAGGAAGTAGTACTGATTGTGAAAGACTACACTTTCCTGGATTTAGAGATTCACATTGACAAAGACTGCAGGTATGAAATGAGAAAATGTCTCCTTTTAGGTTAACATAAAAATGATAAAACTGGAAATCCACCTATGATATCTATAGATGATATCTTAACAACAAAAGTCACAATAAGAAAGGGCAATCAGTGGAGGCTACCATTACAGCTCAGTGAGAGGATAGAGGACAAGAATAAGGTTATAAAATAAACTGTTTGGCTTTGAAGACCACCAAAGTGGGTACAAGGCCCCAACTATGCAGACATCCAGGAGATGATTAGTACAAAGAGCCAGAATAGGCACAAACTCCCCACTTAAACAGGGGAAACATAGAGACTAAATAGTATACCTATGGCCTTCCTATTGACACGAGTGGTGACATAATGAGGGGGTCTGGACTAGCCTTTTATGTAAAAGTTGTCAGTCAGATATGCAAGAAGACCTAGACAGAGCTCTAGCCAGAGAAGTTCAACGAAACTCTCCTGACCCTGGAAGTGGCCCAAGCACTTGATACGGAGGGACAGCTTATGACAGATTTAAAAGGCCCACACAGTCCCCATACCAGAGAATTTAGGTGCTTGTAAGTAGTGTGGATTGGCGAATTTCAGCAAAACATCATACACAGCAAATTTGCTGTGTTCACATTCACCGTTGTTCGTCAGATTATTTACTGATAATTCACCCAGTTTAGGAGGACTTTTTTCCTAGTGCCCCATAATGCTTTGCGAGCCCAGCACTGGAGCTGTAACAGACAACACTGAATGGGCCCGCCCCCCTGGGCGTGTAATTTTGATCACATGCATTGCAGACTCTGTGGGACTTAGTTAGTGGTAGAACAGATAAGAAAATAATGCAGGTTCTCAAAATGTTATTTTATTTTTAATCCAAAGCAACCCCATTTGCATGGCTTTTCAGGACACACTGCCTCAGTGGTAATTTCTTTTCCAGACTGTTATAATATTATGAATTACTTTATCCTCTAACTTACATTTGATAAGCAATGCTTTTTCCCATTTATGTGGGCAAATTGTTCGGGATATTTTTCTGTTTTCAATATATTAGACGATTCTCTTTGTTCTTGATTTTTATCATATGCAGCTTTTTTATTGATTTTCTTTTTTTGATATTCATTATCAGCTCTTGCTGCTGTTTTTCTTTTTAAAGTTCAACATTCTTGAAAAGATTACTTGCTTTTTCTGCCTTGCCATTATAACTGACTGCCTTGAAGGGCAAGTTAGCACTGAGAGTGTCATGGGGTGGGACGGAGAGACAGTAGAAGTAATGATTGGGTGGGCGGTGTGGAGGGGCATGGTCAAGGCTGAATAATGCAGACACGTCAGACACGTCAGAAAACATTTTTAATATAATAGAGTCTTGGTGTGTGGGTGTGGCTGTGTGTGTCCTGCGGTGGGTTGGCGCCCTGCCTGGGATTGGTTCCTGCCTTGCGCCCTGTGTTGGCTGGGATTGGCTCCAGCAGACCCCCATGACCCTGTGTTTGGATTCAATGGGTTGGAAAATGGATGGATGGATAGAGAGATTTTATTTTTCTGGAAGGTTACCCGTTCAAAACCCCATTACTGCCAAAACAGATCCTACTCTGCTGGACCCTTGACCAAAGCCCTTAACTTGCAATTAACTTGCTCTGACCCCAAAGGGTATGCGGAAATTAACAAAATCCTAATACAAGAAATTGTATAAGGTGAAATAAAAAACAAACAAAAAAAAAATACAGCATAAATAATGAGTTATCTTTGCTTGTTACCAAATGTGCAGGCTGATCTTCGAGTTCCACTTTAGTAAATGAGAAGAGGTGCGTGCCCCATGCATGCATAATTAGCCACGCAGAGAATAAATAACAAACCTTGAAGGAACCTGATGCCCGTGTAAAACATGAAACAATAATAAAAACGAAAGATTTATTACTATTTACAAGATTTTTCTATCTTTTTGATAGAAGAAAAAGTGCAAAGCATCAACACTGACAGTTTGGAGAGTCTTCAGAATGAGCCGGCAGCTTCAATCATGACTTGGCACTTTTAATTTTCAGCTTTTAAAAGACCTATGTATTATTTCTGACTTTTGACTACGATTTCTGCATTTCCACTTTGTTTTAATGAAATATATGATTGCACGTCTCTGACTGTGTTCTTACTCCTTTAATCTCATGGAGGCACGGTGGTGCACTGGTTGGCACTGCTGCTACACAGCTCAGGTCAACTTTTTGGCCACAATAATTTGTCCAGTACAGTTTAAAGATGCTTGCACCATTTAGTCAAATCTAGTTCAGTTAGTCTGTCCTCACTGACTTTAATGCATTTCGCTGCGTTTGGAGATATCCGCAAACACTTTTGTGATTTCTCCAAACTAGAGGCCAAGCAAACACTATGGAGTTTCCTCATCACTACTTGCAAGAAATCTTGGCTGGAGCAAGAAAGGTCAAAGAAACAAGAAAGAGTAACAAAGAGAAAGACAGATAGAAGAAGAGGAATTGAAAGAACAAGCAGTGGGTATAAATAAAAAGCACGCAAGTGGGACCATCAACCTAACAGGCAGATAGAGCGACACTATGTAGTTAGGCCCCAGGAGACAGCAGGTCTGTTTCTTTTCCCTACTAGTCCATCTTTGTTATTTCTAAATCCTTCTGTGTTTATCGTGACCTTTTTTTTTAGCAAAAATGAATCCATCTCTTTTATTTGTTTTTGGTCTCCTTGCCTGTTTTGCAGTGGTGCATTCCACTGTTTCTCCTCTTGTAATCTCTCATTGTAACTTTCACTGTTAAGATATTGATGTCATAGCCGGATTTTCTGATATACCATTGTTTGCCATGAGGAGTCTGCTGAGGAGCACCCTCTCTGGGTGTCAAAAATAAACTGAATTTCTCATCATTTAATACCGTTGTAATACTTTTAACACCACTAACTCCAAAATGACTGTTACTTCAATATGCACCAGTTTGATCTCTCATCACCTCTCCAATTTTTTGACAGGGAGACCTACTGGTGTAGCGATTAAGGCTGGTGTCTCAGAAGCTCCATCATCCTGGTTCCAAATCTAAGGAAATGGAATTTGTACATTTATTCTTTTTTATGTAGGTTTTCTGTGGGTATTCCAGTTTCTTTGAATATCCCAAGAACGTGCAGATTTGCTTTTGGGCACAATTATGCTCTGTAATAGACTGGCACCATGTTTAGAGTCCAGCCTTGAACCTAATACTAATTAATCGGTTATAGGCTCCTATGAGCCTGTACTGGGATATGATGGACAATTAATGAGTGACTGGATGAACCATTTCTTGATGGTTTAAAGCAACATTAGCTCATATTTTGCATGCATAGGGACATTACCAGGGTAGAGAGACCAGTCTTTCATTTGTTGCTTTGCTCAAAAAGACACGCAAGACTGCTAGCATAGTCTTACTTGGTGAAACCCTTAATGTCATAACATTCTTCTTATATTTAATTGGGCAAAACATTTATTCTTTTATTATTATAATGTGTGTGTTTTCATACCAATGATTTCATTAATGCAGATTTCCTCTTGTTCACTGGATAATAAAAAAAACCTCTTATTTTGCCCTGTTAATCTTTCTTTTTCAGACAGACTTTATGGTCTTGTTGCTAAGGCCCTGGTCTTAACCTGCATCACTGATATGTTATGTGACTCTGAGAAAGCCAACCCAACTCTAACCCTACCCCACTTCTGCTGTAATTGTAAAAATAAACATGGAAACAATTTTTGTACATCTTCATATTTCAAAAATACCTTTGACTTTAACCACATAAAGCAGATTTGGGTTCTGATCTACCATATCGATATCCTTCTCACATATTAACTTTTCTTGAAATAATATTTTGGTTAAAAAAAGAGAATCTTGAGATTTATAAGAGCAATGAGACTTAAAGAAAGAACCAGTTGTTTCCCTGAAGTCACATTTGATCTCTTCTTGTACAGGAACAATGTTCATTTTTAACAATACTACATATCTGTCATTATCATACAGTAGTAGAAATTTTTCTTCAAATCTCTTCAGCATTCCACAATCGTGTCTACAGAATGAGCACACGTCAAATTCACATCAAATACACGGAGGTAAACAAGATTTGACATGTCAGCAAGTATCTTGTAATATCTACAGTACATTCTCAAAGTTGTCCCTTTTGCATAGCATGCAAAGCTCGTTTAAGTTTTTGTTATAAGATGGAAATGTCTTGTGTCTTTCATCTGCAATGCTGTGTGTTTTTCTTTTTTTTGTGTAAGTTTGGTTTGATTTTTAATGACCTAAATGTATGTGCTGCTCGGTAGTCTTTCAGGCAATGGCTATGCTTACCAATTACAGTGTATTAAATTGGTGAAGGCAACGCCTCCTTTGATTGTCATACATCAATTATAACTTCTGGTTAGATCAAATTAGATTCACTTTGAATACTCAGCCTCTAGATTTTGCATAAGAATTTGGGCTGATGAGATATTAATTTTCTAGAATGATTGAAATAGCAAATGGGTACCAAGTGTGCGTTTGATGCTACTTTTCTTATTCACAGAGTTTAAAGAGGCTATTGAGGTTGCTCCTTAATAATTAGAACAACTGCAGTAAAATCAAGACGTACAACCAAAAGAGTTGCGCTTTTATGAGTGTCGTAATGACATCCAAGTGCTTATTAGAGCTGGTGGAAGTGAATGCCAACTTTGAGAATCTTATGCAGAGACTAGCACTAGACCACTGAAGACTTTGTCTGGATGGGATTGCGATGTGTACATGTGTGTACCTCTGTGAGTGTGTTAATCTTCAAGGGTGAGAGTAGATGACCCCAATAAACTTTCCTGGTAAATCTCACAAATAGCATGATAATACAGGTGCGGTGGAAGGGGGCTTGTGTGGTGTTATGGGTCCACAGCTCGCTCAGCAAAGGCCGTTTCTTTTTAAATAATCACAGCACTCGCGGCGGCTTAGTGAGTGGGCGTGGTGGCCATAGCAAGCCACAGGGCAATCTGCGGTGTGGGCGTTTCTCACCTAGTGCACAGGTGAGGAACTGCCCACATCCGTGATTGTTCCTGTGGCTAATGTGCTGCAGCTGCTATGGCCCCTCGCAATATAAAAAGCGCGAGTCGAATAGAGAGGGATCGGAAAAGGAAAGAACGAGAGAAAAAAGGAAAGAACGAGAGAAAAAAGAAAAAGAGGACGGAGGTTATAGGGAGCGAGGAAGCAAGTCGGTGCAAGAGAGAGAGAGACACATGGTGCGTGTGCGTGGGCGAGCAAACGAGCGCTCGTGGGCAGCTGCGAGGAAGATGGATGTTAGGCCGACACCCAGGTGTTGACGTTGAAGTTGCTCCCACTGAGCGATTCAGGTAGCGGGAGTGAACAGGGAAAGGTGACTGGCCGTAGAAGACCGGAAAGGCAGCGGGAGTCGCGAGGCTTGGAGTTGAAGTCCTTGGTGTGGGTGTCCTGGAGACCAAGGAGTCCAAGTCTCAGGTCTGGGATGAGTGCCAGACCAAAGCCAGGATCGGGAGGTCTCCAGACCTGTGTTAGTGTATGGAAAAGGGCAGCTGCAGAGAGAGTGTCTCGCCTGCTGCAAAGCCTAGTCGGGAGAAGCAGGTGAGACGCTAATGCTAACAAGAAAGAAGCACTGAGCTTGTTGGTTTTTAAGACTGCTTCCTGTATGAACGTTTTAACCTCATTTTTTTTAAAGGATTGTTTTTTTTTTTTTGTCGTATTTTTTTAACCTCCACGATTTCTTTTATTGGATTATTTATTGAAGAATTTCGAACTGCACAGCACTATTTATTTGAACACTGTTTTGATTGTCTTTTAATAAAAGCACTTTGCACCTTTTAAAACCATCCCCTTGCTCAATTTGTTATTGCCTCTACTGTCTAGCTCAACTCGGTGATATTATCGACGGTGTTGGGTTCAAGGGCTCCGGAACAGTGATGGGAGTGTGGAGCCGAACCCACATCGTCACAGCTTGTGTTGTGATATAATACCCCTCTGCAGAAGCAGTCAATGTGTGATGTCTCTCCAGTCAACACTGGTGGCAGATGGTGTGACAGGGCTTGGCTTTTTAGTGACAGATAAACCATTAAAGGATAAGGTGGCAAGTGAAAATAATAGAAGTCATTCCTTTGTCCCAGAAATATGTGTTAAAAAGTGAGGCATGATTTATACATTTAAAAAAAAACTGAGTGTCTTACATTGATAGCCTAAGGAGTGTAAAAGCAATTGCGAAACTAAAGGCTTAAAATGTAAGCAAAAAAGTCCACTTCAAAGTAGAAAAGATTTCAGAAATTATTTCAAAGTTATGTGTATGACAACAAAACAAAGCTGAAGTAATTAATTTTTAACAGAGATTCCTGCCACCATCTTTCCTGAGGGAAGGCCATGTGTTTGCTTCTCTCTTCAGTGTGGGCGGAGTTTGCATGTAAATAACAGGCCTCCCAACAGAAGCTATGGAGAAAATACCATAAAATGAAGTGCACAGCAGTCGCTGCTTAGGACGACATTGCCTTTCATTGAAAAGGCTTCACAAATGGCAATGTTTTAGATATGAAAATAGCATGAAATAATGTAGCGACCGCTTTGCATCATGTAAATCTTTCAGGCGTGGGAAGCAAAGTGAAAAACCCAGGGAATCCGACAGAAATATTTCAGACTCCACACAGTCATCCAGAGCTTTGAGACATCAGCGGTCAGCCATGTGCCACTGCAGCTAACAAGATCAATGACCAGACTTAAGTCTACTGACGGCTCTCTGTTTGTTCCTATCACTTTAGATTGCTTCTTCCAGATTCATTTTGCTGATAGGAGATATAAGCATTCTAGCATCTGCAATATACTTTATTACGTTATGAAACAGTACCATTCTGTTAAAAGTATTTTGAAGATAAGTACACTGTTAGAAATGATTAAGACTGTAAGTTCTTTTTCTTTTAGCTTTTTTTTTACTTGACCTGTTGATCTCCATACCAGCAGTGAGTCTTAACCACGCGCAACAGGGGATTTTAGTAGAAATGAGAGTTTCTGTAGAAGACAAGCTTGTAAAGAGGAAACCTTTTGCTGCAAAAGGGCTATTTAGCAATTATTATATACTCAGCAAAAAAAGAAACGTCCCCTGACTTTCAATTGTTTATACTTTCAGTAAACTTAATGTGTAAATATTTGTATGAACACTAAAAGAGTCAACACCATAAGACATAAACTAAAAATGTTTCACAATGTGTCCCTGAATGAAGGGAGGCTCAAAATCAAAAGTACCACCAGCTGCTTGAAGTACTGCAGTGCATCTCCTCCTCATGGACTGGACCAGATTTGTCAGTTCTTGCTGTGAGATGTTACCCCACTCTTCTACCAATGCACCTGCAAGTTCCTGGACATTTCTGGGGGGAATGGCCCTAGTCCTCACCCTGCGATCCAACAGGTCCCAGACGTGCTCAATGGGATTGTTGTGGCCATCCTGTACCTGTCACGCAGGTGTGATATTCGGATGTACCGATCCTGTGCAGGTGTTGTTACACGTGGTCTTCCACTGCGAGGATGATCAGCTGTCCTTCCTGTCTCCCTGTAGCGCTGTCTTAGGCGTCTCACAGTGCGGACATGGCAATTTATTGCCCTAGCCACATCAGCAGTCCTCATGCCTCCCTGCAGCATGCCTAATGCACGTTCACGCAGATGAGCAGGGACCCTGGGCATCTTTCTTTGGGTGTTTTTCACAGTCGGTAGACAAGTCTCTTTAGTGTCCTGCGTTTTTAGAACTGTGACCTTAAATGCCTACTTTCTGTAAGCTGTTAAGGTCTTAACGACCATTCCACAGGTGCATGTTAATTAATTGATTATGGTTAATTGAACATGCATGGAAAACATTGTTTAAACAATTTACAATGAAGATCTGTAAAGTTATTTGGATTTTTAAAACATTATTGTTGAAATACACAGTCCTGAAAAAGGGACGTTTCTTTTTTTGCTGAGTATATTTTAAGAAAAGTCAGAACTTTACGAAAATGGACTTTCCATGGGGCGGCACGGTGGCACAGTGGGTAGCACTTCTGCCTTGCAGTTAGGAGACCCGGGTTTGCTTCCCGGGTCCTCCCTGCGTGGAGTTTGCATGTTCTCCCCGTGTTTGCGTGGTTTCCTCCACAATCCAAAGACATGCAGGTTAGGTGGATTGGCGATCATAAATTGTCCCTAGCATGTGCTTGGTGTGTGGGTGGGTATGTGTGTGCCCTGTGGTGGGCTGGTGCCCTACTCGGGGTTTGTTTCCTACCTTGCGCCCTGTGCTGACCCTGTAGTTAGGATATAGCGAGTTGGATTATGGATGGATGGACTCTCCATGTGTGTAAAAAGTGAGTACTTGAGTGCCTTTAATTCACAAACATCCACTGATATTGTCTATCAATGGTAGGACACAAAGGAGTTAGGAGTCTTCACCTCGGTTCTGACAAGCAAGAAGCAGAAAGAAGTAGCATCAAAGAAAGCAGTCACCAAGAAGACCCATGCCATGAGACACCTAAGCTGCAGAAAGAATCCAAAGGCCAACACGCATTGAGTGTTTGTGATTAGATAGGCCGCTGAAACATCCAGGTTGTATGGTGTTCACTTATATTTGCTTTGCTTCTGCTTTTGGCTCATTAAGAATGTTAAAGACTATAATGACTGAATAAAGTTTGTAAACCAGTCCCCCCACCACTTTTACATTTTGCTCTCTCTTGCCATCTGGGGTCTAGAGTTTAGTAAAGAGGAGAACACAGTAGCACTCAGCTTTGCATGAAGATGTACTGATGTTTTAAGTGGCCCCTTCCCAGTCAGGTGAGTACAGGGTTATGAGGTCAAGACCTGGAGGACATATCTGTAGGTCTACTTAACAAAGTAAGCATAGGCTCACCCTAAAATCATTCCACCATAAAACATCTGTAAACTTGAAAAATGTCACCAAAATCCATTATTTGTGATGGCTATAGTACTGCCACCACCAGTAATACAAATGTCAACTTCATGTCACAAAGCGTGCTTGTCTACGTGTCCAGCAGTCACCGCAGACAGTTTCACTTTCTGCACAAAATGGCTGTTGTCCTTGGTAGGCATCATTATACGTTTGCCAAATGAGCACCTCCAATCTGTGTTCTCTGTTTTTCCAATTTTGACCCTCTCTTTTTTCATTCATCATTAAGCTACTGTAGATCTCCATTGATTCCTACAAATAAGGTTTAGCAGTGATGAGAAACATTTGGTCATCTTTATGGTCAGGCATATCTTCTTATATAATACTCTACCGTGGCTGTCGGTTTGTCTGTCCAGGATTTTAAATCACCTGTAGCTCGCAAACCGTTTGACTTGTTGACCTGCCATTTGGTACTCATATACTACGTGACATCTACTATTCGCTTTCAGGGTGATGATTGACCTCCAAGGTTATTCCTCTTTTATTTTTATTTTATTTTATTGCAGAATCAACTCTCAGCAGTGGCCAGCAGGATGGCCGTGTGATGCACATGTATGGGCTCCTTTCTCATCCCTACTACCTTTGCCGTCACTTCCCCTACCTCCTCATATTTTAAATCATTCTTGAGGCAGATTGAACACTTAAGTGCCAGCTTCAGTGAAAAATTAAGGAAAACGTACTAAGTAATTGTAACACAAACACTGACTTAATCAGTTTTAACACGAAAAGATGCCGACGGAAGAAGAGAAGAAGCGGGCCGCTAGGGTGGAGAAAAGCAGGGCTGCTCAGGCAACAACAAGCGCATCAGCCTCTGAGCAAACGAAGGCTAAATGTACAGAGGAAGAGAATGAAAACTATAAGTCAAGCGTATTCACTGCACGATATTGTGCAGTCTGCCATTACTGGTTGATGGTACAAAACAAAAGTCCATTTGTCAAAATGAATGGAATAAAATACAATTTTAGTACTTGAATCTCTATGGGCGGGGACCTACTCACTCACGCGCCAGCCTCCATTTGAATCAGTCTACCTCTCGCCACGTGTTGGAGCATACCTTGCCTGCGCTTAGCTAGCGATACCTATTTGTTCAACAGACATTATCACCTACAGATTGTTAAGGAGAAATGTTTGACGTTTTTGTTAAGGAGTAATGTTTGACGTTTTTGAGAGAGAGATCGGAGCTATGTGTGTTTTAGAGAGTAGCTGCTGATTGCCAGAGATATCGCGCCCATGTGCTTTTATCCCCACGCATGGGATGCTCTCCAGTCAGAGCTGAACACGATCAGATGCAGTGACAACGTTTGACATTGGAGTGTACGTACCAAGGTTATTATAGTTAATGAAAACTAAAATCAAAACTGAAACTATTATTAAAAAAACATTTTCGTAAACTGAAATAAAATAATTAACAAAGCCAAAATTAAAAACTAAAACTAAACGAAACTATTAAAGTAGCTGGAAAGACTAACTGAAATAAAATAATAATTTACTAAAATATTTTTAGTTTTAGTTTTTGAATGAATATTCTTGCCGTTAGTCTTTAACCCTTGTAAGTTTTGCAATCCTACTCTGGATAAACAGGTTTAGATAATGTATATGTTTTCTTAATCTCAGACGCTGTCTCTGTTGTTTTGTGCCTGTCCATACTCTTATTACCTGCTCCTGCTCTGCTCATTATGGGTTTACTGTTCTCATGGTGGGCTATTCAAGACTCACCACCCCTAACCTTGACACTACATGCTTGTTGTTCTTTGTTTCCCTCAATACAGCGAGGTGGGTTCTGCACACTGACTCAAGCCTAAGAGTCCTGTTCTTCCTAAGCCCTTGTGATTTTCATGAGAAAATATTTTAAAAATTATAAAATTGTGTAAAATTGTTCATATTCAGTGTCTAGTTTTGATTATGTTTGTTTTTATTAGACAAAAACAAAACCAGATAGTAAACTAGGCAGTGTAGTAAGCTTCCACTAACATTAAACTCATATCCAAATCTGTTCAGTGTGCAGTTCTGTCTGATTGTGACACAAAAGTAACTCCGTAGGAGCTCCATGCCATAATTACTAAAACTAAAACTGAAACTAATATATATAAAAATAAAATAGAAATACCTTTGTGAAGTAAAAACTAAACTAAAACTAAAAATACACAATGAAGGAAAACTAAAACTAAACTGAATTTCCAAGTAAGGTCAGAAAAAATATAGAAATAAAAACTAATATAAAAAGGCAAAACTATAATAACCTTGGTACGTACCTTCTGGTTGGCCAGAATTACATTTTTTTTAATTTATTAATTTTTAAAGTTTGTCCTGTTTCACTACTATATGGGTAGAGCTGCAGGGGACAGCTAGTAAGTACATAAATTAATCAATTAAATGATATATTATTTTGGAAAAAAATATAAACAAGTGAAAATGATATTATTAAAACACACTAAGTAGGCATTAAAAACAATAAAAATATATAATGCAAAATTGAATGCCCAACAAAACTCATCTGTTTGACTCATCTTGCATGCTCTCTTAAAATTTGTCGTGCAATCTAAAAAGACATCTGCCCTCTTTAACTAAACACAAACAATGAGGACACGTTTAACAGACATTGTGCCTGTGATTGACACCTTAACAATATTCCAGATATTAACAACATTTTAGAAATGACAGCTTTAATATATATTCAGTGCAAAAACAAGCTCTAAAATAATGCGTGGCTGTAACTTTGAAAGCACATGCGTCGTTTTAATTCTCAGACATTCGTGCTGCGGCAAGCAGTTATGAACTGAACTACGAGAAGTTTGAAACTTATATAACAAAAATATTTCTCACAATTTTTAAAGGTAGTATATAAATAAGGAACTGGGTGTGTACCTCATTGTTAAGGTACATACTTGAATTTCCTTTTTTGTATACCGTATATACTAGCGTATAAGCTGGGTCTTGAAACCCAAAACATCGGTCATAAAATCAGACCCCAACTTGTACGCCCGTTCAAAAATATGACACTTATATATATATACATATATATATTATTTTTTTTACATCTTCTTGCCTCCTCCAATCTCGCACCAGTTTCTCAGACACATCGATTTTTGTTAAAGCAGGGCAGTTACCAATTTCTTTCGCCACTTCAACAATTTTTAATTTAAAACCAGCTTCATATTTTCTTCTGATCGAACACTCCATTGTAGATAAGGGATGCTCTTACAATAAAGGTGTATGAGGGTGTGAGATACAATAAACACAAAACAGTGCAAACTTCACTTTGGAATAGTTTGGGTATTACTGTGTGGTCACGTAGGCACAATACATAGAAAAAAAAGGCAGTCTGCTCCGTGGTTACTCTCTCAGGTGGCCGTTAGCATATCATAATCTCCTGGACCAATAGCATGAGTTTTCCACATTCGACTTATACCACCGACATTATAAAATACTGGAAAATATATGATAAAATCAAGCCCAAACATATCCGCGGGAGAACATAAACGCGAGTATATACGGTTTTTATTATTTTATGATATTAAGTAAATGTTAAACACAGCTACTTGAAAATGCTGTCCTTCTGCCTCATCGCCTCACCCCACATGCCTGACCCTGACGGAAGGGAATGGCAGATTTCCCTAAAAAAGGCGGAGACTCGCAAAAATAAATTACTTTTTTGCAATCTGAAGATGTGAGTCACCACTCTGTAACATTCTAGGCTCCAAAGTGGGCATATCTGGCAACTTCTAAGGGTGTATTTTCAAGTTTTTTCGAGCAGACTTTTATTTTAAGCTACTAGGGGAGACACGTTTTGTTTTTAATTTATATATAATGCTTCACTTAAGAATACAAGTTGTCAGGAATGTATGCCAAGATTATCAAAAAGTGAATTAGCCTTTACAAATGTCAAAATTAACCTTTAAGCCAACATTTGTGCTAAAACAATATTCTTTTAGCTCAAGAAGATCACTGCTTAGTTCTGTATAAGTTGTTGGAAGGCTAGAAATGCAGAGCACTTGTAGGATCTCATACTAAAAATGGGCAGCAGTAGGATCAGAGTCAAAAAAATAACTTGTTACACTGGCGCCTAACATGAGACCATTGGGAGACCGGGCCAGAAGATAACAGGAGCCACCTGTAAGAGATACCGAATTGTCAAAAGGAGCAGATGCCAATCAGGCTGCAGAAAAGTCATTTAAGTGAAGTGGGATCATCGATCACTTTTACAGAGTCTGGGGAAGCATGGGAGATGAGAGCGAATGGCTTGCAGCTGTGGCTTTGCTGATACTACTTCATTTCACTAGCCTTGCAAATCCTGTGGTCGTCATTTTGTTCCTCGGCTTGCTTCCTTCTGACAAAGTGTTAGCTAGTATATTTATTTATTTTACCATAGCTTTAAGGAGTTTCTGTATTTTATAATGGCTGCCAGTCCTCCCTGGGGCTTTCACTCTCTTCCTTTTAGCAGCCTGTATGTCAAATTAGGGTACAGTAATCTGTGGCTCGCAGATTATCTTGTCAAATAGATGGATCCACGTGACTATGAAGAATCTGAATAAATCTGAATAAGACTCAAACATTTAATATGCACTTTGGCCATTATAAACATGGCTATGCAATATAACGTTCTGTTCTATATCTCTGCATTTTATTTTGAGTGTGGATATTATGTACATTTGTAGCACTGACATTCAAGTGGGAGCCGCATGGATGTAAGCCTTCTGTCCCAGAATGCTAATTGTGGCAGATCTATGCAGTAGCAGGTCAGTATGGCAGGTCAGATTAAATTCTCTTTGCTGTCATTACACTTAACCTTTAACAGTGTGGCATTAACAATCATAATGAGTATAAATACTCTGAAAAAGGCGCAGACTCTTAAACCTTTGTAAAGTGTACAACACTCTAATTTTGTATCTACGCTTTTTATTTTTAGACCGAATGTTTTGGATATTTGTAGCACTGGCATTCTAACCTAAGCGGCATATAAAATTTGATCACAAAACAACAACGGCAACAACAAAAAAAATAACCTCAGCATCACGGATATGTGCCTTCTTTTGCTGACTACTAAATCTGGGAGATGTATACAGTAGCAGGTCAGTATGGCAGGCCATTTCAGATTAGATTCTCTTTGCAGTCATTACACTTGACCTTTAACAGTGCAGCACGTAGAGGTGGTAAGGGTGCTCAGCTAATAACGAGACTTAAAATAGTGCATCGATTGCCAGCCGTCTCTCCTCAGTTTAGGGTCTGTAATTTATCCTCACCTCATCTGCCTGCATTTACACAAAGCAGTTTCTTCTAGCATTTATATTTTGATTTATTCTGTGATCAACGCCCTGGCACTCTAGTCTTTTTTTTTTTCTTGGATTGGAATTACTTGTGTTGTGATTCAAAGTAGAGAAAACAACAGCCACCTCCCTCACCCATAATGTCTCCACTGTACTTAATGGTAACCAGAAACAGGTAATGCTAGGCCTATCAGCAAGACCACCTCCATCAACCCTTTATCCAATCAATCAATAAACACATTAGACTGGCTAATGAATCTGCAGATGGGGCAAAACGTGGCCAGAAATATGCAGACTGAATGTGTTGATTTCAGACTATGGTAAAGAATTAACAGGAAGGGAAGAAAAAGCAGGTGAAAAGTAAAATGCAAAACAGATCAGCACAGGACAGGCCGATGGACGGCGGTATATCCTCCATTTAAGATAACCGGCTCTAATATGTCTCTACTGTATCTCATTCTAAATGGATCTGACTTACTTAGTCTGTCATAATTTAAAATCACTCTGGATAAATGGGATTAGAAATGAATTGCTCACCTTGTCACCCGCATCTACGCACGCTTTGATACGCTGCAGAGAACTGATTTATTGTGCTGCTTGCAATTAATATTTTAAATGTAATACTGCTTTTGTTTTCTAAAACTGCTTTTGAATGTTTAAAACTGTCCCTGCACTTCGTAGGAGTGCTCAGCATGAAATATGCTACAGAAAATGCATATTTTCTCTTTCCTATATTTCTATGAAGCATTTTACAAGTCATTATTATGACACCTGCATAGCTTCTCACCTTATACAAATACTTACTTTACACAAAATGCTTTCCTTAAGATTAAGACATTTTAAATGGGGTTTCCAGTTAAATTGCAATGGAAAGTGTACATAAATGAAAAACTATTTCTCTTCTGTTTGATCAGAAGTGGGCAAAGAACTGAATATCTGACGTTGCAGCCACTGTGAGATGTTCTTAACAAGATGATGCTACAGTAGGCTGATAAGAATAATAAGCTGCCATGCAGTGTCTTCCAAAAAGTAACGAGAAAACCAAGCTTATACCATAAGAATGGGGTCAGTCTGTAGCACTGATCTGTGTGCTCTCAGCTCCTTACTTGCCTTTGTCTTGAACGTCTGTTTTTAAAGAAAATCATTTTGTGCATGGCTGACTATATCAGCGACTGATCTGGTTAGCTGTTGACCCTGCAGGAGGGTTTCAGGCGGGACTTCAGATCTTTGTACAAAACAGTATTGACAGCCATTTAGAAATGGGGAACAGTGGACTGAGCAGAACGGACTACTCCTGTGCCACAACCCGTGTTTCTGGTGAGACGAGTAAAATGAACTTAGCAATAATGGCATCTGACTGTGCCTTCAGGCAGTTTGTGTGTTTTCAGACTCTTCATCACCAGGTAAGAAGAGCAGTGTTGTTAATGGCTTTCCACATGAGCTCATTTCACTGTTAATTTACCTTTATCTCCGTTCATCACATTTTACAATAATCTGAGCCAACTGCAACCAGCAAAACCCACTCCTTTTCCTAACTTTAAGGATTACTGGTCAAAGAGGAGTAAGGACTGTACCAGACAGCATGCAATGTTAATCTGAATCTCACTTTCGGAATTTTAGGGACCTCGAGGTGCATTTTATACTTTATTTTATCTTGTATTGCTTTTTATTTTGGAGAATATACCAGAAGTCCTACAGCTGAAAGTACTTATAATATTTGCATTTTGGTCAGCTAATGTGCTCCTCAAATGAAAACAGTTTTTTTTGTTTTTTTTTTTTTATTAATTTTATTAAAATCAAATAACATTCCATACAGATAACTCAAGTTTTACAAAAATAGGTTAGAAAAAAATCAACCCCCACCCCTGAGAAAGAGGGCTAGGCCAGCACAATAGATAAATTAGTAAATGAATAAAGATAAATGGAGTAAAAGAGGGGAGAGAACCTGCTTCCTCAATTTAAATGCTTATTCTAAAATGTTATTGATTAGATCCTGACAGGTTTTGAAAAAGTTTTGTACAGATCCTCTAAGTGTGAATTTGAACTTTTACAGTTTCAAATAGTATATAATGTCAGTTACCTACTGACTTAAAAGAGGTGGGTTAGGATTCTTCCAGTTGAGCAAAATACTGTAAGTCTTACGTGCTAGCAGTGAAGTAAAGGCAATTACAGTTTCCTTGTCCTTCTCCACTTTAAGCCCATCTGGAAGTCCACCAAACGCAGCTGTTAATGGATTAGGAGGGATTTTGACACCAAGGCCGTCTGAAAGGCATTTAAAGATTTTGGTCCAGAATGATGTTAATTTTGGTGCAGGCCCAGAACATGTGACCCAGTGAGGCTGGAACTTGATTGCAGCATTCGCAGGTGGGATCTTGCCCCGGAAACATTTTAGACGATTTCAAACCAGAGAGATGTGCTCGATCTATAATTTAGAGTTGAATAATTCTATGTTTTGCACATATGGAGCTCAAGTGAATCCTGTGCATTGCTACTTTCTACTCCTTTTCTGAGATGGTGAGTGAGAGATCTTTTTCCCACTCTACTCTTGGATCTTTGAAAGGGAGGGAGTTTTTTTATGTTGGAATAACGCTTGACCATAGCAGATTGGCAATAATCTTACAATACACGTGTGCAAACGTTCTGTGCATGGCAGCTACAGCTCTGTGATGTCACACTGCCCTCACAAAGCATCATGGGACACTGGGAAAAAATTATTTGTGTGAGCCAGCAAATTTCCAGGAAAATATCTGGTGAACAAGTTCACTGGCCAATACAGTACATTTGTTGCAAGAAATACTTTGGTTAATGTCACTGATCAACACTAGTTTTTAATTGTATAGACTGGTAATTTAATGTTAGTTTTAATTGTCCTTTTGAAAATTGAAATTTGATTTCTGTTCCTGCCTTGTTTTTTTGTTTACCATAATACCTTTTTGAAGCTGAAAACATTTGTCATAGCAATGACATCACAAGATGTGAATAGAAGTACGGCAACCTAAACATTTGTCCGCATCCCTTGGTGGATATTCCAAAGTATTGAACATCTAATTGATAGTTTCGTTTTCAAGGAGGCCCTAGCAGTAGATTTTTTTTTTTGAATTTTGTTGTGACCTCCTTTTTGACTTTGATTTTGCCATGTGCTTTTCATTCCTGTTTGCCTGTATGAGTTTGTCTTTGAGATTTTGACCTTCTGCTTATTCTGACCTCATTATTTGTCTTTAAAGACATCTCCATGTTCTGTTGTTTCTCTCAATAATCCTCAGAAATCCTGGGTGTGTCTGTAACATTCAAGCAGTTGATTTGTGATTAAAAAAAAACAAAAAAAAACTGGTCAGCTAGGAATTCCATTTTTGTGGTGGAATTGTTTTGGAGTGACACAATAAAAAATAAAATATTCTTTGCATTCATGTAAAGGCAAGTAACATTATCAACAGCGACCTTGCATTTTTCCCAATAACCTGACTAGAAATTAACATTAACGCAATGAATTGGGAAGGTGAGACATCATATGCGGAACTCCATAAACTCCTAAAAAATCTAAAAGTGGCCTATTCCTCACAGGATTGCTCCCATGTTAACGTGTTCCTGTTGTTGTAAGATTACCTTTAGCTGAAATTCCATTACAATGTATCTGTCTGTGTCAGTAGTATATTATAATTGTGTTATTGCCAGCTCCGTAGTAAAGCCTAATCTCACTGCAGTGCACACCTCAGAAATGTTGGGCACCCTCTGAGTGTGCACTAGCTTAAGGACATGCTGCATTGCTTTAAAAAAATAAACGTTTCTCAATTACAAAAAATGACTTGTACTCAACAGGAGCCCACCTAGTTATTTAGCAGTTGTTCATGGATTACACATTCTGCTTTAAACCTTCAGAGCAAGTCACAAATCTTCAATTATTTTTGCTCTTTCCTAAAATATTTGCATAGAAAGGGACAAATGTTATATACAGTACATTTTTGTTAAAACAAAAGGTACATAAATAAATAATGGAAGGTTCAGAAAATCAAGAGTACACCTTATGAGAAGGATTTAGGAGTCATAGTGGACTCGTCACTATCAACTTCTAAACAGTGTTCAGAAGCAATTTAGAATGTTAACAGAATGTTAAGTTATATAGCGCCTTGATGTGTACAGTAGAAGTTCAAGGAGGATCTGCTCAAGCTTCATAACACACTGGTAAGACCTCATCTGTAGTATTGTGTGCAGTTTTGGTCTCCAGGTACAAAAAGAACATAGCAGCGCTAGAAAAGGTCCAGAAAAGAGCGACTAGGCTGATTCCAGGGCTACAGGGGTTGAATTATGAGGAAAGATTAAACAAGCTGAGCCTATACAGTTTAAGCAAAAGAAGATCAAGAGGAGACATGACTGAAGTGTTTAAATTTATGAAGGGAATTAGTCCAGTGGATCAAGACCGCTCATCAAGATGCTCATCAAGATCACGGGGGGACAGTTGGAAACTTGTTGGGGGTAAACTTCAAACAAACATTAGAAAGTTTTACTTTACACAGAGAAACATACACATACGGATAGAATAAGTGACCAAGTAGTGTGGTAGGACAATAAGACTTTGGGGACATTCAAAACTCGACTTGATGTTAGTTTAGAAGAATTAAGTGGATAGGACTGGCGAGTTTTGTTTGGGCTGAATGGCCTGTTCTCATCCAGGTTGTTCTAATGTTCTAAGAGAAATTAATAAAAAATAAGAAGAACTCAGACTGACAATGAGGGTTTACTGTACCACCTAAAAATTAGGAGTGGAAGAAACTATAAAGGTTTGGATTATGCAGAAGTTAGGAGTTTATAAGATGACAAAAAAGGGTGGGATCTGATCAGACAGAAACAAAGTGAGTTTGAGTATAATGGTAGTAGTACTGTCAAGTGCACAGAGTACATTGAAACTCTTACTTGCATGTCCGACCAACATACACTCCCTGGCGTCATGATAAATAAGAATATAATGAATGAAACAGAAGGAGATTAAAGTAATTAAAGGACAAGTGAAATGGGAAATCACTCTTAATTAATCTGCCATTTATTGATCTAAATTAATTATGATGAGGTAAACAGATACAGAGCCCTAAAGGGGTCTTTAGAGGTGTCACGATTAAAAATAGATGTCAGTAGAAGGAGTTGAATTAGGCAGGGTATGAAATAGAAGAGAATTTGGGTTTTGTGCACATCTTGTTGCATTTATAAAGGAAATGCACTTAGTAAGAAAAAATGTAAGTGCAGTGTGAATGAGTAGAGCAGATCTATAATGCAGTACTGTACCACTAAGGCTTACACATCTAAACTCTTAACTACTGTGACATAATAAAAATACAAATGAAATGACATGCAGGATAGTTTTGCTGGCAATGTCATCCATTCATTCATTCAATCATTGAGCTTCTGTAAAATGCCAAATTTTCTCCTAGGGACAAATAAAGTTCTATCTATCTATCTATCTATCTATCTATCTATCTATCTATCTATCT
>JANRMT010062829.1:21200183-21217781 GCA_026402145.1 Polypterus bichir lapradei
TCTATCTATCTATCTATCTATCTATCTATCTATCTATCTATCTATCTATCTACATTGCAAAGTACTGCACACTTAAAGTGATTCCTTTTGGCAGCTTGTGTGTGAAAATATCCATTTTCTGCATAAAAAACAAGATGCAGCCTTTACCTTTCGGAGACTGCTGCACGCACATGTCAGTTCAGGTCACAACACCATGCATTTAAGTGTAGCTTTAAGGACAAGATAAAGAGAGACTGCAGGCTCAGACACGAAGGTACAAGATGAAGCCTGTCAGCATTTCTAAGCTGTTTCCCATCGCTTAATTTTAATGTCAAAGTTATATCAAACCAAAAGAATAAGAACACTTGTGATGGGATTACTGAGTAAGCAGAAGCCTCTTAGAATATAATTTACTTTGGCTAAGTCTGCCATTCCCTTCTGCAATTTATTTTGGTTCTGGTAGAACAGTCCAGCACCATTACAACTGCCAGCAGTGTCCCAGTGTGCTCCAGCATGTCATTATATTTTTCTCAGCATATACCTGTAGTGAGCTGTGCAGGGTCCGACTGATTTCCTCCCTTACTCTGAACCTGAGGTATTCATTTTTCTCTCAATCAGAGACTATTTCACTTTTACATGCTCCTCCTTTCATATTGAATTTAGGGTAGATTGCTTTGATGTTTCTTCATCTTGTAAAGCACTTTGAGCTACATCATTTGTATGAAAACATGCTATAGAAATAAATGTTGTTGTTGTTCATTATATAATTCAGGAATAGGCAAAAAGTTATACCCTTACAGATGTCTCATTTTATGTTTGTTGTTTTACTTTGTGTGTCTGTTTTCAATAAGCACAGTTTGATTTTTTTCTGCCACAGGTCTTTGTTACCGATGGTACTCAGCCAGTAGATATATAGGATCCTTAGACAGTTGTTAATGAATATCTCAACTTTCTTCATGATTGTTCCTATTCTCCTCCATGTTTCTGCTCCACATAGTAGAACTGACTTGATGTTGGCATTGAACAGCCTGACCTTGCTTTCTAATGGTAGCTCTTTTGAGTCCCAGATCTTCTTCAGTTGGAGGCATGTTGGTCTTACCTTTCCACTTCTTGTCTACACATCCGCTTTGGTTTTGACTTGCTTGTTTATGACACTTCCCAAGTGGGTAAAGGCTTCCACCTCTTCCACTGCTTCTCCTTCCAGGGTGACTGGGTGGCTGACACCAGGAGCATGGGTCTCAACTGGAGCCATCCATCCATTATCCAACCCACTATATCCTAACTACAGGGTCTGCTGGAGCCAATCCCAGCCAACACAGGGTACAAGGCAGGGAACAAACCTCGGCAGGGCGCCAGCCCACCGCAGGGCACACACACACACACACTAGGGACAATTTAGGATCGCCAATGCACCTAACCTGCATGTCTGTGGACTGTGGGAGGAAACCGGAGCACCTGGAGGAAACCCACGCAGACACGGGGAGAACATGCAAACTCCATGCAGGGACGACCCGGGAAGTGAACCCAGAGGCTACCCACTGCGCCACCCTCAACTGAAGCCATTTTGGGAAATTAAAAAGCCCAGGACCGAGGTGCCTGGAAGACTCTTGTGGGTGGCCTATTCCTCAAAAGAAAGCAGGCATAAGTAAGTAAGAAGTAAGTACTGTCGCAAGTACAGAGTAAAGTCATATTCTTACCTGCATGTGCTAAGCAACATGTATATACTGTAACTATCTACAAAAAATCAATACAGTGTCAAACATGAAAGTTTGGGCGGCAGGCAAAGGGCTTAACCGAGGGCAGGGATTGACGAAGTGCACTTCTGCAGATCACATGAACAGAAACCCATGTAAAGCTCCTCCAGTTCCTGCACTCCCTTCCTAGCCATGCCTCCTTCTGACCTCACCCAGCTTGAACCCTCACAGAGCTGCCTCTTCCTCCCCTGCAACTATATAAGGCTAGCACCTTCCCTTCCTTTGGACGTTGACCCAGACAGTTCTCTGGAGCTAATAATTTTTTTGCTTAAAATTGTGTACAATATATGGGGTGGATCCCCAACTCTTTTCCTGTCTTTTCTAGTGCTATTAAATAAAACAATACAAATGCCCAAAGGCACCAGAAAACAGGAGAACAAAAACCTGTAGGCTGTATTTGGTGGGAAAAAAAACTTTCTGGAAGATCGAAGGACTTCAGAGAAAGTAAAATCTGAACAGACCAACTCAGCTAGATATTGCAATATGGCTAGTCCGCGGCTCAGAAGAAAAGGCCAGCTTTTAAATAAATAATCGCCGCACTCACAGCTTAGAGAGGGGGTGTACAGTAGTAGTTCTCGGACACAATGTGGTGCATCCGTTTCCTTACTTAAGTGCACAGATGAGGAACTGTCCGTATGCATAATTGATGCCGGGAACTGCTAATCGCCGCACCTGTGTCATGTCCCCATTATATATAGTAGGAGCGCGAGTGAGGAGAAAGGGGAGAAAAATCAGAAAAGAGAGAATGGAGGTTAGAGGAGGAAGAAGAGGAAGCTGGATGCTAAGAGCCAGTGCGGGTGTGAGCGAACGAGCAAGCAGGAAGAGCAAGCTCGCTGATATTTGCAGGCAGCTGTGAAGAAAGCAATAGCGGGGTGTTTGGCCGGCACCCGGGGCAGATGGATTGGGTCACTCCTGAAAAGGAGCAGGATGACTACGATCGAGGACGGCTTGCCACGTAAAGCCGCAGAAGGCAGCGGGAGTAGGAGGCGTGGGAGGTGGAAGCCCCAGTGTGAGCGCTCTGGTCGCTGGGGAACCCGAGTCTCAGCCCTAAGGAGCTAGGGACTGAAAGGCTACCAGACTAGAAGGAGAAGGTCAGCTGCAGGTAGGATGACTCCCCTGGTGCAGGGCCCTGATGGGAGAAACAGGGGAGCCGCTAACTGAAGAAGGCACCATGTTTTTAAAGAAGGGACTGCTTCCAACCAGTATTTTAATGGCGGTTTTAATGGAATATTTAATGGATTATTTTAACCTAAAACATTTTCACTTGTTTTTAATGGATTATTTATTTATGGACACTTTGATTGCACTGCACTATTTATTTGGACACCGCTTTGATTTTGAATGTTGTTTTTTTAAATGAAAGCACTGTTTACACTTTGTGCCTTTCCCCTTGCTTCGTTTGGTGTCCTCATTGTCCAGCTCATCCGTTACATTACCGATGGTGTCAAGTTCAAGAGGCTCCCAAAAGGGAAGTGGGAGCATGGAGCAGAACCCACATTGTCACAGATGTTGAAGATATCACTTCCCTTTCTAGTCAAGGCAGCATTGTCCTAGCAGAATTACTGGTAAGTGGAATAATCCAAATCCAATGAACTCCAACCCCTTCCACTAGCTACGTATTAGACAAGGGCTATACAAGCTCTACGAAGTAATTTTTCCCAACAGATATCTACTGGTAAAATATAAGGTACCATCATTTTAGGATGACAACTGAGGCTAAGTTCAGTCGTAACACTCCATCCATTGCTTTCTTTTACCCTTTCTGCCCAGTACAGGGTCACATAGAGAAGACGCTCCTTCATGTGATGAGACCCATACGCATTTACAACAGGCCAATTCAATGTTTCCAATCACCCCAACATGTACTTTGAGTGGATTGAAACAAAAATGAGCAGACAGAGAAGGAGGGCAGAGAGACAGAACAGATGCCATAGCCAGCATCAGGGAACTGAACTTGAGTCCCTGGAGTCGTGAGGTGGCAGCACTAACAGCTTTACCAGAGTGCACACATTTATAGTACTATTGGTTTCTACATTCTATATACATATCCAAATATAAAAAATCATAATAAAATATGAAATGTTCACAAAGTACACCAGCTGATGGTTATTTTAGCAGCAAAAGATTTCCATTAAACTTGAGTGGGGCCATGTTACGCTGATTATATGCACACAGAGCACCCCACTGTGAACATCCTAGTCAATGACTGTCTTCAATGCAATTAAATTGTAACACAATATGGAATCAAGGCAGATTTGTGCAAACTGATGGGATCAGGCATCATTTCAACATACTTAAAGCCTTTCATGATCTGGCAAAAAGAAATACAAGGTGGGGGAGCAAGAAACAAACCTCAGGCAAAATCAACAATCCGTTAAGACAAAGCAATACAACAGTGAAGTAGAACTTTTTTGCAATGACCTAACAGAATCAGAGAAGCAGACTGCTATGGCAAACAGGCCCATGAAATCAACATGAAGACAGGAAAGCTTCAAACAACCTAGATATGAAAGAATGAAACAGCAGGACAGATTAGCTGCAGGTCCCTAATATCTGAGTTGTTGAGTGAAATGAATGACGCAAGTTCTGCGATAACTGACAGAATTAGAGAGTCAAGACAGCAAGCCTTCGCACTAAGAAATCTCTGGCCCCCAATATTTTCAGTCACTTGTGTCCCCACTGAAGACTCCATTCTGTTTAAACATCTCTGCTGATTTCTTTTCTCTTGTCAGACATGTTAAAAATTAGACAATATTTCTCAGATGTTGCTCCAAAGCCGTGGAAAGACCTTCCTATGACCATGCGAACTGTGGCCAAAGACGCATCTCCATACATCTTGGCACTCCGCACCCTCCACACTCCATCAGCAGCTGGGCTGACTGACCCAAACAAACGTCAATGACCTCCAGTTTTGTTTGATTCCTACTTTTCATCTGCGTGTCTGGGGATCCACTTTAAATTATGTTCTAGGTCACCTTTGATAAAACCATCTGACAAATAATGAACAACAACAATAAATTTAGTGTAGAGCAAATTTAATCGATAATTAGTATGCCACTGTGATTTATACCTTAATTGGATATGCAGACATATATGTGATTCTTTACTACTTTTCCATTTTTTACACAGATTAAGTTTGCATTTACGTATATAAAACTATTTTAGCTTGTACAGGGAATATGAAACCAGCTGTGACCAGTAGAAAGCGGCCTTTTGAAATGTAAACGTCCAAAGCAAAACTTGAAAATGAGATCAGAGGAAAAGGCTAGAAAGAATTTGCCAGATTTTTTTATTAAAAAGAGTGAGAGAGATGGGAAGAAGAGATGAATATGGAATTGTATCATTTACTGAAATAAGATTGTGATAACCTTGAGTTTTGCCGATACAATTTTTATTTGTTTACAGTTTGAATAATCTGGACAACATTTTGGTTTGCTGTTTGTTATATCCACTGCCAATCTGTTTGTAGCACTTGTGTGACAACATCTTGTGGAGATGTTACAGAACAAGGAACCTTATATTCTCTCTTATTACTGTGCAAAAGCGATTAGTGTTGGTGCCTCTTGCTCATCCTTTCTTCTTATATAATACGCTATCGTGGCTGTCCGTTTGTCTGCCCAAACCGTTTAACCTATTGACCTGAAATTTGGTACACATATATTATGTGACGTCTACTATCCGCTTTCGGGGTGATGATTTTATTCCTCTTTTTAGTTTTAATTTATTTTATTATAGAATCAACTCTCGGCAGCGGCCAGCAGAGCGGCCCATGCATAAAGGCACCATTCTCATCCCTACCACCTAGGCCGTCACTTCCTCTACCTCTTCAAATCTTAAATCATTCTTGAGGCAGATTGAACACTTAGGTGCCAGATAAATAAAAAATTAAAGCAAACGTACTAAGTAATTGCAACACAAACACTGACTTAATCAATTTTAACGCGAAAGATGCTGACAAAAAAAGAGAAGAGGCGGGCCGCTAGGCTGGAGAAAAGAAGAGCTGCTCAGGAAGCAGCAAGTGCATCAAACTCTGAGCAGATGAGTGCTAAATGTACAGAGAAAGAGGATGAAAACTAGGAATGCTCAAGTCAAGTGTATTCACTGTATGTTATCGTGCAGTCCGACGTTACTGGTTTGACTATGATTCTTGTTTAGTTTCCTGGTGTTCTGATTTTTGCCTGATTTTGAACTTCACTTCTGCCTACTCCTTTCAGCTGTTTCGACATTTTGGCGAACCCTGTCATTGTAACAAACATGATCAAAGTGGGGTGACACCACACACGTTTGCTGCTGTCTATTGTGTCTTCACGAGTTAACATCTGAGTATTGTCTTGTTGGAAGTCAACAAACCATCTGGCCTTTGGATCCATTCTTCAAACCATACCTCCTGTGCACAGCTAAAAAGACAAATCCTCTTTCTTAGACAAAAAATGCACTAGAATTTGATAGTGTTGTGGAGCTTTTGAAAGTGTTTGTTTCATATCTTGAGTGAACAACTGACCACAGTCTGATTTGTCATTATTTTATTGAGTGCAGCAGGCATTACCAAATATCTTACTGAAAGGATATAGCAATAGATATCCCAAAAACTAGAAGAACAGACGCAGTGGTCAAAAGATTTTTTGACAAAGTCAAAACACTAAGCAGGAAACAAAAGACGGAAACTGTAAGTGAAATCTAAGCCAGGAGCTGCGTTATAATCTGGTTGTTTCCTTTTATTGAGAATCACAAACATTCGCATCAGAACTTGTGTCTGTGAAGTTGTGTCTGGGGTTTGGGTTGCTGTTATGCCCCCTACAGGTAACACAAGTTTTTTTTTTTTTTTATGCTGCCTTCTTAAAACTCAAGAATGAAAGTCGTGGTGATTTATTAAGCGTTTTACAATTTGTTCACTTTGATGATCTAAATTTGTTATTTTAGGCCCTTAAATCCTTTAACTGTTGGCTTCTAGACAAATGCTGGTTTATTGCTTTTAACCACAATTAATAATCCACTAAATCTTACTCCTCTCTAATCTTCACTCGGGGTACTCCATATGACTAGAAGCAGGCAGTGTTCAGTAATGGATGACGGACTGCTCAGTGCTGGACCCTGCTTATGCTTCTTGCTGCATAGACAGCTTCTGGTGCTCTATAGCCCTCATTAGGTTTATAGTTTACTAGCTATGCTACCTGCCTCAGATGGGTTGAAGTCTAACTAGTCAGAGAAGACCTCATGGTTTTTGTTTGATACATGGGTTATCCATTTGGTCCGATATACACACCCGATTCCTGCTTTTACGTCTTCGGATAGAGCTGCCTGTTTTTGTTGCTTCCTCTCTGTGTCGCTTGTTGAACTGACCACTCTCATAGTTGAAGTGTTTTATTGGGAAAATGCGAGGGTTAATTCCACATTGGCTTGATTTAGCAACTCTACACTATAAGAAATGTTAGTAAATTTAATGGTAAACATACTGTGAAAAGTGAAAGTAAAATGCCTTTTCTGGGCAAAAGGAAAGCTACCTTATGTTCTACTGAAAATTATCTGTATACACACGTGGACAAAATTGTTGGTACCCTTCAGTCAATGAAAGAAAAACTCAAAATGGTCACAGAAATAACTTTAATCTGACAAAAGTAATAATAAATAAAAATTCTATTAAATTAAACTAATAAAAGTCAGACATTGCTTTTCAACCATGCTTCAACAGAATTAATAAAAAAAAAAAAACTCATGAAACAGGCCTGGACAAAAATGATGGTACCCCTAGAAAAGACTGAAAATAATGTGACCAAAGGGACATGTTAATCCAAGGTGTGTCCACTAATTAGCATCACAGGTGTCTACAATCTTGTAATCAGTCAGTGGATCTATATATAGGGCTCCAGGTAGTCACTGTGTTGTTTGGTGACATGGTGTGTACCACACTCAACATGGACCAGAGGAAGCGAAGGAAAGAGTTGTCTCAGGAGATTAGAAAGAAAATTATAGACAAGCATGTCAAAGGTAAAGGCTATAAGACCATCTCGAAGCAGCTTGATGTTCCTGTGACTACAGTTGCACATATTATTCAGAAATTTAAGATCCATGGGACTGTAGCCAACCTCCCTGGACGAGCCCGCAGGAGGAAAATTGATGACAAATCAAAGAGACGGATAATACGAATGGTAACAAAAGAGCCCAGAAAAACTTCTAAAGAGATCCAAGGTGAACTTCAAGCTCAAGGAACATCAGTGTCAGATCGCACCATCCGTCGTTGTTTGAGCCAAAGTGGACTTCATGGGAGACGACCAAGGAGGACACCATTGTTGAAAACAAATCATAAAAAAGCCAGACTGGAATTTGCCAAACTACATGTGGACAAGCCACAAAGATTCTGGGAGAATGTCCTATGGACAGATGAGACAAAAATTGAACTTTTTGCCAATGCACATCAGCTCTATGTTCACAGACGGAAAAATGAAGCATATCAAAAAAAGAACACTGTCCCTTCTGTGAAACATGGAGGAGGCTCTGTTATGTTCTGGGGCTGCTTTGCTGCATCTGGCACAGGGTGTCTTGAATCTGTGCAGGGTACAATGAAATCTCAAGACTATCAAGGGATTCTAGAGAGAAATGTGCTGGCCAGTGTCAGAAAGCTTGGTCTCAGTCGCAGGTCATGGGTCTTGCAACAGGACAATG
Organism: Polypterus bichir lapradei; assembly: GCA_026402145.1. Classification (NCBI taxonomy): domain Eukaryota; kingdom Metazoa; phylum Chordata; class Cladistia; order Polypteriformes; family Polypteridae; genus Polypterus; species Polypterus bichir. Next base: position 21,208,577 of record JANRMT010062829.1, read on the forward strand.
ACCCAAAACACACAGCTAAAAACACCCAAGAATGGCTAAGAGGAAAACATTGGACTATTCTAAAGTGGCCTTCTATGAGCCCTGACCTCAATCCTATTGAGCATCTTTGGAAAGAGCTGAAACATGCCGTCTGGAAAAGGCACCCTTCAAACCTGAGACAACTGGAACAGTTTGCTCATGAGGAGTGGGCCAAAATACCTGCTGAGAAGTGCAGAAGTCTCATTGACAGTTACAGGAATCGTTTGATTGCAGTGATTGCCTCAAAAGGTTGTGCAACAAAATATTAAGTGTGGGGTACCATCATTTTTGTCGAGGCCTGTTTCATGAGTTTATTTTTTAAATAATTCTGTTGAAGCATGGTTGAAAATCAATGTCTGACTTTCATTGGTTAAATTTCATAGAATTTTTATTTATTATTACTTTTGTCAGATTAAAGTTATTTCTGTGACCATTGTGAGTTTTTCTTTCATTGACTGAAGGGTACCAACAATTTTGTCCACGTGTGTATCTTAAACAATACATTTCATTATTTTTTACAGACAAGTTCTAAAAAATTCATACTTTTCTACCTTCAAAATATGCTGCATTCCATTTACCAATATATTATGGTTACACTGAAAAAAAATTGCTGTTAATTTTACAGTGTAAAACTGTTAAATAGCGAAGGTAAACAACTGTAAAATATAAAACAGAGTAACACTGAAGATACGATATTTGCATAAGGACACGTACCCTTTTACCAGATTGATCCTGGTGAACCGCAAACCTTAGCACAGAATGGGAAGTCAAGCAAAATGATGCAAGTATCTCTCGGACTGACACAGACAATATGTCTACAGATCAACATTGTATTGAAAAACTCATTAGGAACTTCAAAAGACTTTGTTGGACAGTTATCGTATCCAAAGATCTTGACTATACATTGTGCTCCTCTCTTGCTAAATGAATCTTAGCCTGAAGATGTCTATTAATTTTTTACATTTAAGATGTCTCACTTAAAGGTTTTCCAATGTTATTTGTACTAGTGTGTATTTAAACACAGGGAACTCCAGTTTCTGTACTACATCTTGCCTGAAGAAGCAGCCTGAGTTGCCTCGAAAGCTTGCATATTGTAATCTTTTTAGTTAGCCAATAAACGGTGTCATTTTACTTAACTTCTCATTACATCCATAATGGCTAACACGGTACAAAACTCTAGTACTACACACGGTAGGGAATAAAACTTAAAGTTAGCAGGCTTGTTTACCCTGCGTGCTGAAGGTTTTGTGAGGTTGTGGAAGCTGATGATTTATGGTGGGCTGTATCTGATAAGCTGACACACCTGTAGGACACCAAACACCACAAAAGCAAGTGTTACTTCTCCGCCAGAAAATGTGCCGTAACTTCTTTAAACATTGAATTCTTTTCAGTGTATACAGTTAAATGGTACAGCACATTTGCTATTGGTTGTTGTTTCTTTACTGATGCAGACTGCATACTGGTATTTGATCCTGACAACATTTTTAATGGTTTAATGATTGCCACATCTATCACAGTGCATGGATTTAAGGTAAAGGTTAAATGTTCAATTCTATTCTACTGTGTTGTAAAGAAAAAAACAGTTATTTACTTTAAAGTTACACTGTAACCCTAAAAATATTGTCACCTCATTTTTTACTGTAAAATTTTGGCAGCCATAGCTGCTAGTTTTTTACTGTAAATTTAACATCCATTTTTATTTTTTATTTTTACAGTGTAGCCTAGTTATGTTGGGGCACTGGATTTCTGACATGTATACCGATTCATTGTTATTTTTACTCATCTATTTCCCACCAGCAGAAGTTGCCAGTCATTACAACTATACAGCTATCAACCTCATTCATGAGGCCTGAGCAGATACAAGAAGTTTCTGTTGCTGGTGTATACCGTCTGACAAAAGAATAGGCCAATAAAACAATTTTCTGTAACATTGTAGTTTAGGTACTGCAAAAATGCCTCTACTGTTCATTTACTGTTATGTAACAAGACCTTAATAAAGGCTTCTTCTGGTCTCCCATGTAGAAAGTCATCTCTTATAGCAATGATACGATGAGCTGTGCATCAATCGCCCGTGTGGACAGAAACTGGTGTCATTGCCACAAACAACATGGTGGCACCTGTGAAATACCTCGGCAAAATGGCAACCACACAAAAATCATTAGCAGAAAAAAAGGAACTGCAAAGGCCTCACAAAAGTAATAGAATATCTGCAGAAACAAAAACAGATATTAACAACATCCAAGAATGAAACTAGACAAATCAGACAGAAGCCTAAGCTAACAGCACAAAGTTAAACCAGTGCTTTTATCTTGCAATGTTAGTATTAGGCTCTCTCCCCCTCTCTCTCTCTCTCTCTCTCTTTCTCTCTCTCTCTCTCTCTCTATATATATATACATTTACTCTCTCTATATAAAATCCTAAGCCTAAAAGTGCAACGATTTTATGTCACGTTTTTGTGTCACATTTTTTGTCACACTTTAAATTGGGCTTATTTTAAATCCTACATATATATGTTTGGTATCACTCTTTTCAGAATTTATCGAACTTTAATGTGATGTTGTTAGATTTTCAGATTCTTATTCCATTTTTAAATTATAAACTATAAAATATCAAGAACTCACGTCCTGCGAGACGAGACTTTATGCCAACAGATTTAACCACGGCTGGGGCTGGAAATAAAAGGCAAAGAGTAGGACAGCTGCTGTACAGGCTTTTAAATGTAGATGTAGATCACACGGCACGGCAGCAAACTAGCTGATTGAGCAAAGAGGAGGTAAAAAATAACTATTTGTTTCCCATTGTATCACCGTTTAAGAGGGGGTTTTGGAGGAGAGACCGTGTCTCCTTGGAGTGTGTTCAGCCCCCCTCTTCACAACGCGAGAGGCAGAGAGTGAAGTGGCTGGTGCATAGTGTAGGCCGCGGAGGGCTGGCAAGCGAAGCGAGTGGGAGTTAACCCCCTAGTATGTATATATATATATATTGTGCTGGGCAGCCAGGTCCCTTGGCCGGCCAGGACAACTGTATAATGGAAGAGCCTGCAGAGGGAGTGTGCTCAGTTGCATTATCTCCCCCAGAGCGCTAGATGGTGACCCCCCACCGGGTTTGTAGTTGTGCCTCAGACTCCCACAGGGCTACCACGGGAGTTGCAGTTTGGAGCAGTGCTGTTGGGATCCATGGGCAGTGCCAGGGGGTGCTGAAGGCACTGCTGAGCCCTTGGTTGCAGCACCCAGGGGTGCTTCTGGAAGAAGGTCATGGAACACCTGGAGCACTTCTGGTTGCTCTGTAAAAGGAGCCAGCTACCGCTACTCCAGGAACCAGAGTCGGGAAGGAGGGAGGTGGACACAGTTTGCCAGAGGAGGAGTGGAGGCAAAAAAGAGAAAGAAAGAGGGAGAGTAGGAGAAGAAAAGAAAAAAAGAAAAGAAAGGAAGGGTCTGTGTATTTGGTGTGTGCCTAGTGCAGTGCACTGTGCTGCTGTGGGGCGTGAGGGAAAAGTGCTTCCCTACTGAATGAAACGTGTGCTGCACTGGAACTTGTGTCCTGATGTCTGCTTGTGTCGGGTTTGGATGGCTGGATTGAACTCTGCAGGCCACTATATATACGTATAAAGGAAGTGTATCCCCCTGTAAAATACACTAAATAATAATAAGAATCATCTTCATCATCATAATAATAATAATAGAATGTAAGAGACATACTTGACTTTAGAAAATCAGTGTTTGATGTAGAATTCATTTTTAAGTAGACATTTTGGCCCACTTCAGTAATTTTAGGGGGTCACTTTTCTTTCTGGGGGGACAACTTTGGCTGTAGGCAGTTAAAAAATGTATTTCTTTCAGCCTACCCAAATGATAAATCACAGATTTTTTTATAAGATTAAATCAATAATTCAGTCCAATTTAAAACCTCTTTAACATATTATATATTATTATATATTATCATTACAACTATACAGCTATCAACCTCATTCACGAGGCCTGAGCAGATGCAAGAAGTTTCTGTTGCTGGTGTATACCATCTGACAAAAGAATAGGCCAATAAAACAATTTTCTGTAACATTGTAGTTTAGGTACTGGTACAAAAACACATGTTGCAAAATATAGCTTGTATTAGTCTGAAAAAATGTTGCCATTAAATGAGCAAATATTAACTTTTCAAGTCAGATGGAGAAAGGACTGGAACAAAATATTCAATAAGAATCAATTACTTGCTACATCCCCTTTGATTTTTTTCTCCATGCACAGCAGAATACGCTAAATAGTAGTGTAATTAACTTATTATTTATTGAAATGCACTCATATAAAGTAGTCTATCCGCACCACAATTTGCAAAGGGACTCCAGGAAAGTGACATACAGTGTTTCTTCACAGAAGGCAAACAGCCCTTCTTCAGCTCAGCTGCTTTTTTCTCTCTTGAAGCTGATCATTACTTATTTGCCGTAATAATGAAATTCTAAGAATAAGAAAATTTTCTTAAAAACAAATCCTAGGCTGCAATACAGTATTTGTTTGAAATTTACACTAATCAGACTACTGTTTAATGTCTGCATGGAAAATAGCTACGCTACCAGTCAAACGTTTAGGACATACCTGGAAATGTTCATGTTTTTATTAAAAACTGATACTGTTTTTCAGTTAAGATGGCATTAATCTGATTTAAACTGGCTGTTACTTCTTGAAACAACTGATTTTTAATTTATTATTCACATACAACTGTAAAGCCCTATTTTCAGCCTGAATGATCAACTTCCTTACCTTCATCGATAATTAGTCATTTTAAAAGCTAATCAGTTATTACAGAAACCTTTATAATTGCATTAACACCGCTGAAACTTGCTATTCTGTTCACTTGGGTTGCAAGGTACTGGTACAGTACTGGTACATTTCAGTTCTGGGCTCAAAAATGGTCTAAACAAAACAGCTTTCTCAAGAAACATTTTTTGGAATGAAGGTTATTCCATGTGATAGACTGGAAAGAAACTGAAGATTTCAGACAAAGGTGTTGTAAGAGAAAATGTACTTGAAACGACCTGCCTATTTAACTCGGACATCTTGACATCATTTGTACCAGCACATTTAAATCAGAAGATGAAATCATACACCATATAACATTTACCTTTGTATGTTTTTTTTTTTCTGGTAACATTTTAGATATGAAAAGTCTTATTTTTTTGAACCAGATATTTACCCAAGACTTTCAATGACTAATTATTTTAGGACCTCTGGATGGTACTTAACAGCAGGGGGATGTTTAAAGAATGGACCAACTCTCGGTGTGCTCTTCTTGTATATAAACGTCTACACGTGGAAGTGTGTGTGTGTCTGACTGTGCGGCCCGGAAGTGTGAGGCTACAGTATGAAGCACAAAGAAAATGATTCTCTCGCCAAAGTGAAACTGCCGCCGCTAATACACAAGCGAGACGCGCACATAAGCAAAACGAAACCTCCGAGGAGAGAAGAACACGATTAGCTGCTGATAGACAATGGAGGTGAACACATTGGCAAAATGAAATCAACGAGGTGAGAAAAACCCGCTTAGCCGCTCATAGACAACAGCGGTGAACACGTCGGCAAAACATAATCAATGAGGAGCCACTGATACACAACCGATGAGACTGATTGATTGAAGTGCCAGAATCCATGGTTTCTAGGAGCCTGGGCTTTTTACAGCTAGTACCTAATAATTAAAGGATCTGCTCCCTTAAAACTTGCTGTACACAGCCGTGCTGCTGACATGGTGAGGCTCCACCAGCCAGGTGTAATTAAAGGATGTTCATTTTGAATTTCATTTATAATGATGACTTAACACTCATCTTTATGTAGCAATTGTTAGCCACAGCAGTGTCTATTACTGTCTTGAGAGAACAAGGCAAACTGGATCCGACCAGGAAAGGAAAAAGATGGGAAGGCCCAGGAGCAGAACTGCACTAGAGGAGAGGAACATCAGAGTCTGGAGTGTGTGAAACAGACACCTTACAGGTCCTCAGCTGGCTTCTTTCTTAAGTACACCCCAAATGCCAGTGTCAATTGCAACAGCGAAAAGACGACTCCAGGAAGCTGGCCCAAGAGGCATAGTTTCAAAGATAAAGGAAGAAAAAAGATTGTAATGGTTAAAAGAACACAGACATTGGACAGAAGGTGACTAGAAAAGCATATTATGGCCAGCATCCTGGAGTCGTCTTATCTCTGTTGCTGATATTTGGTGTGTATTTAAAAAGGAAGCTAATGTCCGTATCTAACTCTTAAGCAGTTGTGCATCCGAGCCTTCCCTTTCTTTTTCTATCCTGCTTAGATCCATTTGTCATCTTCTCTCAAGACAGAAGTATAAAATCTTTTGTTTCTTGGCTAAGGATCTGTGCTGGTATCTGGAAGGTTGCCAGTATAAAACCTATTACTGCCAGAAGGGATCCTACTCTGTTGAGCACTTGAGCAAGGCCCTTAACCTGAAAATTTCTCAAGGGCAGAAAAAAAACAATAGACTGACATGTTTCTTGAGGAAGCCATTTTATTTTGGACACAGAACTGAAATTTAGTAGTACCATTTAAATCGAATAAAAGGTTTAGATTCTCTCTGATAATTAATCAGGGATAAGCTAAAAGAGTTGACCTTTGGACACCAAAAGGGATTGCTTTTGAAAATGGGGCTTTAGAGTCATATGTGAATAATAATTTAAAAATCAGCCATTAACAACACTAGTAATATCTTGGTTCTATTTATATATCATTTTAATGGTACCCTGAAGAAAAAGATATTAGTATCAGTATCAAAAATGTGCATATTTCTGGGTGTGCTCAGATTTTTCACTGGTAGTATACATGATGGTTTAATAACTGTTGACAGCCAAAATAAAACTTGTAAGTGTACACAAACTACACATGTCGGGATTCTTTTTTGCTCACAATTGCCTGAATATGCACTTGCACTGGGCTTTTAATAATGTCTTAATTGTCTATCAGGCTCTTCTCAGGTCTCAGAAGACAGTGGCACGAGGTTATTATCATTTGTTAGTTGTAATAAAACTCACTGATACTTTGTCACTACTAAACCCCATTACTGTACTTCTCCATTGGGCGTGTTCTTCTCATTCAGAATCTCCCCTACAGTTTCAAGCATGACTCTGTAGCGCCACATGTCAGGTCCATGTTTCACAGGAAGATGGTTTAGCTGTTATGTGACAAATATAGAAACACAGCTTTTTGTTGTCGGAGACTTCTGTGCTCAGACTCAAGCGCAGTCTTGGGACATTAGAACAGGCCATCCAGCCCAACAAGCTTGTCAATCCTATTCACTTTTTTACTCCAAAATAACACCACATTTATTCTTAAAGGCTCCTAAAGTTCTGCTATCTACGGCCTAACTTGGTAACTTATTTAATGTGCTTGTGGTTCTCTGTATGAAGGAAAAAATGTTCTAGCATCATGCAAGATCCACCCTTAAAAGAAATTTTATCTGTGTTCCAGTGTGATGCTCAAGGATTATATCACAGTAACTGCCAGGACCCTACTATTTCCCTTCATAATTACAAACAATTTAGGCATGTCAGGTCTTAATCTCTATTTGTTTAAATTAAATGGTTCATCTTCTTCAGTCTTTCTTTATAGCTCATAACTCCTGATCCTGGAATCATCCTAATTGCTCTTCTCTGTACCTTCTCTAACACTGCTATGTCTTTTTTGTAATATAGAGACCAAAACAGCGCACTCTGTTAGCAGTCTTTCAGCAGAATGGACTGTGCTGGGTCCTGCAGTTTACACTGAATTGTCTCATTCAGGACTTCAGAACGAGCATCTTGCGTCACGAAGTCTAAAAAAGTCTTGAACTTTATATTAGCAATTTGTATTTTTTACAATAACATACACTGAAGGCCTTAACAATAGCTTATTTGTGCTCATTTATATTCATTTGATTGACTCTTCTGCTTTCGTTAGTGACTTTTGATGATCTTTAGATTTCTCTTTGAAGGCAGAAGTTCTAAAATGATTGTAGCCCTCAATGAATGGATTGGTTTTATTTTGGCAGATTTTGCTTCACATTTTACCCCAAACATTGTCAAAAATGGTTTAACTGTACACTTTGAGCCATTCAGACACTAAGTGGTGGCTATTTTTTTTTTCTATCTTTCATTTCATAAGTTGAAACAGTTGTCACACGCGTGCGATTGGGAGGCAGCTAAAGGGCCTGAATAATGGTAGTTCCACGCCAGACAGGGGGTGGCGAGGTGGACTGGCTTTCTCTCTCAATCCTCTGCAGACCATCCACGGGAAATCCCACAAGGTTCTGCGTCCAATGATGATGTCACCTCCAGTTTCGGCGCATACGATGATGTCGCTTCCTGTCACAATGTGTCACTTCCAGTTCCAGTGCACATGATGATGTCACATCCAGTCCACATGACGTTACTCCAGGTTCCGGTCCCGATGACGTCACTTCCTGTCTCAGCCTTTAAAGCCGCCATCTTTAACAGCCTTAAATCAGTTTTGTTTTGGACTCTGATCTGTGAACAACTCACAAAAAATTACCCATTTGCAGCCAGAGCATAATATACGGATGGCTGCCCCAAACCTCTTTTGATGTCTCTGGTTCGTTCCTATGACACAGTATATATAAAAATAGCCAGGCCCATGCATTTCGGGAGCATCTTCAGGACTCCTCCCAGGTGAACAATTCCACCCCAAGTTGAGAGAGGCACAGTTTCTAACGCCATCTCCATTTACACCCACAGTTCAGAGGAACTCCAGCCAGAAGACAAAGGACCTCAATGCCTCTCCAACCCAGGAAAGTTCGCTCCCTCCGGGCGGATGCTACAAAACCTTGTTAGCCAGAAGTGGACATTCACTCAGGGTCAGAGTTCACACTCAGAAGCATTTTTTCTCTCTTTGAGATTTTTATTCAGGACAGGCAGTGTTACTTTAACACGCTTGTGTGCAATTTAATTTTATTCTTTAAATTCCACTATTAAATGGAATTACCAGGCTGGTATCCCAACTGTTCTGGATGAATCACTCTCATGTATTTTGACATAGAGTTCTGGGAACTATGAAAGCAGCAGCCTTTATACAGAAGCCCTGTACTAGTTAGAGTTTCTGTAAAAAGCCAGATCTCCCCTTGGGGACAAATAAAGTTCGTTTGTTCGTTCGATCGTTCGAACGAACGAACGAACGAACGAACGAACGAACGAACGAACGAACGA
>JANRMT010062829.1:21217948-21262369 GCA_026402145.1 Polypterus bichir lapradei
ATCTATCTATCTATCTATCTATCTATCTATCTATCTATCTATCTATCTATCTATCTATCTATCTATGGGTTTATTATGGCTAAGTACTTGGACAATCAAGTGACATAGTTAAAAGAACAAGTAGAGGAGCAAGCAACAACTTGTAGAGGACAATTATATGAGGAAGAACTCCATAATGGGAAATAGATGAAGAAGAAGAAAAATGACACCTGCTGAACATCAACAAAACAAATACAGAGAAATGATTGCTGACAATTGAGAAGATTCTCAAATAGGTATTCAGAACTTATACTCAAGTGTTAGTTCTTATGTGTGTAAACACCTGGCCATGAAGGATGGCAAAGTGAAATGTGGTCATGTGTTTAGAGCAAAGTGCTTGAGAAACCAAAGGATAACCACCATAATGGCAGAAAGCAAAAGAAGAGCAGCAACATCTGATGAGCATCAAGCACATCACAGAAGATGTGACAAAGAACAACAGAAAATCCTAAATATAGCCTAATATGTTGTGAAAATTCCAAACATTTTAGACTGTGACAACCTGGTGGCCATTTTACTGCTGGTCAAAATAGTTTATGGTAATAAAAGTGTGGTCCATATAAGCCCACCTATTGATAATCCCCAAGGATAAGGGTGTATATGTGTTGAGAATTTGTAATCAATTTCAAGTATTGTGTTTATTGATCACTGAACATTGAACTTTATTAAACGTACATAAAGTACAGCAAAGTGACCTATCACCAATTTGATCACTGTGAAGATGGATTTTTTAAAGGAGAGAAAAATTAAGAAGAAAAGATGATGAATTACATTGACAAGCAAGAAGTAATCCTGAATACAAAATAACGGAACAGTCGACAAACATAATGGCTTATTTTTAGCGGGGCATTTTTGTATTTAATGGGCTCAATGGTGCATTGGCTTGGATTAGATCAAGTACTGTAAAAGTGACAAATGCAGAGCTCAATGTGCAAGCTATAAAGTGTTGCTCTAAAATATATGTCAAAAGAGTTAAGCCATTTTCAACATAGAATGAAATATCACGTTAAACATGAATAGAACAGAAATAAATAGGACCAATCAAAATGGCATAAAATAATAAAATAAATCAGAGTGGGAAACTGGGAAGCAGGTTTCATTGTTTGCCTTTTAATATGTCTGTGACTGACAACTCCAGCAGAGTGAATATGATGTGTAAAACTGGGGGGCAGATAGAAGTCGACTTGATAAATGACCAGGAGATGAAGCTGAATTCATCTTGGTGACCTCGGCAGACAGGCAGAGCTTGAATGTTGCAGTTAATATGTCAAAAGCCTTCAAGAAGCATGCTAAAAAAAAGATTTCTTAGATTCTGGAATTTTTGGATCAATGTTTGCTCCATAATGGAATGACTGGGCGGCACCGTTTATATTGTTCAGCACAAGACGGGTGTACACTCATCAATACCAGCATGGCTTTAGATTTTTGCAACCAGTCTGAAAATCAGACATCACCTTAAGCTTGCAAGTGCAAATGTAATTCTTTCAAGTTTTAGTTTTTTAAAGATGAAGTGTATTGTCATGTACAGACCAGTGACATCAGCAGGACAGGTCAGGTAATAAATAGCAGACAATGGACACCCAACGCTACATACAACATCAGATGATATATAAAACAAGTCAATTTTTAATCACTCCCTTTTTCTCACCTGTTCTCACGTTTTCTCCTTTCATCTGCCCTAACTTTGCTCTCTCCTTCCCTTCAGTTTTATGTTAACTGCTCTTTCTTTTTCAGTTGCACACCTGATGAAGGCTATACAGCCAAAACATTGTATCTTTTACCTTCTTTATTTTCAGTCAGGAAATAATGTTTAACTTTTTTTTCCTATAAAACATATGTACTTGCACATTAATTGTGATGTTAATAACTGGCTGTTGTGCAGCCTTATGACCTGAGGGTAAAAAACTGTTAATTAAAGGTCCATCAGTCCATCCATCTTCTAAACCCACTTTCTCGTGATCAGGGTCACCATGAGATTGGAGCCTAATCCAGCTAGCATAGGGCTCAAGGCAGGAGCAAATCGTGGACACGGTGGCATTCCATCACAGGGTGAATACACAGACCACCAAATAGGGCCAGTTCATCTAACCTGCATGTCTTTGGAAGGCTGTACTGGTCATGTGCTGTTTGCCAGCACTCAAAATGATCTTAACAGGTTAGAAGAGTCTGGCATACAGTAAGTAAAGTTTTGTGATCACAGATTTGTAAACTCTGCTCAGCTCCAGTCTAACCACGGTTTTAAATGACTAGGTCTTGTTCATATTCGAAATACTTGGCTACTCCACTATCCAGGAACAGAAAAAAACAGAATACAGAGCAGACATTTCAGCAATATAATAAGTAATGGCTACAATTGATGAGAAGTTTCAGAGAAAAAAATAAAATAATTGAACAGAAAATGACTAAAGTAAAGCCATAGTTTACTTTCTAATAATCAGATTAACGTGAAAGAAAACTAGCAGCCACTGTGGTCTTAAGGAGCTGGAGTCTAATTTCTAAAGCTTTGCATGGTTTTGAGAGTAAAAATATGTGTACTTCAAAAAACATGCCAAACAAAATCCAATTTATAAAACCTGATGTACATACATTTCTACCTTTATAAATCACGATCATCTTGTAAATGGATGCATGTGAACCTACCTGGTTGCTACCCTGAAACAACCTTATATGACACAGGCTGATCAACCACATAAATATGCAGCCAGGGTCATCTTAACAGCATTATAGGCTCCCGGGTAAAGCAGTTCACTGAGTTCTCTACCTACACAACCACTCAGCAAGTAACAACATACACAGATTAGCATGGGGCCCCAATGCTCGCGGGGCACCCCAGCAACTACCAAGCGTACCCATGCGTTAAGATGGCCCTGTATGTGGCCACAATGCAGCAGAGCAGCCTCTCACCTGATGCATCGTGTCCTACACTGCGCTCCATAACTGACTGTGCAACATCATGCGTGGCATTGTAGCATCTCTCCTCTGCATTCTGGAGGTTGAGGAAAGGAGTCAGGCGTGAGGGTCTGAGTGGGTACCCAAAAACATTGGGTACATATGAATACCATAATAAAAAAACAACGTTTGTGTCAATGCAGACACAGTTACCATGTACAGTACAATCAGGCCTCTCAAGGCCACTTTGTTTCAAAGTAAACAAATCACAGCTTGACCCAGGCCACCAAGCCACCAAGGTTGTCAGTCTCATCTTGGAATATCTTGGAATGTAACTGGTCAACAAAAGCAGCTTCATTTTTGCTTTATTGCAATATGAGTGCAGTAAAGTGCACTGAATATTTTATCAAAACCCAACGCTGCTGCAAATTGACTTTGTATGTTGGCAATAGCATATTTTATGTATGTGCCCCCACACCATACGAAAACTGGATGTAGCACCTCGTCGGTTGGTTAATGGCTTCCAGCAAAGCCAACATGACAGGTTAAGTATGGCTGAGATATTTCTGACCTGTTAGCCAATTCTGTGAGAAGAAGACAACAATTAGCTGATATAAATTGACGATTCGGCAAAAAAGTTCTTCAATGCAAATGCGAAGAATTGGCCCTCTTAAAAAGGGAGCTGAAATAAGAGTCTGTACATCATATTCGGCGCATCAGAGGTATAATATGGCTGAAACATCAATACACATTATAATAATGGTTCAGTAATATCTTCGTTTGTCTGTCCAGGATTTTAAATCACCTGTAGCTCGCAAACCGTTTCACCTATTGACTTGGTACACGTATACTACATGACGTCTACTATCCACTTTCGGGTGATGATTTTTATTACTCTTTTTATTTTTATTTTATTTTATTGTAGAATCAACTCTCGGCAGCGCGCAGCAGGGCGGCCGTGTGGCGCATGTGTATGGTTGCTGTTCTCATTCCCTACCACCTTCGCTAATCGTTCTTGAGGCAGATTGAAGACTTAAGTGCCAGCTTAAGTGAAAAATTAAAGAAAACGTACTCAGTAATTGCAACACAAAAACAAACTTAATCAGTTTTAACGCCGACGAAAGAAGAAAAGCAGTGGGCCACTAGCGTGGAGAAAAGAAGAGCTGCTCAGGAAGCAGCAAGCGCATCAACATCTGAGCAAACGCATGCTAAACAGAGACAGAGAAAGAGTCTGGAAACTAGGAATGCTCAAGTGAAGTGTACTCACTGCACGTTATTGTGCAGTTAGCCATTACTGGTGATTTATAATATGTATGAGTCACCATTTAGCTCACAGATGTCGAACTCCAGTCCTGGAGGGCCGCAGTAGCTGCAGATTTTCGTTCTAACATTCTTCGCCATTAGTGAGCCGTTTTTGCTGCTAATTAACGTCCTTTGCCTTTGTTTTAATTAACTTCACTCAGGCCCCTTAGTTGTCTCTATTTCCTTAATTAGCAGCCAAACAATAATGAGACACAAAACAAGCTACCACCTGACCAGCTCAACTGTGCTTATCACACAATATCGGAAAATAAAGAAAGGTAAAAGTCTCAGTAAGGTTGCTCTCTCATGTCACCCAAACATTTTGACGGCGTTCTTAGAAAAAACAGAAAAATCAACAGTTTTAGAAATGTCTGCTGTAGCAGAATGAGAGCAGCAACAAGCTGTGGAATTAAATAACAGGTTTAATTAACTGCAAGAATGAGCTTCTCATTAAGAGATTGGTTAGAGTTTGAAAACCCAGTTTAGCTGGTCATCGATTGTCTCGTTTCACATCTCACTTCTGTTTGGCTGTTATTTATTGAAGAAAAGAATCAATTCAGAGGACTGACTCCTTGAAAACAGGAAAGGAAAAGAAGATAATTAGCAGTGAAAACTGGTCACTGATTAGGAAAAGGGTTAGAATGAAAACCTGCAGCCACTGCGGCCCACGAGGACTGGAGTTCGACACCCCTGATTTAGCTGGCTTGCCTGCATTTCCCTGCTTGATCAAGGGTGTTGCTATTTCCCAGTTACTCCAAAATGTTGTGTATGCATGGGTTAGAGGAGAAGGACGAGGAGGTTGACAGCATGTGCTGATACAGCACTTTACCGCACCCAGCACACAAGAACCACAGGGACTGGGACTCGAGTACGGCCGTGCAGTGAAACAGTATGAGTTTTTTTTTTTTTTAAGGTGGCTGGAGTGCCAATCCTGCCACCAACCATCAGAGTTCTCATAAATATTATGAAAGCTCTCTCATCAAGTTTTCTTTTGTAACTCTCAACGTTTGTGTGGAAAGTTGTTTACTCACATTTCAGAACTCTTAAATGTGTACGCAAGTTTTATAAATCTGATCCTAGGCATTTTAACAGGCAACCAACATAGCCTTTGATGGAGTGTCGTGTAAATCCATGTCCTCCAGAATAATCTTTTTCAATTAAGGAAAAAACTAAATGGAGCAATCAAAATGCTTTTAATGACTTTTAATAAAAACAGAAAAAAGCTTTCTTTTATAGTTAGTGTTTTTTTTCTCTGCGATCACAAACTGAAGACTCATTACAGCAGCGTTTCTCAACCTTTAAGTATTTGCGACCCGAGTTTTCATAACAGTTTTAGTCGCGCCCCCCCTAACATTTTTTTGAAATGTAGATGCATATTTTATTATACCTACCTAACTTTTATCGACATTTATCTAACTCTATATTTATTGTTCTAGTATCAGAATGTAGTTTAAGTTAATTTGTTTTGGTTTCAACAGATTTTTTTCATATTTTTAATTCTTGTTTTCTTTTTTCACATCTTCGCGCCCCCCTTTTTGTTACTTCGCGCCCCCCTAAGGGGGCCCGCCCCACAGGTTGAGAACCACTGCATTACAGAGCTTTGATGAGTGATGCTCAGCGACGGACAGGCACTGAACCCATGAACTTGTGCTTCATGCTGCAGTATGCTAGACTTAAGACCACCATGCCTACAGCTTGTGCTTTTGACTTATCACTTAGAAAAGTGTTCTGATCGCTTGAAATTTCTGAGGTTTGTGGAAATTGCTTCTCATTAAGTGTATTTTTAGGTATACTGTATATTGCAGTATTGACAGCAGCCGCAATTGGTGAACTGCAGAAATTCTGTATGTGTTGGAGGTTAAAAATGCACAGTATTTAGAAAAAATGTGAAAAAATCCACCTCATTCAGTTATTTCGGTCTTCTTACCATCTTAGTTAAAACATAGCATATTGTACTCTGTAATTCACGCACTACTTACATCTTAACTATGAAAAATGATTCATATTTGGCTACGCTTATTTAAAATTTCTTGAAGCGCAATGCTTAATTTAATATTATTAAAAGCAGAATTTGGTCTCTAATTCAACTACTACAACATAATATTTTCTGCTTTGACACAAATGTGGTTATCGAGAACTTGTTAAGACTGATAAGCGCTACCTACACAGCTCATAAAGTCTTTTCCAGCATGAGACATTCATTTAAGGATTCAGATATCATAAATCTATTTTTAAAATGACCAAATCACACATCTTTCTCAAAAGCTGTCTCTCATTTCACCTCTGTAGTCGAAACCTCTACATGTAACATTAATGCTGCATTAAGAGAAATGTCCAAACTGAAATATAAAATAAAAGCACCTCAAAAATATTTTGCATTTGTTTTGTATAAATGTTTTCTTCATGCACAGCTTAGTGTTTTTTGTCACTATAAAGGATTAGTACTTCTCCTACACCTCGGCATCAAACATTGACTTTTACTGTTCCAACTGTTACAGACTGTAAATGTCAATTTGGAAGGACTGGCGTCTCAGCCAGTAGGGAGGAAGGTTCCTTACTCGGAAGGGAGGTCCCAAATGGACGGCCAGATTTGTCTGCAGTATCTTTCCTGGCTGGGAAGAAATGGAGGGACAGGGAAACACTGTCTCTTTGGGCTTTTAAATCTCCCAAATAAGATGGGTGGCAGCTTCCCTTGGGTGTAGCTCCTATTCATACACCCACAGGGCACCTTGGGAAATGTAGTCTTGGTGAGCAGCCCTGTCTCCAGCAAAGCCAACATGATGGACTTAAGCTTGGCTGAGATATTTTTGACCTGTCATTCTGGCATAAAAGAAGCCACCCAGCCTCATCCAGGCGAGTTGAGTTGGGAGGAAGAGAAAGAGGATTTATTGTGGAGAGAAGTCTGTTTGATGGAGGATTGTGTCCTGTGTGAGGAATTCTGCTTAAATAAACATCACTTTATTGGAGCTCTTTACTGTGTGTCTACAGTCTAGGGCTCGGGCACCCCCAAAGGTGTTTATAAGACTTAAAGGAATTCTCCACCAAATGTGATATTTTTTTTTAATATGTTGCTTACTTTGTGTAGTTTGAAATGATGACAAAGGAAAAAAATAATTTCTTGTTTAAATGCAAAATGGAAATAACAAAGTTAGCCATCTATGGAGACCAGCGGTGAAAAACAACAAATAGTATCAAAAATCTTCATGAAAATAAATCACATGTTACTCATGTCAAGTCATCGAGATATAGGTTCACAATGTCTCAAACATATGTATTTTTACTAAAACATTGTTAAATAAACCACTTTGGGAAAAAAATGGAAAGTACTTGAATTGAAGACCCACCTCCAGTTGTCACATTTATATTCATATTCACCACTGGTGTACCTCGACTGTGAAATGCACTAGTAAATTGACCTTCTGCTCAAATAACCACAAGGCATAGTCTCTTCCTGATGGTGTTTTCTTTTATTTTTAATCTTTAGTTCTATTCATGCCTTAATTAGATAGTTTCACTTATCACTGTTATTTCTTTGGTTCTCCTTAAATATGCCTCCATTCATTGTGTTTTATGGGTGGAACCCAAGGAGGCAGGGCCACCCTTGTGTCATTGGCTGCTGAAACCTCCTTCTGGCTGTTTACTTCCAGTCAGAAGCGAGACACAGCAGTTGAGTATTAAAGTTGTATGGAATCTTAGGGTAAGTAATGTTTTTTTTTTAGATTTACTTTTGTTCCTGATGATTCTACTCTGATTTTGTATTCTGCTCTTGGATTACATTTTGGGAGATGTTTGCTTAAGATTGCCCTTCTTGCTCTTGCATTCTTGTTATTTTTTTCTACTTTAATAACTCATTTTTTTAATTATAAAGATTCTGCACTGCCCTTTTGTCCAGATGCCAGACATTTACTGTCATCCTCTATCTTGTAGGCATTTTGATTTATTTTGGAATATTTCCATATGTTTTGAACTTTTAATTAAGCCAGCTTCCTATTTTTGAGGAGTGCTAAACCAAAGATTGCAGTAAGCAGTTAGGGTAAGCTGGATTGGCGTGAGCCTCTTCAGAGTTAACTTGCCTTTTGTAGCATCCATTTTTGCTATGTCTGGGACTCCAGTTCACAACATTTTTATTTTATCATCGATACGTAGGCTGTTATATCTCAGCCAGGGTGGGGTTCAAATTCTTGTTTTATGTCCCTTTTTTTCAATTTTGAGCTGCTGAGATATGTTATTGTTACTTTTGTTTATTATATACTTTGTTTTGTATGCCTGTGCTGTGTTCCATGTGTTTTGTGGGTGACTCCCTAACAGGTGGGTCCACCTGCCAGTCACCACCAGAAATGTTCTCCTCCTTATAAATTTGAGTGGTCTTCCAACTTTCCTGGAGGTTCATCCTAAATGTGCTACGAAGTGGTGAGTTCTTGTGCATTGTGCTTCTAATGTGATTTCACTTGGTTTTTGATATTATGCTTTGTTTTTGGCTTACTGTATTGGGACTCGGGTTGCCTTGAATTGCCTTATTATTTTGGACAAATCCTTTTGACTTTGTACTCCATGGAGCACCATTGTTATTGAAGAGCATTTTTATGATAGTAACCTTTTATTTAACTGGCATCTTTTTGTGTCCAGCCTGGGTTTTTGACTGGGTTTCCCCCACTAGTAGGCATTTATGGAAATGCTTTTAGGATTTGTGTGCTTTGGAACTCCTAGTTATAATATAGGTCCATTATGGAGCTAAACTATTATGCAGTGTGAACTTTGCTCCTTCCATCTTGGTGCTTGATACAATCTGCTCAAATACTAATTCAAAAAGACTAATTGTTGGGGTGTTTCCTTTTATTTTAGCCTAATAAAATAGCCATATGAATGTTTAGTACTTGTTTTAGGAGGAGGAGTAGAAGTAGTAGCAGTAGTAGCATTGTCACTTGTTGAAAATTCAATAAATGTTTATGTACAGTGTTAAGGGCCACATATGTTACAAAACTTGGCTGTTCTGAGTGACGCTAGTCAGAAGTTCAAGGTGACGTGACTTTTGTTTAAAGCTTGTGCATCCCTTTATGATGTGATTCATCTACATAGGATATGCATAGCCTGGTTGATAGCATTCTACACAACTATTCTTTTAAATATTCCACAGTACCAGAGTAAGACTTCAGTGTTGATCCAACACTGGGACATTAATGGAATCCCTTCTACTAAAATGAGGTATTTGGCCTACTGAGCACAAGGTACGCTTTGCAAAAGGGAATCTTAAGTTACCACTCTGCGACATATGCAGCTCCATTCCGGGCAGGTACTTATGACTGACTTCCTGCCATGTGAAAGCTCAAATGAACATTAGAGATATCCTGCCTATTTATGGGTTGCATGATGTGGTTTGAGCAACTGACAATGAGGAGTTCTGTCAAGGTGCTACTATGATATAAACATATTAAGTGATTATTAATTAAACTGAGTGCACAGTGATATTTTGTTTCATTTCATCGATTAATCCTCCAGGCTCTCAATCCAGTTATCATTTGTAAATTACTGTGCAATGAGAGTCAATGTAATGTTATTAAAGCTCTCTTACCCCCACCAGGGAACTAAAAAAAGATACACATTCATCCAAGAGGGTGGAGTGCAGGAATCAAAGTGATGGATTAGGAGCGTCTCCTTCTGTTGTGCCTGGTCTCTCATCCTACTCACATTTTGCAATCAATGAGGCGAAAGCTTTAACTGATCAGCCAAGGCACTTACCGACAATCTCTCGCCGCTCTCTGTACCAGCGCACCGAGGCCGGCGGTTTACTTCGGGGGACGATGCAGGTCAGCTCTACCTCTCCACCCTCCACTGCCTGCTCCTTCACCTCCACTGTTGGCTCTGCTGGAGGAACTGGAATGAAAGAAAAGACAATGAAAAACTGGAATCCGAAACAAGCACTTTACACCAGCAGGATTAGGCCTATTGCCTCTTTTGCTGGGACAGTAGACAGTCAAAAAGCACAAAAACCCACCATAAAACATCCACTCTTGAGTAGGTCTGGTGAGCAGAGCTCCTCTATTTATGCTTTCCATTTACTACACGGTTTAGATCATTTGTTTTTGGATAAACACATCTGAGAATGAGGTAGTTGCAGGCCATTTTCTGAGCATCCTCCCACACAAGATGCCAGGGCAAAGAGAAACCTGCCATTTCCAGCAAGCGGGATGTTCAAGAAACCTCACTTCAAGAGAGAGAAAGGCCAGGCAGTCTTGTATTCTGCATCCCTTCCCCTTTTTTCCAAGCACAGAAAGCGCCTCAGGGGCCCAGCTGAAGTAGTCCCAACTCTGTACATTTCAAAATGAGTGGGTGAATTAGCCCTTCCAGGGGCTTCCTCTTTAATCCCTTCCATGAAGGAGTCTGGGCCTGTCTAAGCGCGGAGGAGGCTGCTTCCACTAAAGAATGTTATGATCCAAACAGCCCTGCCCCGTGCCGCCCACTTGAAGCTATCTCATCTGACAGTGGGGGATCGGTGGGGCATGGGATTAATATCATTTTACTTTATTTAAACCAATATTGAACAGATAAACCCACAGCTGCAATATTCTTGTCTTTTTGATCAAGAGAATTGTAAAGCATTTCTTTCTTTTTTTGTTATTAGCTTGGACCGATTCTGAGGTCAACACAATAGTCAATCATGTCTTATTATGAGTTATTAAGTAAAACATGCTACTAAGATCCTCAGACAGAGATTCCAAGATCCCCAGTTGATCAGTTTTATGTGGGGGCAACTATAGACAGGCCTGACTGCAATACAGAGGACGATGAAACGCTTCTCACTTGAGAGGGAGGGAGAAGAGTCCTCAACTAGATTATGGCAGCTGAACCATCCACCGTGAACTCCGTTTGGTGTCCACCAGTAAAGAGAATCATGAAGCATCGGGACCACCTATTCTCCAAGTAGGAGAAGCTGTTTTCATGGACATGACATCTCACCTTGGACCATGGACCTGGAAGGACCATCTTAGACCAGGTCACTATTAGTCTATTATTTGTGATGAGCAAGTGATTCACGTTAATTTAAAGTGAAACCCTGACTTTTGCAAAATAAATTAGGAAGTGTGACACTTTGTGACCTACAGGTATGTATTTTGATAAAGGTATTATGGATGCAAGGGGTCGCTGTTGCCCCTTTAAACCCAACAGACAGACACTCAGGACACAGGTTAAAGCGCCAAGAAGATATTTTAATTATTTTCTTCTTTAACAGTGCCCGTCAAGCACCACAGCCACAATACACAAGCAAGTAAATCACAAATACACAATACTCTTTCTCTCTCTTTCTCCTCCACACCTTCCAGCAAGCGTTGTCCACCTCCTCCCGACTCAGGCTCACTTGCTGCGTTCCCAACAGTCCTTTAAATAGTCCTTGACCCAGAAGTGCTTCTTTTATTCCTCCCATGTGACTTGCCAGCACTTCCGCATCAGATGGAGAACTCAAGTTCTTTAATCAGCCCAGAAGTATGTCCTCATGACTTCCTAGTACTTCTGGGCTATAAGGGAAGCATGACTCCCCAGGTCCTTTAACAGCACCCATTGGCTGTAGTTGAAAATAAGAAGAGTACTTTAGATGGAAACGTCTCCGTTTTCTGTTGAGTCGTGGATCCTTGGCCTAATTTAATAATAATTTGGATGAAATAAAACAAAGTTTTTTTTTTTAATCTAAAAACATGAGCCTGAATGGCCAATCAAACTTACACCTGTTTGTACACAGAACTATAATATTTTCAACATAGGAATGTTCACATACAGTACACAAAATATATGACATCTTTACATATTACAGTTGCTCCATAGACAGGATAAGTGAGCTGCTAATAGCAACACAGTATGTCAGAATAGGGAATGAGCTGCCACCCTTGTGGGTTTGCTGGACTGAATGGTTTCAGTCTTCTCTGTTTCTTATGGGGACATGCTAAGCCTACCCTGTGTTGTTAAAAGCCAATTTGAAGTCTGCAGGATGGCCTGCTAATCTCATGATGTATTTAAGAACTTAGGTGATGGTGGGTCAGGCACTGCCTGATAACAAAGACAGCCTCTGAGCCTGGCCGTCTATCCATTTATTTTCTGAATGCACTGTTTCCGGATCGAGGTCAAATGGTGCCAGATTCTATCTTTGCAGCGACATACACTCAGTGGTCAGTCCGGTTTATTAAGAACCTGCTTGTTAATTCAAACTGCCTGCGCCTCCAAAGAGCCATATGATGGTAGCTCAGTGTGTTTAACAGGTTGAGCTGTTGTCGGGCCAAGCATCAGGGTGGACAGGATATGTGATTTCAGTGACTTTCACAATGGCCTGATTACACTTAATCTAAGATTAGAACACACATTGACAGAGTATTGTATAAGAGAAGTAATACCAACGAGAGCAGCAGAATATAAAAGGAAATTAGAAATACAGAGAAACCGTTAAAGAGATGAGTGTGCAGAGAGGAACAAACAGTCCATGCACTTTGGGACTATAATTTTGCACAGAAAGTGTGGAAAATAATAGAAGCGAAATGGGCAGACGTTTTTGAGGACCCAAAGTTAAATAAAGAGATGCTGATGTATGAAATGGAAATGTCAAAAGAAATGACTGTAATTAAAGAAAAACAGTGGATTGTAATAATTATTGAGAAGGAGATTTTTTTTTTGGTGGGCAAGGAATAAAATAACTAAATATCTGAAAGAAATAACAATAGAAGGTATTGGACACAGAGTGAAAAACAGAATTGCAGAGTAAACGTTGAAGTTGAAGGATAACAGAGTGGGAAAAAAAAAAGTGAACAAAAAGGTAATAATGGTGGTGATGTGAATATTTAAATGGCACAGCAAGCCAAAAGGTGTTGGAAAAATTACTCCGCCATCAATGGGGAAGCTGTAAAAAAGAAAGTGGAAAGTGACTGGAATTAAGTGTGGGTCCCAAGTAAGAAATTGGTGTTAAGACAATGGTGTAAAGCAGGGGTGGGCAACGTCATTCCTGGAGGGCCGCAGTGGCTGCAGGTTTTTGTTCCAGCCCAGTTGCTTAATAAGAAGCATTTATTGCTCAAGTGACACTTCTGCTTCATTTTAGTTGTCTCACTCATTAGGATTTTTAACTCTCATTGCTTATTTTAAAAGTCTTAAACAGCTGTTCTCTTGGTTTTTAATGGCTTTTTATTAGCAATAAGATTCAAATGACAAAAGAAAGCAGCATTTCTCCATTTTGCTTGTTTCCGTTTACACCTGTGTGTATTTATCGTGCACTATTTGGTTTAATTAAATACTTGGGAGGCAAGTGAAGAGAAAAAAGTGAAAGATTGAGTATTATTCATACATTTTAGACTTCATATCATTTGGATGATATCATTAGAAAGGAAAAAAAATCTACGATATGAGAATGGCCTGATATGGCAGAGTTAAAGCACTAACAAGCCATGAAACTGAATTATTTGCAAGGATTGTTTTCTAATTAAGCAACTGGGTTAGAGCAAAAACCTGCAGCCACTGTGGCCCTCCAGGACTGACTTTGCCCATCCCTGGTTTAAAGTAATCGAAAGAGAAGGGAAGGATGACAAAGTACAAATCTGTTCTTGAGCCACAAAACATATGGATAAAAAAAATGAGATCAAGATTTGTCTTAGAAGAATGAAAGCACTGACAAGCCATTGAATGAAATACCAAGTTTCATGATCTACTAAGCCTGGCTTCTAATTATAAAAATGGTTCAAATGAAAACTTTCAGCCACTGCGGACCTCCAGGTCCAGAGTTGAGTACCACTGCTTTAGATGATAGAGATAAAGAATCAGAGTTATTTCAACAGGAAGTCATGGGTTATTTCAACTAGGAGGCCGGCACTATACACAACAGCACTGAACTGCTAAAGGGCCATTAAAAAAAATAATACAATAAAAACAAAGAATGCTAAAGGGCCATTAAAAAAAAATAATACAATAAAAACAAAGAAAATGAGGGGGTTTAACTTTTGATCAGTTTTCTTCAAGCCAGGCAGGAATCACCAGACTTAAAAGTAAACCAAAGACAACTGATGAGAGCCACAAGTCTGCCAGCCATTAGGCTCGGCAGAGTCAGGGTCCTCTTCACCAGAGTTACTTTGGTCCAGAGCAGCAGGGAACAGCCATTCTAATGCTTTAACTGTGACATGTTTCTCTTTGTCTGTGTTTATGAGCCACACATGCACACAGACCAAAGAAAAATGAATCTCGGACCTCCTACGTGGAGTGAATCTGTTGGGCGCAGGATGGGGGTAAAGAGCATCCTGTCACAATAATGTATCTGTTTGATTTTCAACATCATTTCTGTTTTCATGGTGCCAGGCCTGACAAATAATACTTGTATTTGTTAGTATTCATCCATGTACATACCCCTGAAATGAATTGCATATTAACAGAACTGATTGTCTGTGTCTCTTTGTTTACTTTCAAAGATTGATCCAAACAGAAGGGTTTGGGAGGTCTGGAAAAATTAAGCCGACTTGGTCATTATTGTGATATAATATCTGTCTCGCATGCAGATAGCTTAATAGACTGTGGCAGCCCGGCTCTGCATTAGCAGTTTAAATCTTATCTCTTAGATGCAGCCTATATATATTTTCTTTAAGTTAATAAAAGTAAAATAAAAATTGCCACAAGAGGCCTGTGCATAAAACATCTTTACAAGCCACAATAAAGACAAAATATGTTTTACGCATTGCTTGGGTGACCTCATTTAATTTTTTTTTTCATCAACTCATAAGTTTCATTTCATTGACTTCCCGCTAACACCTTCAGCCACACTTTGTTATAAATCTCGGGGTTCGACCGTGAGAAGTGCGAAAACCCTCTCTGGCTCCATGTATCTGCCAGGACCTCAGCGGGCAGCTCCTGTCACCACTGCCTCATTATAACTGTGCACATTTTGTGCTTTGTGTATATCCGCTGGACAGGCCATCACTCATCAATGGTGGGGTGTTTCTCCGAGAGACATTGCTGTGGCTAAACTCATCAGCGTTAACAAGAAGGTCAGAGAGATAACTCAGTCCTGCTCAGCCTCTGCAATCCGAGCCCCGTTGACAGGCTTGTTGTGAGGACTAGGCCACCGAATCTCGAGCGGGGTCTGCATGGAAAGGCGGAGGTCAATTAGAGGGGATGAAGAGAGGTAGGGAGGGATATGAGAGGGTGACAGAATAATAGCGAGAATGGCAGAGAGGTGCGGAAAATGATACTGCCTGGACATTTGGAGGAAGCAGAAAGAGAATATGAACGCATTTGAAAAAAAAAGAAATGTTTAAATATATATCTAAAACGAGGTGAGCTTTCACTCTTATAAATGTTATTGTTGCCTTTATTTATTGTGATATCTTTATTGGATTACTTATTCATTGAAAAACCGGTAGCCCTTGTAAATATTTCATTTAATTTACTGTTTGTCACTTATGTTTTGTCTTATTTTGAAAATGTACAAAGCTTTGGCAACACAATCTACATATATCATGCCAATAAAAGATTTTGAATTGAATTGAGATAAAGAGAGAGAGAAGAAGAAGTAAGAGAGATGTGGGAATGATGCCAGAATGTATTGGATGAGGAGAGGTGGTGGCATTATGTGAAGACTGGTATGTGTACGTTGCATTGCTTTTTAATGAAAATTTAAGGTCTACAGTTTCAGAGTCTGTTTTAAAATAATGCAAATATTGACACTCCCCAGCGCTGAGATATCCATATCTGCAGTTAAGGGCATCCCACCACTGACACCAAGTCAACGTGAAATCCAGACAGCATTATCTGTTTGTTGGAGGAGCCAATTGTGGGATTGCTAAACTGGGATGTCAGGTCATTCTTCATCATATTGTGGTGAGGGTGGTGGTAGGAACATGCTGAGCTGGGCTGACCAGGCATCCCTGTCCTCTAGTAGCTCTCTGTAGGCGTTCCAGGGGATTATCCAGAGGCTCCCAGGACAATCAACAGACACTTGGTCAGCCCCTTAGTCTTCACTCAGTGAGACAGACCTTGACCATCTCCTCTGGAAAGTACGCGAATAAGTTCATTGTGATCCTTTTTGCTATATCAATGTCACGTTTTCTTGTTTTTTTCATTCTTATTATGTATTGGATTGCTAGGTTTTTCTACTTAGGAAAAGTTCCCTTCTCTGTTTTTAATTTAAGGATCTCCTATGGTCAAACCCACAATTTCATCAAATATACAGTATATATGAGGGCAATTATCAACAAATAGCAATTGTTCACACTTCTGTAATAATTTTGCTTGTATTGGCTCTATGTGGAAACCTGGTGTGTCTTTGGTCGCAGTGGTAAAGTTTTGTCCTAGCTCAGTCAGTTGTTTTCTATGAGTAAACGTGGTTGCTCCACTTTCCATTTGCACTGGAGAAGAGCCAGTGAGGAGTGATCCAAGTTTCATGGGTTGAAAGTGTTCCAGGTGTCAAAATCCTTGTTGGTTCATTAGGATCATGGTATGGACTTGCTCAAAGTTGTGATCGATAGTGTACATGGACAAGTGTCCCACTCCATCTTCATGCTTAACATTCATCCTACTATTTTTGAACTTCTCACTCCATTTATAAAAAAACTCTGCTATGGTAAAATTATATCTCCATATTGTGTAAAAACTCCAGTCAGTTCATCAGAAACCTGGTAAGGACTTGCTCAATGTTGTTGTTGGTAGTGGATGTGGATGAGCGTCTCACTCCTTCTTTGTGCTTAAACACATGCTCTACTATTTTTGAACTTCTCAATCCATTTGTAAACATTGCCTCCATATTACACAGAATGTTTTCAATGGTACACCTTCAGTTCATAAAAAGTGTTTCACTGCTTGCTGGTCTTCTTTGATGCAAGGAGAGAGTGGGGCGGCCATGTGTGCTTCTATAAAACAACAGGAGGGACTGACTGATCGAGGTTGAAACTTTACCACGGTGATAGCAGGCATATCCCGTTTTCATATGCGCACGAGAAAAGCTGAGTAGCCAACCCACACAAAACTATCATAAAAGTATAAATAATAAGTGAGTTTTCCTTATATTTGAATAAAAATCTGATACACGTTCAGACATAATTTTCACTTGAGGTTGTTGCTATGACTCTATTGAGTCCATTCTGTAATACAGATGTTCCATCTCATGGCCCCACATTTTAAGTGATCTGGGTTTATGTTCTTCCATTCTGAAAAATAGCAGAAGAAAATCCTAGCAGTTCAGCTAGGTCACGGCATAAGCAAGCCTACCTTGTCTTGCATCCCAAACTTTGGGATTAAAAACTGGTAAAGCAAAATACAGGCAAAAAAAAAAATGGAAACAAAACTCTAAAACAAAGTGATAAATCAGTACCAAAAACCAAGGGACTCAGAAACAAAGAACATCTCAAGATGTTTTATGGAGTTATCCAATCTCAGATGGCCCAATGCTGAGCTTTTATCTTGTCGCAGTGATAACATAACAGGTTCCACACTTACAGGTCATTTTGTTAGAGGTACTATGACAACTATAACCAAAATAGAAATGAAAAAATATTTTAAGCAAATTAGATACACTTTAAATCAAAACATCCTTAATATCATCACATTCAGGATGTTTCAAAACCCATTAGAAAGAATGAAGAAGACCAGAAAAACACAATGTTAGTATAGCAAAGAAAGGTCATCATGAAGTCCTTCACAACACCAGGGGGCACTCTAACTACATGCCCAAATTACTTCAGCTAGCCCCTCTCTTCTTCCTTATCTCTTTCTCTCGATGGGTATCAGTTGTAGTAAATTATACTACATTAAAACACAGCACTGGACATGCCAGGACTTCTGATTTCAAAGAGAGGCTGTAGAGAGCTTCCATCCTTCTTGAAATCTTAAGATAGAGGCCATTTTTGATGAAGTAGTACCCCACAAAATATCCAGCATACTTTTGAGGACAAGGCTAGCACATTAAATCTATGACTGCCTGATAGCAGAGGTGCTTCACTCGCTGTATGGCAGGACTGTCAGATGGTGGCATATGCTGTGGTACTGTAAATATTCAAAAATTAAAGCTTCAAAATTTCTCACAGATCAAAATGTTCCATCTCCATCTGCAACAACTGCCAGAGGCAGAAAATGTGGCAGTTCTACTGAGGGGAAGACCTTGCCATTAGGGTAGTGCATGCCAAGGCCAGAGCCTTAGGGGTGACACATACTGTAAACATATTGTGTTCCATTGACCCATCTGTTTCATTGTGCCTAGAGGAGTATGGGAATCTCAAAGACACAAGGCAAAATGATGTTGCATGCTGAAAAGTGAGAAGTTCACAGGACGCTAGCATGGGCCACAAAAAGAAATGAAGCATAAACATCAACCGTGTGATGTGATCAAGTCTGTGTATGCCAGAATCCCTAAGGAACGTTTCCAGCATCTTGTTGAATGCATCCAAGCATTAAGAACAGCTTTGTCACTATTGTTCACCTTGGATAAGGTGAACGCGCAAAAAGACAGAACTCAATCAATCTTAGCTACCCTCTTAGGAGGAATTCGGAAATATTCGAATGTGATGCAAAGGTTCCTGCAAAGACATATGGCGAGCAAATGAGCAGCAGATGTTTCCTGAGCACACTTTATATGTTGTGGCAGATATCCAGGGCCCTTGCCCAGCTAGGACACCTCCATGCTGGAAGGACCGGGGGAGAGGATGTACCCAGAGCAGTACCTCCCTCGGAACGCTTAGAAGGCAGCCCCCCTGGATTGCAGTGGTGCCTCGGACACCTGCAGGGCTCCATGGGAGTTGGAGTTGGATAGCCCTGTTAGAATCTGTGGGCGCCACTAGGGGGTGCTACACCAGCTGCTGAGCCCTGGAGTGCAGCTCTTCCACCACACCCGAAAAGGCGTCAACGAGCACCTGGAGCACTTCTGGGTGCCATATAAAAGGAACCAGCAGACACTACTCGTGGAGCCAGAGTTGGGAGAAGGGAGACGAAACTTACCTGGAGGAGTGGAAGAGGAAAAAGAAAAAGAGAAAGTGAAAGAAGAAGAGTTGTGTTGTGCTGTGCTTTTGTGACTGTGTTGTGCTTGTGGGAGATATGTTTCCCACAAGGGGGAAAGAAAAATAAAAAGCGTGTGCTTGTACTTGTGCCTCTTGCATCTATCTGTGTAGGGTTGGGGGCAGCGGTGCCCACCCTGGTGGTCCACAATGTGTATAATGATTTGTTTTGTGACAAACGGGATCAAGGGGTAAATAATCCTTATACTTGGGTGTATATTCATGTGAAAAAGTGGAAACTGTTGGCTTTTTCAACACACTTGAACAGACAAATATTAGGTCTTCATATAAACAATGTCTACAGATAAAGGTGATATGTAAGTGAACAAATGAAACATACATTTGACATGGTGTGTTCACTGTTATAATCTAAATGAACAAAAATAATGGAAAAAGTAAGTCCACCCCTACATTTATCACTACTTCATATCCATAAAATTATAACCAGGTGCTCCAGATTAGGTGCCAATGAGTAGAAGAACCCTCCTTAGGAATGATGTCTGTGGAACCTGTCTTCTTTAAACCTCACATATCCAGGAAGTCTGGTGTTCTCTTTGCTATTGATGTTATTATATCTTTGCTATTGAGAACTCAGGAGCTCTCCAAGGTCCTCAGAAAGAAGGTTGTGTATGCCTATAATTCTGACAAGGGATTTAAAAGATTGCCAAATTATTTGAAATCAATCTGTACCAGTGCTACCATGGGAAGAACTCCATTTCCCAGCAGCCCAAGGGGAATTACCTGCACAGGATGACTGAAACGGAAGTAGGGGCTGCTGGGTACAAAAGAGGCCAGCGGGAAAGTTGAAAAGGGGGGCCTGGCAGAGCAACAGGGGATCACTGTTTTTGTGTATCCTGTCCAACGTGTTTACTGAAAAGTCAATTGTGCCCTGAAATAGGATGAATGGATTGTTTCGTGCCTGCCTGTTGTGTGTAAAGTGGTGGATTCATCATCATGCATCTTCAAAAGGAGCGCTCCTGAAAATGTTATCCCTTGCCACTCAGGACTACCAGCAGGACTGTTTCACTCATTTACTACAGAAGCTGTTCCTGGGATTATCATTTTCACACCAAACCATTTCATCCGCTTTTGCTATATTGGACTGTATAAGGACAATGTCTTGAGTGTTTATTGTTGTGGTTCATTGTTATGTTACAACTGTATCACTGTAGGGGAAAGGGGAGGTTTGCCTGATTGTTCTTGTATATTGGGTTTTCATTTAATACATTATTTTTTCATTTAATAGGTTTGTGTCTCTCTGCTTGTGAGTGTGTACTGGTCGGGCCAAGGCCGGGTGCGTCCTTGGAATCTCCACCATAATAATAAACAATTCATTGTCTCATCAACGGTGTGAATCTTAGCGACACTGGACTGCTACAGATCCTTCCATTGTAAGGAAAATCATCGCAAGTGGTGTAGATTTCAAGTAACTGCTGATTTTGTCCTCCAAATTCAGTTTAAGAGCTGACTGTTCGATACTAAAAGAAGTCTCCAAGAACCTGAAAAGTTGGTGTCAAAGTGCATGTATCTACAATCAGTAAGAGATTGCAGAAATTTCCATTGCATGCGAGGTGTGTCAAGAAAAGTTCTTTGTTGTCCAAAAAGAACACTAGAACAAGACTACAGTGTGACATTGAACATCTAGGCACAGACCAGGTCTTCTGGACAGAAGAATCAAAGAGTTGTTTGGCTACAGTTAACAGTAGACACATTGGGCGCAAACTAAAGACATTTTAGGAGAACAAGTGCATACCAACTGTGAAGCATGGTGGGGGAAATGTTCTGGTATGGGGCTTCTTTGGGGTCTCATGGCCTGGCCAGATTGCAGTCATCGAGTCAACTCTGAATTCTGCTTCAAATCAAAGTGTGCGTGAGGAGGATGTGAGGCCATCTGTCTGAAAGTTGAAGTTGAACAGGAGATGGACCTTTCAACACTAGAAAATCCACCAAGGAATGGCATAAAGAGAAGAAATGGTGGAAGGTAATGGATTGGCACTGATTTGAAATCCATTGAGATATTGCAGGGGGATTTGAAATGGCCAGTACAGGCAACAGAAAACCCATAAAGACACTTGGAAATGAAGTGTCACAGTAGATCATTACCTCTATTGATATTTTTCTTGAATAAATGATTGAGAAGGCAAACTTTTGTGGTGTTTTAATTCATGCAATATCACCTTTATCTGTAGACACTGTTTATATGAAGATCTATTGTTTGCTGAAAAAATCAACAGATTCCATGGGGTGCACTTACTTTTTCACATGACTGTAAGTTCTTTTAACACGATTGATGATCTGGGACTAATTATGTTACTAAAGATTGGTTCACAGCCACAGTGAGGCCGTCACGCACTGGTGAGGCCAACACCATTTTGAGGACAGTCTGGCACAAGGCGGAGTGGTGGCTCTGAGGCTAGGAATCTGTGCCTGTAATCGGAAGTGACTTTACTCCGGTGGGCTCCTGAGCAAGGCCCTTAACCTGCAATTGCTCCGTCCTGGGTATGACATTACTCTGTATCCACCAACTTGCAGGGAAAACTTGGGAGTTGGTGGCAGGATTGGCACCCCAGCCACTATAAAAAAAACTCATACTGTTCATTGTGCTGCTGAGGTGTCACCCGCTGTACCCAGATCTCAATCCAGGTGGTTCACCATGTGATGGTTGTTTCAGCGCTCTGTAATCAGCGCCTGCTCCCACCCTCCCTTTCTAGCACAAGGTGAGGAGAGTGGTGAAAAAAGTGGGCAGGCATTGTACACAACAAAATGGGGACATTACTTGTGTAACAGCAAACACTTACAGTGTGGTTGGTTGGAAGTATTACCCCCCTGTGTGTATGGGATATCCATAATAATTTAACACAAACAATTTTGATTTCCTTTATTGCTATACAGTAGTTTGGCTCATCTTCATGCTCTGAGATATGTCCAATCCCCTTATAAAGTCTATGGTGGCTCATTTTAATTTTTATTGCATTTGTTTATGCAGAGTTCATCATTTGGCCTTATCACAATTGCTGTCTGGATGTATAAAGATTTAAAAATATTCATATAACATGCTAGTAATGAATTCTTGGAAGACGAGAGCCGAGGCAAATGCACAAGCGAACAAGGAGAGAGTGAAGCCGAGAGAGAAAGGACACAGATCAGAGGATGATGAGTAGACACCACAAAAGGACAACAAAGGACAGGGTTGTCTAGAAAACAGGAAATCTAAGCAAATGAAAAGTATTTATATCATGGCGTTAAATCTTGTTTTCCTTATTGTAAGAATTATTGACTTATCAAAAGATGTGTATTTACGATTAATGAGCTTACTTCACGAAGTCTTGTCAAGTACATTTTGCTTACCCCATTGGCAGATTGTTTAGCTAAATAAAAGCAAAACAACTCCCATTTAAAGTTGTTTTTTTTTTTTTGTCTAGTATTTGCATATGCATTTTTTGCAGTGTGGACAAGCTGGGGAGATGAACAAGAACAAAACTTAATTAAAGAACCTGCAAAAGAAAGATGGAAAGAGAGGCAGAAAGAAAACCAAACCGTGAGAGCTAAAACAGAGCAAAGTGGTCTGGAGAAAGAAATGAACAGACTGGGGCTGGGCAATGAAGACAGATGGACTGAGAGAGTGAGAAAATTGAAGCAAGGGAAAGGGTGAAGAAAAGTGTGAAGGAGACAGATGGATAAAGAAAAAGAGACTGAGGGGGAGACTAGATAAGCCACTGTTTCATGGAGCACAATACCTGTGCAGAATTTTCAGAATCTGGTATAAAGAGCCACATATAAATTATTCATCTCCATTTCTCAGCCATTGCAGTTGCACCCCTAAAGAAAAATGGCAGATGCCAGAGGAACTGATTCTTTCTTCCATCTTGGTGAGAAGGGTTGCCACTTCATCCGTATTATAACTGGACTAGCCAACCCGCAGTGTACCATACGCCGCATAATCAGGCCGGTTTTTTAATGATTTTTAAGCACAGGGAGAAAATTAACATTTGAAAAATCGGTAATGTAATAAATCAGTAAGAAAAGCAACATTGTAACAATGCACGGAACAAACCAACACACAATCATCCGTGACTGAATTTCTCGTTCAGTATGCACTGCCTGCTCATGTGCCCACCTCCATCTCGGCACTTGAGTCGTTGTCGTCTTTGCACAGTCCAGATGCATCTGTGACTCACGTAGACTTTTCATTGCTCTTTGCGGTTGTGGCAGCTTTTTTCAATATAATCCACCAAGAACACGGTAGTAGCGAGGTGGGGCTTCGTTGTTCCTTTCGCATGGTTTTTCATGGTGGACGCGGTCAGGTGTCGAAACTGAAAAGAATAATGAAAAGTCAACGTGGCTCAGACGTGCATGTGGACTCCTAGCACAGACGAAAGGGACTAACTGGGTGGTCGGTGAGTTTTTGCGTCCGGGCACATGGGCAGGCAGTGTGAATGTCTAGAGAGCGAGGGGAGACACAGGCCGGTGAAAAAGGAGTGTTGGTGGGCAGGGAAACGTCTTTCGTGTTCCTGCAGGAGCATCTAAGAAGACACATGTTTGTCGCGGATGCGAATTACTGTATGTAGTGTGTAAAACAGTTTGCTATGGTGCACGCGGTTGTGCGTCGTAACCGAAAACCTGGTTTTTAAAGACTGCTTACTTCATTGTGTTTTAACCTCAGTTGTAAAGGATCGTTTTAAGGATCCCATGGGATACCCCTCGCAAACCGTTTTACACGTTGCATATGGCGATTCACCTCCGCGAGAAACATGCCTCTATGAACAGTCAACGTGGCTCGGAAGTGCATGTGGCCTCTACGACAGACGAATATAAATGACGCCGGTTTTTCTGTGTCGTCGCGTCCGAGTTGGTGGGCGTGGCTCTGCGAGTTGTCGTCGTATCCAATGGTCTTGGAGTTGGTGGGCGTGTCTCCTTCCGGCATGCTTTCCATGGGTGTCTTGCCTTAGTGAATTATATATATAGATTCTCATCCACGTTCACTGAGCAAATTATTAGGAACACCTGTGCATCTGCTTATCCGTGCAATTATGTAATCAGCCAATCATGCAGCACCAGCACAATGCATAACACTGTGCAGATACAGGCCAGGGGCTTCAGTTAATGTTCAAATCAAAAATCAGAATTTGAAAAAGGACCTAATCTCAGTGATTTCGACTGTGACATGACTGTTGGTGCCAGACTCCTGGTTTGTGTATTTATGTAACGGCTAACCTCCTGCGATTTTCAGTTCTGTGGATGGAAATACCTTGTTGATGAGAGAGGTCACTGCTGAATGGCCATACTAATGTGAAAGGTTACAGCAACTCACAGAACCACTCTGAACAACTGGGGTGAGCAGAGAAGCATCTCAGAATGCACAACATGTCACACCTTGAGGCAAATAGGCTACAATAGCAGAAGACCACATCAGGCTCCACTCCTGTAGGGGGACCAGATTTAAGTTTGTGAAAAAGAGGACACTTGGCAGCAGGTATGGGGGGTCGGGGGACAGTGCAGGTAGCACCGTGGCTTTGTGAATGCATACAAATGTGTCCACGATCATGACTACTAGGTTAAAGTATGATAATTAACTTTATTGGTCTTTAACAAGACTAAAATGCACAAACAAAAACACCAATACCACTATAAGCAATAATGGTCAATAGGCCTACTTTGCACTGAACTTTTGAATTTCTTACTGAATCTTGCACTAAACAATAACTTGTCATGTTTCTTTTTATGGCCAAAGATTAAAATAAAGTGTAAAATTTTCAAAAAAAACAACACCAAAACTTCCATTTCCTTTGCGTTCAATCTTGTGCTTCAGTGGCCTTCAGTCCACTTTCAGTGGTGTGGTGCTTGGTGCTTTAAACATATCTTTTGGCCAAATGACAATTCTTTCTGTTTAATGTTTTCCCCTAAATAAGGCATTTGGTGTTATGGGTCCACAGTTCGTTGAACAAAGGCCATTTTTTTTAAATAAATAATCACCGCTCTCACGGCGGCTTCGTGAGGGGGCGTAGTGGTTGCAGCAAGCCACGGGGCGATCCGCGGTGTGGGCGTTTCTCACCGAGTGCACAGGTGAGGAACTGCCCACATCCGTGATTGTTCCCGTGGCTAATGTGCTGCAGCTGCTATGGCCCCTCGCAATATAAAAAGAAGCGCGAGTCGGATAGAGGTGGAAAAAAAGAACGAGAGAGAAAAGGAAGAGAATGGAGGTTACAGGCAGCGAGAGAGGAAGCAGGCGGTGCAAGAGAGAGACAGACACGCGGAGCATGAGGTGAACATTTGAGTTGATGTTGCTCTCGCTGAGTGAGCAGGTAGCGGGAGTGACCAGGGAAAGGCGACGAGCCGCAGAAGGCCGGAAAGGCAGCGGAAGTCGGGAGGCTTGGTGGTGGAGTCCCCAACGTGAGCGACCTGGCCGTTGGTGAAAACCAAGACTCGGGGACTGGGATGAGTGCCAGACCGAAGCCAGGGATCGGGAGGTCTCCAGTCTCGTGTGAGGGAAGGGAAAAGGGCAGCTGCAGAGAGAGAGTGGCTCCCCTGTTGCGAAGCCTGGACAGGGAGAAGAAGCACCAGGCTTGTCGTTGTTGTTGGCATGATTTTTAAAGACTGCTTCTTGTTTGGACGTTTTAACCTCGTTTTTAAAGGATTGATTTTTTTTCTATTTATAGATTTTAACCTCCACGTTTTTCTTCTATTGGATTATTTATATGAACTTTGAAATGCACTGCACTTTATTGAACACTTTGTTTTTGATGGATTGTTTTTAATAAAAGTACTTTGCACATCTTTACCATCCCCTTGCTCGATTGTTATTACCTCCACTGACTAGCTCACTCGGTGACATTATCGATGGTGTTGGGTTCAAGGGCTTCCAAACAGTGATGGGAGCGTGGAACCGAACCCACATCGTCACAAGGCAATAATAAAAAAATAAAATTAAAACATTTAGCATACCTCAAAATATTTCTTAAAAGGCCACATAATAAAATAAGATAAAATAAAATGTCAGCCATTTCACTAGACTTTTAGTCCTCCTGATGTGGTTGGGCATACTTTTCAGCAGACTGCATCTTTCCCAACAGGCGACGATTACTCATTAGGTAGGCACGAAAGTCCTTGCAGGTCATGTGTTTGAAATTGTACTGGGGGCACAGAATCCCCTTCAGTGAATCAACAGACAGTTATCGAGGTGTAGACTGACCAAAGCTAGCATGAAGAGTGAGTGCGACCAACCAATGGCAGTAATTCCATTTCTGAAAACTATTGCTTCGCTCCTCCCCTACTTCCACTTGATTTTTGTAGTAAGGCTATAAAGAGAGAGTGGAAGGGATTAGGAGGAGGGCGAAGTAACTCGTTTGGGAAAGCCCCAGGGGATGCAACCCAAATCCAATGTAAGAATATTTGAGGCTGAGGTAGAATGAAATCCTGGAAGATTTTAGAATCCTAGCTAGATGCATTTTTTAGGTCTTAAAAAGAGGACATGTCTGGGGAAAAGAGGACGTCTGGTCACCCTACACTCCTGTCAGCCATGAGCTAAAGCCACAGTGCAAACTGGAAAAACTGGGAAAATGCATCCTGGTCTGATGAATCTTAAGTTGGGCTGTGGCACACAGATGGTAGGGTCAGACCTACAGCATAAATCCATGCACCTAACCTGC
Organism: Polypterus bichir lapradei; assembly: GCA_026402145.1. NCBI lineage: Eukaryota > Metazoa > Chordata > Cladistia > Polypteriformes > Polypteridae > Polypterus > Polypterus bichir. The sequence goes on from JANRMT010062829.1 coordinate 21,244,821, forward strand.
CTTGTGCCAACAGTCCTAGCTCCAGGTGGTGGTGTAATGGTGTGGAGAATGTTTTCTTGGCACACTTTGGGCCTACTAATACCAATCAATCATCATGGCCTATTTGAGTATTGTAGCTGACCATGTGCATCCCTTCGTGGCCATAATTTACCCATCATCTGATGGCTTCTTTCGGTATCATAATGCACTGTGACACAAAGAAAAAGTAATCTCAAATTATTTTTATGAACGTGACAATGAGTTCAGTGTTCTTCACTGGCCTTCCTAGTCAATGGATCTAAATCCAGTAGAACACCCTTGGGATGTGGAAGAACAGGAGATCCACGGAATGAATATGTAAATGACAATTCTACAGAAATTGCTTGATGCATTCATGTCAGCATGGACCAGAATAGCAAAGAAATGTTTATAAAATCTAATGGAATCTATGCCATTAGGAACTGAGGCTGTTCTGGGAGCGAAAGGAGACCCTCCGCAGTATTACTATAGTGGTCCAAAGAATTTGCCAAGTGTGTGTACTGTACATATACAATCTGCGGCAGCTTTATTAGGTAGCCCTGCTCCTTGAACCTTCCAAACACATGTGTGCAACAAGGTTTACATCAATCATCAGCACAGTCCACTGGTCTCAATCTAACAGATCACCTTTAAGATGAAACTGGAGATTCATAGCATGAATGTGAGGTCAAAATAACCTGCAAGAACAATGTGATGCTGTTAAGTCAGCTTGGACCAAAATAACCCCAAGGAATGCTTCCAGGGTCATGTTGAATCTACACCTTGATGGATGGAGGATGTTCTGGCAGCAAAACAGAGTCCTACCTTGCATTTGATAAGTGGGTCTCATACCGTAGCCATGGGGTGTCATTCTGAGGTTCTTTTATAGGTTTACAGTAGACCTCCGGGAAGCTACGGTTCAGTTCACGGCCTCAGTCATTTGTGGATTTTTCCTTAGAACTTAACTGATAATTGTTAGCAGAAACCACAAATATCCTCTGCACTTTTTTATGGCTTTTTTCGTGGCAATACTGTACTGTTGAGAGAACACAAAGCAACCATAGAGGAAAAGGTGGCTTGTGATGGTGAAAGTAGCCAATTCAAGGGCGTTATTCATTTCTCCTTGCTGCCGATTGGCTGCTGCTCTGTGATGCATTCCAGGCAGATGCAGCCCAGCATTCCCATATCATAAACAGTTTACCGCGCATAGCTATCTCGAGAGTTTCGCTGAGCGTCTCGTGTTTTTCGTTTTGTTGTTCTTAAAGCCCTAAGATGCCGCCCAAACGCCCTACACCTTCTAAGACTTCTGGCAATGAACCTAAGCGCCAGAAAAAGTTTAACACAGTCCAGGAGAAGGTTGAGCTACTGGATTTGCTCCTGGAACTAAAGAGTTATGCCGCAGTAGCCACCCGAGGAGCTGTAAATTCTCTGCTTTGCTGTGCAGTCATTATCTTCATTACATACCTTTATCATATTGCACAGCTAATCCACCATCATCATCTTCAATCAATATTATTCATTATTAGCGAGTACCATACATTTTACTATATTTTTATTAAATTTAATTATTACGTATTTACTCTACTTATACCAAAAAAACGACAGTGCATACAAAAGAAAATGTGCTTGCATGAATTACAGTACATATAAGGGTAACATCGGTATTTTACATTCTAGCACTGTGGGAGACATAGCAGTGCAGTACTGTACAGTATACGGGTTTACCTTTACATTCTTTTTTAGGGTAACGTATCAAGCTGAGTTTGAAGTGTTTTGGGGGCATATTTTGGGTTTAAATTATAAAAATAGGCATTTATAGGCATTTTTTGACCACATCCAAAATTTGCAGTTTTTCACAAATCAGGGTTGCTCTAGGAATGTAACCCCTGCAAATTACGGGGGTCGTCTGTATAGGGTTAAAATTGTCACATTACCAAATCAGACCCTAATGTACGTTCAAGTCTTCACACTAGTTACTACAATACGTTGGACACTATGTGCTAAAATGTACAACATCATGGAGAGCGCTTCTTAACCTACTATTAGAGTTTATAATCCAAGACATTAAATGTGGCCAGCAGGGGGCAGGCTTGAAGTTCACACTTTGTCTTTCTCAATTCAGTTCAGTCCAGTTTTTAACTAAACATGTCCCATGTGTAAAAGATAAAAATTTTTTAAAGGTAAAGATAAATACATATTAACATAAAGTATGACAAAATTATGTATATCAGCATATAGTTAAAATATGTTATAATCTGAGGGTGGCATAGTCACTCAGTGGTGCGAACAACGGCCTCAAGGATCCAGAGGTTTAGGTTTCCTATCTTTATGTCCTTTCTGCATCTACAAGACTTGTTCTCCAGGTAGTGCAGATTTGCCCCCACATCACAAAGATGTGTGTATTACATTAACTGGCAATTCTAAATCTACCTGGAGTGAATCTGTGTAAGTGTGCACAAGTGTGCTCTGCAATGCACTGAAATGCCCAGTCTAGAATAATGGCCCTCCATCCTTGGAGCTGCTATGTCATTTTGTACTCTGGTTATATGAAAAAATATAATACGATAAAAGATTTTAAGTTACCTTGTTTTAACATTGCTGTTTGTTTAAACTTAATTATACTATTTGCTAATCTTATTATTGACTGGAGATGTGTTGTGCAAATTTTGCAACCCTGTTGTGGTGCAGTAATGGGTAAAGACTGGTGAGGAGCTAAACCATTTGCATGGAATTGAATTCAGAGAGAGATTCAACGTTTCGTTTTGCAAAAAAAGTTACAAATTGCTTTGGCTTCAGGTAAAATGTGTGCCATTGATACAAGAAGAAACATTTACATGTTTTAATTCTGCATGCATTTGCATGTCATTTAGCATTAAATTAAGATCCTTTGGTGAAACAAATACTACCGCGTTCATATCCCGCCATGTGCAGACATTTTGTCGAGCCACCAGCTGTGATCTGGTAATGCAATCACCAACTTTGCCAGCTGTGATAACTAATTTTGGTGATCACAATCCTAAAGATGCACCAGAAACGGAAAAGACACTCGAAGCTCCACGGTATATGGAAAGTGCAAATCCTTACCCTCTTCTGCAGAAATCAAGATGTGGAAAAGGGGGAAGTGATTTCCTGTGAAGAAAACGCAGTAATGTGCACGATGGAGCATTTTAGTGCAACTTTGTGTGGAAAATACAAAGCTTTGCACATCACAAAAAAAAATATATCACTGTGATTCTACACGGTGATGTGAACGAGAGGCATAAATTGTATAGGATTGAATTTCCTGGTGTGTGATGGGTGACATGCACTACACAACTGCAGAAAAACACAAGGCACACATGGAAGTGTGGCTGAGGCTTTCAGGAGCAGTGTTGCTTGTTTTCCCACCTAAAACTCCTTTAAAACAAAATCCCTGTATATCACAAATGCTAAATTGTCTGCAAAACAATTTTTTGCATCAATTTTACAAAACTGTATGTGACTGGAACCTTATCTGTTTTGATCATCACTAGGGATGACGCCTCAAAGATTGTCTCTGGTCCCATCGATAACCACCAGTTACTAGACTGGATTATCTGGAACATGTCCCTTAATGGACTGGTGTACTGTTTTGCTTGATTTCTATTATAGGCCAAGTGTTGCAGGTATGAGCTTCATTGCTTTAAACCAGGTATTGGAAAACGAAGATTTTTCAGACAGATTTATGTACAGTATGTCACAATCTGATGCCCAGAGAAGCCATTTTTAGCTTGTCTTGCAAGTGGGATAACCTGAAACATAAAACGAATTATGGAACTTAGGGAGGTACCAATGAGATCACTTGTCTTTTGTAGCTCAATTCTATCTTAGGCCTGTAAAATGAATGAAGGCCTGCTATATACCTGTATGTAGAACATCACTCACTGTCCCTCACCTGTTCAGTTACACGCAAAGGAACCGCTTGTGATTACGCATAGAAGAATATGAGGTATGGCTAGATAAGGCTGATGGGATGTTCACATACTTTCATGATAATATGGTTCAGAGTCTGTAATGAAAGCCAGAAAAATCTGATGACAAAGTACCAGAAGAGAAAAAAGGTAAAAAAAAAATGTATTAGAGGTTAACACGAGAGATCAAAGAAAGAAACACCAAAACCAGAAATGTTAACCTAAAAATAAAATCAAAGTGCAGAGCAAAAGTCTTATCCTAAAATTTGGAGATGGGTCCAGCTGCAGACCACCGGAGCAACACGATATAGTAGCTGCACTAGACAGCCAGTAGGATTGAAGGTTACTCTCACTTCGATTACTTGACTTGAGTCATATAACGCACATTCCTCCCCAAACCTAATCTAAACATAGTGTATCCAGTTCTTATCATTGACGTATAATATAAAGAAACAACTTCCTCAATGGAGTGGAACTCTGAAGGTCCACAGCTGTTGAAAATTTCACACACACACAAAAAAAAAAAAAATAGTTCACAAATAAATTGAATTTTAGATTAGTGGTGACCTTTATATAGTCACACTAATGATGCCATTATGCCATCCCAATGCATTATGGGATACATTACTATAGTAACTAGTGTCATAAAACCCTAAAAAAAAAATGGCAGCACCCATTGGAAAAACAAAATGGTGTCAAAAATAATGTTAAAAATAATAAACTTTTGAATAAGGTCTCCAAATGAAAGACAAATGTGTGAAACAGACTCTCTGGGTGGTTCAAAAAACCAAAGAAAAGATGTGTAATACAATTTTAGAGTCAAACAAATTAAAAAATAAAGCTGAATTCAATCAAAAATCATCTCAAACAGGTATTATGTCAAGTATTGAGGACACTAGCCATCAGTGAGGGTCATAAGAAGTTCAGCAAACCTTGGCAGGCACACAAAAAGCGATGTGACACAAAGAAGGCATGTCCTTCAAGCAACGAGCGAGTAGAGCAATTTTAGAATTTGCCATTCTGGAGCCAACAGAAGGTGGCAGCTGGGGAGTGGAGGATAATCAGGGGCATCCTACGGGTTGTAAACCTACCGTATTGGACAGAAACATTAGGTTCCACCATTTAGCCTAGAATACTAGGAAGTAAAGGAGAGCCAGTGGTTGGTGATCAACTCATCACCCATCAAGGAAACGATTAACCATCACTCTCAGAAATTTTTCACAGTCAATTGAAGATCTAGTACATTTTGAAGACATATGTGTAGACAAATCACGGCCAACAAATAAAGGACAGGAAATGAGGAGTGGGACTGGAGGGTAAGGAGTTCCAGGGCCATTAATGGAAAGCTCTTTACTCTAGTTTGGTTCATAGAGAATGGATTTGGTGACTCTGGGCACATTTCTGACATTGAAATAAAAGAACAGAAATGTTCTTGTCCTCTTATAGACAGTGGCTAGCCTAGAGCTATTTAAGGACACTGAAGTGACCATGACATATTCAAAGTTATGTGGAATCCTGAGTATGTAAAGAAATTCTACCTCTTAGAATGTTTTTCCAAATTTTCTTGGCTGCAATGTAAATTTCTAAAGCACTTTAAATTAGCTTTTGTAACAATAATTTATAAAACCTACTTAACATTTATAATAGGATAAACAGTATTTATGGAAAAATCATTTATTCTGTTGAGGAGAGCTCAAGGCTATCCTGGCAGCATTGGCAGAAACCAATCATTCACAAAATATCAGTCCGGTGCATGACACACTCATTCACGAACACACACCTCGTCAATTCTGACTCATCCTTTAATAATAAAACTCTGCACTATTTTGTATATCCCTTTCCCCATACTGTACACGGGGTGAATGCACAAAGAAAGTATGCAGATTAAGAATTCAATCCAGGCTGTGAGGCAGCACTACTGTGTCACAAAGCTTCCCTGTGAAAAAAAAAACCATCCATCATCATTCGATAAAGAAATGTGGGGATCCACAGCGTATAATATAACATCAGAACTGGAGAAGAGGTAGATGCCACCCTTGCTACAGTGCCAGTCCTTCATGCTTATGAACTAACTTCATTCAAATTAAGATGATTAAGATTAGTCAGTGGCTGACATGTACATTTTGGAGATAAATGAGACAAATGGGCTTAGGAATTCAAGTGCAAACTCTGCACAGACAGGGACCTACAGTAGCTGGGAACCAAACATGGATTCATAAAGATGTCGGGCCGAAGGGCCGAATCAATGTGCCACCATCATGTGAGCAAACTGCAACTGGTTTTAGGAGGATCTTCAGCTCAGCTCAAACAACTTAATAACCTCTCACTGGACTTCAGCACCTGCAGCTTCGGCCTTCACCCCTCGGAGTTATTCTTGACAGCTCTTTGAGTTTTGAAAGCCACATTTTGATGGTTGTCAAGTCTTCTTTTTACCACTTATAGAACAGTGTCAGAGGAGACCCTTCCTCACCTTTTATGACACAAAAATACTTTGTCATACTTTCATCACCTCTAGACATGATTATTGCAATTCTCTTTTTAATGGTCTTCCTGCTCAAAGCATAAATCAACAAGAACAAGTGCTGTCTGAGCTCTGACACAGACCAAATGCACCAAGCGTATTGCCCTTATCAGGCTCAAACCTAATTTATAAAGTTGTTAGTTTCCAGATGAAATGTCTCTTTTGGGTTATTTATTAAGCAAAACTTAATATACACTGTTATAGTTTGAGACATACTTATGGTAAGAAAGAACAGATAACATAATAAAATACCAGACTGCACTGACTTCATAATCAGCATTCAAACTAACAAAGATAAATCAGCAACACCTGAGGATAAAGCAAATCAAAGCAGGTCAAGGGTCACCTTTTGGGGAACAAGCAAGCAAACCAGCAGATATGAAAATAAATAAAAGAAAGTGACCTGGGGCAGAGACAGGGCAGAAATAAGGTACAGAGGCTGTCATGGTTGCATCTCACAGTCTTGGCTCTGATCATACTAACAGAATTATCTCAAATGGTGATGGTTTTACTTCTGGCTTTCTTAATTTGTGTGTTCCACCTGGAGAAGTTTGTGGATGGAGGTCAACCAATTGTAAGGATTGATCATTTCTATAGATTTCCTACTGCCCACTGTTAGCAATTCTACCTAAAACAAAAACTGTATGTTACTAGGAGAACAGAGGACGTGTGGATGTATCTAGTAAACTAAGTATATGAGCAAGAAGAGGTAAAGTTGGGAGCCTGTGCTGATAATGCATTGTCGCACCCACCATACGACAAACCACCTGGATTGGGACCCGTGCAGCGGGTGACACCTCAGCACCACACTGGAAAAGTGTGAGGTTTTTTATGGTGGCTGGAGTGCGACCAACCCCTCAGTTGGAGGGCTTGGAAATCCTAAAATGAACCGCCTGTGTTTCTTTAATTTTACTAACCTGCCTGGAATCCAGCAAAGCTCCCTCGAATTGTGTTGCACCAAAACCACAGCTAATATACCTGTCCTAAGAAACCATGGCAGAGATATTAAGAAAAGGAAATATAGGATTGTAGGTTTGTGACAGGGGTGTCCAGCTCCGGTTTTGGTGGGCTGCAGTGGCTGCAGGTTTTCATTCTAACCATCTTCTTAATTAGTGAGCTGTTTTTGCTGCTGATTAACTTGTTTTACCTTAGTTTTAATTAAAGTGACTCAGGCCCCTTAGTTGTTTCTTTTTCCTTAATGAGCAGCCAAACAATAATGAGGCACAAAACAAGCCGCCACGTGACCAGCTAACTTGAAAATAAAGAAAGGCGAAGGTCTCTGTCATGTTGGTCTGCTCAGGTTACCAAAATATCTTGATGGTGGTCTTAGAAAAAACAGAAAATCAACAGTCTGCTGTGGCAGAATGAGGGCAGCAACAAGTCATGATATTCAATAATGGCTTTAATTAACAGCAGGAATTGGCTTCTCATTAAGAAACTGGTTGGAGTGAAATTGGCTGGAGTTTGACGTTCAAATTTAGCTGGTCATCAGTTAGCTTATTTCTGTTTGGCTGCCTTTTAATGAAGAAACAAATCAATTCAGAGGAGTGAATACTTTAAAAACATGGCTATGAAAATGAAGGGAAAATGAGTTCAGTAGCAGTGAAAACTGATTAACAAAAGGGTTAGAATGAAAACCTGCCGCCACTGCAGCCTACCAGGACCGGAGCTGGACACATCTGGTTTATAAGATTTATTATTGTCAAATATGTTGTAAGTGCCAGTCAGGACTATCTGGCATCCTGTCCAGGATGAGTATGGGACCCTTACCTGGACAGGAGGCTAAGATAAAAGAGCAGTGAGGAAAGGCTCCTATTTTTGAATATTATTACCCTCCCATCTACTAGAAGGCAGCACCCCAGGACCTCAGTAACAATTTGGAACTCTACAGGACTCTGATGGGAATTGTAGTGCAGTGAGTCAGCCCTGCTGTGTCCCATGGGTGCCGCCAGGGGGTGCTGTGGGGATTCACAATCCCTACCTTTCAGGACCCAGAAGTGCTTCTATCAGGCTATGCCCTGGCACCAGAAGTACGGCTGGGGTACAACATAAAAGGAAGCTATCCAGTCTCCTCCAGCAGAATTAGAGTTGCGAGTAGGAAGGAAGGCAATACTTGCTGGAGATTGGTGGATGGAGAAGGAAGAGAAGAGAAGAGAAGAGAAGGAAGGAAGATTGTGTTTGTGCAATCTATCTAGAAACCTTTGTGAGACATTGGCATAATAAAATCCTTTGTTTTGAACCTATGACTATATTTGTGTTGGTTGTATCCAGGATTTGGAGCTCAGTGGTGCCCCCAATATCTGTCACAATGTATATATTAATGTAAATGTGGCTTTCACTACCATATGTACAAACAGCTGAAGGAAGCATATAGATAAATAATGTCTTATGATTCTTCAGTGGGATCTCTGAAGATTGTATGTTCATCTTTGGAGGAGTTGGAGGCAGACACTGAAGTCTGTCCATTAGTCTGGGCTTAGCTTCAAAGAGACTATGATAGTCTTACACATCCTATCATGCATGTGCGTCTGAGGTTTGTCTCCTGGGCTCCTTTGAGGTAAGCACTCCCACTCCGGGACACAGATGGTAACATCTTGCTTTTCTTCCACAGGCTTGGGAAACCGACTCTGCCCTGTGCAGTCCCTCCACTATAAAAGCAAGGCACTCCCAGTTTCATTCTAGAGGGAGAAGATCAATGACTGGAGCTCCTACCTGAACTTGACACACCCAAGCGAAGATTGCAAAATGCACTTGCGTACGTATTTCTTTATTTAACTTGCTTTTCATTTTCCCTTATTTGAGGTGCCATCGAGCACCTGTTTCACTTTAAGGACTTTGTAAATATTAAAAGGGGCAATCCAGTTGGTGCGCCAACACTGACTGGTGTATTCCCTCGCTCAACGACAACCCTTAAGAAAGTCCCTGCAGAAATGGATGAACTGGGTCTTAAAACCCCAAAAAAAGACACCAACAAGACCCTGATCACCTTAGAAAATTGCACTGAAAATTTATAGATGACTCCATTTGTGACACTTTATTTATGTATGTTCTGTAAATTACATAACTAGAATGTAATCATATATGTATTGTGGGGAACAGGTAGACATGATTATATGCACCACAACATGTTTATTTACACTTTGTACAAATCAGTGACACACACAACTCAGTGCTGCAGCACCAATCACCCCCAAGTCCAGGCCTCACACAATGCCTCTCTTCTCTCTTCTGGTCCACCTCCATTCCTCTCCTCCGAGCTCTGTCCTCTTCCACCCGACTCCAGCCATTGAATGGAGGGAGGTGGCCCCTTTAATCTCCACCCGGATGTGCTCCAGGTGCCTCCCTGATTAGTTTCCACCAGCACTACCCAGTGTGGCGGAAGTACCGGCTGCGCACCCGGAAGCACTCCGGGCGTCCCTGGTCTTCTTACCCCAGCACTTCCGGGTGTGGCGGAAGTGCTGAGGGCCAGGGCTCCTCAGGCATTGGGGCGCCCCCCCAACCCCTATAGGGTTGAGTTTCTAAGCTCTGTTCCCGAGGTCCCCAAAGCCACCAGGGCGGTCACCCCCACGTGGTCTGGAGGAGGCGTAAGCCCTCCTCCGGTCCTCCTGGACGTCCCAGCTGGGTACCACCCCCAGCCACTCACCACAGTATGTATGCATGTAAGCTAAGCATAACCGTATTAAAAACAACCAACCGGCCCCTCAGATCACAGCACTGAGCTGATCACTAGTTGTTCTCCCCCATGGCCTTCTCAAAACATCAAAGTTCCGTTTTTGTAACTTTTGGTGAGTGGCCAGACAGCCCTGTAGCTCCTACCCTCATGAACTCTTAGTCCATCTTTTTGTAACGACTGCACTAATGCTAATGCTATCAGCCTGCATGATCATCTCCTCCACCGTACTCTTCAGAAATTCTTCTCTACATTTTTGTGTAAAGTGCAATATGATGCTGAAAGCTTTTGGATTTATTGTGTAAGCTAATTGGTATTCTTATTTGTTAAATAAGCCACACTCTGTTGGTGTATTCTATGTAAAATAAAAACTGATTGATTGATTGCTGATCTGAAAACAGCTAATAAAAAATAGAACGTCATGCTAATGTTTGAGAATTTGTCTTTCTAAGCTTGCAGGCTCACTGACAGAAGTTATAGCTGTGAGTCTTTACCAGCTTTGCACATCACACGCTATCATTCAAGGTAAGGCAAGCTGAATGAAGATCTTGGGCTAATGGCAATTTTCAGTCTTCACCACAGAATGTCAAGTCCAAGCCTCGACCATTTCAGTTTATACATTTTTTTTCTCATTTAAAGCTGCTCAAGTGCTGCATTTCTCGTGTGCTTTGGCTGCAAGGTGAATCAATATCTGAGCTCCACGGCTTTTGCAGATGGTGATGACTTTTCCTGAATGGTGAACTCCACGTTTATTTCCATCCATTTTACCTTCTTTTCTTGATAAGCTTCTCAGTCCCTAACAAATGAAAAGCATCAGCACAAGACAATGTCTACAGTGCCATGCTTCACAGCAGGGCCAGTGTTACCAGGGTGATGTGGTGTTTTGAGTTTACGTCAGATGTGATGCTTGGCATTTAGGCCTGCAATTCTAATTTTATGTTTCCAGAGGACACATCTTCATCACATTAAGTAAAGGCCTGGTGGTATGTGAGATTTCTACCTTCTCTTCCGTACATCACATTTCTGAAATGTAGCTAAGCACTTATTGGCAACAGGCCAGTTTACCCAATGAAAAATGTGTAGGTGTTTCAGAAATGTCACAGGCCTCTTGGTGAATTCTATCAGTAATATCCTTCTGCTTGAAACAGGTTCAGAAGCTATAAGATATCCTCAGGGTCTTCAGCGTGACCATACTCCAAGTGCTTACTCCATAATATGTTCCTATAGGGCTCCCTAATTGCTCCCGACATGTAGTCCAGTGACACCGTAAGCAGACCTGGGTCTGGTCTAAAAAGGAGCCTCCCTCACTTCACATCAGGGAGTCGGAGTCAGAGTCAGGAGGCAGCAGCCAACACTCTTGGAGGGAAGAATGTGGAAGAATTGACAGAATTATTATATTTGATTACTGATTTTTTTGATGGGTGATTGTTGGGAAGTTGCAGTGGATGAATAAATGTCTTATTTAAATCGAGAATTGTGTTGGGGCATTACTGCATGTGCAGTTGGGGGCTTGGGAGCATACCCCAGTGTTTACAAAGGGCTATGCCAAATTCTTAGCTTCATTTCCATAATTCTTTTATTTTCTTCTCAGCTGCATGAATACCAGCTACCACAAGTCCTTTCTTTGGAGTTTAAAAATTCAGACACCCATGAGTACGTATTGTGGCGGTGACATCACACTTCATGCCACTCTTAGACCTCTTGATTAGCGATATCATAGATTCCATTAACAACATGGCCATGAATTATAATCATATAAATTTATAGCAACCAAAATAATAATAATACTAATTATAGACCTAAATATAAAATGAGGTAAGAAATTCCCAAACATCCATCCATTATTCATCCTGCTATATCCTAACTACAGGGTCACGGGGGTCTGCTGGAGCTAATCCCAGCCAACACAGGGCACAAGGCAGGAAACAAACCCCGGGTAGGGTGCCAGCCCACCACAGGGCACACAAACACACCAAGCACACAATAGGGACAATTTTAGAATCGCCAACGCACCTAACCTTCATGTCTTTGGACTGTGGGAGGAAACCGGAGTACCCGGAGGAAACCCACGCAGACACGGGGAAAACATGCAAACTCCAAGCAGGGAGGACCCGAGAAGTGAACCCGGGTCTACTAACCGTGAGGCAGCATGCGCTACCCAATGCGCCACCATGCCGTCCAATTCCCAAACAATATTTGCAAACATAACAAAAAAATAATCTACTCTGGATAGTAATTAACAGGTCCGTGCTCTTTTAAGATCCCACCCAATATTTCAATGTGTGACACACTGGGCAAGAAATACCACCAGATGGTGCACTTTCTTATGGTGGGATACTCGTCTGGGAGTGAAGGTCAAGAATGGTTGAGTATTAGGTGAGGACATCTGTGATGAGTCATTTGAGAACACACAGAAGAGACTGAAGCACAGAGCTTTAATGGATAGGTGACAGAGCAGTCAGGAGAAGCTCACACCTGACAGGTGGGACCAGGATTATCAGACCTTTTATAGTGAACCCACATAAGAGCCATGATGGAGGAATTATCTAGAAAAAAATAAGGGGATAAATAAGATAACAAATCTTCTCAGTCTGGGTGCAATGGATCCACTAATTTATATAGCATACAGTATATTACGCCATATATAACACGCCTCCTTTTTACTGTTTTCTCACAGCTTGGATTGCTGCTGTCATAATGGGTTTGAGTCTACATATATATATATACATACATATATACATATACACATACATATCTTCATATCTATATACATATATACATATCTATATACATATCTACATATACACATATATATATATATGCATACCTATCTACATCATATATACACACACATATACATACATACATACACAGACACACACATATATATAATTTGTGTGTATGTATGTATGTATGTATGTATGTATGTATGTGTGTGTGTGTGTGTGTGTATACACATACATACAAACATACACACAGGTATAACAGAAGAGGTAAGTAGTACTAACAGCAGCTAAAATGTATATGGATCATCTCTCGGTAGTAGATCCCTTTTGAAAGGCGCTACACGACGGCTGTGGTATAGAAATTACATTTTCTATGTGAAAGTCCAAATTTCTGCCTCTGGTAATGTGCCTTACCAGCAATTAAAGAAAATTAGTTTTGTGTCCTCTGCAGTGTTAAGAGAGAAAGGCTTTGGTTTGGGATAAAAGGAAAAAAGGTGTAAAGAAAGGAAAGTTGCCTTTTTCTTTTATATAGTGTAGACAGATGTTTTCGCTGACGATATGAGCGCCTTTTGGGGACAGTCGCGGTGGGTCTTGTGCAGACTGGTGAGACGTCCCAGCTATTAATCGGCTGTGATGGCACTGTCAGTCCTTCACTCCTGTGCGTGTCTTCATAATCCGAGCTGACGACCTCATAATCGTATACGTGCAAAATAAAGTGCGAAGCGCCTTAATATTATTTTGCCACGGTGTAGAAAAGGGGTCCCGTGTTTGCACTTGTCTGGGCTATAGCTCAGGGGGAGGATGAAAAAAAATTAAAAGTGCTCACTTTGACTTAAGGCAGAAGCGCAGTCAGCGTCTCAAAGGCCGGCACAGCTATGCGCGCGCGCCGGCTGCTCGACTTTTGCTGGGCAGGAGACGCCAGTTTTTGCAGACACGTTCACATGATCAAAGGTCTCTGCGCTCTTTGGAGGTCATTCATATATATATATATATAGCAAAATACCCGCGCCTCACAGCGGAGAAGTAGTGTGTTAAAGAAGTAATGAAAAAGAAAAGGCAACATTTTAATAATAACGTAACATGATTCACATTGTCATGAGTGTTGCTGTCATATATATGCCTGCCTAAATAAGTCACCCTCGCTTCGCTGTTACTTTTTTACCGTTCATTTAATCATGGCTAGTGGCGGAAAAATTATAAAATGGAAGGAGGATTACACTGAGTATGGCTTTACCAAAACAATTATTGATGGCGAATCGATTATTCAGAAAGCTTGAATTGGTGATCTGTTTTTCTGTGTTAACCTCATATTTTTTCATACTTCTTCTCAAAGTAGCTGTACTGATGAATATGGTAGTATATGTCACTCACTCGCTTCTTATTGTTTCGCTGCCCCGCTAACTTAAAAGCCTTGTGCAGCGCCTGTCAGTTGAAAATTGATTGTTTGCTTGCTTTTATCGCTCTCTCTCATTGCTCCTAGCGGAACTGTCATCTCTGACTTGTCATGGAGCACGTTTAAGCTCTTGTGTTTGCAGTGTTTGAATAAAAATCCTTCTTGTTTCTACGACCTCCTGTGTCTCTGTGCAAATCTGTGACCCAAGCGTGACAATATATTCCGACGCTGATTTTATATATTCCAGCGCTGAGTTTATATATTCCGACGCTGACTTTATATATTTAAGTTTTGACTTTAGGTGGCAGTGAAATGAGGTAAATGGGAGGGGATATGATGACGTGACTCCTCCACCCGTCTTAACTGTCAATCCCCCACAAACACAGTCTCTCGGAATTTGCATAAGCACACCCCTTCACCTGCAATTTTAACTTAGTTACAAAGTGATCAAAACTCTCGTTTATATCCTGCGTCCTCTCATTAAACTTGTATCCCGCATTACCCGTGGGCATGAAAAACGCCAGCGGCAGCCTGTCTATTAACTTAATTTAAAGTTTAGGTTTATACCTTGCTTTGTTTCCGAAGTAGCTGCAATGATGAATATGGTAGTATGTCACTCGCTCGCTTCTTATTGTTTCGCTGCCTTCTCAATTATATAATGCATGTTTTCTTCAGCGTATTTTGGAGCTCTTCCTGGTTTTCTACATAGTGCGTTGACAGTCAGTTCACGTGATTACGTGGGCGGCGTGATGATGTCACACGAAACTCCGCCCCCACGGCGGTCAAGCTCAACTCCATTACAGTAAATGGAGAAAAATACCTTCCAGTTATGACCATTACGCGTAGAATTTCGAAATGAAACCTGCCCAACTTTTGTAAGGAAGCTGTAAGGAATGAGCCTGCCAAATTTCAGCCTTCTACCTACACGGGAAGTTGGAGAATTAGTGATGAGTCAGTCAGTCAGTGAGTGAGTGAGTCAGTGAGGGCTTTGCCTTTTATTAGTATAGATATATGCCCCGACAGTGAAAGAACCGGGGGAGACTACATTTCCAGGACATTTTCTCCTCTGGACCGGAAGAAGGCAGCCTCCTTGCCTTCCAACAGGGCCACGGGTCATGAGCATGGAAGCTCAACCCTGCTGAGGCCCGTGGGCATTGCCACGGGGCACCTGGACGCTTACAGGGCCCTATTTGACAGCAATTCCACCACACCTGGAAGTGCTGCCAGAAGAAGCTTGTTGGGCAACTGGACTCCTTCCGGGTGCCCTATAAAAGCAGCCAATCACCACTGCACAGAGTCGGGAGGAAGAGGACAAAGCCTGAGGAAGAGTGGATGTGGAAGGACTTGCAGCAAGAGGGACTGTGTTGGACTCTGTGAGCATTGTGTGCTGGACTGGATCAATAAACCATGTGTTGTGTGATATATATGTTTTTTCCTTAATTAGCAGCCGGATAGTAATGAGACATAAAACAAGCAGGGCATGACCTGTACCCATCAAACAAAATATGAAAATAAAGATGAAGGTGTCAGTAAGGTTGATCCCTCAGGTTACCAAAACATTTTAGGAGTTCTTAGAAAAAAACAGAATATCAACAGTTTTGGAAATGTCTGCTGTGGCAGAAAGAGAGAAGCAACAAACCATGGAATTGAATAACGGGTTTAATTAACAGCAAGAATCAGCTTCTCATTAAGGAACTGGTTGGAGTTTGAAGCCCCAATTTAGCTGGTCATCTGTTGGCTCGTTTCATGTCTCATTTCTGTAATTAATTCAGAAGACTTAATCCTTAAAAACAGGGCTATTAAAATAGAGGGAAAAGAAGTTAATTCGCCGTGAAAACTGGACAGGAAAAGGGTTAGAAAGAAAACCTGCACCCACTTCGGCCCTCCAGGCCTGGAGTTTGACACCTGTGCTTTAGAGATATTTTGTTTTGAAGCCCACCCCTCCACCACCACCACCACCACCACCTTAGCAATGCCTCCTACCTTGCACAGTGAGTGTTGCAACTTGGTGATGTGTATCATCAGTGTAGAGCTGGCAGAAGTAGCCCCCCTCATCCTTGACATTTACATTGGACAGGGCAATCTTGACCAAACGTGGACTGAAGAGGACCATCTGAAACCGCTCATCTTTGAGAGCTGCAATAGAAGTACACATAGACAAGCATTAAGCCAAGCTGGAAACCCTCCACTGTTTATGTGAGCCTAACAGATATAAGACGGCCTGTTTGACTACAACCAATTTCACCTCTTCTAAATGACATTCAAATATGTCCATACATTTTCCCATTTCCATCCCACTGAGCTTGTGTGTATTAATAATCCAGTTAAAGAAATCAATATGTGGTTCATGTCATTATAAAACCAATGGACAGTCTTTGTATTAAATAAATCATGATTATGAAATTCCCTTAGCAACCAGAGAAACCTTATTTTCAGGACCTACAGTAGGTTAGATAGATAGATCTTTATTGTCATTGTCACTTTTACAAAGGAACAACGAAATTGCCATGTTATATGCAGTAAAGTGAGGAATGTTGGTTCTGGAACCCAGCAATGAATACTTGCCTCCTTGTCACCTACTTACATTAGGCCTTTTACTGAGGAGAGCATCTGGAGGGCTTCTGATCCTCCACATGCATTACACACATCCATAGCCTGGTGCCCTGCAAGTGTAAAACGGTGTTGCCACCATCTAGCTTTTCTGTCAACAGTGCCTCTAAAATTCAAAACAAATCCCACTTAATCATAATATATTCATGAGCAGATTCTCCATTCAGTAGAACTGGCCAAAGATCATCCCTTTCATGGATAGGTACCATTTTTTCTTCTGCTACCTACTGACTTACAGAACATCCTGTGCAAGTCTTGACTTGTGCAAATTTGTGAGCTAATTTCATAAAACCGCTTACTGACAAGACAAATAGATGCTTCTATTTTCTTTATCCAGAAAAAAAGAAAGAGGCACATGTAGCACATGGCATATTCTCTAAAGAGTTGCTTATCACCAAGAGGCCAGGCGCAGCCCACAGCTCAACTCAAACATCGGCTTGGGAGTCTGTTCCTTAAAATCACAGCCCACACAGCATATGAGGCAATTGGCTTCCAAGGAAAAAGACATTTCACACCCTGCCCACCCAAAAAAAAAAACACCCCACACAGGAACAACAGACCGTCTGGGTGTGAGAGGGCAGCATGGCTGCCATCTGGGAAGTATCAGAGTGCAACCACTTTCAGCTGGAGTATTCTGCAAAGTCCGTGGACTTCATAATGAAGACATTTTACAAAAGGGACTGGATGAAGTGATCTGAGAATG
>JANRMT010062829.1:21276839-21302777 GCA_026402145.1 Polypterus bichir lapradei
TCTCAATTTTGCTAAGAAACATCTCAATGATTGCCAAGACTTTTGGGAAAATACCTTGTGGACTGATGAGACAAAAGTTGAACTTTTTGGAAGGCAAATGTCCCGTTACATCTGGCGTAAAAGGAACACAGCATTTCAGAAAAAGAACATCATACCAACAGTAAAATATGGTGGTGGTAGTGTGATGGTCTGGGGTTGTTTTGCTGCTTCAGGACCTGGAAGGCTTGCTGTGATAGATGGAACCATGAATTCTACTGTCTACCAAAAAATCCTGAAGGAGAATGTCTGGCCATCTGTTCGTCAACTCAAGCTGAAGCGATCTTGGGGGCTGCAACAGGACAATGACCCAAAACACACCAGCAAATCCACCTCTGAATGGCTGAAGAAAAACAAAATGAAGACTTTGGAGTGGCCTAGTCAAAGTCCTGACCTGAATCCAGTTGAGATGCTATGGCATGACCTTAAAAAGGCGGTTCATGCTAGAAAACCCTCAAATAAAGCTGAATTACAACGATTCTGCAAAGATGAGTGGGCCAAAATTCCTCCAGAGCGCTGTAAAAGACTCATTGCAAGTTATCGCAAATGCTTGATTGCAGTTATTGCTGCTAAGGGTGGCCCAACCAGTTATTAGGTTCAGGGGGCAATTACTTTTTCACACAGGGCCATGTAAGTTTGGATTTTTTTTTCTCCCTAAATAATAAAAACCATCATTTAAAAACTCATTTTGTGTTTACTTGTGTTATATTTGACTAATAGTTACATGTGTTTGATGATCAGAAACATTTTGTGTGACAAACATGCAAAAGAATAAGAAATCAGGAAGGGGGCAAATAGTTTTTCACACCACTGTAGATATATATATATATATAGATAGATATGACAACACTCATATCAATGACAAAACAATTACATTAACAATCAAGTTACGTTAATTTTTAAATTTTTCCTTTTCTTTTTCATAACTTCTTTAACACAGTACTTCTCCGCTGCAAAGCGCGGGTATTCTGCTAGTTTTGACATAAAAGACTCTTTTTCTGCTGATCAGCATCAAGAAAATCAAAAATTAAATTCACTGTGGTTCAATGTTGTGTAGCAATAAAATTTAAAAACTTCCAAGAGGGTGAATACTTTACGTATGGCTCGTATTTGGGCTTGCCTTGGGGTGTAAGATAAAACAGGCTAGTATTCAAGGGGTTTGTGCCCCTCCAAAATAATATACCACACAACAGCGGCAGTAGTATTATCACCACAACTACAGAAGTCCCGGTCAACATAAAGCATCTAATACTGAACCAAAATCTCAAAAGCTTAAAAACAATATTTAGTCTTGCCTTCAAAACCTATGGGCTGTATGCAACACTAGAGACCTTCCGTGGCGAGCCTCTTCACCATCCAAAAACTGCTGTGCCATTAATAGTGAGTCCGCATTAAGCTTTGTGGTGCTCTCTTCCTGTCCAACATTAAAGTATGATTTTTTTCTGCTGCGTTTAACTCCCATATAAGAATCTTCATTTTCTCATTTTCTTCTGCTGTCTTTCTTGAAGTCCTTTGCTATTTACTTAAATACAAATGTCTCCTTTTATTTATGGTGATAGCATTTCTGATTCACCTTATTCCATGAAGTGAAATGTTGTGTGACGGTCCTCGCTATAAATGTCACGTAGTATAAAAGAGCTTGGGGGGCTATGAGCCACTTGTAGGGAGTCTGATGACATTCTATTCAATTCAATTTATTCCTACATTGCTTCATCTCAGAAGATACTAGAAAAATTCAGTAGCAAAATGTCTATATATATAGTCATAAGAATATTTTTATAAATTAATACATGTGAGCGTCTAAATGTAATTACATTTGCATCACTCCACTGGACTGATGAGACAAGAACTTACATCTGCATTCCAGATGGAGTGCAATCAACATAGCCAGCCAAGCCAAAGGAGATCTCCGTCAGATCAAGTGACAAGTTAAGAATTCTCACTGCGTGAGTGTCTATTCTTCATAGTGGGTTCATTCCATTTGAATCGCTCTACATCTAACTTCCACTAGCAGAACTTCACCCTCTGCAGTGAGGTGCTTCTCATGCCCACTATTCATTATGCAACAGTCCCACCAGGTTTATGGGATTGGAACTCTGGTCCACATGCTGCATGGAGTGTGGAGAAACAGCCAAGTCAGAGGAGAAATCCTTTAGCTCAGGTCACTAGACGGGTTCATGACTATGGTGGGTGTCCTTCTTCTCAGTGGACTGGTTTAATCTAAAACCCACTATATGTATATTTAATTTTCCAAGAAAAAAATGAACTTAGCACAAATCAGGCTTACAAAATAAATGGTGAATTGGTAATGGGAGACATGGAAAACAATTAAATGTCTAGTTCCAAGAGTGACTAAAGCTCTGGTAGTCTGGAGTCCTTTGGAGTCTCGGCTCAAGTGATCAAGGCTAACAAGTTGCCTAGCCAATACCCATGCATTCTTTAATATAAAATGTTTTGGTACACAATAATGTACATGTTGTCACGCATGCACATATAAGGATCACCGTCCAATCTCTTCACAGGTATGTGATACCACCCCACACTGACAGAGGGCACTGCCACTAATGGTCTTATCATTTTCTTCCTCTGCAGTCTCATGAAACTGTCTTGCCCCTTCTGGGCCAGAGGCTTCAAAAGGATGACTACCCCGAAGGAGGTGTCATTATCGAGGAGATGACCTGACAGAGCAGAAAGTCACTCCACTAAGTGGCATTTACGTTTGTTGTTTTTTTCTCAGGCCATCGAGCATTATTTCTGTTGGACCTCATCACTAAATGGAGAAGGCTGTGTTAGCACCTCAAAATATTCCTGTCTTGTTGACTCTCCTTCGCTCGGGTGACCACAATGTACTCATGCAAAGTGACAGTAAAGATTTTGAAGACGTTCAGAGGCTGGGAAGATGAACATGTTGTTGATAAATCAATAAAGAGTTAGAAAAGTGAAGATTAAACCATGCATTAAAATCCATCCATCCATCCATCCATTATCCAACCCACTGAATCCGAACACAGGGTCACGGGGGTCTGCTGGAGCCAATCCCAGCCAACACAGGGCACAAGGCAGGAACTAATCCCAGGCAGGGTGCCAACCCACCACAGGCATTAAAATCCTAAATGCTAAATAAAACTCATGGCAAACAGATTATTTTTAACTAAGTCAAAATTAAATCAAAACAAGACAATTCTGCACGGTACCAAACTCCTAATTGCACCACAATCGTGCTGTTAAATGCACAATTAAAAATGAACCAGAATAAAAACTCAGCTTAAACATAACAGTACAAAATTATGGTGGAATGGATCATGATAATATGCTTTAACAGTTGCCACTGGGTCCCAACTACCAGGACACATCATTCCATATGCCAGGCAGTGTCCGTTTGTTATGGTGCCACAACAGCATACTCAACAGCAAACAGAATGGACAATTAATTTAATACACGTGCATCATGCTGACATTTCACAAATGAACTATAGAAACATTTATAGACTACAACCAGCCTTTTCCAGAGCACTAATAAGGGCTAATATAACAGGATTCTGTCTTGTAAAATATAAATAATAAGGAAGAATCAGCATCCCTCAAAGTGGTAGGCAGATTTTGACAGGGTCTGGATGTTTTGTAGCTCAGAGCTCTCCTCTATGGTTCTTCTAAGTAAGGATGTAACATTTGACACTGAGGCTTTGAAGCTTGTTTCCTGGCTTCATTACCATGTGAGTGATGGCATTCGAAGCTTTGAACATCACTGAAGCACTGGGAAAGCGGTTGGACTCCTCCAAAAGCTTTGTGCTAATAAGGACTAAAATAACGGGCTTCAGTCTTGAAAAACATGAATGGTAAGGAAGGAACTGCATCCCCCAAAATGGTAGATTTTGACAGAGTCTTGGCGTTTTGTAGCTGAGAGTTCCCTCTTATGGTACTTCTAACTAGGGATGGGGTATTTGACATTGAGGCTTTGAAACTTGTATCGACGCTTCATTACCATATGATCGATGGCATCCGAAGTTTTGATTGCCACTAAAACATCAGGATAGTGGTCTGACTACTCTGAAGCTTTGTGCTCTCCCACAAACTATAAAAGGGGATATGAAGATACTGAATTAAATATGCACTCCAGAAGTGATGAAACATGTTATCAGACACTAACTGCTATACTATTCTTCTGTCTTGGAGCTTTTTTTTATGTGCATTTTTATTGATTTTAACTAGAAACAGATAACATTCCATACAGTCAAGTTAAATTTAATAAATCAAAGCAAAATTCAACCCCCACCCAAGAGAAAGGTCCAAAATATTTATGATACAGCTGCATTTCTTTTGGTTTCCCACGTGGTGCACAGGCAGGTCAAGTGACTTGCTCAGGGTCATACAGTGTTACTAGCAGGATTTGAACCCACAACCTCAGGGTTTGAGGGCCACAGCCTTAACCACTATACCACAATGCCCAATAAAGCTTCTGCCCTGGAACTTCTAATGTGTTGTTAATACTGTAGGCTACTGTAGACACATTCTGTAAATGCCCTTATGTGTGCCCAGTTCCATAAGCACATCCCCTACACCCTCTTACGATTCTCTTTGCCCCTTAATATTATTATTCCCCAAACACAGATAGAAAAATATTCATCTTTCACATTGCTCTCTCCACAAAAATCCCCTGATGTGAAAAAGTTGTCACATAATCATAAATTAGTGTTGATTTACAATGCAATGTGGCATTGTACTAGTATTTGCCAACTCTGAGTGCCAATGGATTCTTGTTGTTTATACTGCTATTGTAATGGCACTGACAAGCCACATCAACCTGGGGAATGAGTCACCACCACTTTGAGCTCGTATCCAATCATGCAAATAAAGCAGCTTCGGAGCCATTTGCAGTTAAGCCTAAAAAAATGGCAAGCCTACCAAAGTCGCATAGGACTTCCAGCAAGTGCAGTTCTTTTAAGGACAGCAAGCCACCTGAAAGAGCGAGAATCCATTGTCATTCAGCGCGGGTTGAACACGGGTGGGTTGCTACAATATTCATAATGGTTGTTGTAATGGCAATAAACTACATTTTCAGGACAACGCATTTAAACATTAATGTATAGTAGAAAATCGTTGCCCATACTAATGATCATTTATTGCAGTATTTTAATGACAACATGATTATAATGAAATTAAAATGAGCACACAGAACGTTCTTTGGCTTTTAGTGCACTTTTCCGATTGGAACAATTAGATCAACAAGGGCTTGTATGTGTGCTTCACCCTGTGGTGCCCTGATGGCTGCTATGATTTCTTATTTTTGAAGCTTCAGATCTTTTTCCAGAACAATCAAGCTATGATTTCTTATTTTTGAAGCTTCAGATCTTTTTCCAGAACAATCAAGAAGGAGCCTCAAAAGCTTCATGGGGCTTTGTCCGCTCATTAAAACTTGTAAGACATCAGCACAGTAATATTTGCATTCTGGATTAGAGGAAGCCTCCTTTCGCTCACCAGGTTGCTCACTCATCGACTCTGCAGGGAGGAAAGGAGAATTATGACATTGTGGATGTATGGTGGAATCTTAGAGAAGGCCCTGGCATAGTAAACAATATGGTACTTGACGGACCCACAAAAGTTCCCAGTCACACTTCTCCGTCTGCTGTTTTTAGTGTATCATTAAAACCTCACACGCTTACAGATCTCTCCTGGCTTTTGCTGGACACAATCCCTTTGCTTAACACTCAGGCTGACATAGTAGCCTTGGTTATTTTGTCAGGTCACTGACAAGTTTTGCTCAGCAGGAAAAATCCAATTTCACCTTTGTTTTCACAAAGGCTTACGGATGTACAGTAGTACTTGAAACTGGAAAGAAAAAAATAAATGAGAGTAGTTCTGGTTATTTTATATGGCTGCCATTCGTAAATAATTCACTTTATTTTCAGTCTCCAGAGTAACAGTATATCCTGCTTTGACTGTGACTATAATTGTTATCTGAGCAGCATGGTGGCACAGTGGGCAGTGAAGGTAATTCACAGTTCCTCTTGTTAAGTCAAGAAGACTTACACCCATGTTGTTTTTCCCTTGCCACATTGTCAAGGAATGCATGACTTTATGATTTGGTAGGACAGATGGATTAACATTACATTCAGGGTTGGTTCCTGCCTTGAGACTGATGCCTTTAAGATGGTCTCCAGTTTCCCATGACCCTTTAATGGACTGACAAAATCAACAGGCAGATAAATGTGTGGATAGATGGGAAGCAGAAAGAAGGTACCCTGTCATGCAGACCCTCTAGGTAGCTGTCATTTATAACATAAATTGCTGTGCACATATGTGCCTGACATATACTGGTGACTGGTCGAGCACTGTATCCTGTCATGAGAACTGTGATGGTGTTGAAGATCCATCAGAGAAGATAGAAATCTAAAAAGGCAGAATATAAGTAAAACAGGAATTAATGCCCATTATGGTGGTGCAGTGATTGGTGCTGTTGACTAACACCTCAGTAGCCATGAGTTCAAATATCTGTTTTTAATGTTCTCTCTATTTGCAAATGTTTTTTTTTTCTCCATGGTTTCTCCATCCAGTTTAATGTTCCCTCCCATAGCATCATTTTTCCACTGTTTCCAGTCACAGACTGTAATCTTAGTGAGTTAGGAGTAATTGGGGTGCACTGTCAGGACCAGCACTTGTGTAGTTTAACACCACAGTCTGAGACTTACTAAATCAGACAGGTTTGATCTTATTATAAGTCATAGGCATAAAATGGTGTGAGTGCCATGCTGGATAGACTGGCATACAGAGCAGGTCAGAAGCCAATTCCCTGCCAGTATGGAAGACCACGATGGAAGGACAGAGATGGACTAAGAATGGGCATGAGTGCCTTACCCAGAAGGGAGGCCTGCGCAGAAGAACAAAAGGTGTCTTCTTCATAGGGTCCCCGAATACACTGTGGCAGAGGAACGCCCATATAGACACCCCCAGGGCAGGCTGGGCATTGCAATCCCAAGAGACAACCATGTAGGGTTTCTTGGATACCGCCAGGGGAAGATGCAAGGGATTGCTATACCCTCTTTGAAAGCCTCCTGCCTGACCTGGAAGTGCTTCCAGTGGGCAGTGCTGTGGAACCAGAAACACTCCCAGGTCTTGCACAAAAGAAACTGAAACTCTCAGGAAGGGGGATAAGACTACGTGGGAGATGTGGAAGGAAAAGTAAAAACTTACTTTGTTGTGAAGCCTGAAAAGAAGGACATTAGAATCCTGTGGAGGTACTGTGTCAAATAAACCCCTCATATCTGAACCCAGGACTGTGTTTTGTAGTTGTGTCTTGGGGGTTTGGGGTGCTGCTACACCCCCTGGTGGTCTCAACGGCATGTAATGCGGATATGTGGAATATGGAATGTGGGGGGTTTACACAAGAAAACAGAATAGAGGCTCGTCTGTCTGATGTCTCTTGTTTGTCATACCACGACAGAATGGAAAAAGGTAGAAAATAGGGCTGATATTGCAGCTGAGCTTGTCATACCTAGGAAACACTCATTCACAGCAGCACTGTCACAGGGAGACAGAATGTTAATTGGTTCTCAGCATGTGGAAAGCCTGGGATATTTTGGAAATTTGAAACATTGTCATGGAATTCGTCACCCCCTGTGAATTCCAGTCATGTCATCTGGTATCCTCAAGGCGATGAGATCCAGCAACTGCAGTCATCAAGTTTGACATCTGTCACACACGTGCGATTAGGAGGCAGCTAAAGAGTAAGCGTAATACTACATCAGACCAGGGGGTGGCGGAGTGTGCTGACTGGCTCTCTCAGTTCCTTGCAGACCATTCCTGGGAAATCCCGCAATGGTCCCGGCACCTCTGATGATATTACTTCTGGTTCCAGTGCCTCCGATGACATCACTTCCGGCATAGATGACATCATTTCCTCCACCAGCCCTTAAAACAGCCATCTTATCTAAACAACTCAATCATTTTCAACCTTTTGCAGCCAGGATCATAATATATGGGTGGCTGCCCCAAACCATTTTGACTGTTTGGAGTCTTTTTGTGACACATCTCTTCCAAGTAAAAGTTGTGTAATGTGCTGCAAGCTTAAGTTAACTGGCTACTCTAAATTTAATTATTTCAGTTCACCATGTGTGGTCTGATATAACTAGATCCCTACCTAGTAGCTCAGGTGAAAGTGGTGAGAAGATTTATTATTATAGTTTTCTTTATACTACAAGAAGAGTTTTAGAGTTTCGAAAGAGTTTTGAATTGTCTTTATTTTCTTTCTGCAAGTCTACACTAAAGTCGACTGGGTATATTAAGAAGTGCAAGAAAGAGGGAGTCCTTTGACATTTAAAGCACCTTATTTAATAAAGTTCATTCTTGTTTGCATTATAAAGAACTGTGATTGGAGAGTTAATGTCTCTCCTTCTCTCCCTGTGGGGCCATCGGTCATGAACTACAAGATGCCACAGGGTTTGAAACGTGCTGGGGGTCCGACGTTCGCACGTACTCACACTGGGGCCTATTTATTGCTGCTAGTGAACCCAACCTATGTGTCTTTGAGAATGTGGAGACTGGGAGGAAACCAGAAAATCTAGTGGAGACAGGGAGAATGCAGAAAATCCACATGAACAACAACTCAGGATTCAAACCCAGGATGCCGTATCCAGAGTATCTGTAATAAAGGTAGCCCCCATTTGTGAAAGCTAAGGAGTGTGCGCTCTGGGCACCGAGGGGGAAGTAGTCGTTGAATGATGATGATGCTGAGTGGGCGCTCTTACCTACTGGGTGGTGTTAATGAAAGTAAAGATATGTTTGTTCCTAACATCAGGGGCCGTGTGCTCATTGAAGTCTGTGGTATATACACAAAGGGGCACACAGTCCGGACACCGAGGTGGATACACAGGTCATCGAAGTCTAATAATACCAACCACCCACTACGAGAGTCAACATCCGTGCAGCCCACCAAGGGCTCCAGAAAGAGCCTCAACCAGCACTGACTGCATTCACGAAGTTGCACCACCATACTACTATGGCTCCCAACTAAGATCGTTTTTGATTTTGATAATGGATGAAATCATAATAATAATAATAATAATAATAATAATAATAATAATAATAATAATTCTCAGTGCTTATTTCAGGTTCTGGGTCTGTGCCTTTTATGTAGTTGGTGCTGTCATAATAATATGCAGCATTTATGCCTTAGAGAAAGAGACACTTAGACTACTCATATGAGGTGTAAAAAGACCTTCTTACTTGAAAATACTTTTTCATCCTTGATTGAGCATATATTCACAGATGGATTCATTTTAAATTGATTGCGTGACTTTGTTATATAAATCTTTTTTATTACATCCATTTCAAAAGCATTGTTATATATTAAAGAGTATTCGTTTTGAATTGTACAGTATCTTTGTAAATTTTATATCAGAGTGTGCTCTTTTTATGATAATAAAAACTTACCACTTCCACCAACACCTGTCATTTTCTCCTATGATTATTTCTTATGGGCAGAGAGCCCAAACCGAAAGAGCGAACTGTGCGTGCTTGGGAAGAGTTGCGCTTATCTTGTGATGCACTTATTGAATGGATCTGACATGACACTGTAACCCCCTCGCTATCTTCATACACCTAAGATTTCAAGGTCGCTTTGGAGAGAGGCTTTGGCTAAGCTCATGGAACGTAGGTCTTGTATCTGGCAGCCATTACAATATAAAGTGTCACTGACTGATGCACAAGTAAAGGAAGGTGATTCTCAGCATGGGCCGGCTAAGGTGTTCACAACTTCTCTCCGAGAACAAAGACAACTCTTTGAAGAGAAGCATTTTAACCCTCAGCCCAAGTTAACGGAATCTGAAGAGCGGATGACAGGAGGCACTCAGCGCAGCAAACTGTTGGTGGAGCTCCATTATGTCAAGTGCCGCAGGAGGGAAAAATAAACAGATAAACAAATCAATCAGCTACTGCCCCCGATTCATGCACCCTACATTCACTCATCCACGACACAGAATGTACAATAAAGAAGGAAGGCCACCTTCTGAAAACAAGTCTTATTTTCAATAAATGCAAATGACTAATTATTAAACCGATTTGGCTCATTCATTTTAAGCTTTCTTTCAAAAGGTCTGACCCCCCCATTTTGCTGGCACAGAATCAACGCCTTGTAGAGTATCTGCTGTTCAGCACGCATCAGGCTCTGTTTCAGCACTTTCTTATTAGTTGGTAATGGGTAATTGGAACAGAATATCGTGTCCGCATGCAAAGCTTTAATCCCTTTTAATATTTCTTTGATCATATGATAATAGAGGCTTGCCAAAGGCTTCCAATTTTATGTAATGAATCTTTTAAGAAGTCTAAAAACACGGTCAAAGAAGACAATTTTAAAGAGCTCCTTCATCATTCTTGTTGTTTGCATTGCACTTTGTGTTTTCATGGCTAGTGTTAAACACTAATATGTACAGAAAGCCTGACAATCCCTAGTGTTCTGTGCTCTGATCATGTAACCTTGGTTGTTGACGTACAGAAAGATGGCTTGCACACTCATGTTTTACCAGGTGTGGCATACTGCATGTAGCCCATGGTCAGAACAAAGGATCATGTACCACTAAGAATTCTTGAGTGTGGGAGACATTGTTATCTGCCCTAAGTGTTGACAGGAATAGGTGATCAGAAAAACTGAAAGGATGAAAGGAAAAGCTCTAATGATTTGGATAACTTGGGACTGAACACGAAATGGAGGAGACTGCTTCAGACTCTAGCGTGAAAAGAGAGACACTTATCACAATGATCATTGATGGAGTCAGGAGGTTGGCTGCTTCAGACCCACGACAGCCACTGCCTGAACCACTTTGGATTCCTGGTGGTTCCCCTCCAGGAAGCATCAATGGAGACGGTGTCTGCTTAAGACCCACACAACTGGTTTGGATTACCAATTAACACCAATAACATGTGTGGCTGCCTAAAATTCACAAAAATCAATCAACATATCTCAGGCAATTCCTGCCTTGCATTATGGTCAAGCCAAAGATCCTTCCTTGTGTAAAGTTCTACTTTGTTCTTTTTCATTAGTGGTCATTGCAGGGGTTGTTAACCTTCAACGGCGCACTGATTGAATTGAAATATAGAAAAAAATATATTTTAATTAATGCTCACGCGTTCGCGCCGTCACCTACGTTTTGCGTATGCGACTCGCATGTAAATGGTTAACCATATGTTCAGTGCATGCCGTGGTACGTTAAAACAAACCTCGTTATTAGCATTCGCGCCATCACCTACATTTTGTGTATGCGACATGCATGAAAAGGGTTTACCCTATGTTCAGTGCATGCCGTGGTATGTCAAAACAAACCTCTTGGTTATTATATTTTAATTATTGCGCATGCGTTCGCGCTCTGCATCCCCCACCTACGTTTTGCGCATGCGACTCGCTTGTAAAGGCAAAGCAGGTGTTCAGTGCCGGTGTTCTAACGAAACATCCTACCCATTGAAATGATCTACTCACTGATACTACGCATGCGCAGACCAAAATTACGCAACTTTTCTCGAAGCAGTTACCAACTGTTCATCAATCTGTCCTACCTAGTGTTGAAGTTTGAGGTAAGTGTTACTGTATTTCAGTAATATGTATGTTTTTCTTAGCCTTACTATATTAATGCATTTATTACATGATGCATATAGAATAAATTGAGAAATGTTAACATTTCCATAAATTTGATAGAAGACTTCTAAATACAACATGTTAAATGATGACATGGTATAACATTATAAGTTTAATGTTACGACTTACAATAAACGGATGGGTGTAACATATACGGTGTATATACCGTATCTGCCATTTAAATAAACTACGGAAGGATACTTCGACAAAGTAGGACAAATCGTCAGATAACCGGCTGTGGTACGTTACAACAAACCTCGTTATTATTAAGTAATGTACTGCCCTAAAATGACTCATAACAGACAAAAACTTGATATTAGCTCTTTTCAAGACTTGGACGAATTAATATGGATTTGTACAACAAAAGGACCGTGCAGTGTGTGTATTATAATGTACGTCAAGTATACAAAGACATTATCAAACTAAACATCAGCCAACGTTTAAAAACTCTGATGAGAAAAGTGAAGCTATAAAAAGGGATGTTTCTGGCTTTAAGAAACAAACTAGTTTTAGTCAAATAATCGAAACCAAAAATAAAGCCACCGAATGTAGCTATAAAATTGCTACTCATTAATTAATAGCTCTGATCAATAATAAAGAATGATTAATCATATTAGAATTCTTGATCATTTTTTCTTATTCAGCCTAGGTATTTTTTATTGAATACACTTGTAATTTATAATTTGTAATACAATTTTTAATAATTGTGTTGAAAATTAAAATTTGACAAAATATTCTTTTCACATATGATCCTATGTATTTTAAAATATTCAATGACCAATAATGTAAGATCCGGTCATAACGGGCCTGAAAAATATATACTTTTGAAGCCCATAATAACAAGATCAATTTTGATACTATGTATAACAAAATTGGTAGAATTATGTTGGCAAGCAGAATAACATTGTAACATAGGTTTGGCACAACACTGCCGAAACGTTGCAGACCCCTGGTTTATTGTTTTCTATCATTTCTGATAATATTCTTCTGCTTATGTATTATTGATCTGTTTAAGACAATCAGTCAGTCATTTCTTAATCTTGAACAGGGTCGTGGTGGTCTGCTGGAGGCTATCCCAGCTAGCAAAGGGCACAAGGCAGGAACAAACTACAGACAGGGCACCAGTCCATCGCTGGGTGAACAGACACACACACATGAAAACACAAACACCCCAACCACACACCACGGCCAACCTGCATGTCTTTGGACTGTGGGAGAAAACCAGAACACCCCGAGGAAACCCATGAAGACACGGGGAGAATATTCAAGCTCCACACAGGGAGGACTCGGGACATGAACCCAGGTCTCCTTGCCTTAAGGCAGCAGTGCTACCACTGTGCCACCCTCTCTGTGTATTTTCTGTTATCTCATTCATTTTTATTTAGATATTATTTAGTTTCTATATATGCTAGTCAATTCTCTCATGTTTCTTGTATTTTGTGGGTGAATTCTCAAGAAGCTGGACCACCAATACATCACAATTAAATGGCCGTCCCCAGGAAATTGTAGTCCAGTGCAGTTCATTCAAATGCGCTCAGGTGCTGGTGAGTTTGTAAATATTATTCTCTTGCTATTTTCAGATTGTTTTGTTTTGGCTTCTTTACACTCTTTTGGTTACAAATCTCCATGTTACTGGTCTCACAATACACAGTGAAGAACTCCTGAATACAGTACAAATGGCTGATTATTGCATAATGCCTTTTATTTTGAGTTGGGATTAACTAAATAATGTATCTGGAAATTATAAATAGGACATTTTTTGTGTTCTTTGAGACAGATTTTGATTTTGAGCAGCAGAGCTCAAAAGAGGTGGTTTCTTTAATTCCACCAAAAAATATATTTTTTATGTTAAATTATGTAGTTTGTAGTGATGGCTGAGAAAACAAATGTAATCTCATGTTTTCATGCAGAGTGAAGATAAAGTTTCTGACAGAATAGGCATCTATGATGACCGACACTGGACATCAGTAAAGAATAGAAACACATTCGTTAAAATAAATCTCACATTACTCATGTCACATAATCCGCATGTCTTGTCATCCAGTCGTATTCTCACAAAGTCCCAAACATATGTAATTTTACTAAAATACTGTCAAATAAAACATTTCTGCAAAACGCACTCATGAACGGAAATGGAACACAATTAAAAGTGACTGAACATTTGAATTGAAGAGACACCTCCCCCTCCTCATTCATTGGTCAGGAGTCCAGCCCAATAACAGCTTATTCATTGGCTAGCACTGTGGTATCAGCAATGCAAAGTGCACTGATTGATGAGTACAACTAAAGAAGAAAAGCGAATGAAAACATTATCAGGAGGAGAATACGCTTTGGACTTGCACATATCTGAGATGCTTCAACAAGTAGCAGGTCAGCTCACCGCTGGCAATTCACAGACTGTTGCTAAATAATCCCAAGGTACTCCAGTTGTGGATATGAATTTAATGTAAGAAAAGGAGACAGGCCTGCAATACAAATGGCCACTTGTGTCTGAGCCCATCCAATTTTCATTCACAAGGCTATTTTCTGAATGTGGCTTACTTAACAATACTTTGCTTGAGATGTTGTCACATTACAATTATATGAAATGACATGTGGATCATACGACAGCAGTAATGTTTTAGTGGACATTTTTAATATTGTTCACTGTTGTCCTATGTTGGTCACCATGTACCTATTCTATGTTATCTCCATTCTGCATTAAAACAGGACATTAAAAGTTTTTCTTGAACTGCATGTCTTAAGTAACATATAAAAAATATTACTTTTGGCTGGGGTATTTCTTTAAGCCTGTAATAGTTATAACTGTAAAAGTCAGATTCCGATGCTGGGATCGGATGGCATTAGAGAAGTGGAAATAAAAACGTCAGCTAATGGGATGGTAGAGATAATGAACTTCTAAGGGTTCCAAGTACAAAAGACCACCCAGCCTTTCCTCCTAAAGACCACCCAATCTTGGGCATTCTGCAGTATAAAAACATGATAAAGTGATTCATTATTGTTATGATGCACTACCCTGAAAGATTTGATGCAGCTGATCTTGCCAGTGGTTTGAGCCAACAAGAAGCCTCGTCTCCGGCTGAACAGATTCCACTTCTCGGCTTACAGTCCTCTTAGCTTCCTTTTATGTGACTCTGTCCTTCCTCATGATTCTGATACTCGTGACTTTGAAGGACTCTGAATATTTGTACTTATTTCTATTGTCCAAAATCTCCCAAATTAACAACTCCAGGGTTCTCTAAACTCAGTCCTGAGAGTTGTCATGACTTGCCACCAGTCAGCTTTTAACTCATTTTTGTTTTGCAAATCTCGTACTCAGCATGTGGATTCAAAATTATCCAGTCAATTTCTTTACCTACAATATTAATAAAAACATATTGTTCTTAAACCCTGGAGCTTAAAAAATGATATTACTATATTCATTTTCTGTTTTATTAATCCTGGACAGTTTGCCTATTTTGATGTGGCTCTTCAATTTTGTTCTTTATTCTGTCTATCTTGCCAAGGCAGCAGATGAGAATAAACCAGACGTGGGTGCAAACATTCTCTGTGTCCATCGTGAAAGTTACTAGCTTATTGGTGCTAATACCTGAGGTGGCTCACATTTTTAACAACACTTTAGAGAAAAAAACAGAAGAATGTATAAGATAATATGTTGGTGAGTAATACTTTACATAATGGCTGTTCTACAGATTCAGTATTACAATACAATATTATGTATTTACAGTGCATTCGACATTTTGTTATATTACAGCCTTATTCCAAAATGGGTTTCATTCATTCATTTTTTACCTCAGAATTCTACACACAACACCCCATAATGACAACGTGAAAAACATTTACTTGAGGTTTTTGCAAATTTATTAAAAATAAAAAAATTGAGAAAGCACATGTACATAAGTATTCACAGCCTTTGCCATGAAGCTCAAAATTGAGCTCAGGTGCATCCTGTTTCCCCTGATCATCCTTGAGATGTTTCTGCAGCTTAATTGGAGTCCACCTGTGGTAAATTCAGTTGATTGGACATGATTTGGAAAGGCACACACCTGTCTATATAAGGTCCCACAGTTGACAATTCATGTCAGAGCACAAGCCAAGCATGAAGTCAAAGGAATTGTCTCGAGGCACAAATCTGGGGAAGGTTACAGAAAAGTTTCTGCTGCTTTGAAGGTCCCAATGAGCACAGTGGCCTCCATCATCTGTAAGTGGAAGAAGTTTGAAACCACCAGGACTCTACCTAGAGCTGGCCAGCCATTAAACTGAGTGATCGGAGGAGAAGGGCCTTAGTCAGGGAGGTGACCAAGAACCCGATGGTCACTCTGTCAGAGCTCCAGAGGTCCTCTGTGGAGAGAGGAGAACCTTCCAGAAGGACAACCATCTCTACAGCAATCCACCAATCAGGCCTGTATGGTAAAGTGGCCAGACAGAAGCCACTCCTTAGTAAAAGGCACATGGCAGCCCGCCTGGAGTTTGCCAAAAGGCACCTGAAGGACTCTCAGACCATGAGAAACAAAATTCTCTGGTCTGATTAGACAAAGATTGAACTCTTTGGTGTGAATGCCAGGCGTCCTGTTTGGAGGAAACCAGGCACCGCAAATCACCAGGCCAATACCATCCCTGCAGTGAAGCATGGTGGTGGCAGCATCATGCTGTGGGGATGTTTTTCACTGGCAGGACCTGGGAGACTAGTCAGGATAAAGGGAAAGATGACTGCAGCAATGTACAGAGACATCCTGGATGAAAACCTGCTCCAGAGCGCTCTTGACCTCAGTCTGGGGCGGCGGTTCATCTTTCAGCAGGACAAAGACCCTAAGCACACAGCCAAGATATCAAAGGAGTGGCTTCAGGACAACTCTGTGAATGTCCTTGAGTGGCCCAGCCAGAGCCCAGACTTGAATCCGATTGAACATCTCTGGAGAGATCTTAAAATGGCTGTGCACCGACGCTTCCCATCCAACCTGATGGAGCTTGAGAGGTGCTGCAAAGAGGAATGGGCGAAACTGGCCAAGGATAGGTGTGCCAAGCTTGTGGCATCATATTCAAAAAGACTTGAGGCTGTAATTGCTGCCAAAGGTGCATCGACAAAGTATTGAGCAAAGGCTGTGAATACTTATGTACATGTGATTTCTCAGTTTTTTTTATTTTTAATAAATTTGCAAAAACCTCAAGTAAACATTTTTCACGTTGTCATTATGGGGTGTTGTGTGTAGAATTCTGAGGAAAAAAATGAATTTAATCCATTTTGGAATAAGGCTGTAACATAACAAAATGTGGAAAAAGTGATGCGCTGTGAATACTTTCCGGATGCACTGTATATGTATTGCTTTGTGTATCATTTCATGGTAGAGCAGTGATCAGTTCTACTAACTTATAGCTCTAGGAGGCTAACTGCAAACCCCAGGCTTAGTCACTGCCAGGACCTCATCCACAAGAAACATACCCTTATTCCTTTTGTACCAGAGACTCTTGTTGTTTGGAGTCAGCAAGTTCTCACTCAGTCAGGGTGGGCTTTTATTCAGGTAATTTGGTTTTACTTCTAAATCCCAAACACAAATGTCTCTGAATTGGCCCAGCGTGTGCCAGTGTGCCCTATGGTGTGGGACCTGCCATGCATTCAGTGCTACTAGGATAGGCTCTGACCCTGGGACCCTAATTTGAAGGTGATAATCGATTTCATGACACATTCACTGAACTGTCTTGTGCTTAGACACGTCTTGTTTAAAGTCAGTGGTAACTGTATTGGAGTGTGTAGCAAACATAATCAATAATAAGTTCATCACTGTCATTTACACTTTAAGGGTTTATTCAGAGATAAACATGACTGTTTGCTATATGCTAAATGTCTAACATCTAAAGTTAGTTTGCACCTAGCAGTCCATTTATAAGTGTTTTAGCTGGTGATTAAGAAAATTACAGTCATGGCCAAAAGTTTTGAGAATGACACAAGTATTAATTTTAACAAAGTTTGCTGCTTTGGTGTTTTTAGATCTTTTTGTCAGATGTTTCTATGGTATACTGAAGTATAATTACAAGCATTTCATAAAGGCTTTTATTGACAATCGCATTAACTTTATGCAAAGAGTCAATATTTGCAGTGTTGGTCCTTCTTTTTCAAGACCTCTGCAATTCGCCCTGGCATGCTGGCAATCAACTTCTGGGCCAAATCCTAACTGATGGAAGCCTATTCTTGGATAATCAATGCTTGGAGTTTGTCAGAATTCGTGGGTTTTTGTTTGTCCACCCGCCTCTTGAGGATTGACCACAAGTTCTCAATGGGATTAAAGTCTGGGAAGCTTCTTGGACCCATAATTTTGATGTTTTGTTCCTCGAGCCACTTAGTTATCACTTTTGCCTTATGGCATGGTGCTCGATCACGCTGGAAAAGGTATTGTTCGTCCACAAACTGTTCTTGGATAGTTGAGAGAAGTTTCACTTGGAGGATGTTTTGGTCCCATTCTTTATTCATGGCTGTGTTCTTAGGCAAAATTGTGAGTGAACCCACTGCCTTGGCTGAGAAGCAACCCCACACATGTATGGTCTCAGGATGCTTTACTGTTGGCATGACACAGGACTGATGGTAGCGCTCACCAGTTCTTCTCCAGACAATCTTTTTTCTGGATGCCCCAAACAATCGAAAAGGGGATTCATCAGAGAAAATTACTTTCCTCCAGCAGTCCTCAGCAGTCAAATCCCTTTATCTTTTGCAGAGTGTCAGCCTGTCCCTAATGTTTTTCTTGGAGAAAAGTGGCTTTGCTGCCCTTCTTGACACCAGGCCATCCTCCAAAAGTCTTCGCCTCACTGTGCTTGCAGATGTACTCACACTTGCCTGCTGCCATTCCTGAGCATGCTTTACACTGGTGCTACCCCGATCCCACAGCTGAATCAACTTTAGAAGACAGTCCTGGCACTTGCTGGACTTTCTTGGGTGCCCTGAAGCCTTCTTCACAGCAGCAGTATAAATGGATTTTTTGGGATTAAGTTCATTTTCATGGCAAAGAGGCACTTAGAAATTAATTACAATTCATCTGATCACTCTTCATTATATTCTGGAGTATATGCAAATTACCATCATAAAAACTGAAGCAGCAAACTTTGTGAAAATTATTATTTGTGTCATCCTGAAAACTTTTGGCCATGACTGTAGACAAAGCTCCTTTTCAATGTAAGTATCCAGTGAAAAAAATCAAAGTGAGACAGAGCTGAAGGTCAAGCACAGCAACTTTTACAAAACTAAATTTGGATTAAAGAGAGAAGGAAATGGAAAGAAAGGCACTGTCACCGGAAAGCGTCCACCCTGAGATGGCAGAGGAGGACACTACTTCACAATTTGGGATTGCAGGCTGTCAGTTCTACCTTAGCACCAAAGGAATTCTTCACTGATCATCAGCAGATACGTATGGCTGCTTAGCCCACAACTTGCCCTTATCCTGCACAGTGGTCCTCTCCAAAGCTCCTCCTGTGTTGTTAATTAAAACATTTTTAAAAAGTAACGTATAAAAGAAAAATGACCAGCTACTATACCTTTCTGCTGCTCGCTTGGTGTCGGGATGTTACATCAGAGTTCTCTCTTATCATTGAGTCATCCAGACTTTGGACATTTTATCTTAATCAGGGCTCCTGGACACGAGACCCCGGCCATAGTCCAGAAAGCTGCTCATGATAATGATGCACCTGAAAGCTTCGTTCAGATAGTATGTTACCTTCTTGTTAACAGTTATTTGTGTTTAGAAATGAAATCATTGTGAAGAGTCAAGCTATGTTTTTGCTGATTTTCAAGCTTTTTGTCCTTTGCTGTCTA
Organism: Polypterus bichir lapradei; assembly: GCA_026402145.1. Classification (NCBI taxonomy): domain Eukaryota; kingdom Metazoa; phylum Chordata; class Cladistia; order Polypteriformes; family Polypteridae; genus Polypterus; species Polypterus bichir. The sequence goes on from JANRMT010062829.1 coordinate 21,296,294, forward strand.
TTTCAAGGTGTTTGGTGTGTTTTGGGGCTACCACAAGTCTACAAGATGGAAGATCTTATTATAGAATGGGAGACAAAAATAATGAGAACATTGAAATGTAGTGAGTTTGAACAGTGATGGTGTAGAAAAGTGTTTGATCCCAAAAACATTTAAATAATTAACCTAAGTAAGTATAATACAAGTAGAAATAAGAGTAAAATATTAAGAGAAAGAAGTCCTCTACATGAAAACAAACTTCATAAAAAATTAAAGGAACACGGTAAAGTCAATAAAAGCACAATGCATCGCCTTGGAGACTTCATAAATAAGTGCTATGTAACATAAGAGATTAAAGCTCTCTTTAGCCATGATTTATGCTGCGCACACATTACACAATTCTCGCCCAGATATTACCGGTTTTGGAGTCTGATGACATAATCCTGAGATCTGAGCCTAATCGGTGTGTGTGTGTGTCTGTTACTGACGATCCTTAGGTATGAACAGTTTAGCAATATATCTGAGCCATTGCAGATGCTTTGACTCTTTCAAGTATGTTTCAAGTCATCTGCACAAAATCCTTTAATGCAGTGAGCAACAGCCAACAAGAGAGTGAGAAGAAATGAGGTAGGACCTGCAAACAACTTCAAAATGAAGTCAAGCAATGGTCTCTCCATGGCATTTCTGGACCAAAATATGCTAGAACTCTGACAAGAAACTATTCACATCTCATGCACCTGTCCTCCATAATCCCTATTTCATTGTCTTTCTTCTTCATTCTGAACAAACGAGAATACAGAGAATTTGCGCTGCTGTCTGCACTTCCAGCTTTTTGCGGTGAGATTAAAAGAAACAGTTGGATCTTTTGTGTGTTTTCGTGAGACAGTAGAGTTTCAGAATTAGACACTCCCTGCTGGGGGAATGATCTTGTAATTTGTGAACCTTCTCTGTGCTTGATTGTGTAGTGGGCACACAACTACAGTGACAAGACAACCAGTCAGAAGAAAGAATGTCATGTAGTGTGAGCGGTTCAGTGATTTCGAGATGTTGTGTGAGCTCAGCATCAGTTGCTGTAATTGATGGAGCATCACCGCAAGACCATAATAAAGAGTCCAACAAGACTAGTATATTGTCTTCAAGGGTTATATAAAAAAATACAAGCTGTCCCACAGGTTTATATTGGGTTGGCAGCATAGGCGGATATTCTTGAGTGCTGGTGCTGGTAAGCTTGTGAGTAGAATTACTGTACATCAAAGATGGCTCTCCTGACCTGAGGTGTAAAACAATATGATCAGTGAATCTGGACATAGTCAAGACTCTAGTGATAACGTTTTTAACTTCTTGTAGTCTATTCATTGCTTGTGATCCAAAGACAAAGAGATTTACAATAATCCAGAAGAAGAAAAGCGATGAAAGAGTAACAAAGGACAGGCAGCAACAGGCTCTGGTTGGTGATGCTATGCAACTTTTAAAACAGAAATTCTACTGTAACTGAGATGGGTGACTCAGAATGTAGGTTATGCTCAAGTATGACTCCAAAGCAGGTCTCCAGATATGATGGGTTAATTAGACAGGATCCATTATTAAAAGCAGTACAATCAAACTTCTTGACTTCTATTAGACATCCCATGATGAGCAGTCTTGCTTTAACCAGGACAAGGAATCAAATGTTATTAAAAAAAGAGGTATATCAATCAATCAGTCTGGCTGCCTGCGGAACCATAACACTATATATCCTCTTTACATTTAAGATTGAGTTAAATTATTTATAGGAATACATATTTTCGTTTTTGAAGTATAGGCATGAGAAGCTAGATGGCTTTCTCAAGGTCATGTGAAATTGTACAACTGAGTGCTTTCGAGCCCAGCCCCTTAGCCCCCCTAGAGCGCGCTGCTTATGCCTGTACAGCTCTTTTCTAGCTAGGGACCAATTTTTCTGTTCTAGATTGACTGATCTTTTTTTCCTGCTCGAGGCCTTAAAACATACTGTATGTTTGTTCTCCTCATAATATATGCTGCAAGCTGATGACAGGCACTTTTCTACTCCAGCACTTCTGCTTAATTCTTTGGAGCTCTGTGGGGTAGGAGCTGCATGATTGCCAAATCTGACTCACATCTGAGAAGCTTGTATCTAATATGAAGGAGTCATATAACGTACAGCCAGAGTTGTATCCGGCAGGGGGCACAGGCTTAGTGAAAATCCAGCTCTGTTGATAGAGTGGACAAGCTAAATGAAGACCCAAGTATCCATTTTCCCTACACTGTGTTTAGTATAACAGGAAAGGAAAAAGCGATTCCAACCTTGGCCATTTTTTCTGAATGTCGATCATTTTGACTCCTTAATAAGGAACAAGAAACACTAAAATAATCAACATTTCTGTTTTCCTACCACTGGAGCCATTCATTCTTCCTTTGTTGGGAGCCATCCAACATTTTCCTTGGATGCATATACTGTACTAGTCTATGATTCTTTCAGAAAAATCCCAAAAACAATTTTAAAACTAGCAAAACATGTTATTGATCCTATTGACCCGAATATCCAGTTTCTCTTCTCGTATAATGTAAAAGCTCCTCCACCTTGGTAGAGTTTCATAGATTTTCATGCACATTTAGTATTTTCCCCACCTGTTCAAATTCCATTCAAGTTTCTGTTAGCCTGGGGGTCCTGAGATTGAATTGTGCTTCTCATTTTTATGAAACATGGCGACTCAGTAACACACACATCCATGTATAGGTTTGAAGATGCTATGATTTTGTTTTGTTCTTAATTTTTCTAACCTTCTCTTAGAAATGTTCTGCTCTTTAACGTCCCTCATTAGGGTTTGGACTATGAGGATTCTCAATTCCTGTTATTTTTTGCATATAAAATTGTTTAACGTGATATTTTCTGCCATTCAGAAATGATTTTTATTTGGGGAGGAGGTCTCAGAGGTTCCAACCTGTCACAGATTACTGAGAGGTAAAAAGATTGACACTGGCGGCCATTGTTTATCCGAGTTTTTGTATGGCTTCCTAAAAGAGTAGCGTCATTCTTTGTTTTCTGTGTCTCTTGTTTTTCGACCATGATTTTCAGGTTTGTTGAAAGTGCTGTTTGTCTTTTGGTTCTGATCTCCATGTGTATCTTTCACTATAATCTCGTTTTCTTGTCCTCCTATATTGTTTCTACATTTAAGACAGTACAGAATCTATATATATAAAAGCCAAATACGACTGACTCACTCATCACGGAATCTCTTGAACAATGAGGACTTGGGACTTGAAATTTGGGATGTAGGTTACCCTTAGCCCATAGGTGTTCACTAAGAAACAGTTTTGAAAATTTTGTGGTCCAAGCGCATTCTGTCTGTATGTCTGTCCGCTTTTCACGAAAGAATTACTTAACAGATTTAGATCTGGTTATTTCCTAAAATTTGCTTGAACTTTCCGATTGATTTTGTGACTTCTCACTACCATAGTTCGCTTGCGGTACCGATGTATTTATGCAAATCCAAGGGAGTGGCTGTAGGCCAAGATCAGGGGGGCGGGGCCTTCCTCATTCATTCGCCAGCCTCTGTTCGAGTTGGTTTACCTCTGGCAACGCATTGGAGTGCACCTTGCCTCCGCTTAGCTAGCGATACCTGTTTGTTCAACATACATTATCATCTACAGATTGTTAAACGTTTTTGAGAGAGAGAGTTTAGAGCTACATGTGTTTTAGAGGGTAGCTGTTGATTGCCAGAGATATCACGGCCATGTGCTTTTCTCCCCACACGGGGAGTGCTTTCCCGTCATAGCTGAACACGATCAGATACAGTGCCGACATCTATTGATTTTTAAAGTTTGTCCTGTTTCATTACTTTTGCTCTGATTTCCTGATTCTGATTTTTGCTGGACATTCTGGTTTAGTTGCTAGAGACAGATAAAAGGTGCAACCAAAAAGACTTTAGGATTACGGTTTTTGCTTTGCTTTTTCAACACTGATTTTTCTCTGAATTGTTTTTCAGGCTTATTTCTTCACTTTTCAGACCAGTCTTGTCTCTGTTTCTGTTTCCGGGTAATGTTTCTTTATTGCTGTTTAGTATTCACTGTCCAGTCACAGCAATGACCTGAAAGTTTTATATTCATCTTTTTAAGATGTCTACTAAAGGAAGACCATAAAAAGATTTTGTTGGATTTACCAGTGTCTTTTAGTGCCTGGAGCCAACATCTTAATAGGCTGCCGATCACAACAATGAGTACAAGGAAGCCACAGCTTCTTATCGATGAGGATGGTCTTTAAATAGCTGTGAGAATTAATACAGTTCCAGTGTCCATACTTAGAAACTAAACAGCCTGGAGTCAATCCTTCAACATGTCTTATTGTAAAAGGACTTATGACTTATGGCAATATCTGAGCTTGTACACCGACTAGTCTTGCTTTGATTCCACGCATTGTATGAAAAAGTGTTATAAGCATGATTTATTTCAATAATTCTGTATCATACTTTTCTTTGAAGTGCTTCACTCAGATTGATTTACTAGATGACTTTACAAAATTATTACACTTTCCTTGTGCCCATAATTAGACTTCAAAGTTTTGGGAGGTATTATCTGGCAGACACCTCACTCAATTCTCCTTACAAGACCAGAATACTTTCATCATTACCAAAAGGTTTCAATGACTAAATGTAAACAAAACTAAAAAGATATAAAATTTTAACTTTAATAGAAATTTAAAAAAAAATCTTAACAATACCAAACTATTCATAGGAACGGGAGGAAAATGCTCAAAATACAGTGGCCAAAGGCCTAGTAAGCAATGCTAACTAACTATTGCCACAGCAAACAGCAGAGTCTTTTATAGCTGTTCCTTGGGTAACTGCAGCCTTAATATCAACCGCAGCTGGGGGCTGTGATCCCATCAAAAGCCCCACCTCTTTGGCTCTGTAGGAATTAAGAACAAATAACAGGTAACAGGAAGAAGGGTTAGGCACTAAAGTAGAGACAAAGAGTAAGGCCCAGATGAAATGCTGGCAATAGCGTATATTGTTTTCTTAATGGAAAAAGCCAGGTTGAGTGATATACTAAAGGTCACCCCAGTGAATCAAAGGTGCAGATTAAACTTGAATCCTTGTGATTAAAAGTTTAACACTCAGCCCACCTGGTATGAGGGTTACTCATCTGGCTGGGTTTCAAATTCCTTTTATATGTCTTTTTTGTTTGATTGTTTTGTGTATGTTAATATTGTTGTTCATGTTTACTGTATTATTTGTATCTTTACGTGTTTTTTGTCAGTACTGCTGACCATTTAGTTTGTGCATATCTATGTATTTTACCATTTTCCTAGTTTTTGTGGGGAGGACTACACTCAACCCTGTAAAGGCTAATCAGGCACTCAGATCCTTGTAGTTTGTTTAAATGCACTTGGTGGATTTATTTTACTGTGTGACCTTCTTGCTCTGTTTTTGACCATTCTTTCTGGGTTTGTGTTTTTTGGACTTGTTTGTTTTGGATTCCAGTTGTACCTTTTATTATCTTTATTGTTAAAGAACAATTTTTGATTTATTAATCTTTTATTTATTAAGGTTCTTTGTTGCTCCAGTGCTAAACAAGCTGAAGTTGGACAGTCCCTACCTCTTTTGGAGGTTTTTGCTATGGTATTTTTTTGGGACATTTATGCTAAGGTACTCTCTAATTCACAACACTATCTGCTAAAGTAATAAACTGCAAACTACAAGATCTCCTGTGTGTTATGATGGCACTTTGATTGATTTTTTTTGTAAGTCTCCATTCTGAGATACAGTTCATTGCAAATAATTTATGGGGGTTTTTCAGACAATAGGAATACAATGGTGCAACAAATTTTATGATCAGAGACTTCTATGAAATGTTTATAATTATTTACTGCCATGTTAGAAGCCATTTTGGAATATATGCATTGTCGTTGCTGTGGCAATATGTCCTATGATGCAATGGGACAAAAGGTCACCGCATGCATTTCTGGATTAACTGAGATTGATCTAAATAGCAATTTTGTAGCTTGTATTTATTTATTTATTTATTTATCCATCCATCCATTATCCAACCTGCTTTATCCTAACTGCAGGGTCACGGGAGTCTGCTGGAGCCAATCCCAGCCAACACAGGGCGCAAGGCAGGAAACAAACCCTGGGCAGGGCGACAGCACACCGCAGTTATTTATTTATTTATTTATTTATTTTTATGACTCCTGGCAATGTAAAGTAGCTGTGAATTTTTGACTTTGATTTTTCATTAGCAATTTGCCATTGTAATAATAATAATTGTAGACTTTCTGTTGACTTCTGGTGCCAACCCTTACCTGTGTTTTGACCGTGTCCTTTCTGCTCAAAAAATTATTTACTGACTAACTTCTAAGTCAGTATGCAGTGTAACTTTAAGGGAGCATGCTCTGTTCTCCCTTTTTTATTTTTTGTTTCAGTTTGTTACTTTCTTCTTTCCTGTTGTTTTTTCTTTCTGATTAAGTTTATATATATATATATATATATATATATATATATATATATATATA
>JANRMT010062829.1:21308240-21372101 GCA_026402145.1 Polypterus bichir lapradei
AATGAAACCTGCTTAACTTTTGTAAGTAAGCTGTAAGGAATGGGCCTACCAAATTTCAGCCTTCTACCTACACGGGAAGTTGGAGAATTAGTGACGTTTGGAAAATTCAATATGGCGGCCGACAGTGGCGTCATACCATCGAAATAAGTACGTACATCGGTTTTGGTTAGCGCAGGGAAGTCACCTACCAAATTTCGTGAAGATGGGGTCAGCCTTCTACCTACACGGGAAGTTGGAAAATTAGTGACGTTGGAAAGTTCAATATGGCGGCCGACAATGGCGTCATATCATCGAAATAAGTACATACATCGGTTTTGGTTAGCGCAGGGAAGCCGCCTAACAAATTTCGTGAAGATGGTGCCATAAATAAGAAAGTTCAACATGGTGGACGTTGTCGACCGTTATCGACCGTTATGACCGTTACGTGTAGAATTTCGAAATGAAACCTGCTTAACTTTTGTAAGTGAGCTGTAAGGAATAAGCCTGCCAAATTTCAGCCTTCTACCTACACGGGAAGTTGGAGAATTAGTGATGAGTCAGTCAGTCAGTGAGTGAGTGAGTGAGTGAGTGAGTGAGTGAGTGAGTGAGTGAGTGAGTGAGTGAGTGAGTGAGTGAGTGAGTGAGTGAGGGCTTTGCCTTTTATTAGTATAGATATATATGAGAAAAATATTTATTTTATGATGGGAATCTCTTTTTCATTTAAATTATTTTACTTCAAAGCTTAGATATTGTTCTAACCTTGGTAGGTGGAGTTCCATTTTACTCTATTTCCCCCTTTTGTATTCTTTATTGTGTGGACTTTATCAAACTGCCTCAAATCCCATAGACTTGCCACTGTTTATCAGGTATTGTACTTTATAAGTTCTCCCCACCTTTCCTTCTACATCTATAACCTCAGGAAGTTACACAGAGTAAAAGGAAAAGCAGGAGTCAAGTTACAACTTTAAATAATGTATTATTGATAATGTTCATAAAATAATAACAATAAGCAGAGTACATGTGAATATTGGTAACCATAAAACCTGATAAATGCTACATGTGTAGTTTCAGGCAGCACACAGACTTGTAGTTATTTAAACGTCTCTAGCTAAGTCATCATCTCTAGTCAGCTTTCTTCCAGACAGGCCACATGCCTGTCTCAATATGGCTGCCAAGTTTTGCTTTCTGCTTATGTTCTTCTCTTTATGGCCATGGTGTGTAGAAGGATAAAGTGACCAAATTTATAAATTCTCTCCTTGAATCCTTACACCAATAGGGCATTGTGGTATAAAATGGCCTCTGATTCAAAACCAGTCCCAAACAGCCATGCTTCAGATGAATGGGGTCGCACGCTGTCTTTTCATACCTACTCTGCCAAGACCATTTGTTGAGCTGAAGCTTGCCAGCTACTGTAGGTTTAAGACTTTCATGAAGGGGTTGGCTTATTAAGAATCTCCTGCAGAGAATCCCCCATGCCAAACTGGTTTTAGGCACCTCCTCCAACCCCGCCATAAAATTCACATCCTGAGTCAATCCTCAAGACTCCGGGGTGGGTTAGACATTCTCATCAATGACATAAACATTTCTCCTGAAACACTAATATTACATAAAATAAATAAAGACAAAATATTTATCAGCTAATATACAAAATATCACAGCACAACAGATGTTTTTTAATACCTTGAATGAAACGGCGAGAGGATAAACAATAGAGTTTTTACCAGAGCCAATTTAACTTTCATCTACCAAGTCGAATCTGTGACAAAGCCATGAAGAATTGTGCGTTCTCCTGTGCCTCTTTTGGAGTCCATCTCTTATAAGTCTTTGTCCTTTTCATCGGTGATCTGTTTCTGATCACAGGCCTACCACTGGATAGATGCTTTTTGCAGGGTATTTCTTACAGACTCTTTTACGCTACAATATTTGGAGTCATATTTTTGAGTCTTGCCCTCCAGAGTTGCACTTAAACCTGACTCATTGGATTTAAATGGTGAGGCCTGCACGTGTGATTCCATCACTGGTAGAGCAGTCCCTTAAAAGGCAGGGCAGGAGGGCCTAATAAAGTAATGATTTGGGGTACAATTGATGTTAAACATGCCAAAGAAAAGCCGGGTTGGAATCAGTAATAGTGGCAGACATGTCAAAGATCTTTTATATACATTACAGTGTAATAACTCACAGGGCAGAAGATTTAAAACAAGCCCTGAAATAATCAAATAAGAAAAGTGCAAATGCTGGCATGTAGCTTCATCTAAAGAAGACCGAGATGAGCTAAGCAGACTCAAAATAAACACAGAATCGGAGACTATTAAAGGTTTTGATTTCTTTGGCTATGAAATTCACACAACTGAAATCACATGGGAAGAATCACATAGGAAGCTGTCTGCCTCTTGTAGGAAAAGACGCCATGACAAACTTAGACATGATAATGAAATCCACAGATGTTGCATTCACAATAAATGTTGATAGAGTTTAAAGCAACACAAATTGTATAGCTATGAATGAGGTAAGAGGGGAAAGAAATAGATGGGTTTGAACTGTTGAGCTGGAGACGAGTAATATGCAGGCCAATACATTAAGATGGATAAAATGGGCAGCTTGACATCAGATTATATCTTAAATATTTCTCCCACGTAAAAAGACAAAAAGGCCTGCTACAGAAGGTGAAAGTAGAAAGAAAAACTAAAATTGATCTAATTTCATTATTGAAGATTAAGCTCCTAAAACAAAAAGACATCATTACTGACAGGAAAGAGTAATGAACCATCTAGATGCCAAATGTTGTAAATGATAAAAAGTACAAAATAACATAGATGGTCTCACTTAGGCTGGTGCAAAAACTACTTTGAGTTTGAGAGAAAAAAAATGGAAGGGTGAAAAGTAAAGTTAGTGAACAGCAGGTCAGCCCGAAGTGACTCAACTTAAACAGAATTTGTTACAGCTGCTCCTGTCAAGAGTGTTAGGCGAGATCTGCTTTTTAATCAATTACACCAGCTCGCAGTTTGTTCAGCATTAATTAGCTGTGTTTTAATTAGCCCGCTGCATAAGCAGCTAGGGCACTGCGCATATTTGACTCTTTTGCCTGCTCACATTGGCCAAACGTCACCAAGTTTAACGAGCACAGAGATCTGCAGGCCAGGCAGGTACAGAAGGAGGCGGGGCCACAACGACCCTACTCAAAGATGTGTGAAACAAGAAAGTAATTGAGGTGGCACGACATTCTGTGGGCAAGAAGAATTGTGAGTCCGGCTCTGTGAAGCAAGAAAAGATGGACTAACAATTCGTCACACACCCACACTCTCATGCGTACCTTAAATTGAAATTCAGGGAAGGGAAACGCAAACGGGTGCTGCTCAGGGGGCAGAACAGGAGGGCTATGTACTCTTGAAGATGGATTCTCCTTTGCTGTTTGAGCGATGCTGTACAGTACAATGGTTACAGGCATGGCCCTTTACAACAGAGAGGTTGGATTCTAAATCTGAGTCTGTGTTCAGTCATTATCTCAATTCTGTCTAAGTCACTCAAGCATCTTAAAATCAATTCTTCAAAGCCCAAAATACATTTTCAAGCCTCATCTTAAAACTGAACATCTAAATCACAGTTTGATCTTCACGGACTAGCCTTGCACCTTCGCAACCTGTTGTCACCCCCCAATTCCGTCAAGTGAGTTAATTGTACTGCCTTCCTATAAATCGACTATAGACTGACATCAAGCCTCGGCGTCAATAGTGGGGTGATTCACTATTGATTTCATCTATCATTCTAAACCAACGTCCCTTCTTCAAAATCTCAAGCATACCTCAAAGTCTCATAAAGAATAGACCCCTCAATCTAAAACACTTTTCGCTTCTTTCCTGATTTACCTTACCGTCCCCATTCCAAAAGACCTTGCCTACATCTTCCAAAGAGGCCAGATCTTTTAGTTACTTTATACGTAATGTCACTGACCTCTTCACCAAGCAGTCATAACATCTACATGTTAAATCACATTAGCATCCAATTTAAATTGTGCCCACTACACCATGCATGCCAATCATGTCTCATTTCATATGAGCATCACATCTACTTGGTTCCAAAGTGTAAACCAGTCTCCATCATGCAAAAATCTACTTTGTTGTTGTTGTCCCACTAAGACGCGTTATCTCTTGTATCATAGAGGTTGTCATGTGTGAGTGTCAGAGGATCACCCTCTTTGCTCATCTATGGTATGTACATCACTCTGAGATAAAAGGAGGCACTGGCTCTAAATCAGGTTCTCTTTAATTCCCTCCACCGAGATGAGAAGACGCCCATTGAAGGCAGTCTGTCCTCCGCCAATAAATCGTGGGACGGTGCTCCATCCTCTTGACCTTCGTGCCTTTTGAGCGATACCTGAGGTCTTTTTTTTGTTTAGCATTTTAGAGTGCCTACCTGTTTTAAGTCTATGTGAGCCTTTAAGAATTAAACAGGGATGGCTGGGGTGGCACCACAATATCTTTATTCTTTCTGACTAAACCACAGAGTGTCTCGTCTCACTTGTCCTAAAGAAGGATTCCCTTTCTGTCACCCCAAGGCAGTGTCATTCTGTATCTCTCCATACAGTGGCTTCATCCCTATTTCATGTCTGCTGCTGCTCATCTATGTTTAGTGTGGCCACCATGTTGAGTCAGAGAACCCCAAACCCAACAGACAGCATAACACCAGATGTTATATAAATAAAATAACAATAAGTATTTATTTATACCAATGCACATTTTTACAGACCTCTTTCCATCAATAAATTAACAACAAATCACCAATCCTTCCTCCTTCTCTCCTTTGTTGAGTGCTGCCCGCTGTCTCCCGACTCTACTCATCCATGTGCTCCTTTTCAAGCCTGACCCGGGAATACTGCCGGTGTCATGCTGTAGCTTCCTGGAAGCACTTTCAGATCATGGAGAAAGTAGGGAGGTCCTCACCTGACAGCACCCTCTCTCGATCCCCAGGGACCCCGATAGAGCTGCACTTCTGGATTTCACCTCCCAAGCACCCCTGTGGATATCCCGACTGGGCTCCCATTCAAGGACCACTGCCACATGGCGCATAGGGAATGGAACCACTCCGAATCCTCAGCTTTTCTCAGTCCATCTATTATATCATGTCAAGCGAACACAAAGTTAATTTTCCATCCCGCTAGCCATTCCATCTGTTGTTCACCTCTGTCCTCCAGTCCAGGTAAGAAGTCATCCTCTCTCCCTGCCGGGATGCCTGTTCTCTACAGTAGGCTGCATGAATTGTGTTACTTCAAATCTACATACACATCTGAGGCCTTCCATTGTTAAGACAGCTATAAATTGCAAGACTTAGTTGAACGGATATCTTATGGAGTTGAACGGCAGACCAGTGGGACTGGTTCAATAGCTAACCCGACTGCAGCTCATGTGGAAATTGGCCATTCTCCTTGAATGTTTACTCATTTATTCTGAATATGATCATTTTCTTCCAAATTTAAAAAAATGTGCATGTTAGGTTAACTGAACACTTTAAAACTATCCAATGTGAGAAACAGTAGAGGCTTTTACGCGCATGTCCTGATTTGAATTGGTGGCCTGTCCACAGTTTGCCCTTGCTTTATGCCGAGTATTGCTGGATGGGCTTCACATTTCCGGAGCCTTGTAGCGGAGACGGCAATTTGAGAAGATGGATGGATGATGTCTCATTTCTTTCGCTACAATAGTCCTCTCTGTGTCAACGTCTTACTCATTTCTCTGCATCACTCACCCCAACCACATCCTCACTGAGATTCTGTCATAACAAACAGAAATCTTTTCTCCTTTACTTTGCTACAAATTAACAGTCATGGACATGTGCACAGAGCATTTTTCAGTGAAAGATAAATCTATATTAGGTTAGAAGTTTGAGAGATTAAAGTGAACAGTAAAAAAAAATCACAACGATAAATAAACACAGACAAGTGGCTGGGCTTGCAAACAAATGGTGTGCCCCTGCCAAAGTCCAATTGCTTCTTCCATTTTTCAATGTTCAGGAGTGTTATCCTTCTACTATCACACCTTCTTCTTGTCTTCATAACTAAAAAAAAAAAGCTCTTTCTCCTCTCAAATTGTGCAGCATCCTGCACACCACTTGATCTTTCATTTTCAATAGCTCACCTTTTATAAAAATGGTCCCAAACTGAAGGCAATGTCTCCATCTGCAAACTAGAAATTCTCAATGACAGTCCAAGTCCAAGTCCTTGTCCTACGTCTTAGCATCTGGTGGCTTTAAGCTTGAATCTCCATTTATAAAAGCTGATGTTCCACAGGATTGTCAGTCTACTCTCTATATCTGCCTCCATCACACTGACGTCAAGCACATGTTCATGTAAAGATGACCTCTTTGGAGGTTCAGCCCGCATATAGTCCTCCCTCCATCTTGCCACATTCCCATGGGATACAAAATCCACCATAAAAAGTCCACTATGGACCAAACAGTGGATCAGAAGGTAAGCTGCAGGATATTTGCTAGTCTTAAAGCGTAGCGTTCTTCAGAGCAGAGCATATGCTAAATAGCAGAGCTGGGCACCGAGGCTGGGATTTTACAGGATGCAATATAAAGGTAGCAGGCATGGGATATTTTCAGACTCCCATCCATTTCAGGTTGCTGAACAGCAGCAGGATGAACAAAATCCATTACGTTCTAAAACATTTGTTCATTTTCTGCATTGAAAATCCGTTCATAACAGTTTTTTGTTATTATGTCATTTTAGAGTGCCAAATACTCAAAGCATATTGAGGAAATGAAGCCAGCAGATGTGCAATGGCTAACCAAAGCTGGAGTTGTGTAGCACAGTAAAACAGATGAGGAGGAAGTCAGACCACCAGACGGACCATCTGATTTGTGACAAATATGGCAAAATTTCAAGATATAATTAACTCAAATCAGGTGTTTTAGCTGTGTTTAACACTTCCTGGTCAAACCAAATTTTGCTTCAGAGAGGAGCAAGATGAGCTCCTTGCTAGTGCTAAAGCAAGAAGCAATCTTGAACGTACTGCTGCTCTCCCTCTCTGTGTGATTTTGTAGCTGGTATAGACTTTGTGCAGCTGCCTCAATACTTGACTGAGTGAGCTGAGAAAGACAGCAGATTGCATGGATCCAGCAGATTGCATCATTAAGCGACAGTGGCCAGACATGTGGAGGACCATATTTACTTACAGGAGTGGTCAGATTGTCTGTGGGAGTGAGGCAGTGTGGAATTAAAAACAGTTAATCGTACACTTTATTATAAGGTATTCAATAGCAGAATGGGAAATCAGCTACCAGTTGTGAGGGATGGCTGGGAGTTTATCCTGGCCAACACCCCCAGGCCGCTAGATGGAGTCCTCCCTGCAACACGGAGGTGCCTCAAATTACCGCAGGGCATCATGGACAATGGAGCTCGACTCCACAGCTCTGCTGGATACCGTTGGGGACACTGCAGGGAGGCACAAATGTTTCTGTTATAGCCCAGATGTACTCCCTAGTCACAAGGATGGAAGAAATGAAATACTTCCGAGCTGAAGAAAAGAAGAAGTTTTCATCTGACCTGGAAGTGCTCTGGAATCATATGAACTGAAGGACAGAAGCACTTCCGGGTCACAAACTATATTTTAAGGACTGTGGGAAACCCAGCCAACTGAGCCAGAGTTGGAAGGGAGTGTGACAGAGCTGCTGGGTGGAGAGTAGGATTGATTATTGTTGATTTATTAGTATTATTGTGTTGATTATTGAGTATTGTGGAGGTGGAGGTGTTTTGTGCACAGTATAGAAGAAATTAAAATTACTTCTGATACTTTTACCTGGTGTCTGGACGTGTTGCCTGCGGGTTTGTAGGAGCGACAGCGACCCCTACTGTCACACAGTTTAACCACCAACTTGGATGCCAAACAAGCGGCACCAGCGTATCCTGTGGCCCTTGATTCTAAAAGTGATCATTCTCTACCAGGATCTTTTAAAATTTCAATTTACTACAGAGAATAAAATACATACATTAACACAACAGAGTCGAACATAAACTTACATGGACAGTTGTGGCGGACAGCCATTGCCCTAAACTGACTGGGGTGCCTTCACAAAGGGAGAACCAGGGGAGAGAACATGCACAGGGCATGATCTCTCCCGGAGTAGTAGATGGCAACCCTCCTTGGGTTGCAGTGGTGCCTCGGGTTCCCACAGGGCTTCATGGGAATTGGAGTTACGTACAGGACTGTTGAGTTCTGTGGATGCCACCAGGGGGTGCTGGAGGATTGTAGAGCCCTACTTTTGTCAGACTTCTACTTCGCCCGGATGTGCTTCCAGACCATGTTTACAGGTTTTAGGTGCAGGATAAAAGAAGCCCACTGACACTTCTCTAGGAGCCAGAGTCGGGAGGAAGGGGGACAAAGCTTGCTGGAGGAGGAGGAGGAGGAGGAAGAGAGGCAGTAGGAGAGAGAAAGAGAGACAGAGAGAAGAGAAGCCAAAGAAGAGAAAGTGCTCTGTGCTTCATAACAGTGCTGATTGTGCTTTGTACTGTGTTTTGCAGGTGGGAAAACAATTTGGGAAGCGTTTCCCACAGCCTAATAAAAGCCTGTGTTGTGAAGAGATTTGTATCTGTGTCTGTCTGTGTCGGGTTTGGGAAGCTGGTGCACCCTCTGTAGGCCATGCAGTATATAGCCGTCGTATTCCGAAAAAGAAAAGAAAACAAACACACAACAAGAAATCCATCAAACTAAAAAGAAAACACAGAGCCATCCTCCGTTATCTACATCCAAAAACCTTACGACAAAAAAGGCCAAATCTGATTGGTCGTTGCAACCAAAGTGTTTTACAACAGCATAAGCAAATTCTTGCCAAATTCTAAATAATTCTTTAACTATTCTTTGCAGAGGGGATTTCAATTTTTTTCCAATTTAAGATAATAAAAGACATTACTTTCTTGTTGGGTTATGACGGATAGATTAGGAATCTTCCAATTTAACATGAGCCTCCATGCAAGCAATGTAGTATGTGACACTATGAGATATTCCCATAGCTATTGTGAAAGGGTCTTTGAGTGATATAAGAAGATAGGCAAAGAAAACAAAATCCCAAAATGAGTGTAGAGCAGTCCCAAAATATATGAGCTAGCAGGGTGTGCACCTGTTGACCATTTTAAAACACTTTGTCCTTGATACGTTTTGTGACCATTTCAAAATGAGATATGCTGGATGAACAAGTTGGAGGATTCTTTGCCCAGATTGAAGAGGACACTGTTTTCTGAACTGCTGATTTTCACTGTCTTGAAAGCTCCGCCAGTTAGCATCAGTGCTCCTACACTTTCAAGTGACTCTGCCTTTCCTGTTTAAAGTTTATATATATGTATATCAGTGGTTCTCAAACTGTGGGGCGGGCCCCCCAGAGGGGGGGGGAGTAACAAAAAGGGGGGCGCGAAGATGTGAAAAAAAGAAAACAAGAATCGAAAATATGAAAAATACATCTATTGAAACCAAAACAAATTAACTTAAACTACATTCTGATACTAGAAAAATAAATATAGAGTTAGATAAATGTCGATAACAGTTAAGTAGGTATAATAAAATATGCATCTATGATATATCATTAATTAAAAAAGAACAACTTGGTATTAGTGGGCTCCTTTCAAAAAAACGTTAGGAGGGGTGCAATTAAAACTGTTGTGAAAACTCGGGTCGCAAATACGTAAAGGTTGAGAAACGCTGATATACTGTATATGGTCAAACTGTTTCATTTTTAAAAGGCTCATTAAATGATAAAGGAGAGCTTTTTTGTCAATGGTGAAACATAAAACACAAGATTTATCTTTATTATAGTGAGAATTGTGATTACCCCGGTCACAAGCATGTATCGTTCCATCAATTCATCCATTATGCAACAGGCTTTATCCAGTTCAAGGTGGTGATAAATTATTTGTTACCTTAAATTAATTTGAAATATGTGATTACATTAAATTGAGATAATATGCTATTCTGTTCTTCAACTATTCATTATTTTCAATTGCTCATCCGCGATCCCACTCCACCAACGACGGATGCAGGACCACCTTTGCCCCTGTGTGGGAGAGATACAGTGAAACCTTAATCAGACCTATAATGGCTGCTGCCCTATTTGGGACTGTAAGATTTTTATTCATGCAGGTAATTATGCAAAAATTACTCTAAAAATTAAAAAAAAAAATGTCTGAAAAGAGTTATATCTTAGCCGTAATAAGTCTGAAGCATTGAACAATGTAGACGTTAATGTCTTGAGGTCAACAAGGTACACAGCACCCTGCCATACTTCACCCGCGTGAGCCGAAGCTCATCATCCCCTGCATGTCAACTGCTGTTAAAGGGAAGTGTTTACTTAAACTGCTTTGCATTTCTCTTTTGAATTTCAATCATTAATTCCAAATGTATACAATGATCACTGAACCATCAGAGATTGTGCTAATTTAGCTGTAACATGAGATTCATACCAAACAAACAGTAAGTGGAAATGTATATTCATTACATTCACATTTTTGGCATCAATAATGGTCACACAGTATACATTACAGAGAGGGAATTTAAAATCGCCCTTCTTGCCATCCAGTGTCTGAGCCTGCTAATTACTATGAAAAGATCATCAGCTTTCAGGTGCGAAATAATGCCATTTAAATTAATTTTATAAATAATCTTTCACCAAATATTTTTGTTACTGTAGATTCATTGGAAGCATTTAATCATATTGCAGATAGATTAGCAAGCCATTCTATTGTAAATCCTCCCATTTTATATCCACTTCTACCTCATAGAGAACTAAAATCTTAGCAGTCTTGGCACCGGACAGCAACAAATCATGGCAGAGATGCCTGTCTACTCCAGGCAAACCGATGCATTTGAATCTGCTCCATACTTCAAATTGCTTAAAATAAGACAGTTTGCAAATTTAAACCATTTTAGAGAAGTCAGTAAGGTATTTCATCAACTGCACTGATTCATTGATCTTATCACCATACATTTTCAGAATCCACTAACCAAGCCACCTTAATAAAAGGACAAGAGTCTGTGTGTGAGTCTGTGTATCTGTGTGTCTATCCCATTGCTATGTACCTTTTATATTTTATTTGGAATAGAGTTAATATTTGTGATGCTCCATCTGTTGGAATGAAAAATGCAATGCATTGTATTACAATAAATGCTGAAGATGTGCCATATGATGGAATGAAACTTGCAATGCATTTTACTACTATAAATGTTTAAGATGCGCTATCTGTTAGAATGAACAATACAATGCATTGTATTACTATTTGCATTACAAAATACATTCCAACAGATAATGCACTACCAACATTAACAATGGATATGCTGAAATTCACGTTGGATACTTGGATTTCAATCTGTAGTTGATATCTTGAATTTTTATTCATTTATTTAGTCTTTTTTGATTCTACTCCTGTAAGGCAGCAGCATAAGTGTGACACGGTGCTCTGCTATGATGTTTTTTGTGCTATTAATATATAGTCATGCACCTGAATATTACACAATGCAGACATTTTCTTACTTGTTTAATTTTACAATTAATCTCATCATTGCTCACTGCTCTGAAGGACTTGCATGGTGACACACTGGGGTTGTTTTGGTGCCCCTTAATAAGTCACAAACAGGACACAAAAGATGGGGTGTAACAAATAAGAAGTGTCACCGTCCACATCAAGCCCTGCTATGGTGCCCATGCCTCACTGCCCCAAAATACCCTGCTCACACATGGCACAGTGTGGGTAGTTCAATTACAAAATCAAACAGATAAATCAAAATCTAATATGCTTCCTAAAAATGAATGGTGAACATTCTGCTTTTCATAGCAGCATTTTGTAGGTGTGGCCACCTGAAAAATACAGGGGCAAATGATAATTATTTTATTTAAAAAAAAAAAAAGTACAAAAAATGAATATTAAAACAAAAGATTTTTTCAAAGGAAATCAATCACTTGTGCTGGGCATAGCTGCATGGACGCCCAAATGAAAAACAAGAGCCCTGCCACTGGTCTGCACCATTTTCAGAAACCCTTCCACAATGAAAAAACTCAAATTAAGAAAAGAATAAAGAAAAGGGGAAGCTGATGATAGGCGATAATGTCTGACACAGACTGTACCCTTTATAACTGTAGAATATATTTCTTTCTTTTTAAAGGGGTCAGCAGTTAATTTCAACCAGAATTAAATATGAAGCTTGAGAATTAATTGGAGTCGGGCCCGCAGGGGATGGCCGTCGCTGGCAGGCCGATCTGCGCACTCAGACCTCTGTTAACCTTGCTTTAATAACGGACGGCTAAACTCGGCTCTCTACCTGCCAGCGTGAAGCACGGGGAACTGCCAAGTATTTACTGCCAGGCTCTGATTAAACAGGGATGTTTTTACAAGAAAGAGAACCGGCACTGTGCTTCCTCCGCACTGCAGAAACAATTTGTACAACTTAACAGATCCGCACTTGAGAAATGAGAAGCAAAATAGAAGGGCACGTGCAAGCAAAGAGAGAAAGACAGTGCATGAGCCATGCCAAGACAGAGAGGCACACACAGCTTAACTCACGTACTGTATGCACATCGATGGCAAAATGCATGCACAAATAAAAAAAAAATTAAAAAATTTTACGCCCACAAGTAGAAAAATATGAACACATGCCATTGAACACACCTACACAAACTCAAAAGCATCGACAACAGATCCAAACACACACCTGCTCACGCTGCTGAGGCCCCACCAGATAAAGTGCACAGGACCTGACCAGAAGGGCCTGCTGCAGCAGGATTCTTTATCACAATTAAGTGCTATTACTTATAGCTTGATAAAACACTGTTTGCATGTTCCTTTTTAAAGCAAAAAAGAAAACCATTTTGCAGTATGGAGTGTCAGTCATGGTTTATTTTGTAAATCCGTGTTTAATTATGAATATAGGAGAAAAGCAGCACCTTTCTCAGAATTCCAGTACTTGATATCAGCCTGCAGTTCTGCAGTTTGAAGACACATACTAAGCACTTGGCTGCACTGCCCATCATCTTTCACTAAGGGTGCACTTTACATTGGGGTGCCATCCATTCATTATGAATCATCTGGCATTGGGTGGTAGAACCAAATTAATGGATAAGTTTTGTATTTTTCAAGTTGAAGTTACTCATATTTCTTCACAATCAGTTTAAATACTGAAATAATACAGTAGTATAGTATTCTAGTATAGTATAGTATAGTAAAGACTAGAATAATAGTACAGTAGTAGTATAGTAGTCAAAAGTAAAGCTTCTACACATATACAGTATAATGCAAAGCTGACCATTGACCAACCGACTGACCGACTCACTTCACTTATTCCTCAACAAAACCACTAATTCACGTTTTTTTAATTTGGCAGGAGAGTACGATTAGGCATAAGTACTGGTGGATTGCCACTAAAATTTTGAATTTGGTATCAATACCAGCTTTTGAACCTCAATACGGGTACCAAAACAGTTCCAACACAAATAACGAATAGTTTCAAAACCTTCCCGTCTAACTACAACCTCAATATGCATCTCTAAGATAATGTGAATGAATGCTATGACTAAAATATTGATGAGCCACTATGGCTAAATGTGGGTCCATGTATGAATATGCCTGCTATGGACTAGCACTCCACAAAGGGTTAGCACCTACACTGGACGCAATGCTGCTGGGTTAGGCACAGGTTTCCTACATAATCAACTTAGAAAATTAACAGATGGAACACAGTAATGCATTATGTATGTATTCTAATTCAACTGTCTAGTGTAATATTTTGTGCAAAATTATTTTCGTTTAGAGTTTCTCTTTGTTATTTCAATTCATCATAGAACCATTGTCTTGATGCTTTCATGGGCACCACCATTTATATGTTTTTTATGGTTGCTACCATGTTGTTTATGATAACAACAATCTTTTACAATCATATGATTTGGAGATTTTAAGTTATCTTGCCGTCACTATTTAAGATGGCGGCGTGCTACGCAAACTTTATTAATTAAATGGAAGGCTATTGATAAAAAGGAATTATAAACTAAAACAAAAACAGAGATCTCAGTTTTTCATTTTTATTGTTATGGCTTGGTGATTAGATCAAAGGCACTAACGCTACCCACCTTTGTTCATCTGAATATTCCCCTCAGTTTTTCTCTAAATTAATTGGGAGTCGCTGCTGTTCTGAATTTAAATACAAACAAAACATTCTCATCCTGACCTGAAACTCACATTTCTTGCCCAGTTATGAAATTCCTCTTTAATTTCTCCCAGTCCAAACTCACTAACTCATATTGCGCCTTGGAATATTGAATGTGGTGATGCTTCATTTCAGGAGTCAACATTCTAACTGCCCAACATTTGAACAATTGATGCAACTGAAGCTGGTGGGACATTACATGACTTCTGGTTGGAGGAGATGTCTGAGGAGGTCAGATTACATGACAAGGCATGGCAAATTAAGTGACTCCATGATGACTTTCCTGCACAGTTTCATATTTCTAAAGTATCGCAAGTTTGCTGCATTCTGATAACCAGTAACGCACTACCTGACAGAGCCGGTGCTGTATAAATGGTTTCCAGCTATGGTGAAATCAGCTGCACTCTCAGATGTTGTTTTTTTCTTTTTTTCCATTTCCCATTCTCTTGTGGTATGTCAATTTGAGACATTGGACAATTGAGCTACTCTTCTATTTGTGAGGTCCAAAGCACCTGCGTTTCTTATTCCTCGTACCCGCACTATACGTATACATTGTACTTCTGTCTCAGTTCTTGCACAGAGAATCGGCCCCAATGACTTAAGACAAAACCAAACCTGTTTGATTTTATCAGGGAAAGTCACGGACTGAGTTGCTGGGGATGTCAGACTACGGATCTGGAAGTCAAGGAGTGCATCACAACTGTCGCAGACTTGCAAATACAGTATTATGAAAATGAAGTGTGCAACTGAAAATCTCTGGAAAACGTGTGTGATGTGGCAGGGCCTGTACCCATAATGGATTGCTATAATGTATGCTATCTGACACTCCATGGTACTCTTGTTGAAAGCCAGCTAGAGGCGCCAAGTTTTCTTATGACCCCCTCCAAGAATGCTTTTCTTCCTAACCCAGCACAGTCTGTCTGTCTAAAATTCTTGTTCTCTATCTCCCTAACCCCTTTTAAATCTGCTCCCACATGGCTCACTTGTGGTATTCGCCTTCTCCTTCTCTTAGTAATTTCCTAACAATATCCACTTCAATTTGTTCAAACATGCTTTACGACAATGACATTTACATTTTGATGCACGTTGCTAGAGCTCTGATGAAAAATGAAACAAGAGATATTTATGACATTAAATAAGTGTGTGCAAGACAACTCCATGTGTGTTATTCATTATATAGCTTTAAATCATATTCAAAAGGCAAAGCTTAATCCTGTTCATTGTGTTGTCCTTTCAATGTTTCACTTGCTCTCTCACTTCTACTCATTTCTTTCTATCTCTTGGTCTTTCAGATCAATTCATCTGCTCATTTACTTTTTGGCACTTGCTTTTGAGTTGATCCATGCTAGAAAATCATGGAGGATATGCATCAACGGTTGACAGACCCTTGGTCCTTTTTAGGACCCATTCACACTCAGGGTGACAATTTAAAGACAACAATAAAACGGGGCATCTGCCCGGCAGCACAGATGGTGTGGCGGGGAGCACTGCTGCCTCACTGCTCCAGTGTCCAGGCTTCAAATTCAATGCCTAGTCAGGTCTGTGTGTGTGGTGCGAATACACACACAAGCACTGCAACAATTTAGAGGTGATAATTAACTTGAGGATCTGCATGGTGGCACAGTGGCTAGTACTGTTGACTCAATGATCAGGTGTTCTGGGTTCAAATGGCATCCCCAGTTGTTGTCTGTGTGGATGGAGCCCATTTTCCCTGTGTCTATGTGAGGTTTTCTCCAGGTATGATGTTCCTCATGCTTCTAAGTTTCATAGTGGACTCTAAATTGGCCCTCCGTGAATGTGAGGCTAGGTAAGTGCATGAGTGGACCCTGCAATGGACTTCATGGCATGTCCAAGACTGTTTCCTACCCCTTCATGCATTTAGTGGCAGAGCTGAGATTCACACCCTGGATTCTGGAGGTGGGAGTTAGCAGAGCCAAAACATACTAATACATACTAATATAAATATACGGTATTTGTGTCCTATTGACTACGGTCATTGTCACTACTGGTAGCATGGGGTGATACGTGGACCCTACAGAGGTTGCACAGGTAGTCCAACTCCACCAGAATGGCACATCAATACGTGCCATTGCCAGAAGGTTTGCTGTGTCTCCCAGCACAGTCTCAGGGGCATGGGGGAGATTCCAGAAGACAGGCAGTTACTCTAGGAGAGCTGAACAGGACTGTAGAAGGTCCTTAACCCATCAGCAGGACTGGTATCTGTTCCTTTCGGCAAGGAGGAACAGGATGAGCACTGCCAGAGCCCTACAAAATGACCTCCAGCAGGCCACTGGAGTGAATGTCTCTGACCAAACAATCAGAAACAGACTTCATGAGGGTGGCCTGAGGGCCCAACTTCCTCTAGTGGGCCATGTGCTCACTGTCCAGCACTGTGGAGCTCGATCTGCATTTGCCATAGAATACCAGAATTCTTCTCTAGATAGTCTCCTTACAGGACTGAAGATGTGACTGTCACATGATAATAGATTGGGGGTTTGCAGGGATGTTCTAGACTTTTATTGCATTGGCTCCACCATGGTGGCTGCTGAATGGGGATGTGAGTTGTCATGGAGCAGCAAGACTGTTTTTGACAGCATTCCTCTTCTTTTGATGCAAGCTCACAGTTTCTCTCTAAGCATAGCACACAGTATGTAGGGCTCATTAATGATTGTTCATATTCCTTAAAAAGTGAACCACAATGAACCTTCATGTCCCAAAAGAAACGTTGTTATAATTTTCATGGAGGAAGGCTGTCATTTGAATATGCTCTTTACTGGTGAAGACAGGTGTTTCCACTACATGCTCTGTCTCTTGCTTTCTGGCTCACAGTGATGGACCTATATGTCACTTCCATTGACAAATGCAAAATCACTCCAATGCACTTCAGAACAGGTCATCCACCAGAAGCTAAGCATGTTCAGGCCCGGCAGGTACTTGGATGGGAGACCTAGGAAACGTTTGAATTGCTGCTGGATGAGGTGTTGGTGAGGCCAGCAAGGGGCAGTCACCCTGTGGTCTGAATGTAGATCTCAATGCCCAGTGCAGAGATGGGCTCACTATGCTGTAAAAATGGCCAAGTCCTTCAGATAAGATGTAAAACTGAGGTCCTGATTCTCTGTGCTCATAAAAGATCTCTGAGCATTGTTTGTAAAGAGCAGGGTGGCTAAACTGCCCTTCATGGCCTGGTCATTCTGGCCCCCTAATCATCCCTTGTCTCTAACTGGTAATCTCTCTCACTCACTACTTCACTACCCAATAGCACATATGTGGTGAGTGTACTGGGTGCAAAAATGGCTGCCGTTGCATCATCCAGGTGGATGCTACACATTAGTGGTGGTTGAAGTTGCTCCCCACTCACTGTGTAAATCACTTTGAGTAGTGAGAAAGGCGATAAATAGATGTAAAGAATCATGATCATTATTGTTACAATATTTCAGGAAATGGGTTGCAACCTCCATGTGCTGTTGCTTGGCATCTTTCCTTAGCCTGCTACCCCCCTCTGACACAAACGTGGATAAGCAGTAGAAAATAAAAGGATGTACGGATGGATGAATATATTTATAGATGGATACTGTGTAATTATTTTTTTAAAGCTGCACATTGGTAATGTTGGCATGACTGATCAAATCTGCCTTTTCAATGTCCTTGTATCTGGTGGTCAGCATCAGCCACCACTTCATACATCCCACTCTGTGTTTTGTTTGTAAAGCCAGATGGTGCCCAAGTTGACTTCAGGCTTTGCTTTCTTCCTTTGTGTTTTTCCTTCTCAGTTTCTCTGCACTCCATCTTTTCGTCTGGCTCTCTGGCTCCTGTTTTCATGCTCGCCAACGCTTCTCTCTCCTGCTTTGCATTTTGCCCTCATTTTCTTATCCCCTCCATTTGGTTGAGTTTTAGTCTTGTGTCCTCACTTTGTTTCAACTGCACACGTAACTGAAGAGTTCACTGCTGGCCTCAAGTCTTTACAATGATGCCAGCACATCAAGTTTGAATGTAAACACATAACAGCATATGTCAAAACACTAGCAACATTAAGCAAAAATAAATTATTATTAAAATAAAAAAAAAATAAATAAATTATTATTATAAATAATAATTAGAAATAACAGCTTAAAAAATTAAGATAAATGCAGAATCACTGAGGGTGAAATAAGCAAACAAAAAGAAAATTAGCAATAACCAAAATGAAACACCTTTTCCTTATTATGTTCAAGACCACCCACAGCCAAAAGTGACATTTTAAATATACTTTTCAAAATCAAGATGATATTGATAATAATCAGTTATAGCATATCAATACTCTATTTCGTGGGGGGGTTTGTGGCTCACTGTGCGAATCATGCGAAGCAAGCTGCAGTCAAATGGGACCGTGTACTGCACAGCTGGACAAAGTGGATATTCTCTGGGAAGCCGGAATGAGCTGGAAGCTTGCCAGAATCTGACACTGACAGGGAAGAGATTCTCCGCATGGAAGCTGCTTCTCTGCGATTAGTTTTGCAGGTGAGTTTATAAAACAAGAACAGCAACTGTAATCAATGACAATGAAAGGCAGCTAAGGAGCCTGCATCCCGTTGTCTTCATTTCCCCAAACTGGTGAATCTGGAAACTTTGGATAATTTGAGTGACGTCCGATGAAGGGTGCAGACCTAAAGGTTAGAACTGGTGAAGTCCAGTTAGTTTATTTTCATTTTCATACATTTTCAACTAAGAAAGTAGATGAATAAACTGTATTTAATATACATTGATGCAGGAGCTGGGCCAGCAGGAAGGCATGGTGCTTAGCACTTCTGTTTTATAGCTCCAGGACCTGGGAATTATTCCCAAGATTGGGCTTTCTCTGAGTACTGCCCACCACCTGAAGACAAATGTGTTAAGTTAATTGGATATTATGAATGTGTGTGTGCGTATACTGTATGTGAAAAGGTCTTATGGTGGGCTGGTTGTCAATCCCTGGTAGATCCATACCCTTAACTTGTTCCTATTGCTGCTCCCTGTAACCAAAGACAAAATATGTTCAGCAACTAAATGGATATTTTACTGGACATGTAGGCAACATAACAGCAAAGTGATTCATGTTGCTACCTCATCCCCCCAGACACTTGTGTTTCATTTCTAGAGTCTCTGTGAAGTTACCAGTATTTCCACTGAAGGGAAAAGCAGGCTTTGAAAATGGATGGATCAGTCTTATCCACAGCAGCTGCTGCTAAGTAATAGTAGTAGTAGTAGAACAGTAAAATCCTTACTTCCATGTCCCTGTGATATCCTGTATTATGTGAAAGTGACCCCAACCTACACTCTGGACATCTGATAGTTTATGAGCCGAACAGGATTAGCGGAGAGAAGAGACACACGCAAAAATTGAAGGGTGAAAGGTGCAAGTTTACTTATAAGAGTGCTGTACAGCAAAATCACAGTAGTGTCAGGCAGGCTTTGTTTCATAGTCCTTCAGCTCTGACACTCCTTCAAAATGTAAATACAAACAAAAAGGAAAAAAAAACAATGTATTTACAACAAGAACAGTGCACTCCTACAAAAACTACACACGCATACACTCCAAAAATGAAGGTAGTCTTCTGGGATCATGGGGTTCCTTCAAAGGGGAAAAATAAAGTAAAAAAATGTACAAGAAAAAAAAAAAATCAATTGTGTGTAGGCTATATAGGCTACAAAAAAAAGTACCAATCCCGAAATTAAAACTATCCCAACACCAAATAAGTACATATATACCTCCACCAAAATTATCACTCGGAGTTTACAAAGCCCTCAGATAACACAACTGCTCCTTCAATAGCTCAGCAGTGCTTAATCCCACCTCGCCTTTAGGTCTACTGACGACCCCTGTTGGCCGGCAACTCCTTAAATATCACCGGCAAGATTACCGAACCAATCTGCCACCCCCGTCTACCCCACGCACTTATCCAGGTAGTTGCTGGCAAGTTCACGCCACGCCCCGCGACACGCCCAAAGCAACTTTCTATTTAAAATCGAGCCCCTGTCAGTCGCGTGCGTGCGCGCGCGCGCGCGCTTAAGCCACCCCTGGACGGCCAATGGCTATGCTGAGCTCGAGCACACCAGTTGCCGACTCACCAGTAAGTAAATCTCATTTATTTACAATGCGCGATCCCCATCTCTGACTCAACCTTGGTTACACAAGTAAATGCCGGCTTTTTCGCACCTTAAATCGCCTGCGAAGGCCAGGTATGCCAGGACACCAGCGTGTGAAACTGAACACATGCGGAGGAGCCCCTGTTGGCCATTATACCGGCTCCACGTGTGCTCAGACCCACCGTGCCTCACAGCGCTCACCCGCTAGACGGCAGCGCCTTCAGCACACAAACGGTAAGCACCCTTCCTTTACGCAGGCATACTTTTACCCTTATAAACAATGATGTTTGGTTTAATGTTTCTTTAACTTTAGCGCATTACCACAGACCGACCAATTTTATAGCAACTCTCTTGAACAAGGAATGTTGTGAGTCTGGGGTTCACATATACTGTATGAAACATGTACAGTTATGTAAAAAAATTAAGTAACCCCCAAAATGTGTTGTTTTCACTTTTTTAATACATGTGGAAATATCAAGATTTGATCATCATTTACATATCTCTAGATAAAGGTTATGTCATTGAAAAATAAAATGAAAATTTGACTTTGCAATAATTTATTCAACGAAAAATGAACAGATGTGCCAATTGTGCCTGTGGAAAATGTAACTGCACCCTTGGCTCTAACACCTCAAGTAGGCGTTTGCTATTACTGTCTCACAGTCTTTGACATCGACTGGGAGAAAGTTGTTCTGACTCCTCCATGCAAAATTCTTTTGGCCATTTGATGTTTGAGGGGTGTCTGTTTCAAATCTCTCCACAGCATGCAGGCTTTGACTTGGCCATTTCCAAACTCCTTTTTTTTTTCTTTTCAGTCATTCTTTGGTGGATTTACAGTTATGTTTAGGGTCATTGTCTTGTTGCAAAGTCCACTTTCAATTGAGCTTCAGTCTTCTGATATTTGGTCTCACATTATCCTCAAACACCCTCTGGTGCAATGAAGAATTCATAGTTGATTCTATGATGGTGAGCTTACCAGGTCCTAATGCATCAAGGCAGGCCCAAACCATCTCATTCCCAACACCTTTCTTTGCAGATGTTAATCAGGTTCTTCTGGTCAAATGTTGTCTTTATTTTTTTTTTTGGCCAAAATTCTTCAAAATAACTCTTATCTTTGCCTCATCTGTCCAGATCATATTGTTCCAGAAGTACTGGTCTTTGCCAAGGCATTCATAAAGGCTGGTAAAGGTTTCCTCCTGGCACAACTCCCACGAAGATCTCATTTGTGCTGTGTCTTTGTAATGACAGACTCATGTACTTTGACATCAAATGTTCCACAATGAAAATCTGGGGTTCTTACCCTCTGCTGTCTGGCTGAACTTGCTGGCGAGGCCTGGCCTGGACAAGTTGTTTGGAGTCTTCTCCACTTGACGATGATCTTCCAGACAGAGAAATGTCTGATTTCCAATTGTTTGGAGATCTTTTCCAATCAGGCTCACATTCCTCAGAGAGCTCTTTCGATTGACATATGGAGATGAATGCACACTTCAGCAACAGAGAGCAAACTAAACTAAACCTCTGAGGTTAAAATAAGTCAGGTGTCTCCAAAATCCTCTCCAATGATGCTACACCTGGTCTGGTGCACCTGATTCTGATTTCAGGTATCTGAGTTAGTGGGCTCAGGCTGCGTGAGAAATTTGCATTTCTGTTTATTTAAATGACACAATGGGCTGCAAAATGTAAATGTGGCATGATGCATGTTATATTATACAGGTACTGTAGGACTTGAAATGAGTTTAAAAAGAAAAAAAAGGTCTCCTGGGGTGTACTTACTTTTTCACATGACTACATTAAATATGTCCTAATAATTTATGACAACTTGGGTAATGGGCTTTGCGAAATAATAAACTATAAGATGGCACCAGTTTATTGCAGCATACACTCTTAACAATAAAGGTGCCAGACTGCTCTTCAGAGCGATGCCAAAGAGGAACCATTTTTGTTTCCTAAAAGACCTGTCATCTGCATGAAGGTTCCAGAAAGAAACCCGTTACTTAGTCAGATCCATAACAGGCTCCATACAGTAAATAAGCACAGAACAGATGGTAACAGATTTGTGAAATACAAAAGGCTCGTGATTTACCGCATACAATAATAGAGATCGTAAAAAACAGTTCACTGCGCACATTTTCCTTAATGTGTGACGGTTCCTCCCTCCTTCCATTTCTTATTTTCTGGGCATTCACTCCTTCTTACAGTTTTTCTTGCTCTCACTCACTTCCTATCACTCCGCGGCTCTGTCTTTCCTGCTCCCTCACTCCCATCTCTCTCCTTGTGTCTTGTTCAATTTCTCCCCTCTTCTGTCACTCGTTTTCATATTTTCTCTCTTCTGCTCCCCTGTTGTCGTTTAGCTTCCTCCACTTTTCTCCCTCTCCCTCTTTCTTGCTCAGCCTATGCCCACCAACTCCCTGACTTTATTACACTTTTGGTTTATTGTACGTGTTTGACGAACAGCAGACATAACAGCTCATCCCATGGTCTCAGGAATCGATAGTTGTGCGGCCCCTCCTGGCCAGCACTACACAAACCCATTTCAAAAAACACTGTGTAAGTTGTACCAATTTAAACGCGCCAGCATTTTCTGCTTTTCCAGAGTAAATGGGCTAGAATTGAATGAACATAGTGGTTTCAATACAATTTCTCAGCTTTGCAGCCTAACATTGATTTACAGCGCATTGTGGAGCTGCTTGGGCCAATAAAATCAGCTCCAATTCTGCTGAAATCTCTGCCTGTGAGTCCCTGGATTGTTCCAGCCACCTGGCTCAATTGAAAGAGGAGCCGTTCGATCGCCGTGTCCTCCACTTGACAGTCTTTAAAAGAAAACGAAGGAGCCTCCTTCTTAAAGGGAGTGTGTCTTGAATGTAAGATTACACTGCAGCTGACAACGAAAGAGAAGCCGTAGAACTGGGGACTTCAGGGAGAAAGTGCCATTCAGTTTTGCATATAGAAAGCGTGGCAGAATGCCACCTCTGCCAGACAAGGAGGATGGTGGTTTGTTCATTTAGTTTAATTAGTTCACCATTACATAAGAGTCCTTCGATTAATAATCATGGAGACAAATACAGCACAGATAAAAGCATCCATCCAACCATCCATCCATCATCCAACCCACTATATCCTAACTACAGGGTCACGGGGGTCTGCTGGAGCCAATCCCAGCCAACACAGGGCGCAAGGCAGGAAACAAACCCCGGGCAGGGTGCCAGCCCACCGCAGCAGATAATAACAAAACAACATAAAACAAAACAAAAATCACTACCTTAAAACAAAACCATCATGCCCCTGACACTGAAGTACTTCCTATAAATAAATGAAATTCTTAATGTTACCAAAAAGTGTGACTATATTAAGGGAACATCAACCAGCAGTGCCAACGAAAAAAAAAACTAAATGTAATCGACAGAAGTGCCAATGAGAAGACTGGTTGAAATTGCCAGCCCTCCCACTGTCTGCTTGGGTGATTCTGTGGGTGCCCCACTTATCCTCGCACACATTACAAACACACAAGTAACAGCTGATGTAGCTGTGTGTATGAGGGGCTCATCTGATCATCACAAGCCACAAGGTGGGCTTGATATCTTCTAGGCTCTTTTGAACCCGGGACAGCAGGACGCTTTCACCTTCAACCAATCAGATCTAAACTCAATCTCTGAAATCATAAAGTTGGTACTTTGTGCTTGAAGGCGCACAACTTTGAATTTTGATAATGTATTTTAAATATTATTATATTAAAAATTTAAAGGGTGACAGATGTTCATACATTTAAATAAGAAGAGCAGTTTATTATTATTTTTTTTTTTAATTCAGATGGGAGATTTTTAATACTTTTTTGTGCATTTACCAGTTAATGAAACCAAGGGACGGTTTTAAAGCTGATTGTTTGAAGGTGAATGACTGTCCTGATACAGCAACTTTGATATCGTTCCAGGAATAACAGAAACCCAAGGTCCCGTGCCACAGCTTACTTGTAGTTATGATCTTTACTGTCATTTTTTAAATTTAGTGAAATACAGTGTTTAGTGATTCATACTGCCAGACAATAAAGGACTACAATAGACATTTCAGCTTGAAACACCCTGGCATGGCACTTACTCAATTCGATCTATCTATCTATCTATCTATCTATCTATCGACCTATCCGAGTAAGGAGTTACAAAAATGTCAGGGCACCAGTCCAGTGATCCTCATTTACTTCTTTAAATATTAACATAAAATGCAAGATTCCATTGGTAATATATTAAACAAACCAAAACAGCCCCAGTCAGGCTTTGTGTCATCTTTTCTTAATTTCACTGGAGCTCCATCTGTGTTGTGCTCTGCATACAGACTGATATCTCCTTCTGCCGACCCTGTGATTTATATCTGAGAAACAGGAGCCAGATGCCCTAACTGGGAATCTTCTTGGTGCTGTGTGGGGAATAGGACAGGACATGTTAATAATAATGATATTTTATTTATATAGCGCCTTTTCCATGCTCCCATGAGTAGTTACAGTACCATCTCTCGACCCAAGGTGGTACCACATACCTTAGAGAAGCCCTGAGGGTGATCCACAGGCACACATGCGTGTAAGAGGGTCACCTTCTAGGCTCATCAAAGCCAAGCATTACCACCCCAATGCACCAGGGGGCACAATCACTGACTGTTCTGTCTCCACCCACAGCTCTGAGAAGATGCCCACTGAGGGCAACTGACCACACCCCTTCTGGTCCATGAGCTATAAAAGCAGAGCACTTCCTGGAAGGCGGTGTCTCATTTGGTCGGTGAGCCTGCTGCTCTACTGAACTCAAACCCTGAAGCCGACTGCTCTCCAGAACCTTTAAACTACAACCTAAGGCTCCATTTTGCTTTTGGTTTCTTTCCACGCCATCAAATGCTTGTTAATTTGAGACAACTTATTATTTTGCGTAAATTGGGTGGCCCAGTCAGCACCCCAACATTTCATTTTGACTCGTGTCTTACTGTTGACCGATGACAACGCACAGTACACTGTATACTCATTGTCTTGGAAGTTTACTCATTTTTTTGTTATAGAACATTAAATCACGGTGGATTTAATTTTGCATTTTTGACACTGATCAACGTTTAAATAGACTCTTACGTCAAAGTGAAAACAGATCTGTGCAAAATGGTCTAAATTAATTACAAATATAAAACACCAAATAATTGATGGCACACATAGTTAACCCTTTTAATCATCACTGGTGCAGCCAGTTGGTTTTAGAATTTACAGAATTAGTTAAATGGAGATCACCTGTCTGTAGCTGAGGGGTTTCAAATGATTGTAGTATAAAAGCACCTTATCAGTAAACCCCAACTTGTGGTGAGTCAGTAGCAACAAAACATGAAGCAACACAATTTGATATTTGAATTTTATCAAAGAAAGAAGCTAACATAGTAATATAAAGCACTGTCCAGTTAAAATCGTGTGATCTTTGTAGGCATAGAGCCCACTGCTTGATTAAGCTATTCTAACACACAGTTGCTAACAATGATCAATGGCGTCATGTGTAGGTTGATCCATAATGATTACCTAAAGGAGAATCAGCTGGGCCCAGGAAATAAAACTAGGAATGGGATAACCAGACGAAAAAGGTGAGGCTGCGGTAGATGAGGTGCTTGAACCTGCCGATCTTACACCATGGCAAAAGTTAGCATAGCGAAAAGACACAAAGGGGGTCATCCTGCATCATCAAGGTCTCTCCTGAGCAGACAGGAGTTTCAGGATGTGCTGTTCAAGCTCTTCTGTGGAAGAAGAACAAATGGACAAGGCTGAGGCCTGGAAATGCAGTGGACGTCCACAGAAGCTGAGTGCAGCAAACAAGAAATAAATGAAGCTTACTTATAAAGTTGGAAGATGTCTATCACCACCGTCAGCTTAGAACCAGCAGAACCCACTGGGACCCTGGTCCACACATTAATCAGAAGTGGTTCCATGACTGAGATGTGATCAATACCATTTCTCCGAGTTAGAAATAAAGCCAAACGACTTATCTACACATGAAAACATAAGCACTGGGGTGCAGAAAAAAATGGCAGGTCTGTACTGATGAGTCAAAAGATTAAAATGTAAGCTCTAACAGAAGACAGTCTGTCATCTGAAGGGCTGGGAAAAGGTACATGGATGGATGTCTGAGGGTAATAGTGAAGTATGGTGGAGATTCCTTACAGGTTTGTGGTTGTATTTCTGTTAACAGAATTGGTGATTTGATCGAAATTGATGGTGTCCCTCACAGCAGAGGAGTATGGGCAGATCCTTATCTATCATGAAATAATATTCAGAGAAGCTTCTGATGGATCCCATCGTAATTCTGCAGGAAAAAGAGGAACAAGGAATTCTGTAATGGATGGTTTGGCCCCACAGAGCCCTGATTTCAACATTACTGAGCCAGTCTGGGATTACAATTAAGGCAGTTAAAGTCTGTAGTATATACAGTAACATTCATACATATTTACAGCGTGTGTTATTGTGATTGGCTGTTAAGTACCCTTGTGACCTCTGGTGAAAGGATCAATGGTCTTGTGCTGTTTATCCAGAAAGAAGGAGTGAGAAAGACAGCCATGCAGGATGGCTGAGGTCTTTAATAAGTTTGATTGCAGTGAGGGTTGTACTGCACATGTCCTGAACAGAAGGTACTTGGGTGCCAGTAATATTCTGTGCCACCTTCACCACTTTGGTACCTGCAGGGTGTTCGGTCCCACAAGAAAATTTTTACTCGAATTGTCCATGTGAGAGAGAGAGATGGAGTATCACGTTGAGACTGCTGAATGAAAATGAAAATGACTTGATGTTAATTTAAAATGACACTTAAATGTAGCCTTATGGCATAATGCGCAGATTTAGCTGTCAAAGAATGTTTCATTATAGATGTTGTTTTTCTTTTCCTGTGGGATAAAACAACAATGCGGTGTAGGGATCTTAAAACGACTGCATTGACACAACACATTGCACACAGACCAAAACTGACAGGTGCACCATCAAACTAGAGTCCAACCAGTAATGAGAGATGTGTGGGATGAAATCTCTAAGACCCCAATACAGCAGGAATTCACAGACTGCCTTCTCCCTAAATTCATGTTTTCTTCCAGCAACACATAAACACTCGCTTTAGCAGTTTGACGGCACTTAAGAAGACATTCGTTTACCTGCTTTGCAAATGTCCTTTGCTTAAGTGAGCAAGAAACAGCAAAATTAGCTGCGTGTTCTGAACATCGGCGCTCATTTCTCAGGGGATGGAAGCATCATTTGCATACGCAGCACTGCGGGGTTGCATGGCTCCAAGGCAGCAGGCAAAGTGCCAATGCCAGGGCATCGCTATTTCAAAACTACGGTTTCATTACCCGTTAGCAAGAGCTCTGTGCCTGGTTGTGACACCCCTCGAGCTCTGCCCTCTTGTAAGCAACACCCATCGAAAGGAGGAAAAGAATGCATTGCCCTACTGAGAGGCCAAAACGAGAACGCAGAGAGAAAAATAACACAGGGATTTAGGGAAGCACAGCACGGTGACTATGTGATGACCTTCTAGCTTCATTCATATTTATTGACTTAGAGAATATTTTCATACAAAGTGATTTTAAAAAATCATAAATGCACTTCACAGTTCTTTATTAGCTGCTTCACAGTTCTTATTAACTACAGAAGGAACCTGATAGGCGAACTGATTCAATCGAGATCATACAGATATCCGGTAGAACACCTTCTTCAGAGATCAGCTCCTTGGCTACTGGATCACCACCATTCTGCTTGAATCCACTGAGATTTAGCTTGTACAATTTCTGTTTATAATGAACACTAAATTAAAGAATTTTACAAGTACAGAATAGAACAAATTATTCTAAAAGTTTCCAGTCAAAAAAGCAGTCAGATGTGGGCATTGGCCCAGCAACTATCTGGTGTGTAGGACCTGAACGCCATCCTGATGCGCATTCATATGCACAGTGGCGTGACAACATTGCGAATATTTCTACAGTTAGAGTTCTGCCAAGTAAAATAATCTCTTTAGGGCTTAATTTCTTATTGGGCAGATGCCTTTACACAAGGCTGACTAATGTCCAGTACATATAGAAAACATTTATATGGTACCCTTTCATAAATAATACAGTACAAATCAAATACTTTTATACAGTACTTTCTTATAGCAAGATGTGTTGTATAATTACACTACAATTACGGTATATACTTGCGCATAAGTCAGGTCTTGAAACCGGAAAAATCGGTCATAAAATCAGACCCCGATTTATACGCCCGTTCAAAAATACGACACTTAATTTTGTTTTTTGATCTTATTGCCTCCTCCAATCTTGCACCAGTTTCCATGACACATCAAATTTTGTTGCAGCAGCACAGTTACCAATTTCTTTTGCCATTTTAACAACTTTTAATTTAAAACCAGCTTCATATTTTCTTCTGATCGCACGTTCCATCGTAGATAAGGGATGCCCTTATGATAAAGGTGTATAAGGGTATGAGATACAACAAAACACAGAACAGTGCAAACGTCACTTTGGAATAGTTCAAGTATTACCGTGTGGTCCGTGGTTACTCTCTCAGGTGGCCGATAGCATATCATAATACATTGTACCAATAGCGTGAGTTTTCCACATTCGACTTATACGATCAACATTATAAAATACCAGAAATTATACAGTAAAATCAAGTCCCGACTTATCCACGGGAGAAGTTAAACGCAAGTATATAGATAAGTCCATATTTCCACAGTACACTTGGCATTGCTTGGAGCTCAAAAGAGTCAATGAGAGAACTGAATCAACAACTGCAAGGTTTTATTTAGGGATTTTTTTATACAGAGAACC
This sequence comes from Polypterus bichir lapradei, assembly GCA_026402145.1. Classification (NCBI taxonomy): domain Eukaryota; kingdom Metazoa; phylum Chordata; class Cladistia; order Polypteriformes; family Polypteridae; genus Polypterus; species Polypterus bichir. The sequence goes on from JANRMT010062829.1 coordinate 21,337,310, forward strand.
AACCAACCAACCATTCTCCAACCCGCTGAATCCGAACACAGGGTCACGGGGGTCTGCTGGAGCCAATCCCAGCCAACACAGGGCACAAGGCAGGAACCAATCCCGGGCAGGGTGCCAACCCACCGCAGGAGAACCATCCAAAGGAATTTTAAACATATGAGGGTCGTTCAAAAAGTTTCCACACCTTTATATTTTTGTTGGAAACAGTGAAGGTGGGAGTAGTAGTGATTGGTCGTATCTGAGAATCTCATGTGACTAGTTCTGCCTGGCAAGCCGACTGCCCTCGCAGTTTAGTATAAGAGTTGTTGGTGAAGATGGCTGTTAAACGTATAAATTGCACCAAAGAGGAACAGCATTCTGTCATACGCTTTTTGTGGGCAGGAGCACAAATTTATCTCTGCATGTGTGCTCAGTATGGGGATAAAGTTCTCTCTGGTAGAGTCGCCTATGGGTGGATTGAAATGTTTGAAAATGGCCATACTAGTGTAACGGATGTAGAGTGCTCTGGACGCTCAAAGAAGCTTTAAGGGGAAGAAGATTTTCATGTGATGATGATGTGAAAGCAGTGGTGCATCAGTGGCTACGCACTCAACCAAAAACATGGCATTAAAAAGTTGGTACGACGTTGGGAAAATTGCATCACAAAGGAAGGTGACTATGTCGAAAAGTGATGTAATTTGTTTTTGAAATTCTTAACAAATGGAGTTAAACAAAAGTCCTCTTTAGTAACCCTCACAGTGAATGAGTTCCCCCATTCCAGCCTAACTGGGCATCATGCCTGTCTCTGCATAATATGAATGCACATTTTTTGAAAATCCAAGGTGAATCCAATCAATCACTTTATACTGGTCCTATCTAGTGACCACTACCTCCTCTGTTTCAAAATACAGAGAAATCCTGGAAAGCAAAAAAAAAAAAGCCAAAGCTACACAGGAATGGCTTAAAAAACAACAAAATTAATATTGTGGAGTTACCGAGTCAAAGTCCAGATCTCAAACCAATTGAGAATTTGTGTTGGACATGAAAAAGGCTGTTCACTCGCGATATCCATGCATCAAAAGCCTGAGACGATTTGCAGAGAAGAATTAGGCCAACTGTCAGTGTCCAGGTATACAAAACTGATACAGACCGTGGCCACAGACTCAAGGCTGTCATGGCTGCCAAAGGGTCATTTCCTAAATACTGACCTGAAGAGGATGAATGCTAATGTGATCAGTTATTCTGTGTGTTATATTTATAATCAGTTTAGATCACATTGCAGAAAACTGTTTTCACTTTGACTTTATCAAAATGCTGATCAATGCCAAAAATGGCAAATTAAAAACACTTTGATTCAATGTCATATAACAACAAAATGTGAAAACATTTTATAAACCCTGTGTGCTGAATTGAAGTGCTGACTGCGGATCCAAGATGCACTCTTACACTCAAGATTGTGATGTGCGTGCACTTCTCTTCTCCCAGCATGTTTATGGCATGCCCCTCTAATCTTTCCCAAGTATTGAGTACCCCAGCCTGTTATGCTCATTCCATCCCTTTCAAGGTCTGTATGGGTTTTTAGTCATCCAGATTACAATATCATTATTAGAACGAACTCAAAAACAACTGACTTCAAGAAGATGTGGCAAGTCCATTTGCTTCTGACTTACTGCTAATAGTTGTTCTTATTCCAGCCAGGCCAAGTAATTGTGCTCCCACCGCAGCATGTGATCAATCAGGACTAATTGACTTCTTCCGTGTGCTCGTATACCATACCCCTCTAATCAGCCTAGATACTCCAACTGTTCCTTGTTTCTCAATAAAGGCCGACTGCGCCATCCCAGTGTGCACCTCCGTTTCCTGACTGCGGCAGTTCTGACAGTAGCTCTTCTCATGCACTGCTCATAATTGGGAGAAAATGCATTCATTTATCCTCCTGCATTATAAAAGTGGCCTGCTTTTCCAGACCTAAATTACAGGTAATCAGCAAACAGCCCAATTAGTCATTTTAAGATCATCCCAGTATTATTTACACTGGCAGAGTAATTATACAGGCAGAGGACTGACAGTGAATTTAAACTATATCTAAATAACAGTATCATTTGAATGCATTGTAAACAAATGGCATTGTACCACACTTCAGAAAATATCCCTCCGTGTAAATTATTTTGCCATTTCAGTTGCTCAATGCTGTATTCATTTTTTTCTTGCACATAGATATTGCAATTATGTTGCATGCAAACTAGGGAAGTTAAATCAGTATGAAATAAACAAGGTTGCCTTTATTATCCAGGTTATTATTTTCTTGTAAGGTGACAAAAAAAGATGGCTTTCAAATGATTTTGATTTTTGAAGATAATTCTCTTCTCCAGTTTCTTACAGTATTTCCTGAACCCCGAAACTGATTTTTCTAAATTGTCACTCACACCTAAAAAAAAGACCAACTCTTTTCTCCCATCTTTGAGTCTGAGAGGCGCTTGTAACAATCTTCAAAATGTGAAATAAAGAGAGCTCAGTCCAAGCAGATCTGAAACAAACAAACAAACAAACAAACAAACACCGTCCCTTTGGGGTATACCTTTCCACTTTAACAGAAAAGGCCTCTCTGGGCTTTGCATTCTCACCGAATTGTAGCACTGGTCACGCTTCAGCACTTGTTGAGAAATGACAAGAGACCCTGCGCCTTAAATAGCTTTCAATACACGTAGCAGCAACATAAGCCACTTGTGGGCGGTGAAATGTCTGAAAAGGGTACACTGGGAACAAACAAAGAAGAACAAGTTGTTTGTCATATGACACATGGATTCAGTCCCTGGCCTGCCCACCACAATCTCAATAGGGAAGATGTGTAACACTTGGCTTAAGACACGAGAATTTGGATATTATTGTGACTGACAAAACACTGAGCTGATCCTCACCTACAAATGCTTTGTATTCTAACATGGCAACCACAGTATAAAAATGCAAATAACTGATTCCAAAAAAGAAATGTAAAAATTTTTATCTGTCCATACATTAGTTGACCTCATTTAATGTTATTTTAGGAAAGTTGGAAGCCTGGGCCAGTCTCTGCACCAGTGGGTGCAAGGAGTACCTGACTCTTCACAGAGCGAGCAAGAGTTCATTAATTATTAGGAAGCAGGAAACGGGTTTGGCGTGACACTTCAGTAATCCCAAACTCCATCGCTGTTGCATTGGTTAGTATGGGTTCCAATTTTGAATATTAGAATAAGCTGCACTATTAACTGAAAGTATCAGAATACTGGCATAAACAGTTGCTTCAAGCTCCATATTCATACTTTCTGACTTAATTAAGCATTTCAGGGTTGTGTCCAGTAGGGGTCACTTGCTCTCTGGGAATGTGTTCTTTCTTATATATATATATATATATATATATATATATATATATATATATATCCATATCCCTTCAGTAACCATGGCAGTGTGAGAAAAGCACTATATAAATGTAAATAATTATTATTATTATTATAAATAATCACACTACAGAAACATGGTACAAAAGGAGATATATATACATAATATATATATATATATATATATACTCAGCAAAAAAGAAACGTCCCTTTTTCAGGACTGTGTATTTCAACAATAATGTTTTAAAAATCCAAATAACTTTACAGATCTTCATTGTAAATTGTTTAAACAATGTTTTCCATGCATGTTCAATTAACCATAATCAATTAATTAACATGCACCTGTGGAATGGTCGTTAAGACCTTAACAGCTTACAGAAAGTAGGCATTTAAGGTCACCGTTCTAAAAACGCAGGACACTAAAGAGACTTGTCTACCGACTGTGAAAAACACCCAAAGAAAGATGCCCAGGGTCCCTGCTCATCTGCGTGAACGTGCATTAGGCATGCTGCAGGGAGGCATGAGGACTGCTGATGTGGCTAGGGCAATAAATTGCCATGTCCGCACTGTGAGACGCCTAAGACAGCGCTACAGGGAGACAGGAAGGACAGCTGATCATCCTCGCAGTGGAAGACCACGTGTAACAACACCTGCACAGGATCGGTACATCCGAATATCACACCTGCGTGACAGGTACAGGATGGCCACAACAACTGCCTGAGTCACACCAGGAACACACAATCCCTCCATCAGTGCTCAGACTGTCCGCAATAAGCTGAGAGAGGCTGGACTGAGGGCTTGTAGGCCTGTTGTAAGGCAGGTCCTTACCAGACATCACCAGCAACAACGCTGCCTATGGGCACAAACCCACCTTCACTGGACCAGACAGGAGTGGCAAAAAGTGCGTGAGTTTCTGCATGACAGCAATGTCAGTGTTCTGCCATGGCCAGCGAAGAGCCCAGATCTCAATCCCATTGAGCACGTCTGGGACCTGTTGGATCGCAGGGTGAGGGCTACGGCCATTCCCCCCAGAAATGTCCAGGAACTTGCAGGTGCCTTGGTGGAAGAGTGGGGTAACATCTCACAGCAAGAACTGACAAATCTGGTCCAGTCCATGAGGAGGAGATGCACTGCAGTACTTCAAGCAGCTGGTGGCCACACCAGATACTGACTGGTACTTTTGATTTTGAGCCTCCCTTCATTCAGGGACACATTGTGAAACATTTTTAGTTTATGTCTTATGGTGTTGACTCTTTTAGTGTTCATACAAATATTTACACATTAAGTCTACTGAAAGTAAAAACAGTTGAAAGTCAGGGGATGTTTCTTTTTTTTGCTGAGTATATATATATATATATATATATATATATATATGATATTGTGATGGAAACCGAGGTGTCAGCGAGCCCAAACCCCGACACGAACACACAAGCACAGTCCTGGCTTCAAGTAAAGGTTGATTTATTAACCAAACTCCTCAAACAATTAACAAAAAGCACAAAAACACAGGTTTCTATTTCCGCAATTCAATTCTTCCACACAATTTCTCTCACCACCGCACTGCCCTCCTCCAGGTGAGTGTTACCCTTCTTCCTCCCAGCTCCAATTCGTCTGGCCAAGGGAGCAAGGTCCCATTTATAAATGACCTGGGAGTACTTCCAGTGCCAGGCCGGGTCATACGGAAGTCCATTACAGCAGGGAGCTTGTCTTTTGGCACCCAGTCACCCCAGAGGGGCTGCTCTGCCGGACTACATCTCCCTACATGCCCTGCTGGCTTTCCGTTGGCCAACGATATCCAGAGCTGCTGCCATCTAGCGTGCTGGGGGAGTAAAAAGGCCCCAGTGATATTTTTTCTTTTTAGTGGGGTGACCATTGCTCACTTTCTTTCCGGATATGATGCCTTTTTCGTCCCTGGCCAGGATGCCCATCTGCCTGTTAGGCACCCCCTGTCCATGTAAGGAACCATCCCCTCTTCTCACGGGATGCCGATCCAGCCCATGTGGCATATACAATATATGTTTATTTTTTTATTTAACTTGCTTTAAAATGCAACTTTCACTCTCAATATACATTGTAGTATAATCAGGGAAGCCATTGGAGTATCATTACAATCATTGTCCAGTTCTTCATTGAGGAATGCTGTTGTGATGATTGCAGTTCTGGTTCAGCAGAGTGTAGGAGGCATTTTCTTGCGGATAGCTTCTAGCATTTAGAGGGTCCCTGACCATTATAAATAGCCACTTATTTTGCATACTCAATATGCTATTTGTGAAAATTGCCAGGTATGGTTAACTACCATCTCACCTGTTTGAATATTTTATATATGGACTTACTCTTCTACGATTCAAACCAAGGACATTATTTTGACTATCTGTGAACACGGCACCTGCTCTAATCACTTAAGTCTGCCTGAAAAGACTGTTCTTATTCCAGCTACATGTATGGTAACATAGTTGGGCTTGCAAATGTTAATTATCAAATAGTTATTTTTCATTTCTGGTTACAAGGAATTATGCATAACATTATGTATTGTCACACACACACATTGCAGGAGTGTGTTGAGGGCTCCAGACAGATGTAATGGAGACAGTGTTGTAAGCAATATGTTCAGTAATGCTTTTGTCAATTAGTTTATGTTTAGTTATTGATTATTATGGTCTTCAGCCTTTTGGGGCGTATGACATCTACAGGAGAGAGTGCAAGTATTGGACATCGAATGTGTTGTTAGTTGTATGAGGTTAGTGATTTAAAACTCACTAATTTTGCAAGAGAAAAAGGTTAACCCGGACATCCCATCATTTGTACCTGAAAATTCAATTTAGAAAATGAGGTCATATATAACATTTAACTTTATATTTAGTTCTCTTATAACAATTTACATATAAAAAGTTGTGTTTCTTTTAACCATGTATCATCCATAATTCTTAATGATTAAATATTTTGGGACTTAACATAATAATTAATAGCAGAGGTGTGTTGCTGGACTGTATCACTTATCTGGATGCTGATTGGTGAAAATTAAAATATATTCAAATGTGTTATGTAAATGCACCTAAATGAAAAGACAGTGTTCTGTCACATTTCTTCTGGGACTCCACATGTGCTTGTAAAAAAAGGATTACTGTGTTTGGAGTTCAAATATATTTATTGACTAAGTATTTTCTGCAACAAACATACTTCTCCAAGTATCTTTTGTCTTTTACTTAAGAACATTACAAACAGATTATGTTGAAGCATGTGAACTAACCTCTTTTCCTATTCCAGTTTGAGAGGAGGAGTATCCTGGAAACCAGTTACACCCCTTCAGGGACCTCCGAGAAGTCTCAGCTCTTCAAGCCCCAGATATATGTACAAAGTGCAATAGGCAGAAGTGAACATTGATCCTTGAACCCGGAACTGCTAGAGCCAAACTAGCCTACAGAAGCCTCACAAAACACTTGGAATGATTCCTCAGGTTTCACTGCCTATTTTTCTTGTTTTTTTTTTTCCATTGGTAGCATTGCTGCTAATAAATAGGGTAGGGAACCCCAACACTTTACCATGTCTTGTCTTGTTTAACCCTATAGTATCATGGCACCATTTTTGTTGTGACACCCTGGATAGTGTTGTCATTTTAAAGAAGTTGAATCCAAGTTTCCTTCAAAGTTGGACTCCTTCTTCTTTTGTCATTGCATGCTCTGAAAATCTCATGCTGGGGCATTCTGGTTTCTTTGCCTAGGCAAAGTATATGCTCTTAGATTAAATGATGTTTCTGCATTATCATAGCTGTCATCCCTCTAGGGTTGAACGTCATCAAGACTCCTTTGATTGCTGAACTGACTAGCTCAGCTCAACTCAACCCACTCTCAAACTGCTTAATCCAAGTCAGAGTTATAGATGGGTACAGCCTATCCCAGAAGCCCTGGGTCCAAGAGTGAATAGGGCATCAGTCCATTGTACAGCCATCTCTCACACCCCACACTCAACCTCGTTTAGAGTCACTGATTATCCTAACCTGCATGTATTTGGAGATGTTGGACAAAACCCATGCAGACGCATGAAGAACATTGCAAAGTTCGCACAGACAGTGGTCAAATTGCAGGATTTGAACACAGGACACTGGACCCATGAGACATCAACAATCAAACTGAATAATCAATTGGAACATTTATTTTTAGATGGTTATTGTTAACAAAACACTAATATATTTGTTAGTAGTTATTTTGAACTTCCCTGTGTCAGTCATGTTCCAGTTTTACCTCTGCTTCCTCCATGGCCAGCTTTCTAACTTGTGAAGGCCTGGATTAGCGATCATATACTTAGAATTCTTTCAGGTCAAACAGTGATGTCCAATTCTGATATTGGCTTTTGCCAGCCCTTGGGGTCCAAAAGAAGGCTTCAGTTAGCGTTTATTGTAAGACAATATTCTGTTTGATCACTAGGTAGCAATGCGACTACACTGAATCAGAGTTTGTTCTCCAGGGTGCCTTTGGGTCTGTGTGCTAGTGACTGGCAATGTGAAACAGAAGCATATTTCTTCCACACTGCCTGGAGAATCACTAATGCTGTCACATTTGCTCAATGATTTCTTCTTAATTGTCGTAAATACTTAATAATATGTTTCCTGTCAAAAACCTCCATAATGTCTTCCTTAATAGTCACAACCCCTGCATAATAGACTCTTTATTTGTCACAAAGTCTTAGTAATAGACTCCTTAATAGTCATATAGAAGCATAGCACCTTTCTCAGCTGTCACTATGAGCCTTCAATACCATTCTTTGTAGTCATAAAGACTCTAACACCCTTGTCACTTTTAATTTTAGTGGTATCCAACAGTTACCCTGACTGTTAATGCTTAACTGTCCCAGTGAATATATAAAATCCCAAAACAATTGCATTCTAATACATGATCCAGTCATCCATCCATTATCCAACCTGCTATATCCTAACTACAGTGTCACGGGGGTCTGCTGGAGCCAATCCCAACCAACACAGGGCGCAAGGCAGGAAACAAACCTTGGGCAGGGCGCCAGCCCACAGCAGTACATAATCCAGTTCCTTTATAATATAATAAATGTTAATATCTGTCTCTAGATCAGGGATGTCCAACTCCAGTCCTGGTGGGCCACAGTGGCTGCAGGTTTTCATTCTAATCATCTTCTTAATTAGTGAGCTGTTTTTGCTGCTGAATAACTTGTTTTGCCTTAGTTTTAACTGACATGACTCAAACTCCTTAGTTGTTTCTTTTTCCTTAATGACACAAAACAAGCCGCCACATGACCAGCTAACCTGAAAATAAAGAAAGGTGAAGGTCTCAGTCATGTTTGGCTGCTCAGGTCACTGAAATATCTTGATGGTGGTCTTAGAAAAAATAGAAAATCAACAGTCTGCTGTGACAAAATGACAGCAGAAACAAGCAAGTCATAATATTCAATAACAGCTTTAATTAACAGCAAGAATTGGCTTCTCATTAAGAAACTGGTTGGAGTGAAATTGGCAGGAGTTTGACGTTCGAATTTAGCTGGTCATCTGTTGGCTCTTTTCAAATCTCATTTCTGTTTGGCTGCCATTTAATGAAGAAACGAATTAATTCAGTACACTGAATCCTTAAAAACAGGGCTACTAAAATGAAGGGAAAAAGAGTTAATTAGCAGTGAAAACTGCTCACTGATTAGGAAAAGGGTTAGAATGAAAACCTGCAGCCACTATGGCCCACCAGAACCGGAGTTGGACACCCCACTCTAGATAGTCACTAAACACCGGAGTTGCCTCTTTAGATATCTTTTATCTGAAGAATTCTCAGGATAGATGTCTTCACATTATGTAAGGCCTGACTTAAGCAAACATGACCTTGCAGAAAAGATTCTGCAGTCTACAGCTATAAAGAATAGTTGATATTGTCATTGTTTCCCATCAGATACTTGCTACATCAGCATGTGCAAATTCACTTATATTTCTGTTACTTTGCATTGTTATTGCATTTAAATCTTGCAGATACCAATCTATACATGTAAAAGACAAATTAACTTGACAGTATTGTGGCATGCTTTGAGATGGACTTAGACTTTTGAAATGCTGACATGCCTATTGAATTCTTTTTAGAAACCAAGTAAGGAAGAGCGTATCTTGGCAGCAATGGAGGCAAAGCAGGAAATACCCATTTAGAGGACACAAGTCCATCCCAGGGAACACTCCTGAAGCACATTGAGCTTTCACTGAATTGAAGGTATGAAAGCAGAAGAAACAAACATTATACTCTACCAGAACGGACAAGCCAGAGATGAATCTTAATGCAGATAAGGAAATGGATGTTCTAAATATGATGGTGAAAAATCCTAGCAGGGGTTGTCATCAAAGTCAGAATTCCCAACGAGAACAAAACCCAATTTTCTAATCAAAAGCAAAATTTACAAAAAAAAAAAGGCAATATTTTGAAGCCCCACTACTAAACCAGTGAAAACCATACAATAAACATCTGAACACATCCAGAAACTTGGACAATCACGAAGTGTGCAATACTAATCTTCACACTGTCCCAACAGTGACTTTACATGTCATAACTAGCAGCAAGCTAGCAATTTTACACAAAACCCAGCAAAAATGATGTTGGAAAACCATAATGGTGGCGCAAAAAGACATGAAATAATACTATCACTCAGAGAAAAAAATCAAATTGACAAAGTAGGGACAGAAATGTATTCCTTGCCATTTAAAAAAAAGGAAAAGCAGCCAGTACAATATGAGAAAAGGCCCAAAATTCTAACATGTGAAGCTTCAGGACTAAGACAATTGGCACTGGCTTTCTACTATGTAAGGTGTCCCACGCTTCCTCATTTCTCAAAATGGGCATACAGTGACACTCATTACACTAGGCTATTACTGAGATGCACAGAAGAGAATCTCGAGGCCATTGTTATTCACCTCTTTAAAATGAGCGTGATGTCTGGAGGAAACCAGGCATTGCTCACCACCTGCACAATACCACAGTGAAGCATGGTGGTACCAGCAGTACGCTATGGGGTTGTTTTTTTTTTCAGTGGCTTATCTGGGTTGAAGGGAAAGCTGAATGGAGCAAAGAGCAAAGATTTTCTTAATGCCAACCTTCTCCAGACCATTCTGGTACTTTGGTGCTTTAACGTACTGTGTTAAAAGGCAGTCCCAGATTGGGCCAAAGGTTCACTTTACAACAGAACAATGACCCTAAGCACAAAGGAAACACAATACAGGAGTGGCTTAAAGACAACTCTGAATTTTCTTTAGTGGTCCAGCCAGAGCCTGGACTTGAACCCAACTGAACGTCAGAATAGCTGCTCACCAACAGTCTTCCCTCATTTTTTTTCAGTGTGCAATTAATTACTTCAACAAAAAGGTTATTTTTTTATAGCCCTTTTTATTCACCTTTGTCAGGGGTGCCAATAATTGTGAAGGGGACCATAGATGGTACAAAATTGATTGATAGCACGGGGCTTTTACTGCAAATTGTGACTGATAATGAATGCACAACGTCAAGACCAGAAGCGGTTTGTCCCAAGCTGGAATTGGTTCACTTTTCTTTTTGGACTGACCCAAGGTAAGGTGGTGGGAGAAGAATTTATTTAAAAAAAAATTGTCATTCAAAGCTAAAACAATAGACTGAAAAAAACACCTAATAGTGTACACTACTGGTCAAATGTTTTGGAAAACCTCAATGTTTCAGTTTTTATGGGAATGAATGCAGTTTAATGTCTTAATGTTTCATGAAATCAAAGCAAAGAACAAGCACACCATGGCAAATAACAAAAAATAAGTCAAGGAATCATTAAGTGTACAAAATTTGATTCAAATTTTTGATTTAGATAAATTGCCACCTTTGGCTGATCTAACAGCCAAGCTGTAGTAACCCTTTTGTTTCAGAATGCCAGTCACTCTGTGCCAGTCCCCAACTCTGCCACCAGCAAAACAACCCCAGACCATTAGACTTCCTCCTCCATGTTGGACTGTTGGTGTCACTCACTGAGGATCCATCCTTTCACAAACTGGACGGCATACAAACACCCTGCGTGATGAACTGAAGATTTCAAATTTTGACTCACTGGCCCATAAGACTTTCTTCCAGTCTGCAGTAGTCCACATCCAGCATTTCAACACCCTGTTTTGTCCTTTGGCTTTCTTACTGACACTCGCCAGGTCAAGCCTGCCACACAAAATCTCCTCTTCACAGTAGAAACTAACATTTGCTTTTTTTGACCTGCGTTGTTGAGCTGTGCTTGAAGCTCTTGTGCTGTGAGCCCCCCATCATGCAAGCTGGAGACCCTCAGAAACTTGTCTTCTGATTGGGTTGTGACTTTGGGTCTGCCTGATCTTTTTCTATCCAAGTTCCTTCCAGTTTCCAATTGCCTTTGGATTGTGGAGGACACCACTGGCTGCACTGACACTTTGATATTTTCAGCAGATTCTCTAAATGAAAGCCCTGCACTTCTAAGGGTAATAATGCTCTGTCTCATTTCATTTGTTAAGTACAGTTTTCTTGCCATTATCACTGGAATTGACAACTTTCTGTGGTGCAATATTGTCCAAGTAGTACTTGAGAGGGTGTAGTAACACAGTCTGACCCAACACACAGGCTTTTTAAATAATTAACTGAAGTTGTGCAGAATTGTTTGCTTCATCTTGCAAGGCTTATTTTACTTCAGTAGTGGCAGAACATCTGTAGGTTGTAACCTCTTAATTGTTCCCTGAAGAAGGCCCGTTTGTAATATTCTGAAATTTCCTTTATTTCTGCTTTTTGCTAACATAAAAATATAAAATTGAAACCTCTGGCATTTTACGGCTTACCTTTTTTAGGTCACTCATTGCCTTTCAACTGATTAAATTTGAAGAAAAACTGGAAAAACCTCTCTTCTAAATGTTCTAAAGGTTTTGACAGGTAGTGTACATATTTACAATTATTCCCATGGCTTCCTTTTCAGTGATTCAAACAAGTATATATTTATCCTACAAAAGACAACAGACCTATAAAAACAAAGTGACTTAGAGTGTATTTGTGAAGCAGGCGACATGTCATCCTGTGTCCATTTGCTGACTGTAGTTGTTTACACATTTCCAATGTGTCTGCATGAGGTTTTCCAAGCATTTCAGTTTTCTTCCTGGTGTCAGTACCACATGGGTTGGACGGGCATCCCTACTTGAAAATAGGGGATGGTTCCTTACCTGGGCAAGTGGTTCCGAGCAGGCACATGGGCATCCCGGCCATGAGAGGAGAAGGAGCAAGACCCAAAAGAGATGAACGGGCAGCCCATTAATTGTAACAGATGGCACCAGGGATATGTTATTCTCCCAGGACAAGAGATGGCAGCAGCCGTCTGTATCAGCACCCATTTGGGAACTAGTAAGGAATGCTGGGAGTTGCAGTCCAGCAACACAGCCCTGCTGGGGACCATGGGTGCAGCAAGGCGGCACTGTTGGGAGATGCGCTCCCCAATTTAAGGGACTTCAATATGACCCAGAAGTACTTCCATTGGGCAGTGGCCCCTGCACCGGAAGTATGCCCGGGTCCTTAATAAAAGGAACCTCACTCTGTTATCCAGGCAAGTTGGAGCTGGGAGGATGTGCAGCAACACTCGACTGGAGGAGCGCAGTGTGGTGGTGAAAGGAGAGGCGATTGAGAAAATATTTGTATAGAGAGAAGACCTGTGTCTGTGCTTTGTGCTTGTGCAACTGTGTGGAGGTACTTTATCGGTAATTAAAACCCTCCATTATTTGAACCCAGGACTCTTTGTGCGTCATCCTGTTTGGGGCTTGCTGACGGGCCCAGTTCCATTACACTGGTTACTTGGCCAATCTAAATTGTCTCAGTATGGCTTTGTGAGTGAACTGGGTCCTGACAATCAGGTTTGCTTCCAAGAATGCATCCGGCTCAGTTGCTCCTGGACTGGATTAAGCCGTTTTGAGATTGTTAACTTAACACATTTATTTTGGAGCGTATGAAGCATATTTTTAAGTTGTAATGAAGAGTGGAGCATCAAGAACCTTTCATAATAAGGCAGTGTTAAAGGAAATACCTACCCAGGTTACTATGAGCAATGGAAAATGGAAATTTGAAATCTCCCCAATATCCAAAAGGTAGTTTTGGAAATCGTCCAGGTTACATTTGTATAGCTGAGCCCCTGTAATTGCCTCTAGAGTCTCTATAATTTAATATGCCCCTTATCTGTCCCTAGCGACTGCTTCATCTCCTCTTAAAAGTTCCTGGAGACTCCTTAATGTTCCGCTCTCTGAGGTTCTCAACAGAAGCCTGCAGCACTATAAGTGCCTCTCAGAAACTCGGCGCTTGTGGAATTATTCCGCCTGCAAAACCAAATAACAGCAGTGTTCTCTCAGATGAGAAATCCCCTGAAGCATGGCTACAATTTAGAGGTGTCTCGATTTAATAAAAATAAAGAATGAATTTGGTGCAGCATGCTGTTCACATTCACCAATCTGCTGACACCTTAAGTAATCGAAGATGGAGGTGTATTACAGGTTCGTTCATTTGTATGCAGAAATTGTGCATAGAAGAGGTGTGCAGGGGTATGAACTGGAACAAAAAAAAAAATCCAGCAGGACCACCACTTTCTGCTACCGAGTCCAAATTTCATTTCAACTACCTCAAAATGTACTCTTTATTTTCATTTGTTTACTCCCCAACTCGCCAAGTCAAATTGATTTTTGTTTTGCTCAATAACATTTTATAATGTTTTGCTACTGCTTAAGACGCACGACAATTTCATTTCCTGCTGCCTGCAGTCCTCATCCTCTGCTCTGTAAAATGATTGTATCCTTGAAAAAGTCTTTGCCAGCCTCAACTGGTCTCCCAGGAAATTCAGGACCTAGACATTGTATTGTACTGATGGAGTGAGCCACCAGGGACATATTGCACCCATCTCCCATTATATCCATTACACTGATGCCTTATGGTTAAATTAACCACAGTTAGGCTATTCTGATTAATGCAGAGAAGCAAAAGATTCTGCTAAGTATACCTGATAAGTTCTTGGACATCTCGCTTCGCGCTTCACACGACCAGAGCAATGAAGAGCTAGAGTGGGGTTTATAATGCCACTCTTCAGAAAGGCTACACCCCAAACAGGCTTCTTTGGTCTCCGAGATTTGTAATCCCTGGCTTCAGAAAGACTTAGCAGGTTTGCTGCAACTTCACCATCAGCCTACTTTTATCTCCAACTTAACACAAAAAGGTCCAAATATGCAAATTAGGGGGTAAACTCAGCCACCAGGGATGCAATGCATCATCTGCTGTTCCAGGAAGGTTTTTTTTTTTTTGGCTTGCTCTTAACCAAGCATGCGGCTTATTAGATCGAGCCACAGGAAACTGTTCCAGTTCGCTCCATTTTCTGTTATGTTCACACCATTGTTCCATGCCCCCTTTTTTTTCCGTGCCCTGCACGTTCTTAGGCAGGATTCCCAGTTCATGCCAATCTACCACTGTACATTTTAATAAGACTTTGTTCCAAATCACTGAACCTCTGCCTTGTGCTGAGAGGCTGTCACTTCAGTGAGCTCTGGAAGATGGCGATTTACCGGGAGACACAATCGCGATGCTTTGTTTTCTTTTTTATGGTTAAATCAAAAATCTGAACCAAAGCAGAAGGCTACTCCAAGTCAAGTCGAAGGAAGGTCAATGAATGTAAAAGCCAATCTGACCAGAAATGTAACAATTTGTGTATATTGTAATGCGTGTGACACTTCTGGGACTTACTGATTGTACGTCTCAATGCACAATGTGGCCTATCTGTCTAAGCGTTCATGTTACTTTCTAGCTGTCTAGATGCCATCTAGGGGTTATTCTACTTTCACGGAGTTCAAATTACAAACATTCCTTTTTCTGTAACTTACCATTATAGGGGATTAAACTTAATCTTCCATTGTCTAGATAGATAGATAGATAGATAGATAGATAGATAGATAGATAGATAGGTAGTCTACATTAATCCATCCATCCATTATCCAACCCGCTATATCCTAACTACAGGGTCACGGGGGTCTGCTGGAGCTAATTAATATTCAAGTTCAAAAATTAAGCAGACTAAGGCAAATTTACCATTAATATTAACTTAAATAATCTGGCTCATACATTTCCAGCCCCTAATTGTTTATGCAGGGAGCAGAGACAATATTACATTTTACTTGTTAAGAGTCAAACACTATGGTTAAACTCTTGTGGCATCCGGCTGGGGGTGGAGCCTAGCCGGGACGCCCAGGACGACCGGAGGAGGGCTTGTACCTCCTCCAGACCGCGAGGGGGAGACCGCCCTGGTTGTATTGGGGGCCACGGGTAGAGGGCTTGGAAGCCCAACCCTGTAGGGGCGCCCCGGTGCCTGAACAACCCTGGACCTCAGCACTTCCGCCACACCAGGAAGTGCTGAGGGGAAGAGGAGCAGGGACACACGAAGGGCTTCCGGGTGTACAGCTGGCACACTGGGGCGTGTCGGCAGAGGAATGCCGGGAAGCAGCTGGAGCCCATCCGGTTCCTATATAAGGGGCCTCCTCCCTTCATTCAGGAGCGGAAGTCGGGTGGAAGAAGGACGGAGCTGGAGAGAAGACTGGAGGCGGCCAGGAGAAAGGCAGTTAGACTGTGAGGCCTAGACTTTGGGGGATCGGTGCTGGAGGCACTGGGGGTGCACGTAAAGTAACTGTACATAGTGTATATAATAAATGAGTGTGTTGGGTGCAAAAAAGATGTCCGTCTGTTTGAGTCCGGGCCAGCTTTCACAGTGGCGTAGTCGGCAGGATGCTCCGTCTGGTGCAAGATGGGGACCTGCATTAAACAAATATTTTTCTGTGGACGGCCCGGCGCAGCTTTCACACTCTACATACAGATTTAATCATAAAACACAAATATTCATCCTTTCAATTACAGTCAGGTCCATAAGTATTTGCACAATGACACAATTTTCATAATGTTGGCTCTGTACATCACCACAATGGATTTGAAATAAAGCAATCAAGATGTGATTGAAGTGTAGAGTTTCGACTTTAATTTAAGAGGTTTACCAAAAATATTGTATGAGCGGTTTAGGGATGATAGCAAGTTTTCTGCATAGATCACCCACTCCCATTTCCAGGGGTTCAAAAGTATTTGGTCATTTGTATGACATGCAGGAGATGGGTGTGACAGAGCAAGATGTAGAGGACAGGAAGATATGGCACAAGATAATCCTCAGTGGCAGCCCCTATAGGGAGCAGACAAAAGAAGAAGAAGATTGACTAGCTGTTCCACAGCCAGGTGGGAGCAGGTCCCTCGTTGTTTCATTAACTATTAAGAAGGTAAGAGGTCTGGAGTTGATTCCAAGTATGGGATTTGCATTTGGAAGCTGTCACTGTGAACTCTCAATATGAGGTTCAAGGAGCTGTCCATGCAAATAAAAGCAGGCCATCATTAGGCAAAGAAAACCAAACAAACACTTTAGAGAGATAGCAGAGACAAAAGGAGTAGTCAAATCAACCATCTGGTTCTTTCTTTAGAAGAAGGAACACACACTGGTCTGGGAAAAACAGAAGACAACTCTGCTGGATGATTGCAGAATTGTGTATGTGGTGAAGATGAACCCCTACACAACATTTAGCCAAACCAAGAACACTCTCCGGGGCGCAGACCTATCATTACCAAAATGCAAACCACTGGTAAACCTCAAGCATGGGAAAGGCAGATTTGACTTCACCAGAAAACATTATTAAATCCTGTTCAGTTCTCTAACAATTTTCTCTGGACAAAGGAAACTAAGATCAATATACTGTATACCAGAATGTTGGAAAGAGACAAATATGGAGAAGAGAAGAAATGGTTAATGATCCGCTGAAAACCACATCATTATTGAAACATGGTGGAGGCAGTTTTATGGCATGATCATGCATGGCTGCGAATGGAAGTCTGTCGCTGGTGTTTATTGATGATATGACTGCTGGCAGAAGTCGCAGGATGAATTCTAAAGTGTGCAATGTGCTATACTATCTGCTGAGTTTCAGTCAATTGCCTCAAAACTGATAAGATGACGCTTCACACTACAGATGGATAATGAGCCAAAACATACTGTGAAAGCAAACCAAGTGTTTTTCAAGGCAAAGTGGAAGATTCTTCAAAGGCCAAGTGAATGAACTGACCACAGCTCAACTGGACATGCATTTCACTTGTTGAGGACAAAACTGAAGGCAGAAAGTCCAATGAACAAGCAGCACCTGAAGACAGCCGCAGTAAAGGCCTGGCAATGTATCACTGGAGTGGAAACCTAGCACTTGGAGATGGCCAGTCCTTAACTGTAAAGGATTTTAAACTAGTTATTGAAAATGTTCATTATGTTTATGATTATGTTGGTTTGTCCAAACATTTTTAAGCCCCTGAAAATGGGGGGGTGCTGAAAGTCTACACTTTGACCACATAATGATTGCTTTCTTTCAAATCCATTGTAGCACACAGAGCCAACATGATAAAAATTGTGTCACTGTCCAAATACTTCTTGATGTGACCGTATTTGGATGCTTGTGGGAGCAGGCCCAGTTTATTCACTGGTCTGTCCATTGTGCTGGTTTTGGTCTGCACACAAACCGGAATTGTTCTGATGACTCGACCCATTACCCGAGAATTGCGGGGTACAGCATCATATATTATTAAAACAATCAGACAGTAACGGCACACTGCACGTTATAACGTGCAGTGAATATACTTGACTTGACCATACTCTGTTGACTCTTGACCTTCGTTGACCATATATCTGTACAATGATTTAATATATGAAGAGGTAGGAGAAGTGACGGCAATGATGGTAGGGATGAGAACGGTTGATTCTACAAGAAAATAAAATAATAATAAGGTAATAATTCCATAACTTCGCTTTGTGGCAGACGGCCGAGGTCCATGACTGGCCGGGACACCCCTTTGTTATATGCTCAGGGGGAGCAGCCATGTACGGTGCAATACCTCCCCCTGGACGCTAAATGGCCAGCCCCCTGGGTTGGAGCGGTGTCTCGGTTTCCCGCAGCGCTCTATGGGAATTGGAGTTGGGAACAAGCCCTGTTGGGTCCCACTGGCACTGCCAGGGGGCGCTGCAGCTGGAACTCCTGAGCCCTTGTGGGCAGTGTTTTTACCACACCCGGAAGTGCAGCCGGAACTTGGCAATCAAGCACCTGGAGCACACTATAGAAGGGGCCAGCAGCCACCACTCGAGGAGCCAGAACTGGGGGGAGGAGGACGAGGTGGCCTGGGAAGAGTTGTGGAGGAAGAAAAGTGTGCTTTGCTGTGTGTTTTATTTGGTGTGTTGTGCTTGGGACTGTATACTGCCTGTGGGACACGGGGAAGACGTGCGCCCACAGGTGAAGAAAAATAAAATAGTTTGTATATTTTAAGTGTGCCTCCGTGCCCAGTCTGTGTCCGGTCGGGCACCTATATAGCTGTAGTGCAGAGTTTCAGCATAGTATGTGTGTATCAAATTTCAGGTCAATAGGTCAAACGGTTTGCAAGCTACAGGTGATTTAAAATCCTGGACAGACAAACAGACAGCCACAGTAACATAATATATAAGAAGATGTCTCCTGGTTTGAAATTTCTTCTTGTTGTAATTTTTGTCCTACTTGAAATATTGGCAAATAGACTTTATACCATCTTTTTCTGAACAAATCAGCCATGTACCGAACTTGCTTCCAGCATCTCCGAGTATACAGGTCATTTTTAGGAGGCATGTTGGGCTGTGTCTTCAGTAGCAGTAAGTGTTTGGGTGTCAGAGCTTCTAAATCATTTGGCTCATTTGACGCCTTTGTGAGGGGTCTGTGGTTGACGATTGATTCCACTTTGCACAGTGCTTGGAGACTTTCATCATCAAGTGTTTGTTGATTGAGTATTGAGTTTAGAATCTTTCTGATGGTGGGTTGAAAACCCATTTGAGTTGTTTCTACATCATAACATTATTTATTTTTTCTTGGTCAATGTTTTTAATTGCTTCTCGTAGTTGTTTTTCTGCTTCGATAAAGTTTGTTCCATTATTTGAGTGCATAATTTTAATGTGTCCTCTTCTGGAAATGTATCTGCTAATGGCATTAATACATGAATCAGTGTCAAGGCTCTGTGCAACCGCAATGTGGACAGCACTGATTGTTAGCCTGTTGTAATGTGAAATTTTGCATACAAGTTGATAAATATTTTGTATGTCTTTATTTTTAACTTAGACAAAGCAATGTAATATTAGTGTTACATTATAGATAATATCAGCAATGATTTGATGGTTTAAGAACACCTTCCCCCCTTTTAGGACTGAGTCTCTTTGTAATTTTACGACAGGGTTGGCGGAAGTGCCTCAAACAAGTTTGGCCAATATTTCTCTGCTAAAGTCTCTCAGTCAACCCCCACAGGAAAGCCAGGCCTAACTGCCAAGCTTTACCTTAACACCTGGTTTGTAGGGCAGATGTGAAAGTATTCTGTCCCCCCATTTGTCTGAAGTATGGCTGTTTGGAACTGTCTTGTATCAGAAGCCTCTAAGTACCACAACGCCCTATTGGCTCTAGGGGTTGGACAGAAAACCTATAAATTTGCTTGCTTTACCTCGCACTCTCTCTCTCTTACCAAACTGATGAAAGACCATCTCACATCATGAACTGAAAAGGACAACACAATGAAGAGAACAGATCGGCAGCTATATTGAGACAGGCATGAGACCTGTTCTGAAGAAAGTTGACCACAAAATGATGCCTTAACTAGAGACATTTTAAGTAACTAACAAGTCTGTGTGCTGCCTGAAACTACACATCAGCATTTATCAGGTTG
Source organism: Polypterus bichir lapradei (assembly GCA_026402145.1). Classification (NCBI taxonomy): domain Eukaryota; kingdom Metazoa; phylum Chordata; class Cladistia; order Polypteriformes; family Polypteridae; genus Polypterus; species Polypterus bichir. The sequence goes on from JANRMT010062829.1 coordinate 21,357,429, forward strand.
TATGGTTGCCAATATTCACATGCACTTTGCATATTGTTATTATTTATGAATATTATCAATAATAACATTGTTTAAATTGTAACGTCACTCCTGCTTGTCTTTTACTACACCTAATTGCCTGAGGTTATAAATGTTGAAGGGAAGGTGGGGAGAAGTTATATGGTACAATACCTTATAAACAGTGGGAAGTCTATGAGATTTGAGGTATTCTGACAAAGGCTACATATTAATAATACAAAAGGGGAAAGCAGATTATATTACTCTACCAAGACAAAACATAACCAAGGGAAAATTACTCCAGACCTCTTAACTAGACCTCGTCATCTTTTAATTTGAAAAAGTCCAAAATAATCAATTCTGAAATTGGTGAAAGGTGGTCGGTCAGGTAACACCTGATTTTGCATTGTACCTTCTGCATATCGGATACTTTAAAGTGAGTTTTCTGATAATTGAGTTTTCTTGAGTTATCCAATATTTCTAGCTCAACTGTGCAAGTATAGTTGTGCTTGAAAGTTTGTGAACCCTTTAGAATTTTCTGTATTTCTGCATAAATATGACGTAAAACATCATCAGATTTTCACTCAAGTCCTAAAAGTAGATAAAGAGAAACCAGTTAAACAAATGAGACAAAAATATTATACTTGGTCATTTATTTATTGAGGAAAATGATCGAATATTACATATTTGTGAGTGGCAAAAGTATGTGAACCTCTAGGATTAGCAGTTAGTTTGAAGGAGAAATTAGAATCAGGTGTTTTCAATCTATGGAATGACAATCAGGTGTGAGTGGGCACCCTGTGTTATTTAAAGAACAGGGATCTATCAAAGTCTGCTCTTCACAACACGTTTGTGGAAGTGTATCATGGCACGAACAAAGGAGATTTCTGAGGACCTCAGAAAAAGAGTTGTTGATGCTCATCAGGCTGGAAAAGGTTACAAAACCATCTCTAAAGAGTTTGGACTCCACCAATCCACAGTCAGACAGATTGTGTACAAATGGAGGAAATTCAAGACCATTGTTACCCTCCCCAGGAGTGGTCGACCAACAAAGATCACTTCAAGAGCAAGGCGTGTAATAGTCACGAAGTCACAAAGGACCCTAGGGTAACTTCTAAGCAACTGAAGGCCTCTCTCACATTGGCTAATGTTAATGTTCACGAGTCCACCATCAGGAGAACACTGAACAACAATGGTGTGCATGGCAGGGTTGCAAAAAGAAAGCCACTGCTCTCCAAAAAAAACAATGCTGCTCATCTGCAGTTTATTAAAGATCACATGGACAAACCAGAAGGCTATTGGAAGAATGTTTTGTGGACGGATGAGACCAAAATAGAACTTTTTGGTTTAAATGAAAAGTGTTATGCTTGGAGAAAGGAAAACACTGCATTCCAGCATAAGAACCTTATCCCATCTGTGAAACGTGGTGGTGGTAGTATCATGGTTTGGGCCTGTTTTGCTGTATCTGGGCCAGGACGGCTTGCCTTCATTGATGGAACAATGAATTCTGAATTATATCAGAGAATTCTAAAGGAAAATGTCAGGACATCTGTCCATGAACTGAATCTCAAGAGAAGGTGGGTCATGCAGCAAGACAACGACCCTAAGCACACAGGTCATTCTACCAAAGAATGGTTAAAGAAGAATAATGTTAATGTTTTGGAATGGCAAAGTCAAAGTCCTGACCTTAATCCAATCGAAATGTTGTGGAAGGACCTGAAGCGAGCAGTTAATGTGAGGAAACCCACCAACATCCCAGAGTTGAAGCTGTTCTGTACGGAGGAATGGGCTAAAATTTCTCCAAGCCGGTATGCAGGAATGATCAAAAGTTACTGGAAACGTTTAGTTGCAGTTATTGCTGCAAAGGGGGGTCACACCAGATACTGAAAGCAAAGGTTCACATACTTTTGCCACTCACAAATATGTAATATTCGATCATTTTCCTTAATAAATAAATGACCAAGTATAATATTTTTGTCTCATTTGTTTAAATGGTTTCTCTTTATCTACTTTTAGGACTTGAGTGAAAATCTGATGATGTTTTAGGTCATATTTATGCAGAAATATAGAAAATTCTAAAGGATTCACAAACTTTCAAGCACAACTGTATATAGTTGTGCCAGCAATGTCCGATGTCTTTGTCGATGTGTTGCAATATAAGAGAGGGAATATGTGAACGTTTATGGAGGATTGCAGGATGCATAGCTTCTTCTGGCACTGCAGCTTTGTTGAGTCTGCCCCCAACTCTCACTATTCCATCCTGAATTACTGAGTTCAGTTTAAAGATGGAATCCTGAGGTATATGATTAGACCTGAATTCAAATCACATGTTACAAAGCTTCAGACAAATCATTAAAGAAAACATCTGCTCAATGAAAATAATAATAATAATAATAATAATAATAATAATAATAATTGTGACTTTTAACTGAATCAGTGTTGTTGCGACATCGACAATTTCCGACTCAACAATCAGCTGCAGGTTTAATGTAGATCAACCACAGAGGCCATCACTTTGTTGTCTGTGTTGACAATTATAATGGAGCATTACTGTGGTAGAGGTGGACCAAAATTGTCAATCATGGCCCTTTTGTCACCTGAAAAATGGGTCTAGCGTGCAGCCGGGTAAGAGTTTTCCATATATTTTTTTTGCAAGTGCAAAGTTGATGTTTTACATTCTAGTCTTCAGAATTGGGTTCAAATAAATGGCCTTGCATCTTTTACTTTCTGAAGCAAAGATCTGCCAAGCTGGCAGTTTGCTGACCCCGAGGGAAGGAGGCCTTTTATCTTAAAATGCACTGTCAGCATTGCCCATTCAGCAGGACAGGGTGCTGTTTTGCAGACAACTAATCAGAAACAAAACACTGCAGTCTGAACTGTCAGTAATTACACCCCCCCCCCCTACCAATAGAGGCATTTATTTAGACCTCTCCAAAGTATGAAATCCAAGGAGCACTTCACAACGCAGTCTTAAGAGCTCAAATGTACATGTGCAATCGCACACAGCATGCAAACTTTATAATAGTATTTTGGTTTGAGGAGCACTTAAAGGCAGTTATGTTAATGCTGAAGAGCAAAGCACATTACAATCTGCAGTACTCTATGTGTGCAGGTGGGCCCATGACTAAAGTGGGATTCAAACCATAAGAGATCACGTCCTGTCTGAGCTACGTCTTTTATTCTTTGCACAACATGTACCAGACTCAAAAAAGGCACAACATCTCAAATTACTATTTGGTAGCTAGAGATTCCATCTGTGTCTCTGCATCTCTCCACTGCCTTTGACAGGATCAACCACCAGGTCCTTCTTGCCACCATCTCTGACCTTGGCATCACGGGGACTACTCTCAGGTGGTCTGGGTCCTACCTCTTGTTCAGATCCTACAACAGTTTTAGGTGTACTGAGAAGAAATAATGACATCTCCCAAGGCTCTTCTTTAATGGCAGTTCTTTTCACCTTCTTTTATAACTCCCAGTCCACTCATTACCTCAACTCCATTGCCCAGGTCAAGATCAGAAGGTAGCTGGAGCCTATTCCAGTAATCACTGGGCGCAAGGCAGGAAAATTCGCCACTCATGCCATTTAGTTCAAATGCATATTTTACAGTTCGCCAATTCATGGATGTAGCAGTCGTTTCTTTCAACCTCACAATGACTGTGGCAGCATCGTCATAAATGAGACCAACAGGCAATGCATCGTTCACTTTTACCCCAAGCCCAATCGTGTCTTAAAATGCCAAAGTATATGCTGGTTTTGCAAAAAGATTTTTATTTTGCAACAGGTTATGCTGGTTTTTAACACTTTTATATCTGCACACACGACACATTTATATTATCAACGGAGCTTTTCTGTGATGTTTCAGCCACCGAAGGTTTATCCATCATGACCACACTTGCTGTCTGGTGGATCAGGTTAACAAGAGCCAAGTTGATGTTTAAATCACCACCCCTACTCTAAGCTCCACCTTCATGAGGAGTTGGATTGGTTTAGAAATTTCCAGCTGAGTAAACTGTCTAATTATTCCCACCCACTTTAAAGCATATTTCATTTACAGTATGTCTGGCTCTATGAGACTAACCCAGATCAAGAGACTGTAGAAAAAAACAAACAAAAAAACAAGACACGGTTATTAAAATGTAATAAATTGAATGTATTACATTTATTTGGACTGTGTTTCTTTAAAATATCCCATATTTTTCTTTAAATAAATGTCCTGGCTATTGTGTGGGTTCACTTCTTGGTAGCTGGGTGCTCCTCAGAGGTGACATCTTCACTTTGAGGTTGTGAGCTGAATGGTGGGCTGTCCTGTAACTGAACAGTGGGCCAGCATTTCAATATGCACTACTGATTTAGCTCACATTTTTAAGTTTTCTAAACAGTAAATATAATTTACTGTATATATATATATACTCAGCAAAAAAAGAAACGTCCCTTTTTCAGGACTGTGTATTTCAACAATAATGTTTTAAAAATCCAAATAACTTTACAGATCTTCATTGTAAATTGTTTAAACAATGTTTTCCATGCATGTTCAATTAACCATAATCAATTAATTAACATGCACCTGTGGAATGGTCGTTAAGACCTTAACAGCTTACAGAAAGTAAGCATTTAAGGTCACAGTTCTAAAAACGCAGGACACTAAAGAGACTTGTCTACCGACTGTGAAAAACACCCAAAGAAAGATGCCCAGGGTCCCTGCTCATCTGCGTGAACGTGCATTAGGCATGCTGCAGGGAGGCATGAGGACTGCTGATGTGGCTAGGGCAATAAATTGCCATGTCCGCACTGTGAGACGCCTAAGACAGCACTACAGGGAGACAGGAAGGACAGCTGATCATCCTCGCAGTGGAAGACCACGTGTAACAACACCTGCACAGGATCGGTACATCCGAATATCACACCTGCGTGACAGGTACAGGATGGCCACAACAACTGCCTGAGTCACACCAGGAACACACAATCCCTCCATCAGTGCTCAGACTGTCCGCAATAAGCTGAGAGAGGCTGGACTGAGGGCTTGTAGGCCTGTTGTAAGGCAGGTCCTTACCAGACATCACCAGCAACAACGCTGCCTATGGGCACAAACCCACCTTCACTGGACCAGACAGGAGTGGCAAAAAGTGCGTGAGTTTCTGCATGACAGCAATGTCAGTGTTCTGCCATGGCCAGCGAAGAGCCCAGATCTCAATCCCATTGAGCACGTCTGGGACCTGTTGGATCGCAGGGTGAGGGCTAGGGCCATTCCCCCCAGAAATGTCCAGGAACTTGCAGGTGCCTTGGTGGAAGAGTGGGGTAACATCTCACAGCAAGAACTGACAAATCTGGTCCAGTCCATGAGGAGGAGATGCACTGCAGTACTTCAAGCAGCTGGTGGCCACACCAGATACTGACTGGTACTTTTGATTTTGAGCCTCCCTTCATTCAGGGACACATTGTGAAACATTTTTAGTTTATGTCTTATGGTGTTGACTCTTTTAGTGTTCATACAAATATTTACACATTAAGTCTACTGAAAGTAAAAACAGTTGAAAGTCAGGGGGCGTTTCTTTTTTTGCTGTGTTTTCTTTATTTTCATGACCATTTACAGCACTCCATCACTCTCCTTCTTGGTCAAATAGCCCTTACACAGCCTGGAGGTGTGTTTGGGGTCATTGTCCTGTTGAAAAATAAATGATCGTCCAACTAACCTGACTTCTGCACAACACAACTGCTGGTCCCAACCCCATTGATAAAGCAAGAAATTCCACTAAATAACCCTGATAAGGCACACCTGTGAAGTGAAAACCATTTCAGGTGACTACCTGTTGAAGCTCATCGAGAGAATGCCAAGAGTGTGCAAAGCAGTAATCAGAGCAAAGGATGGCTATTTTGAAGAAACTAGAAAATAAAACATGTTTTCAGTTATTTCACCTTTTTTTGTTAAGTACATAACTCCACATATGTTCATTCATAGTTTTGATGCCTTCAGTGAGAATCTACCAATGTAAATGGTCATGAAAATAAAGAAAACACATTGAATGAGGAGGTGTGTCCAAACTTTTGGCCTGTACTATGTATATATATATATATATATTTTTTTTTTTTTTTTGGGGTGGTCTTTGAGACCAACAAATCAAATGGGCAAATGTAAGTTTTGTTTCAACACATCTTTTCTTATGTTATTTTATTTCTGCTTGGTATCCCATTTTTTTCATGAATACCACCACTTGGGACCTGTTGAAGGGTGACATCAGGTGTCACAGATGGTGTGACATCACAAGCCAAGAGGTATAAAAGTCAGCCCCTTGGACTTCCTGGTTGTCTAAATTTGCGTCCATTAAAAACACTCACCATTCTGTTTGTTTGTTCATTTGAAAGACTTTTTGGTTTTGAAATCTTTTATGTCCCTGACTACGATTTACATCTCTTGCTTTGGCCTAAATGTGTGTATTGTTCTGGCCTTTGATCTGCTCAAATGGACTGTTTGCTCCCCGATATAGTAGGTGAAAGACAAAAGACCTGCTAATAAAACTTCACTTCAACGTGGTCTGAGGAGGCTTAACTGAGACATGTTTCTCTTGATATTACGTAATTAAATATAACACTTGTGAATCCTTCATATTAGCAAGTCATTTTACCATCATGTCAACATGCCACACTGCAAAGAGGTAAATAATTACTGATGTTTTATAAGTGTTATGAACACTAAAAGAAGCCTTTGGTAAGGTTTTGTTACATAAGAGTAATGTGTAGTAGATGAACTTTTGATGTATGTAAACTGCAGTGTTACCAATTTTTTTATTTTACATTCTAGGTATAATTTATTACATTCATGCTCAGCTGTATTTATGTTAGTTGTTTTTGTTTACTGCAACATTATCTTGGTTAACAACTAGCATCACGATTTTGTGTTATTCACGTCTCCTGTATCCATGGGAACATCCCAGAAATCGGCAGGAGACTCTGCGCCAATGACTTCTGAAGTGGTGATGGGTTTAGAGGTTGTCCACTATAGCAACCAACTATAAGATCCTAAAACTCTTGTTTCTTGTTTTTTAATCTTCGATTTGGTTTGCTCGAACTATGCCTATTTCTGACCAGGCATTTCTCCTGGTCCTTCGCCAATGGGACATTCTGGCTATGGCTTTAGCTTGACTTCCTCGGTCTCCTGATTCCATTATTAAAAACAACAGCTGCCATGCACATCAGTACATTCTTCGTGTCGATGAGGCAAACTGTAACTAGAAAGCTTAAAGAGACCTCAGGTAACAGGATACTAACAGGGATCTTCTTTAGCAGTAATAGCCCCTGAGACACAGGACTTTAATTAATTAAACTGGGAATAACACAAGGCTGGAGTCAGGTGAGCCTAAACCTCATCACAGCAGTGAGATTACCTCCTCTCACAAGACTATTAATAGAGCTGAAGGATTTGATTTCTCTAATTTGGGGCTTGGCAACATGCTAGATGCTAAATTACAAATACATGCATTTATTTATTGTATGAGTCAGAATGCTGCAGAGGGATGAGGGACGCTATACATAATTTATTATTTTATCATAGTCATGACTTTTACCAGCTATGACCTGTTAGCAAGGCCTGAGTTAGTCTCCGTCAAGATTTCAAGATAGAAAGAAGTTGTGTTGGTGCTGCAGTGTACCGCATTATTTAACTGCACCCTGACTCCATCGAATAACCTTTATACACACCATTTTATAATTACTGGCATGTGCACAGAATGTTCATTATTATTTCATCAGTTTTGACTGGACAGCTTTGTTTTGATTTTTTTGCTGTTACAGTGTGCCAGCATATCTGCAGGAGGCAGTGATCATTTAATTATTAATCTAGTGTGCTACAGTTTACTAATAACCCTTGATGCTACTGGACTATCATATCTGTGGACATAATGAATCATTAAATCAAAATGAGACTTGGCACAATTATTGGTGTTGTACAATATTAGAGACCTATTGATTTTGGTTAAAATCAATCCAGTAGATTGTGTAAACCTGAGAGTCAGGACTATTGCTGCTTGCCATGGGCTTCCCTCAGCTGCTGATATGTGGTAGTGTAAGCCTTTCTTAGTGCTAACTAGCTCAGTGTCTTTTGCTGTCATTTCCTCTATTAATATCATGTTTTGGCACATTAGGGACTAGGGTGACCCTATTCTCCCGTTTGATACTGTTTATTATGTACAACGTAAGAAAATGTGCTTAAATCCCATACTCTTACCACAATATCAGCTACTGTAGTTCAGCATTAAAACCCTTTTCCTTTCACACCTGTAACCCCTGGCAATTAGGCAGAGTAAAAGAAAAGGCAAGAGAAAGAGCTACATGTTAATTTTTATTTATTATGGGTAATATCCTCAAGATTCCAGAAGAGACCTTACTCTGTTGGGCCCTTGAACAAGGCTCTTAACCTGAAAATTGCTTTGAGGGTGCTGTACAATGGCTGATCCTGTGCTTGACCTCCAAAGGTCATGAGAAAAGTCAGTCTCCTCTTGGGGATTAATATAGTATGTAAAATTATATATATATATATATATATCCATCCATCCATTATCCAACCCGCTATATCCTAACTACAGGGTCACGGGGGTCTGCTGCAGCCAATCCCAGCCTTCTCCATACTTTTTTCTTGCCATCATTCTGGTAGAGGTTGATCTTGGTTTCATCTGCCCAAAGAATGTTTTTCCAGAACTGTGCTGGCTTTTTTAGATGTTCTTTAGCAAAGTCCAATCTAGCCTTTCTATTCTTGAGGCTTATGAGTGGCTTGCACTTTGCAGTGCACCCTCTGTATTTACTTTCATGCAGTCTTCTCTTTACGGTAGACTTGGATATCGATACACCTACCCCCTGGAGAGTGTTGTTCACTTGGTTGGCTGTTGTGAAGGGGTTTCTCTTCACCATGGAAATGATTCTGCGATCATCCACCACTGTTGTCTTCCGTGGACGTCCAGGTCTTTTTGCGTTGCCAAGTTCACCAGTGCTTGCTTTCTTTCTCAGGATGTACCAAACTGTAGATTTTGCCACTCGTAATATTGTAGCAATTTCTCGGGTGGGTTTTTTCTATTTTCGCAGCTTAAGGATGGCTTCTTTCACCTGCATGGAGAGCTCCTTTGACCGCATGTTGTCTGTTCACAGCAAAATCTTCCACATGCAAGCACCACGCCTCAAATCAACTCCAGGCCTTTTATCTGCTTAATTGATAATGACATAACGACGGACTTGCCCACACCTGACCATGAAATAGCCTTTGTCCAATTACTTTGAGCCCCTGAAATGAAGGGATTGTGTTAAAAAAATGCTTCTGAGTTGTTTCATTTAAAATTCATTGTGGTAATGTACAGAACCAAAATTAGGAAAAAAGTTGTCTCTGTCCAAATATTTATGGACCTAACTGTATATATATATATATATATATATATATATATATATATATACAGTATATACACACATTTTTGCCACAGTAGGAAGCCTCACACATGTGATTTGCCTACATAGTGATCATTTGATCTTGCATTTCTTAATATTTAGTGCAATAAACTTAGAATATACGGTAATCATGGGCTCAAAGTGTATTTGTGGATTTTCACAATCACAGGGTCCTGTGCCTTTTATCCCTGTGAATTGCAACAAATAATTGTATATGTATATATAGCACAAAGGCAAGCACCCGGGAGCTCTGTCCTTCCAGGAATGGGCCGGCTAGAAGAAGTAGGGTTTCAGGGGTCAGGTATCCTCCTGGGGTGTCTTTGGGTATATGGAGGAAGAAGAAGAAGAAGATAGCTTTAGTGCTAGCCAACCCAACCTGGGGTGGAACAGCTTACTTCACCAATATATGTGTATATATTGTGACCAGCAGGATTCAAACAGAAGATATTTTATTTTTGCTTTGCGCCCTCCTCACCATAACTTATTATCAATGGGGGAGAAGTGAAAGCTTTAGATTTGTCAAAAATTTCAGTCTCCGGTTTTCGATGGATCTCAATGTTTCTGGGTCGCCTGATACCAAAAAACATTGATAATAATAATAATTCTTTGCATTTATATAGCGCTTTTCTCACTACTCAAAGCGTTCAGCAATTGCAGGTTAAGGGCCTTACTCAAGGGCCCAACAGAGCAGAGTCTCTTTTTGGTATTTACAGGATTCAAACCAGCAACCTTTCGATGTATGATGGATGTATGTCTGGCCTGTGTCTGTATGTCTGTGTCTGTCTGTGTGTCACAGTTTCTTGAGGACAGTCTAAAGCTAAAACGGCTGGAAGGAAAAATTCCAAACTCAAAACTTAAGCCTGTAATGACATGACAATGTGCTGATTAGTTTTTGAGCCAAATCGTGCGATAGGAAGAAGCACTCTAGAGGAACCCTCAAATACCATAATTCTACAACTAATTATGAATTCTTCTCATCAATTGCTATTGTAATGACCTATTTTGTGATTAGAAAGGTCAGCATCAGAGTGGTAAATAATTACTGAAATGTTATAGAATAGCTTGGGTAACTTGGTTCCTAGGGCACAAAGCCTACTGATGCTCATGTCCAAATTTTTTATATTATAATAATAACAAAATACTTTTCCACAACAGTATAATACAAAATCTTCTTGCCTCCTTCCACACCCACCATGCAGCCTCATCCACTGTCCTCCCAACTCTGACCCCCACCCCCATGCAGGGAACTCGGCTTCTTTCATGTTGGACCTGGGAGTACTTCTGATCTCACAGCATTGCACCCTGGAAGCAATTTCAGGTCAGGCAGAAGTTCTTTAAACTGGGGACAGCGCATTTTTGCAGTTCCCCCTGGCGGCACCCAAGGACCACCGCATGGCTGTCCACTGGGACTGCAATTCGCAGCCAGCCCTGCGGGGATCCATACAGTCAACATTAGCCCGGGAAGACTGCCACCTATTGTATCGGGGGAGCAAGTAGTTCATGTGATTGATCTCCCTTTGTCCTTCTGGTCTTCCAGCCGGGTAAGAGACCTTGAACCATCGAGGCCTGAATGCCAGCCCACACTTGGTGTCCATGAATATATACATATAATTTTTTTCTTATTTGTATTTATTGAGCAAGTTTTTAAATAACACTGTATCGCCATTTTAATAACAGTTACTTATTATTGTCCTTATTTATTGATGTTGAACACTTGAAACTGTTTTTAATGGGTTATTGTGCAATAAAAGCACACACTTTTTGCATTAACATCTCTTCTGTCTGCCTCCCATATTGTCCTGCTGGTGCTCAGTCCCTAACAAATGCTCTTAGATCTTGAAATACCTTTGTTGGAGGATCTTAGTGTGTGAAATGTTCCTGTATGAAAATGTCTTTTTTTCTGATAATTCCACTGCCTTAAAAATTAAACTTTATAAGACATTAAAAATATTATAAACATATATGCTGGATATTGTTTTCCTCTATCAACCTGATGGACATAGAGGTTATTATAGATACAGGCATTTACCTCATCTTCGATAAACTAAACATAATCCCTGCAAAAACAGTTCCACAAATAAGGCCACTGTTTTCTTTATCATTAAATGATGTAAATTACGCCAAATAATGAAATTTCCATTTTAAAATATTAAGACAATTGGCACAGAGCAGTTCATCTGCATGTGACACCTGATGAGAAGCACACTCAGACTTTATTTTTTCCACCCTTGAGGAACAACAGCAGTGGTTATCTGGATAAATAGTCAGACCATATTTTTTATGGAACAATAGTATTTTTATGCATAATTTTCTTTCTTATGGAGGCCTGGGTGCCAAAAGATAAGGACGCTAATATGTGAATGCAATTTCTCATAGTTCTGTTGTGTATGCTGCCATACAGTTGACTTGGCTCATTGATTCAAGCAATTGCTATTTACAAATAAATAGCTAGGGATAAGTAAGTGTGTACATGTGCACAAAGGGTACACATAATGGATGGGGGTCTAGGTTGGTACACTTCATTATCCTAGTGGGATATCTGCAGCAGAAAAGTAAAAAACAAAAGACTTTGTTACACAGATATAAGAAAATAAGCTAAGACACAACAACTGACAGCTAACGTTATCATAAATGTACACATACTAGGCATTGTATTGTACAAAACTACACTTTTTTTTTTTTATTAAAACATCAGATATTCCTTATTTGTATTTGTACCTATATAACTGAATGTGAACAAGCATTGTACAGTGTCAAAAACCACAATCTACACCGACTAATCCAATACACTAAATTTGTACTTTAAATCAACGGTGAAAGAAGGCCAGGTACATATGTTGACCAAGCAAGAGACCAGACGGAGATAGAGTGAGCAATGAAGTCATTAACAGTGACAAAACAAGCGAGGGATCGATAGCGACACAGTGAGCAAATGAAAGATTGGCAGGGTTGCAGCAAGCAAGAGATCAGTAGTGACAGAGTCAGCAAAAGGTCAAGAGCAGCAGAGCTCCAGAGGTGTGGACAAAGCATGCAAAGCGATCAGCAGGGACAGCACCAGACTCGCGTCTAAAGTAATAAGGTTTGTAAGTGACAGCTCCAAAGCAAGCAGGAGAATGAAGGAGGGAGAGATCAGCTGTAGCAAAGTTGACAAGAGATGGGAGATGCGCAAGAGCAACAAAGGAGACTACTAGGGGTCTAACTACAGTAGCAGAAGAGATGAGAACCCAGCATTGATACTGGAGGCAGAAGACAGCAGAGATCGAGGCTGATAGGGCTGATAGAAGAAGAACAGAGGACCTGAGAAGGCAGCTGAGGTGACAGTTCGGCAGCAGCAGAGGATGTAGAACATCAGTCAAAATTAAACAGCAAAAGAGCAAGTGAGAGCCTGTGATTAGAGGAAGATGGTAGCCGATCCACAGAGCTAGCAAAAGCAGAACAACAGAGCTAAAGAGGAGGTTAGTAAGGACAAGGGAGTGAACGTTTGGTGACAGGACCAGAGAAACAAGTAAAATTTCAGAACAGCAGCAAGAAAGGCCATAAGGGAATGACGGAAAGTGGTGAAAAAAGTTGTGACCGATTAGTAGCAAAAGAAGTGGCGAGAGGGTGGCAGAGTTTAAAAAAGTGAAATCAGACAGTGGGGCAGGTGAAGGGTTTGTAAGCAAGAGCCATAATGAGACATTGGGACTGATGGAGGAGAGAGGAGATGAGCCAGAGTGAGAGACTGGCAGTAACTCTGGTGGTGATGGGAGTGACAAATGAGAGGGGACATAAAGACCCTGTTACATGACATCACTTTCCAGTTACAGACTTAATTTACACAGCTCTATCCCTGGCTTTAGCTTTTTTTTTTTTAATATTGCAATGTATTTGTTTTCTTTGTGAATTACTTGCGTCGACTCCTTTCTTTTAGCATGTAATTATATTTTAGTATCTTTTCTGTTAATCACTTTGCAATTACTTTTCACGTGTTAATTTTTCATTGCTTTCTCTTCCATTTGTTGAGCGCTGACTAACTTCTGAGGCAATGGCTTCTTTACGCTTTGTTTCTGGCATTCCTTCTTGAGGCTTTCTCCCCACTTTGCACTTAAAAATAAGGCACAAATAAGACATTTTAACTGTAAATTCAGCTTTTGAGAATTTATTTTTCCTGCTTATGCCTGATGTTCTGGTGTTTCTTCTTTATGGAGGAGCTAAATCAAGAATACAATCATTTTTATTTTTAGGTTTGCACTTTCACCTCTTTTGTGTGGATATCGATTTATTTTAGAAAGTCTTTAAGATTTCAAGAATTTGAGCTTTATTCCCTTTTAGACTATTCCTTGTTTTGGGTTTACTTTTCGATTAAAGCTCTTATGTTTCTTTCCAGTGGATTTCCAAATAAAGTTATTTTTGTTTAATTCACTGAATTTCAGGGAGCTCAGTTTATATGCTTTTCATGTGTCCGCAAAACCATAACAACTTTAGTGTTATTTTTGTAACATCATTGTGTGCCATTTTGTATTTTTGCATGGGTGCAGCCATTTTGTGTGTTGTTCTTTGTCAGCATGGCTGTGCTGCTTATAGCGATAACACCTGCCACGGGTAATGTAGTTTGAACTTGACACTATATGTGAAGTTGTCGTGTTTCCACCATATGGGCCAATGTAGAAAACTGTTTTCTTGATTTAGCATTGACCTTTCTGAAAGCTATTAATTTATTGTCGTTTAGAATATTACTTGTGGGTTTATACATTTTTCTTCTGATCGGGGTAAAGTTTACGTTATTGTCATTCCGTGACACTATGTTTTTTTTGGGACACTGTCATATTGCATTGCTAAGATGTGTCTCTTGCTTGCTTGCTGGAGAGTGCAGTTCCACTCGTCACAATGTCTGACGTCATGTATGTGACATTACATGATCGGGATGAATAATAAAACTCTCTACCTTTGCTATTCAGCGCTCATTTTTATTAAGAGTCTCCTAGGAATTGCACTATAAGTTTGACTAGGATAAGACTTTGTCCTACACCAGAACAGGACACGACAAGTAGTTACAAAGTGCCCCACACTTACTGCCAGCAAAGAATAGGAGTACACATTTGAGAATGAAAAGTGCCCACAGCACCTCAGGCCACAAAATTTTTTTTTTTTGTGGTTTCCTTGAAAATCATTGTGGTGTTTTCTAGTTTGCTAATACTATTGCTAAGTCTTCAGCACAAAGATAATAATAATAATAATAATAATAATAATAATAATAATAATAATAATAATAA